>CM068384.1:88923193-89614732 GCA_034770075.1 Aralia elata
ACCCGATACGTGTCAAATTCTTATTTAATAATTTCCGAAAAGTTCGGGTTATCACATTTTTCCCCTCTTATAAGGATTTCGTCCTCGGAATCACAAATATCGAAACCTCCTTATTCAATTTACGTCTAACCTCTTCTGAAATCTTTATGGTTTGAATAATTCAACGTATCATGTTAACATAGGCGTTATATCACCCATTTCATTCATTTTCTCAACAAATTCTTATAGGTTTTATTTTATAACTTTTATTAAACTCGAAATATCATCAACTTTCTTTTCTAAGGACCATCGTTTGCCACAATCGTCGTAAAAGTTTAACATCATGTTTTACTGAACTCATAAAATCCGGGATATCATAAATTCTAAATGTGATCCTATTCTTTTTAAATCATCAGTATTTGTTTTAATCGTAATTAATGTTCCGATATTTTAAATTGTTTATACTTGGTGGGCAAATTAGTTGCTCACCCTTGCGAATTATATTTACAGCTAAAGTAGAGGGACCAGAGGGGTCAAGCACCAAAGACAAAAGAAAAGGCAAAGCGACAGGAGAAGATTAGAAAAATTATAATGTATCAGTTAATTAATAATTAATAATGTAATATTTTGGAATGGATATATTTGAATGAATGTGATTAAGACCTGAGAATTATATGACTTAATTATGTAAATAATGTAATAATATAAATTAGTTTGTATTATTAGTTAGTTGTTGTGATATGGATGAATAGTGAGCACTAAGTCTGTAGTAGCGAATACTCAAATTTAGGGGCGTCATAGGTTGCAAGTTAATGCTTAAAGAAGTCAGACATGTTTCGAATATCCGCCTTAATTTGATCTCTACTAGTAAGTTTGATGAGAATAGTTATAATTGTTTCTTTGGTGAAGGTCAGTGGAAGCTCACTAAAGGGTGTCTAGTGATGACTAGAGGTAGGAAGGTAAAGGCTCTTTACACGATGTAGACGCATGTGAGGTGTTGAAGATGGGGGAGTTAGGTGTAAAAAGATGTGATACAAAGCCATGTGAGATGGAAGAAAAGCATTGCATGAGAACCACGAGAAGAAAGCTCTTTGCTTTAAATGGGTGCCAAAAGTGATAGCTTGCAGCCAGGGTACAAAGCTGTTGTGAATGAATTTGGCAAGAAAAAATCTGTCAAGTTTGAGTTAGATACTCCCATCGAAAAAAACCATTCCGATGAGACAAAACCAGATATGAAGAAAATTAAAAATTCCAAGAAACTTAAGTTGAGTAAAGAGTAAAGAGTTGTGATTGGTGATCCCTCCTTTCATGGGTTCAAAAGGGGAGATTGTTGGATGTGGGTCCTCACCCATGAGATAGAATTCAAGTTGAAAAATGATTTGCTTGTTAGTTTGGTTGGTGACCAAGACAAGTAAATGTGATCCCTAATTTGATTAGGAGAATAAGTTGTTTCCAATCCATAATAGGAATAGATTAGAAAAAGTACTATAAATAAGGCTATGAGAAGCTCGGTAGCAAGAAGGTTCCGAAAGAATAAATTGAGAGGATTACAGTTTGTTGTTCATGAGTATTCATCGTCATCTCCGTTCAATTGAAAGATTGAAGACTTTATTGCTTGAGGTGTTTTGGGTGGTAAAGTTAATTAGGTTTCTCAATCTAATTAAAGGTTAATTTGTACTCTCTCAATTTATTGTGTAACCTCAACTTTTAGGATATAAAACTTGGGAGGATTATTGTAAGCCCATTATTAGTGATATAGTGAAAATTCAGAATTCGACCTGTGATTATTCCTTTTAAGGGGGTTTTCACGTTAAATATTGTGTCTTACTTGTGAAAGGTTATTTGTTATTTTCGTTTTCGTTGTTAGGTTTGTTGATTTCCTATTTAATTGCACAAATAGGACAAAGTAATTTCTAAATTGAGATTATTTTTAAGTGCACATTTCCTAACACATATAAATGTCCGAGTATCAAATTGGATTCAAATTCAACTCGTTTAAGTATCGAATTCGAGTCTCACTCATATTTTTTAGGCGATCCTAAACCTAATTTCGAACCACTCAGGTTCATTTTCAACCCTATTGATAGGTGTGTATCTATGTTAACTAGGATTTTACTGATAATATTGAGAGAAATTTTAATGGAAGAACTAATAGGACATGTTTTAATAACATATACAAATATGCTTTCAGGTTCATTTTTGAACAGGGTCTGTTTTTTGTAAGCGAAAAATGTTTTTTTTTTAAAGTGGAAATATGGGCTGAAAATTATTGGTTGAATACTAAAGTTTAATGTAGTGAGAATTGTAATGTATTTTAGGTATATTATAAATAATATTCCATCTTTTTCAAACTTAGAGATATAATTTGACATTTAAGGTCAAAGGATGACATATTAAACTTCAAGTTAATGAGAATTTATTTAATTTTAGTTTATACAATTATTATAATTGTATAGTATATAACAAAAACTATTAATCACAAAATTTATTTCATTCTAAACTTTTATGAGTCATATGAAACAAGATTTTAGAGTCTCTTGCAATAACTCCAGAAATTATAAAGAGAAGAGAGAAGAATTTAAAGAGAAGAAAAGATAGATCAGAAACAAAGTTATATTTTCATCAGTTCATTAATTTACAAAGCAGGACCTTACATCCTATTAATACCAAGGTAAAGGGCATAAAAGACTATTTCTAATATTCCTACTGTTTGCCAATTTTATACTAGCAAATTACACGCAAGTATACGTGATCGAACGTGTTATATAGCAGCAAATAGAGTATCGTTCCCGCAAGGAGTAGTTAATAATTCTATTAATCATATTACTGGTCATGCACTAGTTTGATTTTATTTAAACAATGCAACTCAGTTATAATGCTAATTACTAAATATAATCAATTTAATTAAATATAAATTCCAATGAATTAACACATTAAGATAACAACTTTCCCCGATGAATCATTCAAACATAATTAATCTCCTTTTGATCAAATAATTACTTAGAATCGTTAATTGAAAATCACTAATTATTTATATAACAATTTTTTAAATAATTACATAGCGTATTCATTCATATTAACTTCTCTATATTCCTATGAGAAATAATAATAAATGAATTCATTAAGTACCATTCTCAACACGTTACTTGCGACATACAGATATATTCCTATTTTGTACAAAAATTAGCATTCAATCCGAAGAACAATAACTAATCACAAGTTATTATATTCAGATCTAATCTTAGATTTCCTTGTCCAATTCCATCTAAAATTTATCAAATAATTGTTGATCAGGAAATTATAAATTCAAGCATAAGATATAATAAACGATTCAACCAATAATCAACTTAATCAAAAGAAAGAATAAATTAATTCAAACTATCATCGGGTTCTATTTTAACCTTAATTAAGAAATTAGTTCATAACTACAGCTAAAAACGTCATCAAATAATCAAGAGTCGTTCTAGGTTACAAAAAATAAAGATTAAAGAAGAAGAAACTCTGTCGAATTCACTCCTCGATCTCCAGCTTCACTCTTGCAGCCTTGAATATTTTCCCCCCAAAAAATTCTATGTAACTCTAATCTGATATATTATATATTCAACCCATAAATAGACATAATTAACTTAGAGTCTTCAGCCTTGAAGAGTTTGAGACTACCCAAACTACAATTGCAAGTGTCCACATGAAATAGAAAGTAATTAGCCAAAAATAACTCCCAGATAGCCGCACATGTGCGAGATAACTTACACGAATTGTTTCACTCATATCTTAACAATAATCTATCAAAAGCTCTTAATTAATTCAAAATCACATAAGAAATATACAACGAATGTATTTCAATAACAAAACATGAAGACGGAATTAATTAAATATTAACACATAATTAATATAAGAGATTAAGAATATTGTCATGACTAATTATTTAATTTCATCTTCATCCCAGATTAAAAAAAATTAGTTAGACAAAAAATAAAGAAACTAACTAAGATAAAGAAAAAGAAGAAGATTAAAAATAAAAAGAAAATCCCCTTTATTAACGATCCTCCAATGATGAAGAAATAATTTAATCTACTCTTATTCCTAACATAAGCTAATACCTAATAATCTAACACTTTCAAATCTCTCTTGGTACTCCTCTATTTATAGGCATAAGATATTAATTCTTTTCTATGTAGGTTTAACTTCCTAGTGACAATCAACTTCTCAAAAAGATCTTCAAGATGAACTTTCCTTCATTGGATTTGACTTTGTTAGAGTCTGCATGTTTGATTTGATGATGAATGTGATTAATGTATATTTGTATCAGTAGATTTTGTAAAGTCCTTAATGATGATATGATGTACAAGAACTTAGAATAAAAAGATCAAATTTGTTAGGTTATTCTTATTAAGTTGATCTGATGTATAATCATAGGTCTAAATTGATCGTATAGTTACTCTGCCAGTTCGTAGCGTCATCATGGATTGTAGAGTTAACTTATTTTTTGTAGTGCATTAGATGTTCGATCGCAAAGCTCTCATATTCGTTATAGAGTTCACTTCAAGTCGTAAAGTAAAGATCCGCTCGTACAGTGAACAGAGGATCACAGAGCTAACTAAAGATCGTATTGTGAAGTCTAAACGTAGAGTACACTCTGAAGTCGTTTAATAAAGTCCAAATTATAAAGTAACTTAAGGATCGTTCAGTGAAGAACTAGATCGTAGAGTCAGCTCCAGAATCGTAAAGTAAATCTTCGTAGAGCTGATCGTAGAGTACACAATCGTAGACTGTTTCTCCCTTCACAAAGCAATCATCGTAGAGTATATCATGGAGCTCAGAACGTAGAGCAACGTCAAGTATAGACTCTACGTTTCTCATCAAAGTGTATAATCTTCCATCTTCGTAGAGCAAGTCAGGACTGACAAGAAGACTGACAAAGGAGCATTGCAAATTGAAGGTCTCGATACATTTACCAAATATTCTTGATTGAAATCGAAGGTCAAAGGATGTGTCTAACAACTAGTTTGGTGAAAGTAACAACTCCTACGTGGTAGGTGAAGTTGAAGTCTGATGTGACAGACACAAGCTACAAGTAAGCTGACACGCCAACTTAAAATGTCAACATTAAGGATCCTAGAGTATCTGAGCATTAAATGCACGAACGGAAACCTTGCAACGGGAAGACTCTTTGACGGACTATAAAAGGCAACAAGGATTCAAATTCAAGAGGAACAACTCTAAAAATGGTAAAACTCTGCCAAAAGTCAAAAGAACTCACTCTACGAATCTGAACAACTTGTTCAAGCTGCTAAGTACTTGAGAAGAGAAGCTTATTGCCAACTTAGCTACACCTCTCAATATCATTTAATCAACTGTGAATCATTGTCTAAGTGACAATCTTCCAAGTCTAAGTGACCTGAAGAGATCTTAGTGATCTTGGACTAAGTGTCCACATTTCGAGACTTAGTGACTCGAAGGAACCTAAGTGGTCCAGTTGTAATAGATCTGTGTGATCTTTATCCTTAGTAGATTTCCTACTCGCTGAGTAGAAGAGTGGACTAGGAGTTATTCAGTCTTCGAATCACTTAAAATTTGACCGTGTCATTTATCTTTCAGCACTTACTTTTCTGTCAAGAATTTATTTTGTTTGTGATTAACACCATAACTAAATTTGGAACTGAGATTTTTCCTTAATCTTTAAGGTGGGTTTTCAAAGTATATTTCATTGTGCATAATCAATCTTTTCTAACTAATTATCTGGTAATACATCCTTAATTAAGAGAAATTTTTTTAAAGGATCTATTTAACCCCCTTCTAGATCTCTTATATGCCTTTGGGAAACAACGAGTGATATTAGAGCTGGTTTTCACGAACATAAAACTTACACTTTGAGTTAATTTATAACACTAAACAAAATCAGTTCAAAGCTTGGTGATGGAAATAAGCCACCCTTGAAAAGTTTGCTAATTGGAAAGTGCGTGTGCAGGCCTATATGGACGCGATTGATGATGAATTGTTCGATATTGTCTTGAATGATCCATATGTTCCTACCAAGATGGCTCCAACAACAGATGATCCCAACAAGATAGTTGTCAAGCAGCGAGTAGAGTGAACCAAGAATGAGAAGAAGTTGGTGTAGTAAGATAAGAGAGCCAAGAACATTCTGTTCATAGCTCTAGAAGATGAACTCTTTGAGAATATTGTCAACTGCACCATGGCCAAAGAAGTCTGGGAAGCTCTTCTGGTGATGCATGGGGGCACTGAAGAAGTCAAGGAGAACAAACAATCTCTCTTGACACAATAATATGAGATGTTCACTCATGTCCCTGGAGAGAACATCACTACAACATATGAAAGATTTAATGTGCTCCTCAACTCTCTGAGATCATACGGTAAGGTCTACCCCAACAAAGACCTGAATATAAAGTTAATGAGGGCTCTACCAAGCAAGTGGGATGCCAAGACCGCTGCCATCCGTGAGTTAAAGAATCTGCATGAGATGACTGTGCAGAAGCTCTACGGTAATCTCCTTACCTATGACCTTGAGCTTAATCAAAGAGTAGAGACCCTTTCTGAGAACAAGAGAAAAGACAAAAGTGTTGCTCTCAAAGCTTCTGAAGCTGCCTCAAAAGTTTCAGCTGAAGATGTAGCAAATGATGATCATGATGAAGCTGATGATTATGAAGATATAGTCTTGCTTGCTCGAAGGCTAAGGAAGTTCATGAGAAAGAGCAGCAGCTAGAGGCCAAAAAAGAACTACAACAAAGGTAGTAACAACAGAGATCAAAAAAAAGATCTATGCTACAATTGTAAGAAGCCTGACCACTATATCGCAGAGTGCACCAAGCTTCTACGAGAGGAGCTCAAGAAGGACAAGAAGAAGTCTTATTTGAAGAAAGAGCATAAAGGCTGCAAGAAGCATCATAAGAAAGAGAAAGGCTTTGTAGCTGAAGGATCGTGGAGGGATTCTAAAAATGACTTCAATTTAGACTCAGTGATGATGAAGAACCTCAAGTAGCCAATCTCTGTCTGATGGCAATAGAGAAAGATTCTAGCAGAACCATTGATCGTCGAAAGATCGACATCAGTGAGGTATTTGACTTCAACTCTCCTGATGTTAATATTGATGATCTTAGATTAACATTGCATGATATAACATCTAATTTGCATCAATATATAAAGTAATTCAGGGTTCTATCAAAGGACCATTCTCTTCTTCAAGAGGAGAAAGAGAAAGTGCAAGTAGAGCTGAAAACCACTCTACGAAACATTGCCTCTCTATCCAAGCTTGAGGCTGAGAATGAGAATTTGATAAAGATAACTGAGGCTAATACACTAAGGGAGTTTGCTCTTACCTCTAAGATAGAGGAGTTAGAAAAGACGATCTCAATGTGGAATCGTTCTTCCTTATCTATGGATTCACTAATCACTAGTCAGTGAGCTGTCTCTGATTGATCAGGTCTGGGGTTTAGAGATCTTTCTTCTACTCCCAAGTGTGGAAAACTCAGTGGAGACTAGCAATAACAATGTCTCTTCTTCCCATAGAGGTATTGTATTTGTCAAATCCAAAGAGGTTGCGGAGCCTATTATTCCAAGTTGTCCATTCTATGTTGACCAGATTGTTGTTCCAAAGAACAACAGGTCACACACTGGTCTGGGTTTTGTCAAACCGCAGAGTAAGCCCAAGTCTACTATCTTGCCTTGAAGGATCGTAGGGTTTGGTAAACCCAACTCTACGAACCAACCAGACACAAATTGTAAAACTGGCCCCTACTCTACGAAATTTCAAAATCGTAGAACATTATGGAAACAAAGGGAGGTTCAGCCAAGAAGAAAGGCATATCCTCCACATAAGTTCCAAGTGAGAAGATATCTATACCCACATTCACCCATGCAACATATTAAATGTTATAATTGTCATGAGTATGGGCATACAGCTGCATATTGTTATTATGATTATGAATATAATGCATATCGTCGACCCAAAGTCAGGCAGATTTAGGTCCTCAAGGAAACTAACAAAATAGGACCCAAACAAGTATGGGTACCAAAATAAACAATGATTGTACTTGTAGGTACCGAGATCCACAAAGTCCATATAGTTTCTCAATAGTGGATAGTCAAGGCACATGACTGGTAATAAGGCACTCCTGTCAGATTTCAAAGCTAAGGATGGTCCAACAGTTGTCTTTGGAGACAACAACTCTGAAAAAACTAGAGGCTATGGTTCGATAGGCAATGAAGTTATTTCGTTCAGCAAGGTAGTTTATATGGATGGATTGAAGCACAATTTGCTAAGCATAACTCAGCTATGCGATAAACGTCATCAAGTCATCTTCTTCAACAACTAGTGTCAAGTTCGAGACCTGGAAACCAACTCACAAATGCTGACTGGATCAAAAGAAAGAAATGTTTATGTAGTCCATCTCGTGGAATTAAGTTCTTCAGCAACAACTTGCTTCTTCGCCAAAGTTTCAGAAGATGTGAGCTGGTTATGGCATAGAAGGTTATCCCATCTAAATTTCAAGAGTATGTCAAAGCTCGTTTCAAAGGATCTAGTCAGAGATCTACCCAAGCTGAGTTTCGTCAAAGAGAGACCATGCAAGGCTTGTCAGCTGGGGAAACAGACCAAGAACTACATGGAATGACTAAAAATACTCAAAAACTAGCAAAATAACATTGTTTTGATATTCTCTTTGAGTATTGTTATTAATCTTTGAGGCCACGTGTTGGATAACGTGTTGGTTCATTGTTTGATTCGTAGGTAGGTAGTTTGTTAGTTTGCATTTTTATTCATTGTTTTACTTAGGGGCAAGCAAAGATTCAAGTTTGGGGGTATTTGATGAGTGAGTATAATACCTATGAATCGGGTGCGTTTGGACTTGTAATATTTTTATTCTCAAGTGATTATAGTTACTTTTGATGCATTTTATATGTTATTGTAGCTTGCATTGCATGGGATACGAGACTGGACTTTGTGGAGAAAAAGCAGTAGAACAAGATCAAAGGAAGGCTTTCAGCCAGGTTGGCGCGGCAGCGCTAGTGCCTAGTATAAATCTGGTGCAGCATCACCAAGCTAAAATTTTCAAAAGGCTGTCTAGACCCTAGGCGCGGCAACGCCATTCCTCTTTATAAACCTGGCTTGGCAGCGCCAGGTCGGCTGCAGGATTTTATTATTTTTGTAATCTTTTGAGATGTTTGAGGGGTTTTGGATTGTAATTCTTAAGAGACATGGACTTTATTTTGGGGGGGTTTAAATACATGATATTGGACGTATGAAGGGATGCTTTTTTGCTAACCCTAAGGATTGGAGGCAAGATTCTAGGGCTTGAAGCAAGTTTCTCTAGCACGAAGGAGGATCAAGATAGAAGGCTAAGGAGGAGATTCAGAATTGATTCAAACCAGTTTTATCTCTCTTCTTTTCTCTTTTATTTTGTAATTCCTAGATGATGGATAAATTGTGGATGATATTTATTATTTCAATGATGAACTAATTTTTATTTTAAGATTACAATGAAACTTGATATGCAGTTTTAATTAAATTGTTTCCTTGTTAGTTATTGTTGATTATACTTTGATTGTCTATTATATTATGAACTTAATTGATTAATTGTCTGATCAACAATTACTTTGGTAATCTATATAAAATTGAGAGATGGAGTATAAATTTAGACCTGGATATAATAATATATGATTGTATTTCCTCGGCTTAGTAGGAGTCATAATTTGTGTATAGGATAAAGATATACATAGATGCCGTATGTGATCTGATGAGAACATGTGCTTGAAATCTTTGTTAATTCTAATTAACATAGAGATATAGTCAGTTAATTAGTTAGGTTGTTCTTTCTAATTCTAATCTTTATTGGATTTGGGAAGATTGGTTTATAAGATCATTGAGAGGTGCTTATAAATATTGATGAGTTTTTGGTTAACAATCCATTATAATTGACGCAATTTAACAAGAAGTGATAAAATTGAAACAAAACATCAAGGGAAGTTGTAGTCTTAAGCCTTTAAATCTGAACTCAATTTTCAAGGTAATTAGTGATTAGTTACTTTAGTTATGTTTATTTTCAAAATTCAACAACTTTGCATTATTTGTTTAATAAAATTGATTTAATATGAAATTGATAGTTAATAGTTATTATACACAATTCTCTGTGGGATGATACCTTGCTTGCCATTATATTACTGTTTGAGCACGGTTACTTACGTGTAATTGTTAGTACGAAATTAGGCAAACAATATTTCTGTGTTATTGATGTTCTTATGATCTTTTTAAATACAAGTAGAAGTATGAGATGAATATTTTGAAAATTATCTCGAATGCAACTTTTTATTAAAATTCTTATTAAAAAAAGTTGTACGTGGGGTATTGTACAAAATATGTTTCTTGACCCTCATATGCAATATTTTTATATAAGAAACTTTAAACAAAAAGTTACATTTGTGGTAATTTTCAGGATGAATGCTCGTAATTTTAGAAAGTGTTTTACATACCACAGCTTGCCAGTTAATAATACTCCATCTGGTCACAATAAGAGTTTTATCGATGTTAATACAAATAACGTAGTGTCATTAAATTTATTATCATAATTTTATTATCATATTATTATTATTAAAATAATTTATCAATAAATTTAAACTAAACATGAAATGATGAAACACAATATATCCTAAAAATATATAAATTTTATATAAATGAGATTCTTTTGTAAAATATATGGAGTATGATACCACGTGACACTTACCAATTAATACTATAACATCAAAGTCCACCTTCCCTTAGTTGACATAAAATACAAGTACGAATTATGGGAAAATACAGCTATTTTTTTTTTATGGGAAGTAATGACTCAACTAAAATTTCTTTATTGATTTGGGTATTCATCATTAAATGAATGAGGTCCCGTTGCAAATTGGATATGCATTTATTAAAATTGGAAAATAGTATGTATTTGTGGAAAATTTGCATGCATGCATAGCCACATCTTTTCTCATTGTTTTTAAGGAATAATTAAAATTGAAAAATATACACTTGTGAAAAAATCTACACCCATAGACCATAACTATATCTTTTCCAATTGTTTTCAAGGAATAATCAATATTAGAAAATTTTTTAAGGAATAATTAAAATTGAAAAATATACACTTGTGAAAAAATCTACACCCATAGACCATAACTATATCTTTTCCAATTGTTTTCAAGGAATAATCAATATTAGAAAAAACCATACTCCGTGTCCCAGTGGAGCAGGCAAGCAATTAACTTCATCAATTATGTTGACAAAGCTAGAAGATTTGTTCCATCTTGCGTACTGACCGATACATACTATGCTATTAGAATGTCTACAAACTTTGTTTGAAAAGACAAAATTGTATAATTAATAAGTTAAAAGAATCTTATAAGGAATAAAATTATTATAGAAAACTAAGTTACTACTATGATAAAATTGAAACTAAAGTTTAATCATGCATTAATTTATTTTGATATATATATATTAAGTTTCTTAATATTAATTAATATTTACTCATAATATTTTTTTATATATTATTAATAATAGTTATTTAGGAGTAGAAAATTTTGAATTTCTAGATATTTTTCTAACACATTTATGTAGATCTGATATGCTTTATGCAGTTGCAATTATTTCATTTAAATTGTTATACTTTTATTGTATTTGTAGTTTATATAAAATCTTTATTAAATTTAATAAACCCTATACAAGTTCTGCTTCAAATTATAAGATCATTATTGATTTTTAAAAATTAACGTGAGATATTTTCAAACTAAAAATTGAAACAGTTCATTAAAAATTATAAACAATGAATAATAATTCTTAAATAGTTTATAAAATTCATCATCGTATTAATTAAAATCAAAATAATCTATATCAATTTTAAGTTTAAATTAAAATGTGTTAAGTTAATTTTAAAAGGTCAATAATAAATTCATATTTTTAAACCGTAACTTTGAGGATTATATGGGATGCATGGCTTCTTAGCTTTGCTGCAACTAATTCAGGTCCAATTATTGCAAGGACTGCTTCCAACTCATGACAACAACAATGAGCTAGTGACTTTTAAGTGTATGGTACTACTAATATACTATAAGTTTGTAAATTATTCCTTTTGATTGGATGAGCCAGTGATTCTTACTTTGCTTGTTGGAAATCTACTTGGATTTATATATGTTGTGGAAAAAGTTCCATGTTTCTTGGTAAAATTCCCTTTTGATAGGTAAGCCAAGTTTCTTTAATACTTCTTGGTAAAGACTGGTGATTTTATCTTCTTTATTTATTTATTTATTTTTCTATTTTTTGAGGTAAAGCTAGCTTTTGTTGAATTGATACATTTGGTCATTCATCTGGAATTTTAGCAAGTCTGCCAAGCCCAATACGCATTACACAAGGTTTCCACATCATTCAAACATCAGCTCTTATCCTTACATTGCTTGAAAAAGAAGTGAACATATATTACACACACTTCCTCTGCTTTGTCATGTATCACGTGTTGCCAAGCATTGATGATAAACTTATTTATTTCCGTCCGGTACATAATGAATAGTTTTCATATTGTCTAAAATCAAAACTAGCAGTTGATAATTGAGGGGGGTTGAGATTGTATCAAGTTTTTTCTGGGCAATTTCTTAATATAAAGAAGTCAAAAAAGCAATTGACTCTCATTTTAAAACCTAGGGAATATTATTATATCATGTCATCAATACCGATCTATAACAAGCCATAAGTCAATCTGTAAATATATTTTAAGTGATTAATTGCAATGTTTAATATATATATAAGGAGTCTCGGTTTGAAAAGCAAAGCAAAAATAAAATATTTTTGTTATAATTTCTAAATTTTACTTTTTTTTAAAAGTAAGAAAACAGGGTTAGATATTCTATTAGCCCCTCTAAACATGAATCATTGTTTTTTCACTATGATATTCTTTTAAGAAAGAGTGAGTTCGCAAATTAGTTAAAGCCCCTACTTTCTTTCATATTGTCTTCCATGTTTTATTGTAGTTGTTGTCTTTTTACATTGAAATTTATTTTTTTAATTTTAATAAATAAAATAAAAAAATAGAAATGAAAATGTACATAGTAATTAATGTTATAATTCTTTTAATTTTATCTTTCAGAATGGAACATAAATATGTTATTGACACCAAGTCTTCTTATGAAGTGAACGTTGATAGGTTGCTCCACACGGTATTTAAGGAAAAGAATTCTTTCGTATTCTTTCAAGTGATTCCAAGTCTTCTCTAATGTTGACGGTTGCTCGTACAAGTTTTTTGAATTTTGGATTTTCAATTTTTTGAATTTTGGATTTTCATGGACTTTGAAATTTAAGGAAAAGATATATTATTACTATGTTTAATAAGGAGTAGGAAAAACAAAGCAAAAATAATAAAAAAAATTTTGAATTTCTAGATATTTTTTAACACATTTATGTGGATCTGATATGCTTGATACAGCTGCAATTATTTCATTTAAATTGTTATACTTTTATTATTTTTGTAGTTTATATAAAATCTTTATTAAATTTAATAAACCCTATATCATATTCGTTTCAAATTGTAAGATCATTATTGAATTTTAAAAGTTAACTTGAGATATTTTCAAACTAATAATTGAGATAGTTCATTAAAAATTATAAACAATGAATAGTACTTTTTAAATAATTTATAATATTAAATATTCTATAAACTAAAATTAAAATAATCTATACTAATTTTAAGTTTAAATTAAAATATCTTCAGTTAATTTTAAAAAATCAATAATAATTTCATATTTTTAAACCGTAACTTTCGAGTATTATAGGGGTTACACGACTTCTAGCTTTGTTGCATCTAATTCCGGTCCAATTATTGCCGTGCTACTTAGGTATGAAATATATGTTGGAGTGCCCAGACATTGTTTCATTTTACTTTTTATCAGCGTCAAGCACGGGGTTAGTTTGTTGGGCAAATGACAAAACTGTCCCCCCAAGTTTGGACGAAAATCAATTTGATACTCAAAGTTTGAAAATCTGCAATCAAGACCTCTAAGTATTTTGAAACAACAAAAGTGTTCCTTTTGGCCGGACCGGTCAATTTGTCGCCGGAAATTACCACGTGTCAAGGAGAGAGGAGAGAGAAAATAATCAAAAAAATTATTTTTTCTTTTTTCTAATTTTTTTTCCTTTTTTATCAATTTTCTCCTTTCTCTCTCCTCTCTCCTCTCTCCTCTCTCCTCTCTCCTTTTCTCTCTCCTCTCTCCTTTTTCTCTCTCCTCTCTCTTCCCTCCACCTTCTCTCTTTCTCACTCCTCCCTCCGCCTCTCTCTTTTCTCTCCTCTCTCCTGCTACCCTTTTCTTTCTCTCTCTCTCTTCTCTTCTTGATCTCTCTCTTCCCATCTTCCTTTATTTACTTAATTAATTGATATTTTAATATTTTATTTTAAATTATAATAATATTTTAGAGTGTATATACTTGTATAAAATCATAATACATGTATGCATACATTTAAAATGTATACATACATAAAAAAATATCAATGGTAAGAAGACAAAATTAAAAACAAGATTATAGCTTACTTATAAAAAAAAACAATTACAAAATAATAACAAAATCAAAAAATTAAATAAATTCTTTTTCTTTTTTCTTATTTTTTTCTTTTTCTTTATCAAATAGAATCTATCAAAAAATCAAAAGATTCTTATTTAATAGATTTTATTTGATAAAGAAAAAGAAAAAAAATAAGAAAAAAGAAAAAGAATGTATTTAATCTTTTGATTTTGTTATTATTTTGTAATTATTTTTTTTATAAGTAAGCTATAATCTTGTTTTTAATTTTGTCTTTTACCATTGATATTTTTTTATGTATTATACATTTTAAATGCATGCATGTATTATGATTTTATACAAGTATATACACTCCAAAAAATTATTACAATTTAAAATAAAATCTTAAAATATCAATTAATTAAGTAAATGGAATAAGAAGAGAAGAGAGAGAAAAGAGAGAGAGAAAGAAAATGGTAGCAAGAGAGAGGAGAGAAAAGAGAGAGGCGGAGGGAGGAGTGAGAAAGAGAGAAGGTGGAGGGAAGAGAGAGGAGAGAGAAAAAGGAAGAGGAGAGAGAAAAGGAGAGAGGAGAGAGAAAGGAGAAAATTGATAAAGAAGAAAAAAAAATTAGAAAAAAGGAAAAATAATTTTTTTGATTATTTTCTCTCTCCTCTCTCCTTGATACGTGGCAATTTCCGGCGACAAATTGACCGGTCCGGCCAAAAGGAACACTTTTGTTGTTTCAAAATACTTAGAGGTCTTGATTGCAGATTTTCAAACTTTGAGTATCAAATTGATTTTCGTCCAAACTTGAGGGGACAGTTTTGTCATTTGCCCTAGTTTGTTTCATATTTTATGATGTTTTTTTTTTAAATTACTATTTTCACAAGAAAAAAATAATATTTTCAGAAAGGCTCATTCACATAATGACGGGACTACTTTAGTATTCCTGTAAGGAGAGTCTTACGAAAATATTAATTTCTCTTGTAAAAATATAAATTCCTTTTTTTTCTTCTTTCAATTTGACTATTATTTGATAATTTTTTCAATTTGACTCTTTCAATCGATTCCAAGTCTTCTAATGTCGACGGCAGCTGTTTGTGCAAGTTTTTCCAATTTTGAATTTTCATACTTCGAAAATAAAGGAGAAAAGATATTTGTTACGATGTTTTTTAAAGTGGTTAAGTATAATGTCTAATATATATAAGGAGTCTAAGTTAGAAAAGCAAAGCAAAAATAAAATGATTTTGTTTTTAATTTCTAGATTTTACTATTTTTTTAGTAAGAAAATAGTTACATCCTTAATCTGTCTCATCTGAGTTTTTTAAGATATAGTAGTAAAGAGTAAGAACTAACTCTGATTTATTCCATAAGATTTAAAAACGCTTAAACAAATATTCTTTTAAAACATAGCAAAATATTAGAGTTTAAAGGACAAAAACTTTAACTGCGACAGCTAATACTCTGTTCCAAAAAAATCTCATTTAACTATTTTCAGAGACATTTCGTGATATTCAATCTAATATTCAAAACTGATGTAAACTTTTTAGAGAACTGATATTTTTTCTACTTTATTTATTTCTTTATGCTTAATAAACTATATTACTAAATATATCTCCTAATCCAGCTATCGTCAATATTGACATAAAATACAAAGTATGAATTATGGGAAAATACAACTATTTTTCTTTATAGGAAAAATACAAAGTACGAATTATGATGCAGTAATGAATCAACTAAAATTTCTTTATTAATTTGGATTTTCATCATTAAATGAATGAGGTCCCCATTGAAAATTGGGTATGCATTTATTAAAATTGGAAAATAGCATGTACTTGTGGAAATTTTGCATGCATGCATTGCCACATCTTTTTCCATTATTTTCAAGGAATAATTAAAATTGAAAAATATACACTTGTGGAAAAATCTACAACCATAGGCCAAAGCTATATCTTTTCTAATTGTTTTCAAGGAATAATCAAATATTGGAAAAAACCATACTCCATGTCCTGTGAAAAATTATGTTGGCAAAGCTAAAAGGCTTGTTCTATGTTGCGTATTGACTGATACATACTATACTATTAGAATGTCTACAAACTTTACTTAAAAAGACGAAATTGTATAATTAATAAGCTAAAAGAATCTTATAAGGAATAAAATTATTATAGAAAACTAAGTTACTACTATGATAAAATTGAAAACTAAAGTTTAATCATGCATTAATTTATTTTGATATATATATATATATATATATATATATATATATATTAAGTTTCTTAATATTAATTAATATTTACTCATAATATTTTTTTATATATTATTAATATATAGTTATTTAGGAGTAGAAATTTTTGAATTTCTAGATATTTTTCTAACACATTTATGTAGATCTGATATGCTTTATGCAGTTGCAATTATTCCATTTAAATTGTTATACTTTTATTGTATTTGTAGTTTATATAAATTTTTTATTAAATGTAATAAACCTATACAACCTCCGCTTCAAATTATAAGATCATTATTATTTTTTAAAAATTAATTTGAGATATTTTCAAACTAAAAATTGAGATAATTCATTAAAAATTATAAATTATAAATAATACTTCTTAACTAATTTACAATATTTATCATTGTATTGATTAAAATTAAAATAATTTATATTAATTTTGAATTTAAATTAAAATATATTTAGTTAGCTTTAAAAAATTAATAATAAATTCATATTTTTAAACCGTAACTTTGAGGATTATATGGGATTCAAGTTTTTCCAATTTTAGATTTTCATTGACTTCGAAAATAAAGTAGAAAAAATATTGCTTCAATGGTTTTTTTGGTGGTTAATTGCAATGTTTAATATATAAGGGTCTAAGTTTGAAAAGCACAACAAAAATAAAATAATTTTGTTTTAATTTCTAGATTCTACTGTTTTTTAGTAAGAAAACAGTTATTTCCTTGATCTGCCCCATATGAGTTTTTTAGAAACAATAGTAAGAAGTAAGAACCAATTTTGATTTATTCCGTAAGATTTGAAAACAGCTAAATAAATGTTCTTTTAAAATAGACCAAAATATTAAAATTTTAAGGATAAGAACTTTAATCACGAAAGCTAATATTCCCTCTATTTCAAAAAAAAATCTCATTTGATTTTTTTCAAGGACAATTGTGATATGCTAATATTCAAAATTAATGTAAATTTATTTAATTTTAATTAATGTAATAGTTAATAATGCAAACTAGTTTTTTTATTCTCTAAGGAAGTTAATTTATATTGCTTATCACCCATAGTGGGTGATAATATTGCAAACTATTTAAGAGATATTCCGTTATGATTTGATTTTAGGGGCAATAGATTGGGTCTTATTATGTTATGATTTGAGTCACTCTGAGATTGACCAAAATTATCAACATATTCTCTTAAGAATATAAAAGAGTGGGTTGGCAAATTTGTTAAATTCCCTACTCTTTTTTTCTTTTCTTTTTTTGATGTTTTATAATTATTGTTGATGTTTTTTCTAGGTGAAATTTATTTTCAGTGTTAATATATAAAAGAAAAGAACAAATAGAAATGAAAAAGTACGTAGTAATTAATGTCAAAGTCATTAAAGCTAACCGGGATTAGGGAAGACAACGTATATGTGGTTAACCTTGCAGAACTAAGCTCATCAGAAACAGACTGCTTCTTCGCTAAAGTATCAGAAGATGTCAGCTGGCTGTGGCATTGAAGGTTATCTCACTTGAATTTCAAAAACATGTCAAAACTTGCCTCCAAAGATTTAGTTTTAGGCTTACCAAAGCTCAACGTCATTAAAGAAAGACCATGCAAAGCCTGTCAGCTGGAAAAGTAGACAAAAAGCTCATTCAAAAGTAAGATAGTTAACTCTAACGATAAGCCCCTGCAGCTACTTCATATGGATCTCTTCGGGCATATCCCAACTGCTAGCCTTGGAGGAAAAAGATACTCACTCGTGATAGTAGATGACAATTCTCAACTGATCAAATTCTTCAAGTTGGTCGAGAATGAGAAGGGCGAGAAGATTAAAGCCATAAAGAGTGATCATGGAAGGGAATTCGACTTCTTTGAGATAGATAAGTTATGTGAAGATAATAAAATTCAGCATAATTTCTCAACTTCAAGAACTCCTCTGCAAAATTGAGTAGTTAAGAGAAAGAACAGAACTTTCATAGAGGCGGGAATGACACTTCTAGCAGCAGCTCGTCTCCCTGAATGCTTCTGGGCTAAAGCTGTCAACACTGCCTGCTACACTCAAAATAGATCATTGATTCACTTTACGTTCAAGAAAACGCCCTATGAGTTATGGAGAGGAAAGAAGTCCAACATCAGTTATTTTCATATCTTTAGTTGTGTGTGTTACATCTTCAACAATGGAAAAAGATATCTGACCAAGTTTCAACCCAAGTCAGACGAATGGATATTTCTTAGATACTCTGTGGAGAGCAAAGCCTACAGAGTGTTCAATAAAAAATCGTTGAGCGTTGAAGTCTCTATCTATGTCACATCCGACGAATCTGACTTAGGAAAACCAAGGAAAGTTGTATCGTTCGATGAGATCGTAGAGTAGGACCCAGCAGTCGTAGAGCAGAAGAACCATACGATCAATGATGCTAAAGTCGTAGAGCCAGACTCGACGATCGTAGTGTCAGATATGAAAACTCTACGAATTGAAGACTTAGCTGATCGTGAACCAGATCTTGAAGAACTCCGATAAGAAGGCATAAGGACATATGTTCCAATTGGAAGTAAATGGACAAGAGATCGCACCCAAGACCTGATCATTGGTGATCCCAGTGCAACGATCAGGACAAGGTCAGCTATCCAGAACGAGTGTTTCTTCCTAAGATTCCTATCTCAGAGAGAGCCCAAAAAGATTGAAGAAGTTTTGGAAGATTCAAGCTAGATTTAAGCTATGTAAGAGGAGCTGAACCAGTTTATAAGAAGAAAAGTTTAGAGGCTAGTCTCAAAACTAAAGAATCATCCAGTTATCGGCACCAAATGAGTTTTCAAATAGAAGATGGATGAAGATGGGGTGATCACAAGGAACAAAGCAAGGCTGGTGGCCAAATGTTATTCATAGGAAGAATGAATCGACTATGATGAGACCTTTGTTCCTATTGCCAGATTGGAAGCCATCAAAATGTTCCTCACATATGCTGCTCACATGAAGTTCAAAGTCTTTCAAATGGATGTCAATAGTGCAGTTTTGAATGGAGAATTCAAGAAGAGGTTTATGTAGAACAAACTCCAAGTTTTGTCAACTTAACCTTTTCTAATCATGTTTATAGACTAGATAAAACACTTTATGGTTTAAAGCAAATACCCAGGGCATAGTATGAAACACTTATTATTTTTCTTATTGAAAAAGAATTCACTAGAGGTAGGGTACATACAACACTATTTCTTAGGAAGCAAAAAGATAAAATTTTATTAGTACATTTATGTAGATGACATTATTTTTGGCTCTACTGACGAAAATTTTTGTGAGAGATTTGTCAAGCTAATGCAAAGCAAGTTCGAGATGAGCTTCTTCCTTGGACTTCAAATAAAGCAGTCTGATGAAGGTATATTCTTTAACCAGGCCAAGTACATCAAAGATTTACTTATGAAGTTAGGCATGGAATCAGCCACTCCCATGAAGACTCATATCGCCTCTACAACCAAGCTTGACAAATATGAGCAAGGTAAAAGTATTGATATAACTCAATATAGATGTATGATAGGCTCACTCCTGTACTTAACTGTAAGTAGGCCATATATTATGTTTGTTACCTGCATTTGTGCTAGATTTCAAGCTAATTTTAAGTAATCTCATTTAATTATTGTAAAAAGAATTTTTAGGTATCTTAATGGCACTCTATATTTAGGACTGTGGTATTCTAAGGAGTCACCCTTTGATCTAATAGGATATTCAGATACAGATTTTGCAAGATGCAAGATTGATAGGAAAAATACCAGTGGTACATGCCAGATGCTAGGAAATAAGTTTGTCTCATGGTTCAGCAAGTGGCAGAATTTAGTGTCAACTTCAACTACAAAAGCTGAGTATATTGCATTGTGTTGGCCTTTTTGTATATGACAATTTACGCGCAAGTATACGCGGTCAACAAGTAATAAAGTGATAAGAGAGAGTTGTCGAACCCACAGGGAATTATCTCTAATGAACTTCCAAGTACCAACTTTATATCGTCTCGATCTTATTTAAACAATTTGATTGAAGAGATAGATAAAGGTTACATCTAAATTGCATGAAATAAATAACATAAATAGATAAATAAGGGTCTAAGATTACAATTTCCCCCATACAAGTATTTTGTCAAACACTTGGTGTGCAATGCTTTGTTCAAATCTCTTAACTCTCCTTTAGATCAATTAACCACATAGAATTGACATCCGAGAAATCACAATTACGTAAGAGCCTCTGTCGATGGTCAATCACGAATCTTCCTAAGCGGTGCATAGGTATATGTCTATCCTATGCACTATCAAGAGACTAATTTCAGGAATGATTAATAGACACGTGTCACCAAATCTAATTAATCCTCCCTTCAATTACCAACTTTCACATCGGAAGTCATTAAGACTAGATTCTCAATTGGTTTGCATGCGGTAATTAGGTATATTTCTATCCCAAAACTATATCTAGATACCTATTATTGCAGATAATTAATAAGACACACGTCACTTAATCCGATTAATAACCCACAACAATCTATACTCTCGCATGTTATCATAACTAGGTCTTAACCTATAATCCGTTCGTCAAGTTCATATAGGTTCCCAAGGTAATTACGAGCCAAGTAATTAATCAATAAGCATAGGTTATGATAACCAATTCATATGAGTCATAGATAAATAAGGGTCTAAGATTACAATTTCCCCCATACAAGTATTTTGTCAAACACTTGGTGTGCAATGCTTTGTTCAAATCTCTTAACTCTCCTTTAGATCAATTAACCACATAGAATTACCAACCGAGAAATTCACCATATTCATAAGCCTCTCTCGATGGTCATATGAAAATCACCCATACACGGCACATAGGTGTATGTCTATCCCACATACTAGCAAGCAATTCAATTCTATGAATAATCAACAAGACACACGTTACTAAATCTTAGTCAATCACCCATCAAACAAATGAACTTTCGCATAGGGAGTCATTAAGTTTGTAATCTCATAATAGTTACACACGGCATTTAGGTATATATCTATCCTAAATACTAGCAAGTCACCTATTCTCAAAGATAATTAATAAGACACACGTCACAATAATCTTATTATCCACCCCCAAGAATCTTTAACTCTCGCATGATATCATAACTAGGTCTCAACCTATAATCCGTTCGTCAATTTCATATAGGTTCCCCAAGGGTAATTACGAGCCAAGCAATTAATCTATAAGCATAGGTTATGATAACCAATTCATATGAGCAACAATAATCAAAAGGAAGAGAAAATCCATTCAAATTAAGCAATGAGTTCAATTACAATCTTAAATTAAACACTAATTACATAGAGAAAAAGAAAAAGAAAGATAAAGGATGGCTTCCCCATTGTTGTTGGATGAAACTCCATTGAAGCACCTCCATTGAAGCTCCTCCAAGCTTTAGAAGAACCATGACCTAGGGCCATGGCCTCCCTCTCTTTGCTCCAAGCCTCCTCTACTCCTTAGTTGCTGATTTCTATCTTCTATATCTGATATTTCGTGCCTCCAAGAGCTGATATAAGTCCCTGGATGCCCTAACCTAGCTTAGCACCTCCAAAATGACCAAAAAACCCAAAACATCTGCTGCTGTCCGCGACGAGCTCGCCCCGGCGAGCTTTTTGGCCTGCGTTTTCTCGCCCCGGCGAGAGCTCGCCGCGGCTAGGAATTTGTGTAGGAAATTCCCGCCCCGGCGAGCTCCAGTAAAATGACCATAACTTCTTCGTCCGAACTCGGATTAAGGTGATTAAATAGGCTATGGAAAGCTAAGAAGTAGCTCTACAACTTTCATAACTGGAGTTTGACGAGTAAATGGCCGGAGCAAGGTTCAAATTGAGCCCGAAGCAACTGCTGTGTAAAAGTCATGCAAAATCCGATGGTAAAATGACCATAACTCTCTCATACTAACTTCAAATTGGATAATTCAAGATTCTCTGGAAAGCTAAGACAAAGATCTACAACTTTCATTCTTTGAGTTTTGAGAGATTCGAATTGCATCATGAGGGAAATTGAGAAACAAGCAGATGAAATGCCAAAATCGCGCCGAAAACGCATTGATCCCTAGGGCCTTTATTTCAATACCTACAAAACAACGTAAAAACACATAAAAATACACAAATACATATAAAAGTAATACAAAACTATATTACACAACAATAAGATGAAAACACATAAAACCAAACGAAATAGCTAAAGACTTACAAATTATTAAGGTTAAAAGTACCCAATTTGTGTATATAAAACACACTCATCACATTGGTAGTTTGTTGTGCTCAAATTCTATGGATAAAGAATCAACTAGCTAACTATGGGCTTGAGTTTAAATTTATCCCTATATTATGTAATAATACAAGTGCTATAGCTATAACCCATAATCTTGTCATACATTCTAGAACTAAGCATATAGACATCAGATACTATTTTATTAGACATCATGTTCAAAGTAGAACAATATCCTTGCATTTCATTCCCATTGAAAATTAACTAGCTGATGTTTTTACCAAACCCTTAGACGAATCCAGATTTAATAAGCTAATTAGTGAGTTAGGAATGCTAAATTTGTACCCTTAATATTATGCTCTAGAAGTTACTAACTTTGCAAGAAGAGATTGTAGAACAGTCATGTTCAATAAAGTTTGTAAAGTGTTTCGCTGAATGAAGAGGTTCGTAGAATATTGGAGGAGTTCATATTATGAGTTCCTTGCTAACATCGTCTAAAAATGTATCCTCTCTAAGGACTCTATCCACGACTCCATTAGTGAGCTTCAGCTGAAGATCATGACTGCAATCGTCTTGGGGAAGGAAATAACCTTTACAACCATCTTGATGGACTAGCTCTACAAGTGGAAAAATGATGCTGGGAAAAGGAAGGTCGTAGGCAAGCTAGTGCCAAAAATGTTCTATGGGCGGTTGATCAGCATCATCTTGAAGAAGCTCATTGGGGATAAAGAGGGAGAAGTCCTCAATGTCAACAAAAAGATTACCAAGAAGCTCTTCGATAATTGGAAGAGGAATCCGGTTGAAATCCTCCGCTCTAAACAGACTGAGGGCAGTGAAAGAACCCTCAGTGAGGTGCAAAAGTCCGCGAAGCCCAAGCTGAAGAAAAATGTCGCAAAAATAGAGGAAGAAACCTCTCAGGGCTCTGCAGCCCCGCAGGTGCTTGAATCATTGCCATTAACAACAGAGACACCCCTTCAAAAGAAACAGAAGAAGAATAAGGTTGGAGATTTAAAGGGGAAAACAAAAGCTAGTGATAATCAGTCTGTTGATTCATATGATTTAGAGGATATTCCTAGGGACTCTCAGGATAAGTAATAAAATCCTAAGACAATGGAAAAGGAAAAGGATTCAGTGTCTCTCTCTCAGTGAGTTAAGAAGGGATTAAGAGGCAAGCGCTCAAAGAAGACAATTGTTCAGCCTCTTCCCAAAACTGTCAGAGAACAAGCTGAAGAGATAGTTAAAGAGCTTGATCATAGAGACACTGAAACTTCTGCTAAGGAAGGTTTATCCTTTGCTGAATGGGATAGAAAGCAAATCAAGAAGGGATGATCAGCCAAGAAGGCCAAGTCTGGCAGACTTGTACAAATTGAAGAATCTGGGTCTGTCGAGCGGGATGTAGAGCGCCCCCACTCTTCGATCGTAGAGCCCGAAGTAGCAGCTGAGGAAGAAATGACTAAGACAACCTTAGAGCCTGAGCCTATAGTAGGTGATGAGATAATGACTGGGACGACTTCTGAGCCTAAGCCAATGAATGATGAAATGATAGTTGGGATGGCTCACATGCTAGAGCTACAAGTAGATAATGAAGAGATGGCTGAAGGTATCCAACCCTGAGCCAAAGAAGAAGAAGAAGAAGAAATTAATCAAGATGATTGAGAAGAAGAAGAAGCAGAAAAAGAAAGCCTCAGAAGTAGCCCCATCAAGTTAAGTTATTTCTGAGCGGGAGGCACATGACTTGCAGTCCAGCTCTTTTGATAATTCTTTGACCCTTATAAAAGTCATTGAATTCATTGATCAAGACATCAGAAGAGAGGTCAGCCCACCTGTAATCAAGATAGAAGATCTTTCCACTAAGCGGGAGCAACCAGAAACTTCTCAGAGACCACTCTCAAAGTTCATAGGGACAAGGACAGGGCGGATGTATATAGTGATCATAGGCGAGGATCTTTACGATTGCAACTCAGGCTTAGAGATAGACATGAGGACCACTATCTATGATACCGATAGTGACCTACTGTTCTATTTCTTTGTTGTTATGCCATTGGTGCCATCACACATGGAGACATGAGCTTCATCACATAAAACTTCTCAAGATTCCTAATGTCAAGCTCTTATCTCAGAACTTCCCAAGAGTTCTTCACCATACCTCCAAGACAATCTGCTATGATGATTCTTCTTCAGGTATATATAATAAAGTTACCTTCATCTCCAATTCTTTATTCTTCAACACTCAACCTCCTTCTCACAATGAAGTGATCGTAGAGTCCCATACTACGATTGTTGAGCAACCTTCTAGTCCTATTTCTAAATCCCCGATCATGGAGTCCCAAAACCCTATGATCATTGTACAAAACATGAACTCCCCGGTGGTAGAGTCTCAATACCCTACGATCGTTGTACAAACTACTAACTCTCCGATCGTATAGCCTCAAAACACTACGATTGATGTATAGAATACTACGTCTCCCATATACATTTCTTCTACACATAACTCTCATGTATAGATACATTCTAAATCACCATCTCCTATATCTTCTCCAATTATAGAGTCTCAAAACCTTACGATTGAAACCAATACTGTATATAAAGATATACCTTTTATGTCACATACTCATCCTGATATACCTTCCTCCTCAAATGTACAAAGCTTAGATCTTATCCTTGCTCATTCATTATTCAATTCTTTAAACTGAGGAAATAAGGATGGTGTTGAAGCCCTAATGGAATAAATCCTATAACGAGTCTAAGTAGTACCATTAAAAGCTTAGATTGAGCGAATGCTTGATATAATTGTTGATAAGTGCACAGAAGGCATTCAAGAAATGGCTACTGGGATTCAGAAAGGGCTAGCTTATATTGCCAAAATTGCATCTAAAGTTCCTAGCAAAATGTCTAAGGAGTTCGGCAAGAGAATAAAGGATATGCTTCATACCATTTCTGATAATCTTCAGAAGCGGGATGAAATATTTTTTAAGCAAATAGCCGATCATAAAGCCGTTATTCTCTCTCTTCAATCAACAAACGTAGAATTTATTAAGCTACTCCCTGACAAGGTGTTCTCTTTAAGCTCATCTATATCCGACTTAAAAGGCATGGTAATGTAGTCAATGGAAAGAACAAACAATGTCATGACTCTTGTTCATCATCAACGAGTACAAACTGATGCTAGGCAGCAAGAAGCAAGAGACGACATTGTCATATCTAGGAGCCAAATACAAGAGTTGGCCACTGTTGTCAAGTAGTTCTCGGACAAAGTTAATGCCTTATGCCAAGAACGATGTGCTAAAAAAAGGGGAGAAAATAGAGGAGGAGATGAGACATCCTCAACAAGAATCATCAATTCATCCTCCTCCTCCCTTTAGAGCACCCTAAGCAATTTCGATAGGCCAAGATCATGAACAATACTCATTTTAAAGGAAAGAATCGTTGAGTGCAGTAACTCCCATTGGCTCACGACTCCCACCTGGTGACCCTATGTTCATTCATAGAAATCTTCAAGGGGTTCACATTGAAGGAGAAAAAAGCTTTAAAATGTCTAATCTTGGACCTAGAGATTCAATAGAGGTAATTTAAAGGAGAGAAGCTAAAGCAACAGAGAATTACATAAGGCGATTTGAAGCTAAGAGAAATGATTCTCCCAAAAGCAAAAGGGGGATAAGGTAGATAGAAATAAATGGTATATTCATTGTATAATTTTTGTAAATTTCTTTATTGTGTAAAATTCTTTAATGTAGGTTTGTAATATCCAATAACATACAATCAAATTGCATACAAATAGCGGAAGCATGGTAAAATCAGAATTTAAAATTTTACAAACCATAACCAAAATCAATCTTTATGCGCAATTATCAATTAATAAAAGAAGATAGAGAATTATACCCTTATAGAACAAAGCTTCCTCAGGTACAAGTTTAACTTCAATTCCTTCGCGTTCTCCTTGAATTTCACCAATTAGATTCATAATTTGATAAACGTTAGTCACCCAAGTGTTTGGCCTCTAGAGGTGATACACCAAGAAAAATAAAGATTCAAGAAGTAGGTAATGGCAAACCCTAGTTTTCTCTTTCTAGAGAATTTATGAGTACTCCCAAATCTAATGGAAGTGTATGTAACCCCAATTCATAATAAGACTCCTCTTATTTATAGATATAGGCAACCCTCCTAAACTATTTAGGAGTATGGTTTTTAATTAAGCTCCTAATCTAATTATAAACTTATATGAGAGTACTCTTATTAATTAATTCCTAAACCATTTAAGAACTAAATAATAATAAGACTCTTCTTATTAATTTACAATTAGTATTTCCAAAATACTAAATAATAAATATTAAACAATTTAATTTATTTTATCACCATAGTATAAATTAAATATACTTAACTTATTATTACGATTATGTCATTCACTTCTTAAATAAATATTTTTATTTTTGCGGTGTGATCCTTTAGGATCTCCATATTAAATCGGTTGTAAAATAAATCAATTAGAACAATTCTAATCTTATTTAAATAAATAAATTAAACCATTTAATTCATTTAAATAAATAATATTTATTCCACAATAAGGGTAAACTCCCTTAACGATCAAAGACTTTTCAGATAATATAGATTTCAACATTAATCATAAAAGAAACTTTCAGTGAATAGTTACCATACAATTCAATCCTTCTACCATACAATGTCCCAATCAAATATAAGACATGGAATTACTGTCAAGTCTTATTTTATTTGATTATATGCATTTCGATTTTCAAATGCACAACTCTAAATAATGCAAATTAGAAACTCCTTTTTAATTTCATTATGCCTTTGTCATGGACTACTGAGTTGTCATTTATCAAATCACATAGAACATTCTCATTTTCTACTAGAAGTGGTAGATTCTTTGTTGACCATTCACCTATCTCCATGTATAACTTATTATACCCAAGCATACCCTTTAATATACCCTAAAGGTCTTAAGGGACATGTCAAAGTAAAACTCATCATACACAAGATACTATGATGATCTCAAGTCCAAGGATCACTTATACTACTAGCACATTAGGAATTCCTATTGACAGGCAAGTAAAACTCCATTTGGTATTCCTTTAACGAGTCACGTTCAACTTATTCTCTAATAAGCACCTACATACTTGCTTTAGTGTCTCTATACAAATGATTATGAGATCAATCATCTTCTTTATAAGAGCAAGTATAGTATGCACTAATCTATCCGAATTCACTAATCCTCTTCTTAGTGATCCAATGATTATGAGCGATTTTAGTTTTCGAGCTATCTAGAATTTAGATCTTATTAGCATAATCATCATCATGATTATAAAAGCATTGCTCAAAACTATGAGTTTATCACATTTAATTCAACAGCACAATGTGGATAAAGAAAATGTCTTTAAATAAATTAATTATTTTTATTAATAAACGAATAAGATTACAAAGTATATGCTAAATTGCATTAAATGTGATTGGCTTGTGTGCATACTATTTTCAAGCTTTCACTTGCACTAAAGCCAATCACCATGGTATCTAAAACTCATCTTTTCTAAGTGACGATCAAACTACTGTTGAGTTATAACTTTAGTTAAAGGATCTGCAATGTTGTCTTGAGAGTCCACACGCTCTAGGGTGACGTCTACTCTTTCAATAATTTCTCTAATCAAATGAAAGTGTCGCAACTCATGTTTGGATCCCTGATGAGACTTAAGAACCATTCCAAGTTCTGTAATGAACTTTTCATCCAAACAACCAACTTTGCAGCTTCACTTACAGCTATATACTTTTTCTTTGTCACTAAATCAGCAACTCTTTACTGTTTGGAACTTTCTAACTCATTGCACCACAGTTCAAGGTAAACACATACCCTGAAATGGATTTGTTGTCGTCTTGGTCAGTCTAAAAAATTTGAGTCTGTATAGCCCTCTAGTTTTAAAATAGACCTACCATTAATAGATATACATCCTTAGTTCTTCTTAAGTACTTTAGGATCTTTATTCACTGTTTACAATGATCTTCTTCAGGAATTGACTGATATATGCTTATCACATTTAGTGCATAAGTAATATCTGGTCTCGTACGTATCATTGCATGTGATCTCTCTCTCTCTCTCCCTCCAGGTGTCTTTGGAGACAATTTCTTAGAGAGATACACTCCATGGTTCATCATCATAAGACCTATCTTGGAGTTTGCCATGCTAAATCCTTTTAACATCGAATGAATGTGCGTTCCTTGAGTTAAGCCGAACATCCTTTTGGATCAATCTCTATAGATCTTTATCTCCAAAATGTAGGATGTTTCTCCTAATTCATTCATGGAGGAATGTTTAGACAACTATATCTTTACTGATTGTAGCATTAGTATGTCATTCCCTATCAGTAGTATATCAACATATAATACTAGGAATGTCATTGTGCTCCCACTGACGTTTTTGTACACACATGGTTTGTGACGCCCCCAAAATAGGTCCACACAACCCATTTTGAGTCGCCAATAACATTCTACAAAGATACAAATACAAATACGAATTTTTCCATTTACAACTAATATTTGTCGTGCAAAATACGACAACACACATACTGTGACTTTCCATACAAATATCGTACTGTATGGTACCACAGTATCCAAACCCAAATTATTACAATGCCGTAAAAAGACGGCAACACATGTTTTAAGTCTCCAGTACAATTATTATTAAACTATGCTATAACTCGATGAGGACAACCAATAACTCGGACCATTACTCCACTCACCGGCTAGTCCCAGCTACATTTTCCTTTCTTGAGAATGGGACAAAACTGAAAAGGGTGAGCACAAATAGCCCAGTAAGAAATATCATGACTAAGATAATGAAGAATAAAATTATCTTTAGTCTTCAACAATAATAAATCAGAGATATTTTAATTGTTCAGTAACGACAACTGCAGCGGAACGAACAATCCATTAGAAGAGTCAAGTAGATTATAATATCTACCATCTTCTACAAGTTAAAAGATCACCACCAATATTATGTCCCTGTAACACCAATCAATAATTCATGTTCAACAGCCTCTCTTTGCACTACGTGCCAAAGATATTTATTTGTAACATCAATCAACAATTAAACAGCCTCTCTTTGCACTATGTGCAAAAGATATTTATTTGTAACATCACCGGTCATGATCATGCCAAACGCCAGTTCATCTTTGCACTACGGGCCAAAGAGAACTTTCACCATACGCCTTTGTTTGTAACACCAAAAGTCATGATTATACCAATACACAGTTTGGTCAAAATCATGTCATGCCAGTTCATCTTTGCACTACGGGCCAAAGAGAACTAATACCACAATTTAAGTATGAGGATGAGGATGATGACAATGATACAGTGAGATTAAGGATAAGAAAAGCTCTATAATTTAATCAGTATCAAAGATTGACCAAATTGCCAACACGATGACCAAATTGTGGAGTCAAATTCAAGAATGATATTCAAGAAATTATTTCATGCTTCAACTATAACGTATAAAATGAAATAGAAAGATTCAAGTGAAAAGATATTAGATGAAGCACAAACTATTAAGGATATTCTACTAATTTTCAGGGATTTTCTCCATTTAAAAATAAGGTTTTGGAAACAAACAAAGATTTCTTATCATAAATGGAGAAATGTGAAAGAAAAAGATATCCCTTAAAGAGTACAAAAGAAATGATACGTTATACGAGTATAACAGAATATATGAAACTGCAAATAGATTTTCACCCGTCATGCGATAATTCGCATAGACAGGTTATTTCCACAAAAGATTAATAAGTAATGAATACAAAGGGTTATTCACCAGACATGCGTCAATCCGCACGGACAGGTTATACCCACAGATTAATAAGGAACAAATGCAAAGGGATATTCACCAGGTACGACACTCCGTACATACAGGTTATTCCCACAGAGTAATAAGGAATGAATACAAAAGGATATTCACCAGGCATGCATCATACCGCACGGACAGGTTATCCCCACAAATTAATACAGAATGAATAACAACCTTTATGAGTATAATATCACTTACGAACATGAAAGCAAATGATATTATATATGAGTATGAAAGAAATGATATTCCCTACCTTTGTTAACAAGTGACTGGATGTTGCTTTCTATGAAGTTTACTAACTTTGGACAATACTAGTATTCTCACAAATACTCACAATAGCCTAGCACACTAAGAGAACTTAAGAAATTTAGAGAGAGAGGAAGTATAGGCAATGAAGGTGTGAAAATTTCTTAAGCAAATCCTCCCTATTTATAGAAAAATCAAGGTGAGGGCATTTTGGTCATTTCTCCAACTTTTCTTGGTTTATTACGCTTATACCCTTGGCATATTCTTTTAATATCATTCATCCATTTTTTCTTCAATTTATATCATTCATCCATTTTTTCTTTAATCTATATCATCCATCCATTTTTTTTTAATCTATATCATCCATCCATTTTTTCTTTAATCTATATCATCCATCCATTTTTTCTTTAATCTATATCATCTATCCATTTTTTCAAAAAGATTAATCCATTATCAAAAAGATAATTCCATTATCAAAAATTTTATTATTAATAAATCTATTTTTGTATTATTGTGTTAAATGTAGTAATATCACAGATAGCATATACTCACAATACTGACAACCAAATTATTCCAGGAAAGAGGGGGCATTCCATAAAAATGGCGCGCAATTAAATAACCCCTTTCCTTGACAGAATTTCTACACATTGTCAATAATGCTAAAATATCCCATCAAATAATATGAGTTACAGTGTCGTGACAAATAATAAAAATATTATGCAGATGCTACTGTAACAATTATTGAATCAAGATATTGTGCAATTGTTACTTTATCAATTATTGAATCAATAATATAAAATACTGTGCGACACCGTGTGCTACTGTGGAATATCGTGTGCTACTGTGGAATAACGCGTTTTACTGTTCTTTTTATCACCGGTATTTCAACAGTTATCGGTTAAAGTTTTGCCGCCAATTTCTATCACTTTCTATATCCGACAGTTAACCCGTTGTGGGGCCCACTATCATTGACAATATTGTCATTTCGGCGCCGTCGTACGGTACCGAATATAATATTTTCCGATAAAAAGAATATTTCCCAACAAAAGGAATATTCCCCGACATACACTGTTTATCAGATAATTTGCATGTTACACCCTTAACTATCATTTATAACAATTAAGCACTTCACTATTTAGAAAAATAATCATAAAGAAAATAATAAACTTTTATTTCATAAAGTCGGGATCTTACATGGTTCATCTTCGTTTTTGATAAAATCAAACTCCTTTGATTCTCTCATAAAAAAAAAGTTCTATCTTCGAGAAACTTGCTTCAATCCATAAATGGATTATTGTAACTCACATACCCAATTTGCTCCAACCTTTGAATCAAATCCTTCTGGTTGTATCCTATATACATTTTTCTCAAGTCTCCAATTAAGGAAGGGCGTCTTCACATCCATTTTTCAAATTAAGTAATCATAAGCTGCAATCGCAAGTAAAATCCGATGGACTTGAGCATTTCAATCGGTGAGAATGTTTCATAATGGATAATTTCTTGTCATTGTTTGAAATATTTTGCCACCAGTCCGGCTTTATAGGTCTCCACCTTACCATTTGTCCCAGTCTTTCTCTTAAAGACCCATATATACCTATAGGCTTTACGCCTTCCGAAGGGGTAACCAAAGTCAACACTTATTTTTTATACATGGAGTCCATTTCGGATTTCATGGCCATCTGTCATTTCTTTGAGTGTCTACTACTCATACTCATAGCCTCATCGTATGTAACTGGATCATTATCTTCTATGATGCGTATCTCATCATCATCATCAATGATGAATTCATACCTCCTAAGTATCTTCGGTACTCTTCCAGATTTAAGATTTGGTTGTGGTATAATAGGTCTATCTACAGGTTCCTCGGTTCGACTTATAGTGGTTTGTGGTTCTTGAACTTCTTCAAGATTTATTTTCCTCTTTCTAGCCCCTTTAAGGATAAACTCCTTTTCTAAGAAGGTAGCGTGTTTCGTAACAAACACCTTGCGCTTAGTAGGATTATGAAATAATAATACCCTAAACTTCTTTAAGATGTCCCACAAATCTGCACTTGTCAGATCTTGTCCCAAGCTTATCCTTTTAAAACCTTTTCACATAAGTTGGACAACCCCTAATCTTAACATGCTTAAAACTAGGTTTCCTCTCTGTCCATAACTCATATGGAGTCTTAGGGATAGATTTTGAGGATACCTCATTTAATAGATATGTAGTCGTTTCTAGGGCATTACCCTAGAAAGATATTGGAATGTCGATAAAAATCATCTTGGACTGTACCATGTCCAACAAGGTACAATTTCTCCTTTCAGATATACCAATCAATTATTGCGTATTAGGAGGTCTCCATTGTGAGAAAATATCATTATCTTTTCTCCTCGCTTAAGCAATCCCCCGAACTTTATGAATTTTAGTTGCGAACCAATTTTACTGAGTCACAGGATGGGTCATCTCGATTATCTAAACCTAAAAATACGAATGAGTTGGTACATCCATTTAAATTTTTACTAACTGTCCACTCTGTCTAATTGACCCACTTTAAAATCAAACTCTCCGTTGACGTAAGTCGGTTTTTCCAAAAACACCTTTAAATCCACGATCTTTAAAACTTTTATAGGAAAAATCTCGGTGTCGACACATATATTAGAGTTTAGAAATCAAACTCATTTTTTTTTTAAAAATGCACCTGAGTTTAGAAACCAAACTCATTTCTCTTTGAAAACACACTTCAATTTAAAAACCATATTCACTTTTCTTTGAAACACACATTAGAGTTTAGAAATCAAATTCGCATCTTTTGAAAAACACTAATTAGACTTTAGAAACAAACTCACTTATCTTTGAAAAACATACATTGGAGTTAAGAAACTGAACTCACTTCTCTTTGAAACATCCACACACGAGTTTAGAAACCAAACTCACATCTTTGAAACACACATTAGAGTTTAGAAACTAAACTCCCATCTATTCAAAATACCCATTCACGAGTTTAGAAACTAAATTCCTAAACATACAAACACGAGTTTAGAAAATCATAAAATAAAATAAACCCAAAAGTCCCTTCCAAGCCCAATTGAACCCCATTAGGATGAAAATGGACTCACTCATCATGATTGACATCAAGCACACACGTAATATGAAATGACACAATACACCTAGACTCAAAACACTTTGAACATACACTAAGGCAACTCCCTAAAAAAAGATTAAGAAATTAGTAACCGTGTTTCACAGAAGTTGGGAGTGCCTAGCACCTTCCCCTCCCTTAAGCAAGCTTCCGAACTCTTTGAATCTCAGTTGCGGAGCAATGTAATAGTCACATTTTTGGCCATTTATCTTTCGAATCTAAAATTCAGTTGATTTGGAACATCTATTTAAACTTATACTAACTAGTGACTCTGTCACATTGGCTCATATATATATAAAATCAATCTTTCAAACCCCGTCGAAAAGAGTCGTTTTCTAAAAATCTCACCTAAATCACCAATTTCATAAAAATTAAAGGAAAACTTAGATTTTTAGAAAGAGAAATTTTTTCCTCAATGTCGACATTGGGGGTGAGTATTTGGTTCCAACTGAACTGAATTGACTATTCAGTTATAACCGAGTATTAAATTTTATATAATTTCACTATCAGAACAAGTATCTGAAATATGTACTAACCGAATAACCAAAACTCGAAACTCGAATAACCGAATTATACTATTCTGTTATTCGGTATATAATCGAAATATGAATATATTTTTACCAAATAAAAAATTCATTTTAAATTTCACACTAGAGTTTTCAAATAATATTTAACCACAATCCACAACCATAATAATTCATAAACTAATTTAATAATTTCAAACTAACAATGCATTACATAATCTATTTGTCAAAGTCTAATAAAAAATAGTATATTATTTTTTTAGAGTTTCTAATTCGGTTAATCAGTTACCTAAATAATCTAATTTTCATACCTGAAATCGAGGTCGCGCGAATTTTAAAATGGTTATAACTGAATATACCCGAATAACCAAAATAATTCGGTTAACTAAATATGGTTCAGTTCATTTATTTAATTTTATCCGTTTTTTACTCAGCCTTAATCAAAAATGAATATAGATTTAAAATAGTTAACTAGTTTTAATCGTTATATATATATTGATTTACTTTATTCGAATCTAATTGGTCATTAACTCTTAAACCATGAATACCATTATTTCTCTAAAAGCTTTTTTCGATTCATTCAAAATAATTCTAACTTTCTCTCTCTAAATTTAACCCTTTTTTTTCTTTCCATATTGGTAACAAACAAGCAGGATACTCACAATTTAAAACAAATAACAAAATTGTCCCCCCAAATATATACCGATATCATTTTGCATAGCTAAGTATGATTATCGTCAATTATTAACTTAAAATATTTTTTAAAAATAATTGTGTTTCCTTTTGGTCGATTAATTAATTGCATATTGAAACCTGCCAGCTATATAGGGCTTCAATACTATTTGACTATGATTGACATTTTTATACAGCATGATACGTATATGACATTTTTATAGCAATATAAATATGTAATTTGAGAATATACTTGCTTATTCTTCTTGTAAAATATTTTAGTTTAATTACTACAATTAAACTAACATTGACATTAATATAATTTATAATAAAACAATTAATTGGTGCATTAACTTAATATTAACATTAACAATTCAATTAATATAATTAACATACTGAATAAATTAAATAAAGGTATATTAAAGTTAAATTATCTCCGTAATCTTCTAAACCAAAAACCATCTCAGTAGTGTTCTTCTTCACCAAAAATCAAATTCAAAATCCATGCATCTTTGTAGTCAAAGCCATGCATCTTTGTTTTTATGTAGGGTTAGATTTGTGCACAAATCCTTTTCGAGAGAAGGAGATTCTAGATTTGAGGACAAATCATTTTCAAGAGTAGGGGAATGATACAATCCTAACTAGGGTCGCATTAAATGACAATTACTCAATTTAAGTCCCAAGGGTTCATCAAGTGATTTTAGGTAATTGGGCTGAAGTTTATTCAATGATGCTTAAAATGGAGATCAATTCAAGTAAACCACGAGGGAAGGATGAATTATATGATTTGCTTCTTCTACAATCATCATATTCAGCAAGTCCAAATCAAGGCAAACTAAGTCATCAAACCTATGTTCATACATGTCGTCTAATTCTCAACGAAACTATGTTTCGATTCATGGAGGGATTAACACTTAACTACAATGTGAATGTCCAAATCAAGCAAGGAGCTTACAAGCTAACACGTGGTAACACATGCTTGATAAGAGTTTGCGGGCGATTGAGGATGGTTTTAAGCTTATTAACGTGGTGCTTCTAAGTTCTAAGTTTCAAATCAGCTCAACAACATAGCCCCGGACAGAACCTTAAGTGCAACAGCGCTCCCTTCAAGCACAGTTGTGCTTCAAAGCAGCGTAACCGCGCTATCCTCAGCGCAGCTGTGCTATAAACCGCGTAGCAGTGCTGCTCTTTTTGATTCGTACGATTCTGGAAGATGCTAGAGCATATTTGCACGGGATTTTTAGCATTTCTAGCTATGTTTTCTTATTCTAGTGTAATTAGGATTTTTTGGCTAGATTTTGATTCCAATTTGATTTCTTATTTCCTAATAAGATTAGGGCTCCTTTTATTAGTATAAATAAAGGACATGGTTGATGTAATTTATACACTTCATATACATTTCAGATTTTATCAATAAAAATTACTTTGTGAGATTTTATCATCATTTGGTTCTTTAAGAATTCCTAAGTTAATCTTAGTTTTCTTTGAGATTCAATTTGAATTATCATACAACAATTCATAGTTGTGTGTAGCTTCTTCTACCGCATCAATCGTCGATTGTACCTTTGGTTCTTGTCTCCGTATAGATATTGGGTTAAGGTATCGTTGGTGTTCCATTCAATGCAATTCTCCTTACACTATCGATTTTACTAAGGTTCTCGTCTCCATATAGACGAAGGGTTTAGGTGTCGAGCGTGTTCCACCAATATAATTTGCTAGAAAAGATCTCGGTGACAACCACCTCACGCAAGCGTGTCGTGGAGTCTATTAATGGTGATCCATCAAAAATGGTGGTTTAAGTCCTCAAAAGTAGCCCTGCCAAGAAATTGGATAACCATGGGAGGAGGCATTAGAATTGATGAATCACAAATACACCCAAAATATATGGTGGTCCACCAAAAATGATGGTTGAAGTCCTTAGGAGTATCCCTTACCAAGAATTGGGATGACCAAGGGAGGAGGCATTAGAATTGATGAATTAAAAATTCATCCAAAATAGTGGTCCACTCTAAATGATGGTCAAGTCCTCGTAGAGTACACTTGCTAAGAAATTGGACGACCAAAGTGATGAGACACTCAATTTTAAGTCCTCATAGATTACACTTACCAAGAAATTGGACGACCCAAGTGACGAGACACCCGATTTCAAGTCCTCACATATTACACTTGTCAAGAAAATGGACGACCTAAGTGATGAGGCACCCGATTTCAAAGTCCTCGTAGATTGCACTTACCAAGAAATTGGATGACCAAATGACGGGGTACTCAACTTAAGCCCTTATAAAATCCTATATGCCAAAATTGGCAGGACTAAGGGATAAGACACAAGTGTTATGCCTTACTACTAAAAGCATAAAAGGAGGCACCTGATCATAAGTCCTCAACTGAGTGCTACACTTTATCATCAAAAGTGAATGAGGCACCTGATTCTAAGTCCTCGAACCTGGCAAGTTATACTTTACCACTAAAAGTGGCGAACGTTATGCTTTTTCATTAAAAGCAGAATTGATTATCTTTTATTCAAATTGAGATTAAATCTTTTTTGTTTGATTCTAAAGAAAACTGAAACATTACGCTTTTTTGTTAAAAGCAAGATGATTATCAATAAAAATCCAAACTTTCACTTATACTTAGACAAATTCTTTTTAAAAGTATTAATTTAAGTGTAAGTTCATCGAAAATCAAAAAAATATTTCTTGATTAAAGAATTTATTTATAGTTTCTTTAATTTATTGTCTTGGAGTTATAATTTGAATGATTTATGGCTCAAATATTCAATATTTTGTCATAAAGGAAAATTCAAGTTAAAAACAGTTTATAATGACACACGACTAGAAAAAGAAAGAAACTTTATTTTGATTATTTCTAAAAAACTGAAATATACTCATGATATGAAAAACGAGTGTTTGAAATAGGAAATGAAAGACTGCAAGAGATCATAATCTAGAGGCCATGACAAGTCAAATTAAAAGGGGGCATAGCTAAACCCTCCAAGTCGGCAATGGTGGCATTCCGAATCTCTGCATGTGATGCTATCATCCCCTTCAAATCTAGGGCAGCGGACTCAAACACTTGAAGTTTGGCGTTCAATTTGCCCATGGAATCTCGAACCTTCAAAAGTTCTCCTGAAAGCAATGAGTGTTCATAGCAACATACAGAGACCTCCGAACGCAACTTAATAACACGATGAGCAGAAGTAAGAGCATCCAACCTATCACAAAAAGGGGACATGTTGAGGCCTACGAAATAAAGGTCATTGGCCTCGCTCCTTAGTTTATTCAAGTCCTCGCCCCATAGAGAACGAAAAGAAAGGTTGTGTATCTTAAGAATAAAGCTCCCAAGACGATCTAGTACGAAGGTTTGAAAAGAGGTAGCACGAATATGTAATCAAGAATTTGTTGGAACCGAATTAGGAGACACTAGAGACTTTCCTAGCTGGAGGAGGAAATCTAAAAAACCCTCTAAGGAACAAGCTCTCCGGTTGGATTGAAGGAAGCTCTAGGAGAAGCCACTTTCGAAGCAATTATGGGATTCACTAGGGGAGGAGCTGCACACATTATGGGCTTAAGAACTGCCTGTAGCCCCCACAAAGTTCTGATTAGTAAGTGGATAGTCGAGTTTCTTGAGATGCGAAATGACAAAGTCAAGATAAAGAGAGTCAAGCAAGGCGAGTGCGCTGGGAGATAAGGGCAAATCCTTTATCTTTTCAGTCTGAAAAAAGAAAATGAAATGACATAACGACGTACGAAAATGTGAACTTAAAGAGCAAGAATACATCAAATGAGAAAAAGTACTTACAAGGTATCCGATTGAAAAAGTGTCATGAGACATTGAAGAAAGTAAAACATCGGTCACCCCACCCAAAGAGACATCAGCTCTACCCTCCCTGTTAAATAAAATCTAGGCAAAATCCTTTTTGGGAAGGATAAAAATTAGCAATAGGCTTTGAAGGATTCTCCCTCAGGAGAGGAGAATTTACCGCAACATTATCATCAGCATAGGTGTAATCAGTGCCCTCAAGGCCGTCATGAGCAGTAGAAGCCTTACCATTCCTCTATGTCTCCAGAAGAGGAGATATTGTCCGTGGGCGAGATGGAGGAGCTGTAGTACCAATAGCAGGATCGCTGAGCCTATATCATATAAAGAATCGTTAGTGTCAAGACTGATATAATCATCATGAGGAGAGGTCATCTTGACGATAGTCATAACAGATTGTCATGGCTCATAAGTAATAGAACATGTCCCTTCATTAGTGGTATCCCTGAGGAATGAAATGGGGGCATCACCACCATCACCTCTCTCATCTTCATCCTCGGTAATCTAAGAAACAAGGCATGGGCGACACAAGAAAGCAAGAAATGAGACTATTCAAATATTAATCAAAAGAGAAAAGCAAAAATGATACAAGGCTTACCAAGAGCCTCCTAAGTCTCTTAATCGAATCCTCCGCTGTCGGTCTACTAGAATCAACATCATCATGTGGAAGCTTGGGCAAGGGTTTTAAAATGAGAGTAGTCCTATTTTTCATCCGCCTGATGATTTCAAGGTCAGTCAGACCCATAGAATCACTTATAAGAGGAATCTCCTCAGGAGCTTGTGAAATGGGTACTTTTGCTCTAGACGGGTGTTTCTTATCCCCTCGGCAGTAGAGGATCCCTGGGGAGGAGCCTGCAGAAGAACTCGAGCCAAAGTCCAAGGAGGAGGATGCTTAAAGCCAATAGAAGGAGGAGTCGAAGAAATATATGGAGGGTGTTTAGCTTAGGAGTGCATAATAGCTTAGCCCACCAAAAATGTTGAGGGGGAGATATCGGTAGTAGGATAACCAGAACATCTTCCTGCCACATTTTAAGGTTGATAAAACATAAGTTGCACTCACCAATAGCATACATCCTTCTCGAGAAGCATTGGAAATGACAAATAGGATAGGCTCAAAGTGATCGGCAGGTAGTCGTGGAAACTTCCACACAAATGAGCTGAATGTAAGGACAAAGTTATCGAGTGCCCTCTTATAATCCCCTTAGAGAGGATAGCCGAAAGCTTTGTTCTGATTAAAGACGAATTATCGTATAATCCTCTTAGGGGAATAAAGGACGATGTCGAACTCATTATCCTCAACAAAGTAGGGAAGCTCAGTGGCTCGAAAAAACAGGAACCAAGAGAGAGATAACCCTTGCAAGTCATTGACGCTCGAGAAGGAGCGGAACTCATTCCTATAGAAGTAAGGAAGAACACCGCCTTCTGGGACTATGGTATAAGGATGAGCAATGAAGGATGAGAAATCATCGATATAGAGCCGCAAGTCCAAAGAAGCTTTATGATCAATCCAGTAGAAGGTACGAGGGACAATATTTAGCGATATAAAAGGCGGTGAAAGCTTCTTCTTCCACATGTTGAAATACAAAGAGGTTGAGTGGCCCTAAAAACGCTAAAAAATGAAGACTTGGAAAAGGAGTATAGAATGAAGTGATTCACCTCGTACCTAAATAAGCGAGGAAAGGTGATGAGTGAAAGGGAAATACAATGTGAAAAGATAATAGTTGTTGGAATAAGTAAAAGTTATAAATGAGTACCTTTTGACGGATTCCTTCATGGCAAAAGCAGCTTCATCCAAACAATGGTATAAAGTCCTGAAGAAGAGAGGAGCAAAGAAAACTTGCATACCACAAGCTAGCAAAGTGGGCAAACTAAACATACAGGCCGATGGACCATCTACTGGTGAGCCAAGGAAAATGAAACGAGATAGCCACATGGTTAGATAGGCAGTCAGTGGAAAAGGACACTGTTTCCCACGAAGGGTAAGAACCAACTCACTGTAAATAGAGTTATCCCAATGACCAGTTTTGTATGCTCGAAAGATATAACACACCTAAGAAAGCCATGAAGTCTTTTGTCGTTTGGAAGTTTTGAAGGCAGGAATGAACTTGTCACCCTAAAACTGCGAGGTATAGATAGAGGCCTACATGATAGCTTCTATCAAATATGTTACACACTCAGCATCCCTAGAAGATAAACTAGATAGACCATATGAAATTGAAGCGGTAGTAGAAGGCTATAGGATATAAACCATAATAAGTATATAATCCAAAGGAGAAATGGAATTCGTAAAGGATGAGATGAAAAGAAAACTTACTGATAGATGTCATAGACATCCTCTAGAGTAGGGGTGAATTCCCCCTAAGCAGTAACAAAAGTACAAGTAGAGGAGCACCAACAAGAAAGCAGCAAAGTAAGGGCATCGTGGTCTTACTAAATGCAAAGATCTTGACACAACTAATTGCAGTGGAGAACACCTGCATCCTCAAGCATCCTTATATGTCCGAAATTTCTCAGGATCTCATCAGTCCAATGCTGCCACCATTGGAGGCAACTGATGAGTGGGTTTTATACCTACGAATTAGTTATCTTTTGAACTCAATTCTTTGCTATCCTTAGGTGTTTATAGTATCTATTTACTTGTTTTATGCTTTTGTTGTGTAGAGAACAGTTGTGGACGAACGTGGCGGTTTTTAGCAAGTCCAGGGGCAAAAGAGTAATTTCAGCATGACAGAAGGCCTCGCCGCGACGAGCTCCCTACGCCATTTTCCTCGCCGGGGCGAGCCTCCAAGGCCAAAAACTTCGCCGGGGCGAGCTCCCCAGGCTGTTTTTCTCGCCGGGGCGAGATCGCGATTTCTAGAGCGGCTTGCTTTGTCTGTTCTGCTATTGTGGCGCACTAGAGGAGGAATTTCAGGAACGGGAAAATGAGGAGAGAGGGAAGAATTATCAGGCATCCAGGGAGTTGGTATTGCATCATCCAAGCTTGGTTACACATAAAAAAAAAGCTAGGGTTTGGAGCTAAAAAGGGAAGAACAAAGGAGCTAAAAGAAAGATTATCAGAATATCATCAACCAAGAAGGCTAGGAGCACGAAATAGGAGAGCAAAGATTAGAGAAGAAGAATTACACCACATCAATTGGAACTTCTTATCACAAAAAGGGTGTATCTTCATATGTTTTAGTTCTTCTTTCTTATTTTGTAACTTCAACCATGTACTATAATCAGATTATGATGTTGTTAAGATTTAATATGAGCTAAACTCTTCTTTCTAAGATTGCAATGGAACCCAACTTGTAGTTTAAATTGAATGCTCACTCTTGAATGGTAATTAGGCATTTTGTGAATTGGAGTTTATAACCTTTGATTAAGGATTAATTGCTTGGCCCGTAATTACTTTGGTAACTTATATGGAATTGAGAGAGGAAGTATAAGTTGAGACCTAGTTATGAATTCATGTGAAAATTAGATGTTCTTTATGGATAATGTATGAGATTATGTGACGTGAGTCTTATGTATTATTCTTGAGGGTTGACAATTTGATTGTATTTAGGATAGACATATACCTAAATACCACATGTATCCAATTGAGAATCCGTGTTTAATGATTTCTTTTGTGAAATTTGGTAATTGATAGAATGGTTAATGGGATTTTACGTGACATGTGTCTTATTAATTGTTCTTGATATGAGATTCTTGTTTGTGTGTAGAATAGAAATATATCTATACACCGCAATAGGAAATACGTATTCGACCATCGAGAGAGGCTTATATATACTTGTGATTTCTCGGATAGCAATTCTTATGTTCTAATTTACCAAACAAGAGAGAATATGATGTTTAAATGAAGAGTTGGGGGATATTGTAATCTTAGACCTTTTTATCTTGAACTTTATCCGTGTTAGTAAAACCTTGCTTTCTAAATTGTCTTTATTTTAGTTATAATCAACAACAAACACAAATCATATTGTCATTGTTTAAATTAGATTGATTTTACATGCGATTGATATTTGGTAATTATTTAACATAATTCCTCGTGGGTTCGACACTTTACTTATCTTATATTACTTGTGGACCGCGTATACTTGCGCGTGTTTTATTGATTGCGAAATTACCTCAGGGTTCGACCACCTAGGGGGAATTACCTCAGTGGTTTGCTTCCTTTATAATTTGGTTGATGACTTGATCGGATTCGTGACTCCTCCTTTGAAAAAGAATGAGGAGATGATATATTGGTGAAAAGCTAAAGGATACTTGTATATGTATTGGAAGGGAATAATCCACTTTCCAAAAGAAAAAGGATTTGATTAGATCTCCCTCCACCTACAGAAGTTCTTTAGTTTTCATGAAATATGGAAATAATATAGTCCCAATATCTATTAAATATATGCAATATATATTGTTTCCATAAAAATTTAAACATGATTTAATTTCCAAAAATTTGATAAGATTTGATTTGATTTCCTTAAAAATAGATGATGAATATTTGATTTCCCAAAAAATTGGATAAGAAATATTTTATTTCCATATTTGATTTGATTTGATTTGATTTAGCTTTCAATAAATTAAAAAACAAGGAGATTGAGCAAGACTTGGGAAGATTTGACAACTATCAAACAAGATCCACAAGGAAGGATTCCCCCTAGGGTTCAGCCACCTAGTGTTCCTCCCCTAGGGACTTTATTTTGTCGACGCTTTATGACTACGTATTAGAGATTGTTCAGAAAATCAAAGCGGAACCTAGAACTTGAAGTATTGTGCACATTTGTCACTCAAAAGGGCATGTCTCATGTGTAGGGGCAAATGTGGGCCCAAATACAAATTATGGTTCACATATGACTTAAAGAATTGAATAAAAGATAGAGAAGAAGAAAATAAATGAACAAGACAGGAATAAGTGAACGAGATGAACAATAAATGAACAAAAGGGAGAATACCTAGGGTTCAGCCACCCTAAGGTTTGGCCACCCCTAGTGTTAGGTTTGTATATAGCGCGAACATGCAATCAAATTACATAAATAGTGCGGAAGCGCGATAAAACGGATTTTAAAATTTTTATACAAACCATCACCAAGATCAATCTATGTGCTCAATTAACAATATAAACGAAAGAGATAGAGATTAAGAAATTATACCCTCGTAGAACCGTGCTTCCTCGGGTACAAGTTCAACTCCAATTCCTTCGCGTTCTCCTTAAATTTCACGGATGAGATTCCTTCCTTTGATCAACGTTAGCCACCCAAGTGTTTGGCCTCTAGAGGTGATCCACCAAGGAAGAATATGTATTCAAGAAGTTGGGTATTGGCAAAACCCTAGTTTCTATCTCAATAGAAATTACAAGTACTCTCCACAATCTAATGCAATAGTGTGTAACCCTAATCTATGAAAAGACTCCTCTTATTTATAGATGTAGGAATAACTCTTTCCTAAACTATTTAGGATTAGGGTTTCTATTATAATTAAGCTCCTTTAATTAATTATGCTCCTAATCCAATTAGGAATTCATGGGAGAGTATTTCTATTAATTAATTCCCAATCCCTATTAGGAATTAAATAATAGTAATAGTAATAATAATAAGACTCCTCTTATTAATTTATATTTAATATTTCCAAAATATTAAATAATAAATATTAAGCTATTTAATTTATTCTATCCCCATAGATTAAATTAAATACACTTAACTTATTATTACAATTATGCCATTTACTTTTTAAATAAATATTTTTCTTTTGCGGTGTGACCCTTTAGGTTCTCCATATTAAACCGGTTGTGAATAAATCAATTAGAACAATTCTAATTTTATTTAAATAAATAAATTAAACTATTTAATTCATTTAAATAAATAATATTTATTCTACAATAAGGGTAAGCCCCCTTAGCGATCAACAACTTTCCAGATAATATAGATTTCAACATTAATCACAAAAGAACCTTTCAGTGAATAGTTACCGTACAATTCAATCCTTCTACCATACAATGTCCCAATTAAATACAAGACATGGATTTACTGTCAAGTCTTATTTTATTCAATTATATGTATTTCGATTCCCAAATGCACAGCTCTAAATAATGCAAATTAGAAACCCTTTCTAATTTCATTCTGCCTTGGCCAAGGACTACTGAGTTGTCATTTATCGAATCACATAGGACATTCACATCTTTTACTAGACGTGGTAGATTCTTTGTTGATCATTCACCTATCTCCATGCACAACTTATTATACCCAATCATACCCTTTGATATACCCCAAAGGTCTTAAGGGACATGTCAAAGTATAACTCATCATACACAAGATACTATGATGATCTCAAGTCCAAGGATCACTTGTACTACTATCATTAGAGGAATTCCTATTGACAGGCGAGTAAAACTCTATTAGGTATTCCTTAGCGAGCCACGTTCAGTGAACTTATTCTCCAATAAGCACCTACATACTTGCTTTAGTGTCTCTACACAAATGATTATGAGATCAATCATCCTCTTCTTAAGAGCAAGCAACGTATGTACTAATCTATCCGGATTCACTAATCCCCTATTTAGTAATCCAACGATTAGGAACGATTTTAGTTTGTGAGCTTTCTAGAATTTAGATCTCATTAGCACGATCACCATCATGATTCTAAAAGCATTGATCAAAACTATGGGTTTATCACATTTAATATAACAACACCATGTAGATAATATAAAATGCCTTTTAAGAAAATCAATTCTTTTATTAATAAATGAATAAGATTACAAAGTATATGCTACATCATATCAAATATGATTGGCTTGTGTGCATACTACTTTCAATCTCCCACTTGCACTAAAGCCAATCGCCATGATATCTAATACCCATCTTCTCTAAGTGACGATTAAATTGTTGTTGTGTTAAAGCTTTAGTAAATGGATCTGCAATGTTGTCTTGAGAGTCCACACGCTCCAGGGTGATATCTCCTCTTTCAATGATCTCTCTAATCAAATGAAACCGCCACAGTACGTGTTTGGATTTTTGATGAGACCTGGGTTCCTTAGCCTGTGCAACAGCTCCGTTGTTGTCACAGAATAAAGTTACGGCTCCTCTAATGCTAGGAACCACTCCAAGTTCAGGTATGAACTTCTTCATCCAAACAGCTTCCTTTGCAGCTTCACTTGCAGCTATGTACTCTGCCTCTATCACTGAATCAACAACTGTTTGCTGCTTGGAACTCTTCCAACTCACCGCGCCACCGTTTAAGGTAAACACATACCCTAAAACGGATTTACTGTCATCTTGGTCCGTTTGAAAACTTGAGTCTGTATAGCCCTCTAGTTTCAATTCAGACCCACCGTAGACAAGAAATACATCCTTAGTTCTTCTTAAGTACTTTATGATATTTTTCACTGCCTTCCAATGCTCTTCTCCTGGATTCGACTGATATCTGCTCGTTACACTAAGTGCATGAGCGACATCTGGTCTAGTACATATCATACCGTACATAATAGATCCTATTGCAGAAGCATAAGGAATCTTACTCATACGGTCTCTCTCCTTAGGTGTCTTTGGGGCCTGTTTCTTGGAGAGATGTATTCCATGGCTTATCGGCATGAGACCTCTCTTTGAATCTTCCATGCTAAACTTTTTTAGCATCGAGTCAATGTACTTTCCTTGGGTCAAGCCCAACATCCTTTTAGATCTATCTCTATAGATCTTTATCCCCAAAATATAGGATGCCTCACCCAGGTCCTTCATGGAGAAGTGTTTAGATAACCAAATTTTGATCGACTGTAGCATAGGAACATCATTCCCTATCAGTAATATATCATCAACATATAATACAAGGAATGAAACAGCGCTCCCACTAACCTTCTTGTACACACAAGGTTCATCCTCATTTTTGATAAAATCAAACCTTTTGATTATCTCATCAAAACGGATGTTCCATCTTCGAGAAGCTTGCTTTAATCCATAAATGGATCGTTGTAGCTTGCAGACTTGGTTTGTTCCAACCGTTGAAACAAAACCCTCTGGCTGCATCATATATACATTTTCCTCAAGCTCTCCATTGAGGAAGGCCATTTTCACGTCCATTTGCCAGATCTCATAGTCATAATAAGCTGCAATTGCAAGCAAAATCCGAATGGACTTGAGCATACTGGTGAGAAGGTTTCATCATAGTCAACTCCTTGTCTTTGTTTGAAACCTTTTGCAACCAGTCGGGCCTTATAGGTCTCTACCTTGCCATCTGCTCCAGTCTTTCTCTTAAAGACCCATTTACACCCAATAGGCTTGATGCCCTCAGGTGGTGAAACCAAAGTCCATACTTGGTTTTCATACATGGAGTCCATCTCGGATTTCATGGCTTCTAGCCATTTCTCTGAGTCTTCACTACTTATAGCCTCTTCGTAAGTCAATGGATCATCATCATCGATGATGTGTACCTCATCATCATCCTCTATGATGAATCCATACCTATCAGGTATCTTCGGTACTCTTCCAGATTTACGAATAGGTAGTGGTACAGTAGGTTCTTCTACTTGGTTAGGTACCTGACTTTGATCCGTAGTATTTTGTGGTTCTTGAACTTCTTCAAGATATATCTTACTCCCATTGACCCCTTCAAGGATAAACTCCTTTTCCAAGAAGGCAACATGTTTCGTAACAAACACCTTTTGATCAGTAGGATGATAGAAATAATACCCTGATGTTTCTTTAGGGTATCCCACGAATCTACATTTGTCGGATCTAGTCTTCAGCTTATCATGTTCAAACTTTTTGACATAAGCTGGACAACCCCAAGTCTTAACATGCTTAAGATTTGGTTTCCTCCCTGTCCATATCTCATATGGGGTCTTTGGGACGGATTTGGTAGGTACCTTGTTAAGTAGGTATGCAGCCGATTCTAGGGCATAACCCCAGAAGGATACTGGAAGGTCGGTAAAACTCATCATAGAACGAACCATGTCCAACAATGTTCGATTTCTCCTTTCAGATACACCATTCAACTGTGGCGTCCCTGGTGGAGTCTATTGTGAGATTATACCATTTTCTTTGAGACAACTGAGAAACTCATTGGTCAAGTATTCCCCTCCTCGATCCGATCGAAGAATCTTAATACTCTTACCAGTTTGCTTCTCTACTTCATTTCTGAATTTTTTGAACTTTTCAAACGATTCAGATTTGTATTTCATTAAATACACATATCCAAATCTAGAATGATCATCAGTGAAAGTAATAAAATAAGAATACCCTCATCGTGCATTCGTTGTCATAGGTCTACATACGTCTGTGTGTACTAACGCTAACAACTTTGTAACTCTTTCTCCTTTTCCACTAAAAGGAGATTTAGTCATTTTACCCATGAGACAAGATTCACAAGTTGGATATGATTCGTAATTAGATAGCTCTAAAAGCCCATCTTTATGCAACTTGAATAATCTTGTTTCATTGATATGACCGAGTCTACAGTGCCACATAAAGGTATAATTAACATCATCTCTTTTTCTTTTCTTAGTTTGTTCAATTTGAAGTATATTTTCATGCAAGTCAAGTATGTAAAGTCCATCCAGTAAGTTCCCAACACCATATAAAATATTTTTATTATAAATAGAACAACTGTTGTTCTTTATTATAATATCAAAACCATCCATATCTAATACAGAAATTGAAATAATGTTTCTAATGAGTGTCGAAACATAATAACAATTATTTAAACTAACGAACTTGCCCGAAGGCAGTGCTAAACAATAAGTCCCTACAGCTAATGCAGCAACATTTGCTCCATTTCCCACTCGTAGGACGACTTCATTCTTGTTCAGCTTTTTACTTCTGCCTAGTCCCTGCATATTATTGCATATGTGAGAACTACAGCCGGTATCCAATACCCAAGTAGAATTTTGACTTTCAGAAAAATTAATTTCAATCATGAACAAACCTAGATCGGAAGTCGAAACTTCTCCAAGCTTCTTTTGGTCTGCAAGATACTCCTTACAGTTCCTCTTCCAGTGTCCCGACTTATTGTAATGGTAGCAAATTCCTTTGCTATCTGGACCAGGTTTCGTTTTATCCTTTCTCTTCGCCTTGCCCTTAGCCTTCTTGTTTTTCTTCTTTTCAGAAGATACCTTAGGCCTCTTCCTTTTCTTGGAAGAATCATCCACTAGTAAGACTTAGTTCTTGTTGGATGAGAAGTGACCTTCAGTAGTTTTCAGCATGTTAAGTATTAAGTAGCTCAGGCAAGCTGACGTCCAACTTATTCATGTGAAAATTCACAACAAATTGTGAGAAGGTGTCTGGGAGTGACTGCAAGATCAAATCTTGACTTAACTCCCCATCCATCACGAACCCAAGCTGTCCAAGTTGTTCAATCAGATTGATCATCTTAAGGACATGAGTCTCAACAATAGTGCCCTCGGTCATACGAGATCGGAAGAGCTCCTTAGATATCTGATATCTAGCAGTCCTACTTTGCTCACCATACAACTCTTTGAGGTGCAGCAATATAGTAGGAGCATCCATAGTTTCATGCTGACGCTGAAACTCGTTACTCATGGATGCAAGTATGATGCATTGAGCCAAGATTGCATCATCTTGCCACTTTCTGAAAGTAGCAATCTCTTCCTCAGAGGCTGTTTCTGCAACACTTGCAGGGACTGACGAATTTAGGACATAAGAAATCTTTTCAGCAGTGAGAATAATTCTCAGATTCCTTAACCAGTCCATGTAATTTGGTCCGGTCAGTTTGTTAGCATCAAGTATGCTACGCAGTGATAGTGAGTTTGACATTTCTAAATTCTGCATGTGAAATAGACAACATTTTAGCATACATTCATTTAATTAATTACCAAAATAAATTAAGTCTTTATTTAAATTGGTATCTCCCACTATTTTCATCAAACTATATTACCCTCATTATATAGTTCGGCAATTCTAATTAAAGATTTGCTAGTGAGATTAAGGATCCCATTTCAAATGTATATAGCCTTGTGGTGACACAACAAACGATATATAAATAAATAGGTAGACAACTATTGTCAATTACATCACTATGTAACTCCTTTTATTTTTGCCTCTTAGATTATTTTGATCAAGTGGTGACACATCTGAATCAAAATTATCCAAGTTAAGTCCAACCTAGCACTTCCATATATTCGAAAGAAAAACACTGTCCTTGTGGTGACACAACAAAACAGCATCGTTCAGTCTATTTATGAGCATCAAATGTGATAAAGCAACATCTTAAATATTTAATACTTGCCTTGTGGTGATACAACAAACTCATATTAAATATTTAATACTCTATTGCTTTACCATGCTAGAAGGCGACGTTCGATATTCCAAATATTTTTGAACGCTTATGAGTTAATATGATTTTTTTGAGGTGTTTATTATTATTAGTTTCATCTTGTTTAGCGTGCATGCACATATATATATAAAATACGCATCATATTATTTAACATGCGAAGCATGTTGTATAATATATAATATATACATAGTAAGCATGCACATATAGAATATTATATTCTACCCGGACTGATTATAGACTTTTATTCTAGTTTGGTTCACTAGAGCCACCAAGTGAACCAAAAGGTCAAACCTAGGGTGCAAGAATAAAATTTAAATATAACTATTACATTTAAACTCGGGCTCCAATACAAACGGGTCATCAAGCGCTCCTTGCTCCTTTGTCTCCAATTCTTCAAAATTAATTCTAACTAGTCCTATTACATAAACTATTTATAATAAATAGAAACCTTGATCAGTAGTCAAGGGGAAGTACATAGGAGGGAGATAGAATTTACATTAAGAAAAAATTAGAGAAGACGAGGTACACATACCCCATTTATAAAAACCCATACATTCAAGCATCCACTAAAATAAATCCAATCACACATTGGTCAATAGTCCATAATCAATCCCTATTTATTATCATACATATCTCTATATGTATCAATAAATAACATTCATCCCATGAATTATAAAACCATTCCATATATGCATTGATATCAATTAATGGGCAAAAGTTTTGCTAATATTAAGTTTTGAAACAAAATAAACTCTTTTATTTTAACCAAAAACCAAATCCAAATTAAACTCTTTTAATTTTAGCAATCTGAAATCCTATTCCAGATAAAATAAACATCTTTGTTTTAAACTTATATCAATTAAATAAACCATTTATTTCAATTGAAGGAAAAAAAAATCGGATTCTACTGTACGGTGCAGCTGCGCCCAGAATGAACTGGGAAATGGCGCAACTGCGCTCCAGAATGAACTGGAGCCGGCGCAGCTGCGCCGCGTCGCTGATCCAGAAAAAATTGATTCTGCTCAAAAATTTCGATCCAATCGCATACCATACACATATGGAATCATCAAAATCGATAATTATCATAAGATTAGGCTCTGATACCACTGTTAGGTTTGTATATAGCGCGAACATGCAATCAAATTACATAAATAGTGCGGAAGCGCGATAAAACGGATTTTAAAATTTTTATACAAACCATCACCAAGATCAATCTATGTGCTCAATTAACGATATAAACGAAAGAAATAGAGATTAAGAAATTATACCCTCGTAGAACCGTGCTTCCTCGGGTACAAGTTCAACTCCAATTCCTTCGCGTTCTCCTTGAATTTCACGGATGAGATTCCTTCTTTTGATCAACGTTAGCCACCCAAGTGTTTGGCCTCTAGAGGTGATCCACCAAGGAAGAATAGGTATTCAAGAAGTTGGGTATTGGCAAAACCCTAGTTTCTATCTCTATAGAAATTGCAAGTACTCTCCACAATCTAATGCAAGAGTGTGTAACCCTAATCTATGAAAAAACTCCTCTTATTTATAGATGTAGGAATAACCCTTCCATAAACTATTTAGGATTAGGGTTTTTATTATAATTAAAATCCTTTAATTAATTATGCTCCTAATCCAATTAGGAATTAAATAATAGTAATAGTAATAATAATAATAAGACTCCTCTTATTAATTTATATTTAATATTTCCGAAATATTAAATAATAAATATTAAGCTATTTAATTTATTCTATCCCCATAGATTAAATTAAATACACTTAACTTATTATTACAATTATGCCATTTACTTCTTAAATAAATATTTTCCTTTTGCGGTGTGACCCTTTAGGTTCTCCATATTAAACCGGTTGTGAATAAATCAATTAGAAAAATTCTAATTTTATTTAAATAAATAAATTAAACTATTTAATTCATTTAAATAAATAATATTTATTCTACAATCAGGGTAAGCTCCCTTAGCGATCAACGACTTTCCAGATAATATAGATTTCAACATTAATCACAAAAGAACCTTTCAGTGAATAGTTGCCGTACAATTCAATCCTTCTACCATACAATGTCCCAATTAAATACAAGACATGGATTTACTGTCAAGTCTTATTTTATTTAATTATATGTATTTCGATTCCCAAATGCACAACTATAAATAATACAAATTAGAAACCCTTTCTAATTTTATTCTGCCTTGGCCAAGGACTACTGAGTTATCATTTATCGAATCACATAGGACATTCACATCTTTTACTAGACGTGGTAGATTCTTTGTTGATCATTCACCTATCTCTATGCACAACTTATTATACCCAATCATACCCTTTGATATACCCCAAAGGTCTTAAGGGACATGTCAAAGTATAACTCATCATACACAAGATACTATGATGATCTCAAGTCCAAGGATCACTTGTACTACTATCACTAGAGGAATTCCTATTGACAGGCGAGTAAAACTCCATTAGGTATTCCTTAGCGAGCCACGTTCAGTGAACTTATTCTCCAATAAGCACCTTATATATATATATATATATAGATAGTTACTCTTTGTTGTAAGATAACAAAAAGAAAACGATGAATTGAATAAAAGTGATTCCTTTCATCATGGTATCAAAGTAGAGATTCTAGGACCAAATGGAATTTCTGGAAAATAGCAGAGAGAAGGGAGAGGAAAATAGGAAAGATTAGAAACAACAATGGAGGAACCTACCATCACGGTAGAACAACTCGAAGGGGAGAAGTCAATTCTTGTAGATTTGACATCCAAAATGACACAAGTGCTGAATCAGAACCAAACATACAACCATATTCCAAGCCACGAGTCTGCTGCACAGATTGGAATCAAGCTGGATGACACTAACTATGCACTATGGTCTCAAGTTGTTGAGATGTATATCTCAGGCAAAGACAAGCTGGGATACATAAATGGGGACCTTCCGCAGCCCCAACAGACAGATCCTCTTTTCAGGAAATGGAGAACCGAAAATGCAGTGGTGAAGGGATGGTTGATTAATTCAATGGACCCGAAATTGATAGGAAATTTTATCAGATTTCTAACAGCAAAGGTAGTTTGGGATAACATTACCATTACATATTTTGATGGCACCAACACCTCACAAGTGTATGATCTCAAAAGAAAAGTAACGAGACTCAAACAAGGAGGAGGATCTATCGAAACATACTACAACAATCTTCAAGGCTTATGGAGAGAAATTGATTTTCGCCGACCAAACCCGATGATATGTGTTGCTGATATATAGAAATATAACTCTATTATGCAGGAAGATAGAGTCTATACATTCTTAGATGGGCTTGACGATCGACTTGACAAGATCCGAGGGGATGTACTTCAGATTAAGCCATTCCCAACAGTTGAGCAAGCGTATGCCCAAGTTCGCAGAGAAGATTTGAGGCAGTCTGTGATGAAGACAAATTGAGATGCCATATATGGTGGGGCTATGATTTCTACTGGAAGACAGAAACCACTAAATGGAAACCTAACATGATGACAAAATTAAAGTTGTAGGGAGAAGGAGGGGGCTGCACACATTGTGGGAATATGAATCACACCAAAGAAACATGTTTCAAACTTCATGGGTACCCATATTAGTGGCACGAACTGAAGGAAAAGAAGAAAAAGGATCAGGTGGAGGGGAAAATCACGGACGTGCAGCTCTTGTTAGCGCTGAGTCTCAGCTATCTCTTGTACCACAATGGGAGTCCTTTACCACTGTCAATGAACAGATTGCTCAAAATGATTCAGGTAACAACGGTTATGCTCTCTGTTGCTCCAAAGAAAGGAATCATAATGGCTGGATCATTGATTCAGGGGCAACAGACCACATGACATTTGATTCCTGCGATTTTACCAATGTTACTCAACCAAAACGAACATGTATTGCCAATGCCAATGGAGTGACATATCCAGTAACAGGGGCTGGAACTGTTTCTCTCTCTCCTTCTTTTTCATTACGAAATACCTTATTAGTCCCATCTCTTTGTAGTAAATTGTTGTCTATAGGCGAAGTAACTGAGGAATTAAATTATTGTGTACTTATATATCCCAAATTCTGTTTATTTCAGGATATTCTCACCAAGGAGATCATTGGTCGTGGTACTAAAAGGGGAGGGTTGTACTACATGGATGACTTCAGTTTTGGTAGAGCAAATAATATGCATCACACTGGAGTCAAGGAAAGGTAGATTTGGTTATGGCACAATCGGTTGGGGCATCCTTCATTTCGTTATTTGAGATATTTATTTTCGGATCTATTTTCCAATATGAATGAGTCAAATTTTAAGTGCGAGGTTTGTATTCAGGCTAAGAGTCATCGTGTACCTTACCCAATAAGTTTGAACAAATGTAAAACTCCTTTTGCACTAGTTCATTCTGACGTTTGGGGTCCAGCTCCTATTTCAATTTCCACTGGTGTTAGATGGTTCGTGACATTTGTTGACAATTGTACACGAATGACTTGGCTTTATCTAATGAAGAATAAACATGAGGTGTTTGGAATTTTTCAATCATTTCACAACATGGTCAGAACACAATTCTCTACTAAAATTCAGATTTTGCGATCAGATAATGGTGGGGAATATGACAATACACAAATGCATGAATACCTCAAAGCACATGGTTTATATCATGAGACTAGTTGTTCTCAAACACCACAACAAAATGGTGTAGCGGAACGAAAAAATAGACACATCCTGAAACAACTCGAGCCCTCTTAACTGCTGCTCATGTCCCTCAACGATATTGGACAGATGCAGTTGTTACTGCAGTTTACTTGCTGAACAAAATACCATCACGAAGCTTGAACTTCAAAACACCTCTGCAAGTTCTGGCTCAGCATAGGACACTACCGTCGGTCCTAATGCTTCCTCCGCAAAAGTTTGGTTGCGTTACATATGTTCATCCTCACAAAAATCAGAGAACTAAACTCGATCCATGTGCTGTTCGTTGTGTCTTTCTTGGGTATATGACCCATAAGAAGGGTTACCGGTGCTATGATCCTACTACAAGATGCCTCTATACAACCATGGATGTTACCTTTATCGAATCAGAGAATTTCTTCACATCTCAAACCTCCCACTCTTCTCTTAAGGGGGATATCATAAATGAAGAGCAGAATTGGGAAAGTTGGCCAGGGTTTGAAGAAATATCAATGTCAGATATTGACAAAAGCGAAGGCCAATGTGGAGACGCCGTGGAGCCAACAACAACAACTATTGGCCAAAATGAAGTGATCGAGAATGTCGAATGTGAAGAACAACCAACAAATGACAATTAAAATGAAGAAGCTTCTGAGGAAGAAAGTATACATCATTCCCCTTACTTGCTAGTACCACCGAATGACCAGTCTCCTAAGAATATCCTTGAGGTACAATCTCTAAACTCTTCTCCAAATAATTATATAGATGAGTATAGTGGTTACAAGTTACTTTACAGGCATAATCGCGGGAAACCTCCAGACCGTTACTCACCTGACCGTGAAGAGAGCAAGTTAAAATATCCGATTGCTAATCATGTCTCGACTCAGAGATTGTCCGAGTCTCTTAAAGCATTCGTGCACAAACTTTCTGCAGATTATGTTCCCAAGCCTGTGAACGAAGCTTTAAGAGATCCCAAATGGACCCAAGCAATACATGAAGAAATGAAAACTTTGCAGGAAAATGGTACTTGGATGCTTGTACCATTACCCAAAGGAAAGAAGATTGTGGGATGTAGATGGGTTTTTTTTGTCAAACACAAGGCGGTTGGGTCAATTGAGAGATACAAAGCAAGACTTGTTGCGAAAGGATATACTCAAACGTATGGAATAGACTAGCAAGAAACGTTTTCACCAGTGGCAAAATTGAATACCGTGAGAATGTTGATCTCCCTTGCTGCAAACCTGGATTGGCCACTACACCAATTTGACGTCAAAAATGCCTTCTTACATGGCAATCTTGAGGAAGAAGTATACATGGAGGTTCCACCGGGTTTTGATGTCTTCCCAAAAATGAAGGTGGTATGTAAGTTGCAAAAGGCATTATATGGATTCAAGCAATCACCTAGAGCATGGTTTGGCCGTTTTAGCCTTGCTATGAGGAAACGAGGTTTTAAGCAGAGCAATTCAGATCATACTCTCTTCTTAAAGCACCAACAAGGGAAGGTAACAGCTCTACTAATCTATGTTGATGATATGATAATTACAGGAAATGACAAGGAAGAAATCTCAAGTCTGCAAGGGTATCTAGTAGCTGAATTCGAGATGAAAAACCTTGGAGGGTTGGAGTATTTCCTAGGGATCGAAGTTACTAGGTCAAGGCAAGGAATATTTCTATCACAAAGGAAATATGTGCTTGATTTATTGTCTGAAATAGGAATGCTTGATTGCAGACCTGCTGATACTCCAATAGTACAGAATCATGGTTTGGGAGAACTCTCAGATCAAATACCCACAAACAAAGAAAGATATCAGTGTCTCGTAGGAAAGCTAATTTACTTATCCCACACAAGACCAGATTTTGCTTATGCCGTGAGCCTGGTGAGTCAATTCATGCATTGTCCTAGTGAAGATCACATGGGTGCAGTTATTCGTATTTTGCGGTACTTGAAGTCTTCTCCCGGAAAAGGATTAATGTACAAGAAAAACCATCATCTGCATATTGAAGGTAATATAGATGCGGACTGGGCAGGGAGCACTACCGATAAGAAATCTACATCAGGTTATTTCACCTTTGTGGGAGGTAATCTAGTCACTTGGAGAAGTAAAAAACAGAAGGTGGTTGCTTTATCTAGTGCAGAGGCCGAGTTTAGAGGCATGACCAAGGGACTGTGTGAATTACTCTGGTTAAAAAGGCTGATGGAAGAAATTGGATATTTATCTGAGTCTACAATGAACTTATATTGTGATAATAAGGCAGTAATATAGATTGCACATAATCCAGTTCAACATGACCGAACCAAACATGTTGAAGTGGATCGTCATTTCATCAAGCAGAAACTTGAAGACAAGATAGTTTAATTTCCATTTGTAAAGTCAGAAGATCAGTTAGCATACATACTTACAAAGGCTGTCTCTAGAAAAATATTCCATAACTCACTTAGCAAGTTGGGCATTGAAGACATCTATGCACTAACTTGAGGGAGAGTGTTGGCGTGAGTTGCTGCCAGACAACATTGGTTGGCGTGGGAAGTGCTTGAGTTATTGGAGGAAACAAATAAAGTCAACAAAGTCTGCAAGTGCTCCATTAGTCTGTAAGTGCTCCATTATTCCAGCATAGATTATTATAAAGTGGTCCATAATTCCAGCATTGTTTTAGTGTAAAAGAATTATTCTATTCCTGCCAAAAGTAGGTTTCCTTATATATATATATATAGATAGATAGATAGTTACTCTTTGTTGTAAGATAACAAAAAGAAAACGATGAATTGAATAAAAGTGATTCCTTTCATCAAGACCAAACCAAGTAAAGTATTTTCCCAAACTTTTTAAAGTTCCCTGAACACCTGAATGACCTCTTAAGGACTTTCATGGAAAATTGAGAAGATTTTCCTTTTAATTTTAGTACCTTTGCCCAATAAAATCAACCTCTTATTCCTCAGTACCCCATGTGAGAAAGTGAAATGTGTTCTCACCTTGTAACACAGATAGTTGTTGCATCAAAGATAGTGTTTTTGGATCTATATAAGAATCACTGATTTCTTGCAACCAAAGTGGAATACTACCACTAATAGCATGTAAGGAAAGACTCATCATTTATTTGCCTAGAAAGCGAATCTGCCACAACATTATTAGCACCTTTCTTGTAGGTAATTTCATAGTCATAACCAAGCATTTTACTCAATCACTTCTGTTGTAGAAATGTGGTTAACCTTTGTTCCATGAAGAATTTAAGGCTTTGATGATCAATCTTGATAATGAAATGAGCTCCCATTAGATAAGCCCTCCGTTTAGTTATAGCCTATATAGAAAGTAATTCTTTCTCATAAACTGATAAGCCAAGGTTCTTAGGAGCTAGAGCTTTACTGAGAAAGGCTATTGGTCTTCCAACTTGCATAATAACTGCCCCAATTCCTTTTGCACTTGCATCAGTCCCCACAACAAATGGTATTTTAAAATCTGGTAATGCCAGTACTGGTGTAGTGCTCAAAGCCTGCTTCAGCTTGTGAAATCCTGTAGAAGCTTCTTCTGACCATTGAATTAAATTGGTCTTTTTGTAACAGCTTGGTCAAGGGTCTAGAAATTTCACCATAGTTTTTCACAAACATCCTGTAATAACCTGTTAGCTCCAAGAACCCTCTCAAGCCCTTCACATTGGTAAGTTTTGGCCAGTTAATCATGCAGGAAATCTTGTTAGGGTCTGCATAAACAATTTCCTCTGGAATTATGTGCCTCAAATTCTCCACCTTGGATTATACAAAAGAACACTTAGGCTATGTTTATTTACTAGGATAATACTTGGGATTGGACTAATAATCCTTAATCTCTTGTTTGTTTTTTAAATTAGACTCCGGACTATTAATCCCGGGATAACAAAATGACTTAGAAGGAGGGATTATTTAATACCATGTCTAACTAGGTATTATAATCCCTACCATTTGAGACTAAAAATTTGTGGACTAAATTAGCCTTTATCTTTGTTTACATCACATAAAGCTTGTAATACATGATAAAACATTAATCATGCACTACGTACTGTATGTACGTAACTTTTTTTAATACCTTTTTTAGTGCTAATTAAATAAACTTATTAAATAATAATAATACATACGACACCTTCTTTTTTCTTTTTTTTTCATACAGTACGTTACATACATACATAATAATACATTCAACACCTTTTTTTTCATACAGTACATTACATACATACATAATAATACATACAATACTTTTTTTTTGCACAGAGTACATTACATACATACATAATAATACATACATCACCCTTCTTTTTTTTTTTCTTTTTTTTTTGCATACAATACGTTACATACATACATAATAATACATACATATATAATAATACATGCAACACCTTTTTTTTTGTTGCATACAGTACATTACATACATACATAATAATACATGCATCACCCTTTTTTTTCTTACAGTACGCACATACATACATAATAATACATACATCACCTTATTTTTTATTTTTTTTTGCATACAGTACGTTACATACATACATGATAATACATGCACGTTGTTTTTTTTACATGCAATACATTTTTTTTTGTTAAATTAGTATGTACATTTACATTGATCATATTTTTTTTTAATAGAAGTAAAAAAATTAATAAATTTTTTTAATTTTTGATAAAAATAATAATAAATTTTGATTTTTGATGTATAAACAAGTTTAAATTATAGTTTAAAATATGTTATTATTGGTAAGGGTAAAAAAGTCAAAACGATATTTTTTATCCAGTCCTTTAATTAATCCTGAAAAAAATAAACATAACATGAGATTATTTTAAGTTATCCCATGAATAATCTCATGAAAAACAAACATGTGACTAGGACTATTTAATCCTAGGACTAATAGTCTTGGGATTATGATCCCGGGATTATAATCCCATGGATTATAATCCCATGGATTATAATCCCGGGATTATAATCCTTGCAAACAAACATGACCTTAGTTTTCTTAGCAAATAAAGTATGGGATCTTAACAGTACTGTCCGAATGCTTAATGTGAGACTCTAAATCTAGACTGTAAACATATATATCATCAAAATATATCAATATGATTTTTATGAGGCAAGGAGCAAAGACTTGATTCATTAGAGCTTGGAAAGAAGTTTGGGCATTGTGAGCCCAAAGGGCATCACTAATAATTAATAATGCCTAACGTAAGTCCTAAAGGCTATTTTTATGAATGTCAGGATGATACATTTTCATAAGAATCAACTCATTTTAACTCACTTATCAAAAAAAAAAACTCATTTTCAACCCATCCAATAATTCCACTATGATAGGAATAGGTAATTTGTCCTTGACAGTTATACTATTTAATTCCCTGTAGTCCACACAAAATCTCCAACTTCCATCTTTTTTGTTGACTAGTAGTATAGGAGAGGCAAAAGGGCTCTGACTTGGCTGAATTATTCCAGAGTCTAACTTTTTCTTTACTATCTTTTCAATCTTATCCTTTTGCACTTGAGGATATCTATAGGGTCTTATAGTAAAAGGATTTGTCCCAATTTTCAAAGCAATGTGGTGATCATGTATCCTTTAGGGTGGCAGTGATTTAGGCTCTTGGAAGACATCTGAGTACTCTTTTAACAACTGATCAATTTCTTTTGCAACACTATCTGCTGTTGTTTCTAGATTAACTGCAAATAGGCAGGCTAATACTGAGATTTGCTCTTTCTTATATGCTTCTGAAAGATCATAAGATGAGATAGCTGAGTTAGATGAAACCTTGTCCATCCCTAGTAATTTGTAACTTGAACATGTCCCCACCTGAAGTCAAAGAAAGGGTTAGCTGATCAACATTAAATATGCAGTCCCCCAATGTTCTGAACCATTGAACCCCCTAGTCTAGCATCACAACCCTTAGGGGAATTAACCTCATATCAATGTGGAATGTATAATCCTAAGCTCTCCATACAAAATTTCTATACCTCTCAGAACTAGTCATTTTAAAACCATCGACCACACACACCTGCAGAGGTTTATCAATTTCTCTAGTATAATGAAGGAACTCAACAATCTTGGAGTGTAAAAAATTGTGGGTGCTACTATAGTGTTAATAAGAATAATGACCTCCTTATTTCCAATTGTAGCTTTGATTCTCACAATAGTGTCTGAAGTGCTTCCATTCAAAGCATGAATGGAAATCTGCATATCTTGGTTTTGAGCATCTGTCTGAACCTCCTGCTGTTGTTCTACCAAAACTGGTTCCTCCTCACATCCATCCTCCCCAATTATCATAAACACCCTCGTAGACTGGTACCTATGATCTGGCTTGTACATCTCATCACAATTAATTAAAACATAATCCCTTTTCCTTCCTTGACTGAATTTCATTTTAGGTTAACTTTTTTTACAGGTTCAGAAAAAAGGCTTAGTTCCCCTGAGTATTAGAAACTGTCCATTGTGATATTGCTCCTGCAGTTTTTCTATTAAAGATATTAGAGGAACCTAATTTCCCCAGAGGTGCTTGGTTTCTGACTGAATCAGAAGTGGAACCAGATGTTCCCTAAAATAAATTTCCCAATGGTTTAGTAGGTATAGAAGAGAACTTAGATTTTCTGGAAATGCCTTCCACAGAGGTTTCTTGAACTCTAGCAACTGAGATTGCTTCAGATAATTTCAGGGGTTTTAACAACTTGACAAAAACCCCAATCTCCTCCTTTAGACCCCCAATGAAACATTTAACAAAATAAGCTTTAGATATGCCTGGATTCTCAGCCTCTACAAAGCTCTTAGAAATTCAAACCTCTTTTGATAGTGTAAGACAGTGGTGGTCTATTGTAAACTATTAAACTCAGCCAATACATTGCTAAAAGAAGATTCCCCATATCTAACCTTAATATCTTCCAAAAATTGGGCCCAAGAAATCCTAGGATTAGTTTTAAAATAGGCCAAGAACCAAATTCAAACATCTCCCTCAACATTTAGGGCTACAAACTTAGTTTTTGCTCACCGGACATTGGATAAAATTGAAAGATGTAATGTTGATAATCCAATTTTGTATATCCAACCTATTAAATACGGGGAAATCAAATTTAGGGTTTAAGGTTCTTTGATTACCTCCTGTTGGGGCACGGATTACCGGGCCCAAGTAGCCACATTAATTTCTTGGCCCAATCTGAATTAGTGGTTGTTGGGCTTTAGTAGTGAATTGGGCTGTAACCCATGGGGTGGAAATCCCTTTGTGAAGAAAACTTTTTTGTCAGAGCGGAACAGTGGCGATGTCTGTAGATCCCTGTTCCCAAAAGTAGGTGTCAGGATTTTATTCGGCGCCTACCTTCTTTCAAGGAGATGCAGTCAAATCCCATTAAGGAATCTGACCTAATGGGTGGACTTATTGTCTATTCGGGGATAGGCGTGACGTCAACCGGGTGAATACTATAAATACAAGGCTAAAACTCCATTTCAAATGTAATCAATTTTTTACAAGCACAAAAACTTACAACCTCCATTGTTAAAACCTTGCTCAGCTTGTACTAATTTTCACACTGAGCTATCCCCCGACGGATAAAACCGTCAGGCTCTTTGAGTGTAATCTCGTTATTGTGCAGGATTGACGCGCTTTTAGTGATTGAGGCGCGTGGGCGAATTTTGGCGTTAACACCTCTATTATTGGGCTGATTTTTGTCTAGAAAAACCCATTCTAGTCTAGGAGAATCATGGATGGTTTCAAGTTTCAACTAAAATATCAGAGGAAGCAGCCACTCCCTTGCCTTTAATAGCTCTTTGAAACTCTGCCATCAGTCCATTATATTGTAGAGATGACAAAATTTATCTCTTATCACTTTCACTACTTTTTATATCTCTTATCCTAGAATATGTATTGTGAAGCCCTTCTTCGATAGCTTTCTTTGATCGAGTACCCACAACAATGATTGATTTCATATGCTGAGGGTACTGGATGGCTCTGATGCCACTTGTTATGATTGTAGGTTAATTGTAGTGAAGATTAGAAAGAAAATGAAAAGAGTAGAGAATAGAAAAGAAACAAAAAAAATGGAAGAACAAGAAATGGAAGCTTTATTGAAGGAAAGAAGAGTTACAAGCTTACAAAAGAGAAGGAAACAATACATAAAGCATATCCTCTCCCTCACAATTCCAGCTTATTTATAAAGCTAAGGTGTTTGATAAAATTGAGTGTTAAGATCTGAACAGTTGAGACATCTGAATAATATAGAGCTTCTGTCCAGAATTATATCTGAATGAAAAAATATTATTTGATAATTATTTTTTTTAAAATGTCTGAATAACAGTAATTTACTATTTTAACCCTCTGAACAGATAATTAGAGAAAAAGACTTGTGGAGAGAGAAAGTGCAGGAATAAAGCACCAAGTCGAGCTTTGACGAAGAAACAGAGGAAGTATCGATCAAAACAAAACATGCCTCCCAAGAAAAACTCCAACATCACTGCTCCGTCGAGGCGCACCACTCGTGCCACCGCCCACAAATATGTAATTCCCTCTAATCTCCCTCCCAGTTCGCCTCCGCTAAATCTTCCACTGTCGTCGACAATTCTCCAAAAATCCGCACCACCACCAAAGAATCACCGCCCCCTTCTACAACCTCCCGCAAACATAAAACTGCACCAAAATCTTCTCATGGAACAGCCCCTACCGCCTCATTTTAGGGCTTCGAATTACGGATTTCCAGGGTTTGCACACGCATATGAATTGGAGAAGGGCTTTGACGAAGAGGCAGGAGAGGATGTTAAGAATGACGTTATGGGGGAGCTTGCAGTTCGATAGGGTCCTGGAGATTTGGTTTCCGGTGGGGTTTTCGGTTTTTTCCCTTTTTTCCCGTTGGCATTTTTCTAGGGGTGATGAGAGGAGAACAGAGCCAATTGCAGGAGGAAAGAGGAAAGGATCCAAATTGATTAGGGTTATTGGGGCTAAAAGAGGGATTTTATAATATTGAAGAGGTAATTTTTGTCTAAAAATAGTTAATTTCATTCAGACGTGCCTCTAAATAGTTTAGATTTATTTTTTTGTCTAACCGATTAAGAGGCATTAAGAGGCAAAAATAAATTTACCAAACAAGTTTTACCTCTGACCGAATCAGAGGCATATCCATTAAGAGCTATTCAGATGTAAACAAACAGAACCTAACACACAACTCCTAGCTCTAATTGTCATTAACTAAATTTTTCGCCCCAAATTCTGTTACAAAATTCAAATGCTCTAACTAAATGTGACATCACTATTTCTAGCTATCCACTCTCAAACACTTGTATATATACATTACAATATATATATATATATATATATATGAAAAATGTATATACACAAATGTGTAGTGCACAGTCGACTATAGCGACGGATTTTTTGGGCTATAACGACGGGTAACCTGTCGCTATAGATATTATGGGCTATAGCAACGGGTGAACCGTCGCTATAGCCCAAAAAACCGTCGCTATAGCCGACTGTGCACTATATAGCTGTATACATACATATATATCTCTCTCTATATATATAGTCCGTTTCTCCAGCGAACTGCTGGGAGCTAATAAAAAAGAACCGGGCTATGGCGACGGTTCGGTCCGTCGCCATATCATATGCGACACTTAACAAGGCTATAGCGATGGTTCGAATCATCGCCAGACCGTCGCTATAGCCTTGTTAAGTGTCGCATATGCTATAATGACAGATCAAATTATCGTCATAGCTCGGTTTGTTTTTAGTTTGCTCCCAGCGGTTCGCTGGGGAAAATTTTCTTATATACATTGTTATATATATATATATATACACACACTCTTCAATTATTATAAAATTATTGTAAGATGTTAATTCTTAGACTGTACTCAGAGAGTCAACTGATTGATTTTAAATGTTTCTTGTGTTTTAGGTAGGCTCTTGGCCATTAAATAATATTTTCGTGTCATAATATATTTCTGCCGAAATTAATTGTATTTCTGACCAAATCAAACAATTGATTCTGTCTTTCTTATATCTCAGACTGGAAGAAGTGAATGCTGTGACGTTGCAAGTCATGCACATGCCACGGATAAGGTGGAGGTCGTCATAGTCATAATTAGGGCATGCATGAAGGATGAGATAATAGCTTAATAAGTAGGCCAGTAAATGGTAATCGAAAAATTCATATTCGTCTGCATCTGTATTCAAAAAAAACGGATATTATTTGTATTTGAAAAAAATCAGATATATCTGTATTCGGTTGAAAGGTATCCACAAATAAACGGATACGAATACGGATATAGGCGTATTCGTATTCGTTTAACATCCGACCATAAATATATTCGGCAGATAGCGGATATCCGGATTTGGATCCGTATCCGGAATTCGTATATATATTAATTATTATATAATAAGCAAAATAATTTTTTTAAAGTGGTCTTCCTTATATAATAATTAGTTTTTAGTATCATACGAAAATTATTTTAAATATATATCATTTTATTTCTAAAAAGTAGGAAATAACACTTTTATTATAATATTAATAAACTAAAATAAATTGATTTAAGTATAGTTAATGAATTTTTACTATTATAAAGTTAAAATATCTAAAATGTATCATTTAACAAGAAAATTATATACTAGAAGAACAAAACTATAACTATTAGCTTGTTATAAGTTTTTTACTTTCAAAACTTACTTGCAATGCTGGGAGGCGGGAACAATGAACAATATACTTTTATTGTTAAAATGTGTTAAGTCTGAATTAATTTAAAATTAATCTAGAAGGGGGCTGAATAATTAATTCACGTTTATGAATTTTCGGGTGAAAGAAGTATTTATCACTTTCATTTGCCCAATTATTTAGAAATTAGAAGTCAAAATATTTAAAGTATGTCCAAAGTAAATTCTGAATCAAGTTGGATTAACTAGTTTTCAGTTGTCACATATACATTATAACTCATACTCTCCATAAATATAATGAAATAAAATAAACTTTTTATAACTATGTAAATTGAAATCTATGTATTGAGGATAAATTATAAATAAAAGTCCTCATAAACATATTATTAAAGTTTTAATCAAGTATTTGAGAAAACATAATTAAAATATTCAATGTAAACTTTTGAATCTAATTATAAATTATAAATATTCATACACACTACAGTATTACTCCACACACATAAAATGAACATTTATTTATTAATGGACATCTAAACATTAATAAGTAGAGCATTCATTTTAAAATTTAAGATTTCAAAAATGATGAAAACTTATTTGAATTGTAATTTAAATCATTGATTATTGTATTTAAATATTTATTAAAAAAATACATTAACATTCATTCATTAATAAATTATATTTTAAAACTCATTATTTTTTTTATTCTAGTTATAGTTAGGCCCGTAAATGTTAACTGAAAAATTAGTATTCGTCCGCATCCGTATTCGAAAAAAACGGATATTATTCGTATTCGAAAAAAGCAGATATTATCCGTATTCGGTTTAAAGCTATCCGCAAATCACTACAAGAAAATATATCAATTCCGACGGAATTAACTCCGACAGAATATAATCCCTCGGAACTAAGTTACTTTCGACGGACTCTTCCGTCGTAATTAACTTAATTCCGACAGAATTCCGTCGGAAATGATATTATTCTTTGGCGCCAACATTCCCGCTCGCGCCAACACTATTCCCGACGGAAATATATATATGTTCGACGGAAATTCCGTCGAAAATAACCTAATTACGAGGAACTTAGTTTCGACGGAAGTTCCGTCAAAAATATATTATAAAACCTAATTCTTCTTCATTTCCCCCGAGCCGCCACTGCAATTGTTTTCTCTCTTCTCTCTCTGTCGCTCAACTCTCTCTTCTCTCTCTGTCGCTCAACTCTTTCGTCTCTCTCTGTCGCACCTTGCTAGCTCCTCACCTCCGACGAAGCTCCGAGGAACCAAGTCCGGCAGCCAACCTCCGACGCCAGCGCCCTCCTTCAGTCATTCTCCTTCGACGAATCTATTCCTCCGGTGAAAAAAAAATCTGGTTAGACTCTCCTCCTTCAGTCATTCTCATCCTGTATCTCCAGTTGTCCCAAGGTGTGTGTTCTAATTTTTTTTATTTAGTTTCCAAATATTGAGATACTATAAATTAGATTTATGAAATTGATTGGCTGAAATACATGACTTCAAATTACATTAGTATCAAGTCTAATTACATTAGATTGCTGAAATTCGGAATACAATACTTGTGCGTATGGGATTATTGTTACATTATTGTTGATGAAATTGGGAAATTCCTAATTTTTGACAAACTGTTGGAATTAAAAAAACATGAAATTAATCTGCTAATTTTTGACAAGCTGCTGGGATTATATTTTTGTGAAATTAAGAAACTGTTGGGATTATATTTTTCTGAAATTGGGATTATTTTGTTGTTTTCTATTGGTGTAAGAGTGGAGATATTCAATTTGTGTTCTTTATTTATTTATGGAATAATTTGTATGTTGTTTATACATGTTAGATGTTAACTGTATTATTGTGCATGTATGCAAAATATTTGGGACTGAAAACAGTTTAGTTTGGGACTGAAAATAGTGTGGTATGTTATATTTCTGACGGAATTTCCCACGAAAATTCTGTCAGAATTATTCAGGAGCAAAATTGTGGGCCCTCCTTGGTAATATTTATGTATTTTAATTAGTTTCCAATATTGAATTGAACTAAGTAGCATTTACTTAGTTTCAAACTGCTAAACTAAATTTAATAACATATAAATAAAATAAAATAAAATAATTAAAATAACATAAAATAATACAAATTAAAGTAAAGAAAATAATATAATTTATAAAATAAAATAATTAATATAACATGAAATAATACAAAATAAATTAAAAAAAATAATATACTTTATAAAATAAAATAAAATAATTAATATAACATAACATAATACAAATTAAAGTAAAGATAATAATATAATTTATAAAATAAAATAAAGTAAAAATAAAATAATTAATATAACATGAAATAATACAAAATAAATTAAAAAGTAATAATAATATACTTTATAAAATAAAATAAAATAATTAATATAACATAAAATAATACAAAATAAAGTAAAAGAAAATAATATAATTTGTAAAATATAATAAAATAAAATAAAATAATTAATATAACATGAAATAATACAAAATAAAGTAAAGAAAATAATATAATTTATAAAATAAAATATAATAATTAATATAACATAAAATAATACAAAATAAATTAAAGAAAAATAATATAATTTATAAAATAAAATAATATAATTTATATAACACAAAATAATACAAAATAAATTAAAAAAATAATATAATTTATAAAATAAAATAAAATAATTAATATAACACAAAATAATACAAAATAAAGTAAAGAAAATAATATAATTTATGTAATAAAATAAAATGAATTACTTAAATTAAATTAAATATTAAACTAAATTAAATTAAATATAATAACATATAAATAAAATAAAATAAAATAATTAATATATCATAATTTATTATTGAACTAATAAACTAAGTAGCATTTGCTTAGTTCCACTCCTGCATATATAAAGTAAAGTAAAAATATTATAATATATTCAAATAATAGTTATCATATACTGAGTAGCATTTACTTAGTTTATTATTAGAAAATTAAACTAAGTAGCATTTGCTTAGTTTTCCACAATTACAATAAACTGCATATATACATGTGCATGTAGTATAGTTGATAGCTTAGAAACTCGTTTGACATTCACTCATTAGGAGTGAATGTCGAATAGTTCCCAGTTTGGGACTGTGACTGGATGTTATGTCTCTCACTTAGGCCGGTGTCAATGAGTTAAGTACGTTTTTAATTGTTTTGATGATTTTTCGACGGTTATCTCTACATGTTCTTCGAGTACATACTTAGACTAATTTATTTTAGTCTATTTCGTGTACTTGGAGACCATGGGGAGGTGCTGCCGAAATTTTCTTAAAACAGGTAGAAACGTCCTGAACGTGTTGACACTAGTGAGGAGACGCATCCAGGAACGGGATAAAAGCCTAACCCCTGTAGAGTGGAGATACTAGGAACATATAATTCATGCATGGACCACATGAATGAATATCCCTAACCTAAAGGTGTCTTTTGTTCAGTTAAAGATGTCAGCCGACCGGAGTTGGATGTACCGTAGGATACCCATTGACGGGAGGGGATTAGTGGAAGCTTACCGTGAAGGGGTGTACTACTTTCTGGACAAAGCCATAGAACATGCTGATGATCCAAACGGGAAGATGAGATGCCCGTGTGTCAAGTGTAAAAATTTGATCTGGAAGAAAGCCGACGAAATTAAATTCGACTTATTTTCTCGTGGTTTTGTGGATGGGTATTCTGTATGGATCCATTACGGAGAATCAGTTGAGTTGAGGGAACTGATCGGCTCAGTAGACCAACCAGTTCACGGTGATTCAAACGCCGATGACTATGATGTTGTGGAGATGTTGGTGGATGCTTATGGGCCTAACAATATCAATTGGACTGAAAATGATCATTCTTCAGGTAGTGCTCGACAAGAGCCAAATGACACAGCTGCTGCCTTTTATAAGATACTATTTGAATCGGGGGTCCCATTGTATCCCGGAAATGATCAGCACACCAGGCTATCTGCAGTTGCAAAGCTCTTACACTTCAAGAATGAGCATGACTGCAGTGATAGGGGTTTCAATGCTTTGCTCTCTCTTATCAGCGAGTTCTTACCCAAGAATCACACTTTGCCCTCGAACTATTACGAAGTGAAGAAGATGGTAAAGGGGTTGAATATGGGTTATCAGAAGATCGATGCTTGTGAGGAGGACTGCATGTTATACTATGGGACAGACAGAGATAAGGTGCAGTGTTCTATATGTAATTTACCTCGGTACAAGGTGACAAAACGTGGGGAGAAGGAGAAACATGTGCCCAAGAAGATCCTACTGTATTTTCCTCTTGCGCCGAGGCTGCAACGGCTATTCATGTCGTCTCACACGACTCATCATATGAGTTGGCATAGAACAAGAGACGTCGTACGTAGTCAACTGACACACCCTGCAGATGGAGATGAATGGAAGATATTTGATGAAAATTTCCCACTGTTTGCGGAGGAAGTTAGAAATGTGAGGCTCGGCATGGCTACAGATGGATTTTGCCCTTTTAATAATTTTAGTCAGCCTTACTCAGTTTGGCCAGTCATAATGGTAGCTTATAATCTTCCACCGTCAATGTGCATGAGGGATCCGTATTTGTTCTTGACTTTACTCATACCGGGTGATAAGAGTCCTACAAAAGACATAAACATGTACCTCAGGCCGTTAGTCGATGAACTGAAGATGCTATGGGAGACGGGGGTCCAGACGTATGATAGATCAATTGGGCAGAATTTTTTGATGAAGGCAGCCTTGTTGTGGACTATCACTGACTTTCCGGGTCTTGGGATGATTAGTGGTTGGTCGACTCACGGGAAGCTGTCATGTCCAGTCTGTATGGGGGATGTGCAAGGTCATCAGTTGCAGCATGGGCGAAAATGTAGTTTCTTTGGAACAACTCGTAGATTCTTGCCTGTTGATCACAACTACAGAAAGATGTCTGCACAGTTCAACAGAAAGACAAAGAAGAAGGGGGTTGTTGGTAGACTATCGGACAACGAGGTCTTGACCTGGCTGAACGAGTTGACATTTCCACCGCCAAGCAAGGGGCACAGTACACTGAGAGCAATTGGGTACGGGAAGACTCATAATTGGACACACGTCCCCATATGGTTTGAGTTGCTGTACTGGGTCACACTTTCAGTCCGTCATTGTATTGATGTCATGCATACAGAAAAGAATATTTTTGAGAATTTGTTTTACACCGTGTTAGATGCGAGTGGTAAAACAAAAGACAATGACAATGCCCGAAAAGACTTAGAGGCACTGAATGTCAGGCCGAAGTTATGGCTTCGCGCTAACAATTCGAAACCTAAAGCTTAATTCTGTCTTACTAAGCAACAAGTTGAAGACGTGTGCAAGTGGGTTCAGTGGGTTAAACTTCTAGATGGATATGCTTCTAACATATCTCGTTGCAGTAATGTTGAGCAGCTGAAGATTACTGGGTTCAAAAGTCACGATTGTCATGTATTTATGCAGAAGTTGATGCCAATTGCATTTCGTGAGATGTTACCCAGAAAGGTGTTGGATGCATTGACCGAACTCTCAAATTTCTTTCGGTATCTATGCTCAACTGTAATAAGGTATAGTGATGTGGAGCAGATGCAGAACAATATTGTGCTTACCATTTGCAAGCTCGAAATGATATTCCCCCAAGGGTTCTTTGACTCGATGGAACATCTGCCTATTCATCTACTGTATGAAGTTAAACTTGGCGGTCCGGTGCAATATCGTGGATGTATCAACTCTGGGGTTGTGGTGTTGGGAAGCTGTTACAATGATTCTGAGTCCAATTACTATGGACCTCTAGAGGATGTACTTGTGCTTAATTATCCCGGGGGTAATAAGGTAGTTACATTTAAGTGTCGCTGGTTTGATACTGAAAAAGGTGTTAAAGTTGATCGTAATAGAATCGTCACAATAGATATCAAGTCAAAACTCAAATCTGATGACGTTTTCGTGTTAGCCAGTCAAGCGACTCAAGTGTACTACGCTCTTAACGTCGTAAATAGTAGAAGCCCCTGGTATACAGTTGTCACAACGAAAACACGTGCATTTGATAGTGCAAATATGTTGGGGATGGATGAGGCGTTGCAAGAAGATGTTAGCAATCCCAGGCAGGTGCAGCTAAATGATGAAGATGTGATGACAAATGATGTGGTTGACGTACCCGACGATGAGGAAGTAGCAGATTTGGAGGTTGTGCATGAGTACGTTATCGTTGAAGATGATAATGACAACGAATCTGATATCAATGATGATGAGGAAGAGACTGAATCCGATGATGATATTGATGTTGAATCTGATGGGTTTGACGATGTACAACCTTTAAACGTATTTAACATTAGTAAATAATTTAATATTAATATATTAGATTTAAATAGTAATAATATATTATATTTCCGTTATTTCAGTAGAACATTTATAGTTAGAAATAGCGGTGGCGGTCATCGCGGCGGGGGGCGATCAGGATCCGGAGACGCGAGCCAGGCTGGAGGCTCGTCTTCAGGAGCTAGTAAGTGGTTTGATTCGTGTTAACGTATAATATATCTCAATATGAATTAGTTTATGTATTTTGACTAAAGTTTTATAATATAATTACAGATGCTCGTCGTCGACGAGACCGACAGACTAACCTCGGTCTCTTCGGTCGTCCACCGGCAGTTCCATATGTAGTTCGAGTGGATGTCGGCTCTTCCCAGTAAGTATTCTACTATGACTTAAAAATTAAGAGTTAAGTTTATATAATTTGTTGCATTAAACATTTAAAGTAACAATATTCATTTGTTTTTACTGTAGTATACTAGACCCGGTCGCTAAGGCGACCATACACGCTATCTGCCTGACGTACCTCCCGACTGGGTGTATGCGCTTCAGCCAGTACAGCCTTTACGATCCCGCGTTTATGGTCACTGTCTCGCGGGAGTTTCATGTAAGTTAATTTTCTTATAAATTACGAACTTTATATGTGACACCCCCAAATCCAGGTACTTAATTCCCACAAATTTGGTGCTCACTATCTCATACATTCACATCTAACTACCCATAATCAATAACAATTAAATAAATTTAAAGAAACATCTTCCCTAAATGGGTTACATCACCAAACTATTAAACATTCAATTCCCAGGTTATCTTAACCTTAATACATCAAATGTGGAATAAAACATAATTTAAATAAATCTTATTACAATCAAACATCAACTAAATAGCAGGTCTTTAGCAATTTATGCATCTTACCCTTGCCTTTGCTCGTGGACGGCTCGTCCTGCTTTTCTGGCTTAGCTGCAATGTTTTAGTGCAAGAGTGAGCAAACAATTGCTCACAAGTACGATAACAATAATATTTAAATGAAATGGATTTCAACTGAGGAGCAATAGTTTTCTGAATTTCAGTCAATAAATGATCAAAGTCTAAAAGCTCGTTTGAATGCTCGGTTCAAGGAAAAATAGATTTCAAGATTTAGAAATTATATCTGAGGGTCACAAGACCTCGAACTATGTCCTAGGTTAACAAGTATTTCTACTGTAACCTTTAACAGTCATATAGACTATGAACCAAACATCTCGTACTCAGGGGATCAGCCCTTTGTACAATGTATTGTGCACAAATATTTTAACGCTGTCGCGTAGGTAATCCCCTATATTAGGGTTGTTCATCTCAGTTTATCGTCTGAATCCGTACCAAAAGAAACTTGGCTTGGAACAAGAATAGAAAATATTCTAAGTCTTTGAAATCGCTCATCAACTAAAGACTAGCTGAATCAATAAGGGTTTGCTAGTCTAATTCATCAATAAAGTCAAACAATAGAAATTCTATTCAAAGTTTGAATAACGATCAATGATCGAACAATAAAAAATTAGAATAAAGCTTAAGCATTTAATCATGACAACAACCTTGCTTGAATGACAATAAGCTAAGGTAAATATTCTTGCTCGATGATATTAAACTTGCTTTAAATGAAATAACAAGTTTGAAATAGGAAAACTTGCTCAACGTAAAAGTAATAAGTTGAGATAAGGAACTTGCTTCAAGCGTAGATTACAAATTTAAGTAATTCACGATCCTTAAACAACCTAAACATTTAATTGTAAAATGGTAATATAATTAGTCACAAGATTAAAAGCATTCTAAGCTTGCTCTTTTATCATAACATCTCATTTAGCAAACCATAATCAACAAGTACTAGTTTAGCAACCATCTTGGTAATACATTAGTCACATTAATATAAGTTTAATTATGCATCATAACTTCCAAGAAAAGAAAACAAAATAATAATTAATTTTTTTTTAACAGTAGTGTTTCTCGCCGGGGCGAGAAAAAACTTAAGAAAATCGTCGCCGGGGCGACGCTGCCGCCGGGGCGAAGAAATCAGTTCATTTCTCTCGCCGGGGCGAGTGACTCGACTGTCGTCTTCCCCAGCTCGCGAACCAGTGAAAACTTGGGCCAATTTGGCCAAAATTTTCCGAAATCTACCATCCAAAATACAAATTAAACATACCCAGACATCAAATATGATATAAAATAATTACCCAACATGCTTCTAATCAATCTAAGCATTATAAGACACATAATCAACCAATTTAAAACCAAAAATTCACTCTTAGAACCAAATATTCAAGTTTTAACCATTTTCATGAAATCAAGCTCTGTAAATTCATTGTTCAACCAATTAAAACCATTCTTCTTGCATTATTCTTGTTTTTCATCAAATAATCATAAACAATTATTAAATCACTGATTAATAACCAATTTAAATCATCAATTTTCATACAAATATGCCATACATGAAATAAGGCTCTGTAAAATTAAGAACTCAATTCTAAAGCATGTTTTCATGAATTATTTCTTCAAACTAGTTTATAATCATCACATAATCTCTAATACATGCTTACTAACAATTATAACCAAGTAATTCATGTATTTAGCATATAAATTCATATACAGTGAAGTAGAAATCATATACAGAGAAGTAAAATAATAAGAATATAATAAAGAACAAAACTAAAAGAATCATACCTTCAAGCTATATAAAATCCTTAGTTTAGCACTTCCCTTCCTTCTCTTTCTCAATTCACAAATTTCTCTCTCTAATTCTCTCTTCTTCTCTGTATATTCTTTTTTCTCTAAACTCTGTTCTTTCTCTTCTTTTTTTTCTTTTTACAACAGACGTAGTATAAAAATAAAATATAAAACTGATGAATAAAAATAAAAACTGATGATTTAGTGTAATAATAACGTATAATATAAATTTAATCCATCAGTTATAAAATTCAAAAAGCCATAAGGTTTGTTTGGTAAACTGATTTAGAAATAATCCATTATTCTAACTAAAGGCTTGTTTGGTAAAACACAAATAAAATAACCCATTATTTCCAAACAAAGATCATAGGGCCTTGTTTGGTAAAACTGAATTAAACACTTTCTCATTTATTTTAATAAATCATTATAACATATAGTTTTAAAATTTCACACTTCTAATTTAATTGAACTTATTATTAAATAAATTCAATTAAACCTTACCAACTCAAATAATAACCTCATTTAACAAATAACAATAATACCAAATAAATTTTCTTATTCAAATAAATCATTTATTCAAATAAACCTTTTCATCATCTAATTTAATTATTAAATTAAATTAGAATAAACATAACAAATCACATTCAAATATCATGTAACATTATTAAGCTTAACATATACCCATTTCACAAAAACTTAATAAATTATTTATTAAGCTCAATAAATTAATAAAAATATTTATATAATTCAACAAATATTTTTATTCAATCACAAAAATTGCATTCGTTACATCTTTCCCTCCTTAAAAGGATTCTGTCCCCAGAATCACAACGCAATTAAATCGTCCGTTACATTCTCCCCTCCTTACAAAGATTCTGTCCCCAGAATCGCAATATACAGATTAAACAAATAATTGAGGGAAATTTTGCATCATCATCTCTTCGAGTTCCCACGTTACTTTTTCAGCACTGTGGTTCCTCCAAATTACCTTAACAGAAGGTATCACTTTATTTCTAAGAACCTGCTCTTTCCTGTCCACTATCTGAACATGTATCTCTTCATAGGATAAATCTTTTTCAAACTGTATTGGTTCATATTCTATTACATGTTTATAGTCAGACTTATACGGTCGTAACACCGATATGTGGAAGACATTGTGAATGTGGCCTAACTTAGGAGGTAAAGCTACCTCATAAGCTACCTCACCCACCCGTTTCAACACTTCAAAGGGTCCAATAAACCGCGGACTGAGTTTACCCTTTTTACCAAATCTGATTTTCCCTTTCCAGGGAGATACTTTGAGGAACACAAAACTGCCGACTTCAAATTCGCGATTTTGTCGGTGTTGATCAGCATACTTCTTCTGTCTGTCTTGAGCGGCTATCAGTCTGGTTCTTATCACCTTGACAATTTCAGCAGTTTGTTGTACCAACTCGGGTCCCAATAGTCGTCGTTCACCAACCTCATCCCAGCATAATGGAGTTCTGCATTTCCTTCCATATAATGCTTCGTAGGGCGGCATGCCGATACTCGCATGATGACTATTGTTGTAAGCAAACTCGACCAGAGGTAAATGATCATCCCAGTTGCCTTTAAAATCCATAACGCATGCTCGAAGCATATCCTCCAACGTTTGAATTGTTCTTTCGCTCTGGCCATCGGTTTGAGGATGGTAGGCTGTACTCATTCGTAACTGCGTTCCCAAACAAGCTTGCAAACTCCTCCAAAATTTTGAGGTGAAACGTGGATCTCTGTCTGACACTATTGACACTGGAACACCATGCCTGGAGATAATCTCTTTGACGTATAATTTCGCCAGCTGATCCAAAGTAAATTTGATTTTGATAGGCAAGAAATGCGTTGATTTTGTCAATCTATCCACTATGACCCATATTGCGTCATATCCCTTCTGAGTAGTGGGTAGCCCTACCACGAAGTCCATCGTGATATGCTCCCACTTCCATTCTGGTATTTCCAAGGGCTGTAATAAACCACTTGGTCGTTGATGCTCCGCTTTGACTCTCTGACAAGTGAGACACTTCGCAACACACTCAGCGACCTCTCTTTTCATGTTTGGCCACCAAAAATGTTGACGAAGATCCTGGTACATCTTTGTGCTTCCCGGGTGAACCGAAAATCGTGAACTGTGAGCTTCGTTCAAAATCTCCTCTTTGATTGCCAATACTGACGGTACCCAAATTCTGCCTTCAAATCTCAGCAACCCTTCAGTATCGATTTTATATTTAAGCTCTTCTCCCTCAAGCACTCTTTTCTGTATCTCAATACACTCCTCATCCTGGAGTTGCGATTCCTTGACTTTTTCTACCAAAGTTGGTTGGGTTTCCATCTGGAACAATTTTTCATTAGGCTCTGCCAGACCTTTCACCTCTAACTCCAATTTAGCCATTTCTGCTACGAGCTTCTCTTGATCAGTTAACATAAAAAGTCTCTCCCGACCTTTTCTACTCAAAGCGTCGGCAACCACATTAGCCTTTTCCGGATGGTATAGAATTTCACAATCATAATCTTTGATCAATTCTATCCATCTTCTCTGCCGCATATTCAAATCCTTCTGCGTGAAAATATACTTCAGACTTTTATGGTCTGTATATATTTCACACTTCTCCCCATAGAGATAGTGCCTCCAGATTTTCAAAGCAAACACCACGGCTGCTAACTCCAAATCATGGGTCGGATACCCTTTCTCATAGTCTTTTAGTTGGCGCGATGCATATGCAATAACCTTACCATTCTGCATCAACACACAACCAAGTCCTTTATGTGATGCGTCACTATACACCACAAAATTTCCTGTATCATCTGGTAAAGACAACACAGGTGCCGAACTTAGTCTCTTCTTTAGTTCTTGGAAACTTTCTTCGCACTTCTCCGTCCAAACAAACTTCACTGACTTCCTTGTTAAATTTGTCAACGGAGTGGCGATCCTGGAAAAATCTTGAATAAAACGTCTGTAGTATCCTGCCAAACCTAGGAAACTCCTTACTTCTGACGGTGTCTTCGGCTGATCCCAGTTCATCACAGCTTCCACTTTAGCTGGATCCACCGAAATCCCGTCTTTATCAATCATATGTCCAAGAAATTGAACACGCTCCAACCAAAATTCGCACTTCGAGAATTTTGCATACAATTTCTCTTTCCTTAACGCCTCCAATGTCACCCTCAAATGTTCCACGTGATCTTCTTGAGTTTTGGAGTAGACCAGAATGTCGTCTATAAATACCACTACAAACTTATCCAGGAATGGTTTGAATACTCTATTCATTAAGTCCATGAATGCTGCAGGCGCATTCGTTAAACCAAATGACATAACCAAAAACTCATAGTGACCATATCTAGTTCGAAACGCCGTCTTTGGTATGTCCTCTTTTCTCACCTTCAACTGATGGTACCCACTTCGTAAATCTATCTTCGAAAAATATCTCGCTCCCTTCAGTTGGTCAAACAGGTCATCAATCCTTGGTAACGGCTACTTGTTTTTGATCGTGACCTTGTTCAACTCTCTATAATCAATGCAAAGACGCATCGACCCATCCTTCTTCTTAACAAACAATACCGGCGCTCCCCACGGCGAAACGCTCGGTTGGATATACTTCTTATTCAGCAATTCCTGTAATTGTGCCATTAACTCCTTCATTTCTATCGGAGCCATTCGATACGGGGCTTTCGATATAGGGTTCGTTCCCGGTGCTAAATCAATTACAAACTCGATTTCCCTATCTGGCGGTAATCCTGGCAAATCATCAGGAAACACGTCCGCAAAATCCTTAACTACTGGTATCTCCTCCACTTTTGCACCCACCTTTCGGGTATCAACTATGTAGGCTAGATATCCTACACATCCTTGTCTCAACATCTTTCTGGCCTGCACCATCGTCAGACAACTCGTTTGTCTAGGCGACTTGCTGCCATAAAACACTACCTTTGACGGAGTCATAAGGTTTACACACTTCTTTTGACAGTCAATAACTGCCCCATGGTTAAACAACCAATCCATACCCAAAATAACATCAAACTCTCCAAGATGAATTGGAATTAAGTTGACAGTCATCACATGTCCCTTAATTTCTACCTGACAGTTCTTGTGGACAAACTTAACTGGAATCACCTCCCTATTCGCAATTTCTATATTCCTGGGGTAATCTAACTCTTCCTGAGGTAACCCTAATTTCTTAGCAAAATCATCGGATATAAATGAGCAAGTAGCACCCGAGTCAAACAATACATAAGCATTAACATTATTGACTGGAATGATACCTGACACTACATCCTTTGACTGCACAGCATCCTGCACCGTCATATTGAACGTTCGAGCGGTAGGTCGGTTGGGCTGCGTGGGTCCTGTGATAGTCAGATTGCCTCCACCACCGCTGTTTCCCTTTCCTGAACTGGCTCCACCTGTAGTTGCTTTCTTAGGGCAATCCCGAGCAAAGTGATCCTTCGACCCGCAGATAAAACATGAACCCTTCTTTGGATTAGGGCAATTCGGCGCGATATGCCCCTCCTGCCCGCAGTTGAAGCACACCCTCTTACCATTTAAACAAGCACCCATATGGCTCTTTCCACAGTTGCTGCACACCTCCATCTTCTTCTTCTGATTACCCTGTTGACTTCCCGCAGAGTTACTATCATTCCATTTTCTCTTTTGACTACTGCCTCCATGGCTACCACTTGCCTTGTTTTCACTCTCATTCTTTTTCTTCCTCTGCTCCTGGTTGTACTTTGACAGAGCATCACTGCCTCCTTCAGCAATAATTGCCTTTTCCAGCACCGCCGCAAACGAGTTCAGTTGAAACATTGAAACTCGGCTATACAACCAGGGCTTCAGTCCCTGCTCGAACCTTCTGGCCTTCCGCTCATCCGTGTTAACCTGATAAGGCGCAAACCTCGCCAATTCGTTGAATCTTGCTGCATATTCAGATACCGACATAGTACCTTGCTTCAGCTCTAGAAACTGCACCTCCATCTGATTCTGAGCACTTACCGGAAAGTAAGTCTCGAAAAACATCTCCTTAAATCGCTCCCACGGAATAATCCCTTGCCCACCTCGGGTTTTATTAGCTTGCCACCAGTAGCTAGCTTCTGACTTCAGCATAAAGGTTGCAAATGCCGTCTTCTGGTCCTCATTGACCCTAGCGACATCAAACACCTTCTCCATCTCCATGACCCAAGTTTGAGCTTCTATCGGATTCATAGACCTTAGAAATTCTGGGGGTCCGACGGCCTTGAAATCTTTGAAGGTCGTGGCCTGAGCTTGTGGTTGATTTGCAAAGGCTCCCGTTAACAAGTTTACCAACTGCTGCATTGGGTTAGCGTTGGCTTCTTCGTTATTGGTAGATCCCTCAGGGGTCTGTTGACGTGTTGGTTGTCTTCTTGGCGGCATCGTACTGTTAAGAATTTGCGCTATTAGATTGTTGTTCAATTACTTAAACAGTTAAGTCTCAATTTAAACATTTATAAACAAGACTTAAACACATAACACATATAATAAAATTTCACATTTTATTCATTTACTGCTTTAAAACATAATAAAGATAACATCGTGGTTATTTACATCAAATCATCTATCCTGTCATCATAAAGTTCCAGGATTACATCATTATTCTATCCCATTATATAAACTGGGATTAACAACTTATTAACTCATAAATTTCATAATAACATAACTAATCATAATCTATGATGACATCCCACGACGCACAGCTTCCTGGCGTTCCTGCTCCATAATACGAGTCACCATCCTTCGATCCACCATATCTGGATGACGATGAACTCGCTCCAGAGATCTATCCACTGTGGAGTGAAAAATATACTCCATATCATCAATCTTGGCCTTCTTTGACCGCACCTCACACTCAACACGATCTGCGCGGTTAGCCTCCCTCAACCAAGCAGTCTCAGCTCTCGCCCGCTTAGCTGACTCCTCTTTCAACTCATCTCGTACAATCTCATTTCTGGCTATCAACTGTCCTCGTCGGTACTCAGACTGTGCTAGCCTCTGCTCAGCCTCTGCAAGACGTGATGAAAGGTCTTGAATCTCAGCATCCTTCTGCTATAAAGTGGCTTGACGTTCCGCAGCCTGTTCCTCTAACTCCTCCTTTTCACTCTCTACATGAACCAGCTTCCACTCCACGTCACCAAGACGTATGTCTAGCTCCTCAATCTCACTGTTCTTCTGCTCCAAAGCAGTCTGTCGCTCAGCCAGCTGCCCCTCTAACTCCTCCACTCTGTCCTGCAACTCTATGTTGCGATCATACACCTGCTCGTACATCTGAACACCCAAAGTAGATAGTGGTATCTCTTCAGGGTCCTCCTCCTCCTCCTCAGGGTCCTCCTCAGGATCAGTCTCAGGCTCATACTCGTGGCCTGTAACTGTAATCAATGGGGATGGCTCCCTCTGCACTAGCTGCTCACTGACTACATGAATATCTCTGGGCTCCTCCTCCCTAGCCTGGCTGGGCTCTCCTCTATCAGTCACCCTGACAACAAAATTTTAAGTTTTAATTACTAATCGGTAATACTCGCGAGCACATAAGTTTGTTATCAAATAAGCACATAGTACATAATCGTTTTATTGTCTTTTATGAATTTCCGTAATTCATTCCTTAAAACTCGATAAGAGTTTATCACCTCTATATTCTCTATCTTCTAAAAGGCTACTACCCTAAGGTTTTCCCCACCTAAAGGTTCATAACCTATCAGCTCTGATACCAACCTGTGACACCCCCAAATCCAGGTACTTAATTCCCACAAATTTGGTGCTCACTATCTCATACATTCACATCTAACTACCCATAATCAATAACAATTAAATAAATTTAAAGAAACATCTTCCCTAAATGGGTTACATCACCAAACTATTAAACATTCAATTCCTAGGTTATCTTAACCTTAATACATCAAATGCGGAATAAAACATAATTTAAATAAATCTTATTACAATCAAACATCAAGTAAATAGCAGGTCTTTAGCTATTTATGCATCTTGCCCTTGCCTTTGCTCGTGGACGGCTCGTCCTACTTTTCTGGCTTAGCTGCAATGTTTTAGTGCAAGAGTGAGCAAACAATTGCTCACAAGTACGATAACAATAATATTTAAATGAAATGGATTTCAACTGAGGAACAATAGTTTTCTGAATCTCAGTCAATAAATGATCAAAGTCTAAAAGCTCGTTTGAATGCTCGGTTCAAGGAAAAATAGATTTCAAGATTTAGAAATTATATCTGAGGGTCACAAGACCTCGAACTATGTCCTAGGTTAACAAGTATTTCTACTGTAACCTTTAACAGTCATATAGACTATGGACCAAACATCTCGTACTCAGGGGGATCAGCCCTTTGTACAATGTATTGTGCACAAACATTTTAACGTTGTCGCGTAGGTAATCCCCTATATTAGGGTTGTTCATCTCAGTTTATCGTCTGAATCCGTACCAAAAGAAACTTGGCTTGGAACAAGAATAGAAAATATTCTAAGTCTTTGAAATCGCTCATCAACTAAGGACTAGCTGAATCAATAAGGGTTTGCTAGTCTAATTCATCAATAAAGTCAAACAATAGAAATTCTATTCAAAGTTTGAATAACGATCAATGATCGAACAATAAACAACTAGAATAAAGCTTAAGCATTTAATCATGACAACAACCTTGCTTGAATGACAATAAGCTAAGGTAAATATTCGTGCTCGATGATATTAAACTTGTTTTAAATGAAATAACAAGTTTGAAATAGGAAAACTTGCTCAACGTAAAAGTAATAAGTTGAGATAAGGAACTTGCCTCAAGCGTAGATTACAAATTTAAGTAATTCACGATCCTTAAACAACCTAAACATTTAATTGTAAAATGGTAATATAATTAGTCACAAGATTAAAAGCATTCTAAGCTTGCTCTTTTATCATAACATCTCATTTAGCAAACCATAATCAACAAGTACTAGTTTAGCAACCATCTTGGTAATACATTAGTCACATTAATATAAGTTTAATTATGCATCATAACTTCCAAGAAAAGAAAACAAAATAATAATTAATTTTTTTTTTAACAGTAGTGTTTCTCGCCGGGGCGAGAAAAAGCTTAAGAAAATCGTCGCCGGGGCGACGCTGCCGCCGGGGCGAAGAAATCAGTTCATTTCTCTCGCCGGGGCGAGAGACTCGACTGTCTTTTTCCTAGCTCGCGAACCAGTGAAAACTTAGGCCAATTTGGCCAAAATTTTCCGAATTCTACCATCCAAAATACAAATTAAACATACCCAGACATCAAATATGATATAAAATAATTACCCAACATGTTTCTAATCAATCTAAGCATTATAAGACACATAATCAACCAATTTAAAACCAAAAATTCACTTTTAGAACCAAATATTCAAGTTTTAACCATTTTCATGAAATCAAGCTCTGTAAATTCATTGTTCAACCAATTAAAACCATTCTTCTTGCATTATTCTTGTTTTTCATCAAATAATCATAAACAATTATTAAATCACTGATTAATAACCAATTTAAATCATCAATTTTCATACAAATATGCCATACATGAAATAAGGCTCTGTAAAATTAAGAACTCAATTCTAAAGCATGTTTTCATGAATTATTTCTTCAAACTAGTTTATAATCATCACATAATCTCTAATACATGCTTACTAACAATTATAACCAAGTAATTCATGTATTTAGCATATAAATTCATATACAGTGAAGTAGAAATCATATACAGAGAAGTAAAATAATAAGAATATAATAAAGAACAAAACTAAAAGAATCATACCTTCAAGCTATATAAAATCCTTAGTTTAGCACTTCCCTTCCTTCTCTTTCTCAATTCACAAATTTTTCTCTCTAATTCTCTCTTCTTCTCTAAACTCTGTTCTTTCTCTTCTTTCTTTTCTTTTTACAACAGACGTAGTATAAAAATAAAATATAAAACTGATGAATAAAAATAAAAACTGATGATTTAGTGTAATAATAACGTATAATATAAATTTAATCCATCAGTTATAAAATTCAAAAAGTCATAAGGCTTGTTTGGCAAACTGATTTAGAAATAATCCATTATTCTAACAAAAGGCTTGTTTGGTAAAACACAAATAAAATAACCCATTATTTCCAAACAAAGATCATAGGGCCTTGTTTGGTAAAACTGAATTAAACACTTTCTCATTTATTTTAATAAATCATTATAACATATAGTTTTAAAATGTCACACTTCTAATTTAATTGAACTTATTATTAAATAAATTCAATTAAACCTTACCAACTCAAATAATAACCTCATTTAACCAATAACAATAATACCAAATAAATTTTCTTATTCAAATAAATCATTTATTCAAATAAACCTTTTCATCATCTAATTTAATTATTAAATTAAATTAGAATAAACATAACAAATCACATTCAAATATCATTTAACATTATTAAGCTTAACATATACCCATTTCACAAAAACTTAATAAATTATTTATTAAGCTCAATAAATTAATAAAAATATTTATATAATTCAACAAATATTTTTATTCAATCACAAAAATTGCATTCGTTACATTATACGTACATAGTTGTTGCCCAATAATTTAATGGTTCCTAACTTTTAAACTTTTGTTATAGAGATATTTTAGATATGATGAGGGCATCTCTCAGGCAGCCGGCGATGATGTTGTTATTGCACACATCACCAAGAACTACGCCGGCTGGCTGTATGAGATGCGACAAAGGGCAGCCCGGGCAGTTGATGACTAGCCCGAGACCATGCTTAGAGATCACCAGCCCCGCATAGTCTCTGATGCAGTGTGGGAGGCTATGTGTACGCACTGGGATGCTGACGACTTCAAGAAGAAGTCAGAGCAGGCAAAGAAGAACCGTCGTCAGCTCCGAGTGGTACACACTACTGGCTCGCAGTCTTTTGAGGAGGCAAAATCGGTAAGTGTCATATACTTAGTTGTTTAGTAACTCATTTGTCACAAGTAAACTTCATAACTCCTTTATGAATGTATTTATTAGGCCATGCGGCAGAGCTTAGGCCGACCTCCTTCTATGTTAGAGTTTTGGGATAGAGCCCACACGCCAAAGGACTCTACTATGTCTCCCGCAGCATTAGCTATACGGGTAAGTGTAATCGTAATTTTATGTAATGTTTAATATTAGTTAGTTTATAAAATGATATAATTAACTTACGTATAAGCCATAAATTACAGGACCGATTTTAGGCTAGTCGAGACCAGCGTGTAGCTGAGTTGCAGGCTGCTAGGAGGGACTCTGAGACGTTAGATTCCACCGTTCCTCCGCCCGAGATTGAATTATCTCGGGATGAGGAGCTGGCACTATGGGTCGCGTCTCAGGATCCCCCTACTAGCAGTACCAGTAGATATATATCGAGTGCTGGGATTGCCGAGGATACCAGCGTATACATTACCTGGAGGTAATATTTTTTCTAATAAGTTAAGATTAAGTAACTACATATATTAGTAGTAATGATATATTTATTTGCGCAGGCTCTAGCCAGCGTCAGCGCCCGAGAACTTCTGTCGGACCATCTCATACCGGCGCTGGCTTGGACGAAGAGATTTTCCAGAGGGTCATGGCGGCGGTGTCGGAGACGTTCCGTACGGATCCGGTCATCCGTCGTCAGGAGTTGCCCAGTCGAGCTCGCCTTCACCAGCTCGCCCAGGATATTACAGCAGGGGCCACCGTCGATAGTACGGGTATCCCACAGGAGCAGTTCATCGCGATACGCGATGAGGTGCTCCGGTTGGTGGTTACATTACTATCGGAGGCTTTTGGCCCGATTGGGAGTTAGCCCCCGCCTACTCAGGTATATTATATTTACTTTTAATTATTTAATTTGCATGTTATTCAAATAATACTTTCATACGGACTAATGCGTTATATTTTTAATTGTATCAACAGGGTGGCGATGGCGATAGCGATGGCGACGGCGACGGAGGTCATGCTGACGTTGATTTGCATACACCATAGTCATACGCCCATGTTATATATATAGTTTAGTTTGTTTAGGTGTTTTGTATTTAGAACTTACTTAAATGTTTTGTAAATCATATATTATAAAGTTTAGTTTGATTCTTTGTAAATCAATGTAATATTCTTTAGTTTTGAATGTATTTCGGGACATAATGAGTTATTTTTTAGAGTTTTTAACGTTATGAGTTGATTCTGATATACGTTGTTCTTGGAAGCAGCTATTGGTGTTGTAATATATGTATTGTTGGGATAAAGCAGGTTACAGGTACAAAAATGGGGTTTAAAAACCTGAAAATTTAAAAAGCAAAAAAATTGTTTTAAAAAAAAAAGGTATTTCCGACGGAATAAGGTATTTCCGACGAAAATTCCGTCGGACTTAAACAGTAAAATTTATTTCAAAAAATACTTATTTCCGACGGAAATATATTATTTCCGACGGATATTCCGTCGGGATTAACTAAATAATAAACGTCCCAGGAATGCCACGTGGCGTTTTATCACCGACAGAATTATTTACGACAGACTTTATTCCGTCGAGAAAGGCTTATTTCCGACGGAGTTTCCGTCGGAAATAGTTCGTCGAAAATACGGTTATACCGACGGAATTTACGACGGACTTATTTCGACGGAATAGGACTATTTCCGACGGAATATTCCGTCGGAATTATACCTTTTTCTTGTAGTGAATAAATGGATACGAATACTACTGTATCCGGATCCGTATATATCCATTTACACTCCTATAATAATAAGGATGGCACGTGCACGTGCATGAAATTTAATTCATCCTTTTGTATGATTTGATTTTGAATTAAATAATAGGATTCCAACTAATTATAAAATATTTAAACTAACCAATCTGATCAAAGAAAGATTCGTGTTTTCTTGCATGAGTGTTTAAATAGGTCAACTTCTTGCCTCATCCATTAGCAGACGAGGGATTTTATTTAGAAATTAATATTTTTATAAATAAAAATAAATAATAAATGAATTTTATATTTATATAAAAAAATTGAGTAAATAATCAATATTTATTTGTGAAAGTAATAATTATGTATTTTTTTTTTTGGAATATGGTTTTAAACATACCAGTGGGTTCTATGTTGCCCAAAATGGTAGAGGTAACATACTACTAATACAAGAAATCATACCATTTGCTCATTGATGGTAAAGATTAAATTAAACAATTCTCTCCCTCTCGTCGGTCCCCAACCCATCCCCAACCCATCTCTTTATATATGGAGAACAATTTATAATAAATATTTGCTATTATATTATTTAGATAAGTTTATGATTGGTCATGCATAGAAAAAAAAGAAGACCTATATTTAACAAACAACAGCGCCATCCGCTAATCGTAGTGGCGATCAAAGACTTAAAAATTCGGGCCGTAGGTATATTTGATGAACTTTGCCTTTAGAATTAATGATGAAGATGGACACAAACTTGTTGTGGGTTTCACACAAATAAAAAATAAAAAATAAAAAATAAAAATAAATAAATAAATGTAATGGGTGACTTCATTACTACACTGATGACAATATGTAGATATAATTTGGTCTTGTGCTTAGTTTCATATTAAATAAAAAAAAAATATTATTTTACATTATTTGTAACTCTGTTTTTAGAGTATGTGGTACGAATTTTAAAACACTTAGAATTTATATTTAGATATTATATTTTTATATATTTTAATGTGTGTGTGTATACATACATACATACATATATATACACACACACACACACACACATATATATATATATATATATATATATATATATATATATATATATATATATATATTCCTTCCGTCCCTAAAAAAATAATTGATGGTACAAATTTTTTTTATTCCTAAAAGGAAGAAATAAAGTATATAAAGTGAAGGGTAAATATGTCATTTATTAGGGTCCATTAGTATAAAAAAAATTAAAAATACTTATCACTTTATATAATCTTGTGGGGCGACTAAGGATAAACTTGGATATTTTTACTCTCTTTTATCTATTTTTACTTTTCTTAATATGTGTGTACTTTGCTCATCCTTTTAAGGACGGACGAAGAGTGTGTGTGTGTGTATATATATATATTGTTAGGTATATATATTGTTAGGTATGACATGAATCATTATTGGATTTGGATGTGAAAATATTTTGGAGATAGTTCATTCTGATATTTGTGGAGCAATGGGTGTGGAGACTCAGAACCATCATAAATATTTCATCACTTTCATCGATGATTTTTCTAGATTTAGTAAAGTGTATTTGTTGAATAGAAAGTCTTAAGCCTTTGGAGGTCTTTAGGGAGCATTTGTTACATGTTATCTAAAGTGGTCATCTTAAATACTCGATAATGTGTGTTGATCATCTTTATAGATTATATTTGTTATATTGTAATATTACATTCCCGGTAATCAGATACCCGGTAAAGTGTCAAAATTCCCAGTAAGCAAGATAACCAAAAAATAGGTGGTAATCTGAGATTACCATATAGTGGTCATCTTGAAATTTTTATTTGACAAAAATATTCTTTACATTTGATAATTGGAACATAAATATTCTTATTAGTCACATAATTTACATTTATTTTTTATTTTTTTATTTTTTTGTTTGTCCACGTGTTTAGTTTAACTAAAATAATTCATAGTCCATACAAAATATATGATGTTGTTTGTTATTTATTATTATAAGTTTAAGGAAAATGATATATATTACAAACGTTTATTTACGTCGACCTTTTAATTATCAGTTGTGTAGATAAATATTAATGACAACCTTTTTAGAGAGATGTGTAATAAGTGGAGTCTTATAATTCCTACCAATCCCATGTATTGATACGTTTTGCAATTATAATTCGGCATAAATTTCACTACAAGAAAATAGTTCAACAACGACTAAAACATTCAGTGACCGCAATTTCTGGTCGCTAATTTCATTAATAGCGACCGCTATTAGCGATCACATGTAAATCTTATCGCTAGTTAATATCAACGACTGCATGCGGTCGCTGATCGGTCGCTGATTTAATTTTATCGCCATAAATTTGGCGCAAATGTTGGCAGGGAGGTTAGATGCGACCAATAACTTTCAGCGACCGCGCTATGGTTGCTAATATATCCACGTCATTAAGAATCTGGCGGTCGCAGAAAGCGGTCGCTGATACTTTTTAATCTAATCAGAACACCGAAGTCGTTGCCGACCAAGCCCAAGTCGGCTTTCTGATCAGGTACTATTATTACGATTGAGCACATGCATGCCATTTAGGAAAATATTGAAATATTATGTTAAATCCTCAAAGTAATTTAGTATTAAGTCATGTTATGTTTAAATTATGTTGAAATCTTACTATTATTATGTTTAATCTGATCAGGTACTGTTCTTATGTTCCATTTTAATTACTTATGTTTTGAAATTGATTCGGCATATATATATATGGGGAGAGGATCAAGAGCATACCCCCTTATATGACATACCAAGCATACCCCCTTTAGTGACAGACCCGACGACGATTTATATATATATATATATATGTGTGTGTGTGTGTGTATATATATATATATAGGGAGAGGATGAAGAGCATACCCCCTATATGACATACCAAACATACCCCCTTTAGCGATGGACTAGGCGATGGTTTGGTCCGTCGCTATAGCTTTTAGCGACAGACAGCATATAGCGACAAACCGAACCTATGGCGACGGACCGAACCTATGGCGACGGACCAAATCGTTGCCCAGTCCGTCGCTAAATGGAGTATGCTTGGTATGTCATATAAGGGGATATGCTCTTGATCCTCTCCCTATATATATATATATATGAGAGATTGGGTTATTGTAGTCTAATACTGTTATATGACGTTGGGCATATATATGTTTTGAAATCTTCCTATTTGCGACTGTTTGATAATAATTCCAATACCTCAAACTTCCTGCTCTGCACAAAAGGCATATCCTCGTAATATTATTTTGTCACACAAAGTTAGAAGCGTTGTTCATAGTTCCTCCCAAAGAACAACATTGAACAATCTGAAACACATATTGTTTGTTTTAGAAAGGTTCTTACTCAAATAAACTGAATATGCATGTGTTAGACCTAGACCTATAGATTTTCTGCTTACTAATTATATATTATCAGGTATCTCACAACTTAAAGATTTCATAAGCTTAATAAATTAATTTTGACATTGTTTATCCTAGTTAATTATAAATTAGGGTATAATTACAATATAATAGTATCCAAAATATTATATTGCTCATACATTACGTACATGTTGTAGATTGCCAAATCAATTTAAATTAATTTATATGTAGGTATTTTAAATTCAAATCAAATTAATTACTTTCTAAAAGTCTCTCTAAAAGAAATTCTTCCAGTTCTTCATTTGGGCCAATATATTATGATATTATTAAATATAATATGATAAAGTTTAAGAAATTAAATTAGTATTTACTTAGTCTCTCAATACTAAATAAAATAAAAAAAAATAAAAAAAGTAAAACAAATAATATAATGATTATATAAGCATATCTTTGAGTACATATACATATCTTTGAGTATATAAACATATATTTGCGTATTTTTTATAAACGTCTTGGATGATATTCTTTGAACAAACAGAGTGTGACTTCTCGTGCACTATAGATTCAACACTAGCACGATAAAGTTTGCCCCTAGTACTCCTTGAGAAGTGTAAGCTGGTTTGTCCCACCTCTCCATAAAATCGGAAAACATCCTCGATTTTAAAGCCCTAGGCATTTCAGCCGGTGCTCCTATTTTTGCAAAATCAACTACAATAGAGTGAAGGGTTACCAACTGAAGACATTTTTTACTCATAACTTTATCTGACTCAAAGACTGCATGTACCAAATGTGCAGTAGAGTTATACCTAAGGTATCATTGATCAGATAATCAACAAAGAACTTTTGAATTTTCTACAAAATCAGTAAATTGGGAAATATGAGAGACAGAGAGAGAGTTTTGACAACATAGTTATCTCAGACTATTATCATCATAAATGACATAATTTAGCTTTAAACTACCTTTAAGGTCACATCATGATCCATCAGGCGTGGTCTTCGCCCAATGTAGTCCATAGGGGGTACAGTTCGACGTGGGATGAGATTATCATCTGAACTTATGAAAATGAGCTCAGCCATATTTAGCTAGCTATTCCACCCCACCCCCTAAAGTTGTTAGTGCATTGTAATTGATCTAAGGAAGTAACAGTCCAATAAATAAAGAGGAAGAGAGGGCCACGACTGGGAACTAGAAGAGAATGGAGCATACAAAGTCTCACCATTCTTCTTGCCATTCGAGATTAGAATTTGGTAGCCTATCCCTTATATTCAGTTGTTCATTCTTTTCATTATGGTTTGAACATGTATAGTTGGGGTTGTGTTGTTATTAGTGTTGTGTTGGGGACTAGGTAGGGTCCGGACGTTATAAGGGGGATTATATGAAGGAGTTAGGTGTTAATGTCATACTAGATATGCAAGCAAGCTCAAGTCATATGCTTACAAGTATGCTTAAATGTTAATCATATGCTTACAAGTGAGCTTAACATTAACATTTAAGCATATTTGTAAGCATATGACTTGAGCTTGCTTGCATATTTAGTATGGCATTAACACCTAACTCCTTCATATAATCCCCCATATAACTCCCGGACCCTAGCTGGTCCCCAACACAACACGAACAATAACACAACTCCAGCCATACATGTTCAAACCATAATTAAAAGAATGAACAACGCAATATAAGGAATAGGCTGCCAAATTCTAATCTCGAATGACAAAAAGAATGGTGGGACTTTATATGCTCCACTCCCTTCTAGTTCCCAGTCGTGGCCCTCTCTTCCTCTCTATCTATTGGACTATTACTTCCTTAGTTCAATTATAATGCATTAACAGCTTGGGGGGTGGAAGAGCTAGCTCTATATGACTGAGCTCAATTTCATAAGTTTGGATGATAATCTCATCCCACGTCGAACTATACCCCCCATGGACTTCATTGGGCGAAGACCACACCTGATGGATCGTGATGTGACCTCAGAGGTAGTTTAAAGCTAAATTATGCCATTTATGCTGATAATAGTCTGAGATAATTATGTTGTCAAAACTCTTCCTTTGTCTCTCATATTTCCCAATTTGCTGATTTTGTAGGAAATTCAAAAGTTCTTTGTTGATTATCTGATTAATGATACCCTGGGTACAATCTCGACTGCACATTTGGTACATGCAGACCTTGAGTTAGATAAAGTTATGAGTAAAAATTGTCTTCAGTTGGCAACCCTTCACTCTTTAGCACTAGATTTTGCAAAAACAGGAGCATTGTTGTCCAACTTAGCATTGAAAGCCCTTCAATATTCCCTTCTTGCATTTACTTGCATATTGTACTCCAAAAGATGTCCAAAGTGTGTTTCCTTGCTTCTTCCTACAAAATAACATAAAAACGCTATAAATACCTAATAATAACTTAAAATACTTAAAAACTCATAAATTATCAACCAAACGTACTCAATTTGTAGGTTTAAAACCCACTCATCAAATACTCCCAAACTCAAATCTTTGCTTGTCCTCAAGCAAAACACTAAGAATAATAACTATAATAACTAATTTTAAATAGCAACTTACGCGACTTGAGTAATGAATCAATACAAATTTGCATAATAGCCTCAAAGATTTTCTCTACTAATAACTCAAGAAAATTTTCAAAAACATGCAAAACCTAAAATTTCAAACTAATCATCAGCTTCACAACTATTCATGACCCTTTAAGTGTGTGTGTGCATCCAAATATTCAATTAGCCATAACTCACACAAGCTCATATAATCAAATACTCATAAAAGATAAATCAACTCTATAAACTTGTAACGCCCCCAAAATCGGGACTAATTTAATCCAAAATCAGGACTATTCTTAATCCCGACCTTGTGCGTTAAGTACTATCTTGATTCAACTTTACTTCATACTTAGATGCAATAATAGCTGAAACATGCAGATAATTAAAAATTTTAAATTTATATATATATATATATATATATTTTCTTTCGTTCTGTGAATCGCAACCATTACGATTTTATATTTCAGAATCATATTTGCTTTATTATGATTCATCTCATCAGAGTAGTCATGAGTATGTTCAACTCAATCCTCAATACGAATTCTTTATTATATCGTATTATCACTATAGATTTTATATTACAACGCAATCATCACAACATAATCAGAACAAATATTCTTTATTTATTGAATATCTCAAAAATCATATATATTGTGATTTATCTCAAAACGGTAGTTGTGAATATGAAATTCACTTTTTGATATTATATTATTTAATCTGAATCTTCGTAACTATAATCCAATGATTATATATTCAATATAGATCAGTTCTCATACAATATTGTCATTATATCGATTTACTTTACAAAATATCTATGGAGATACATTCCAAATATCTTAACGAATGACTCTTAATTCATAACTCAAGGTTTACAGAATTTAGCTCAAATACATTCTAGGAATCATCTTGACTTAATTTAAGTCTAACTAATGAAAACAATAAAAGTTTTCATCTTAACAAGCCTCAAGCCTTTATCGCCACGATCAAGAGAAGATAACATTCTTAATCTGTAAAATTATTTGCAAGTATGAGCACGACGGCCCAACAAGTCTAACAGTTAACACATTTCATGCTTCACGTAACATGTATATTTGTATTTTTATTTATGCGTGATGTACTACATACGAGGCATTTATACATGCTACAACCCATAATATGCATTTCTATATGCACCATACCATTCATGTTATGTAATTAGTATATATTTCTAATATTTTATGCTTTGTATTTAGCCACATAACATTTAATACATGTTCAACACGTATCATAATCATTAAGTTCAGCAACACATCATAGCATATTTCTCCAATAGCAACAAGTTCAAAATAAGTTTCACATAAGATTGAAAGAACTTGCCTGACTCGTTGATTACAAAATAGATTAATGGCTTATAGCTATCTGCAGTTCACGTAACCTCTTGAATTGGACTATTTGCTTGATTTGATTTCAATTCTTCCTCTAACAATAGCTATTTATATTCTTCTTCAATTCGTCCCAACTCCACCTTCTAATTGAATAATAATTTTGGGATTACAGATTACAGAAGCTTGAGAATTTCCTTATCAATCAAACGATTTTTTTTTATTTTCCTTACTTTCTTTTCAACTCAGATCTCAAGTCTCCTGTGTCTCTCTCTTTTGTTTTTCTTGCTGGTATGCTCACGGTAGGTGTATCTATATATACTTATATGTAGATGAGTTTAACTACCTCATCATGCTTCCTGCTCCTTCGAAAACATTAAAAAAAAAAATTAAAGGAGCTTAGCCTTATCTGATGCACATGTCGTTGCCGACTTACATTCTCCTAAATTTATAATAAAAAAAACTTTCATATTCCTAATATTTTAAAGCGGCAGCCTTATCCTTCATGCAATGAAATATTTTTCTTTTTTTTATTAGCATGCTTGGTAATTACTTTGTTCCTTATCTTCTTTATTGCTGACTTACTCTCTCATCGTTGTTATCATATGATTAAGTCGGCTACTTGGCTGATTTATCCATTCATTTTTTTTATTGCCCACAATACTTATGCTACTTGATTTCAACCGACTTAGACTTTGGTCCTTATCTCCTCATGTGCTGCCTTATTCCACCTCCTGCTTAAACTAATGTGACTCAACACATAATTACATCTCTTAAACTTAAATTAATTATACAATCTAATATATTACATATAATATATATTATATTACTTACAATATATATTACGTATAATATAAAATAAAATTTATAATGCAATAATTTCCACTTTATTAAAATAATTCAATATCATAAATTGTTTTAATTCACTTATTACATACTCTTCCATACTTATCGCATAATACATTTTCAATTAATGTATAATCATTTATATTAAATCTTTTCCATAAAAATGGAAGCTATTCATTAAATAAAATAATTTATTTAATGCAATAATTTTTACTATCTTAAAATAATTTACTATCATAAATTATTTCAATACACCTTATTTAACGAAACGAACCAATTAAAATAATTGACATTCCATTAATTATTTTAATTTACTCATTTAATATACCCAACAAATTTTGTATAATTAACTTTAATTATCTTCTTCTTTCCATAAATTGTCTTCAACAATTTAGTTCTATTGATTAAATATATTACTTTAATATATTTAACCATAATTTAAATATTACCTTAATTCACCAATTTAATTAAGTGAATTAATTAACTTGCACATGAATTTAATTCATAGTGAATTCATTACAAGACTTCATAATCAAATTATATTATTTCATAATATGATCTAAATTTAATCCCCAATTATTTCTAACCATTTATTTACATTATACTCCTATAAAATAATTTAATATTATAAATTATTTTAATTTACTCATTTATAGATACAAAAGTTTTGTATCTTTCAAGCTATCCATATATTTAAATAAATTGATTCTAACAATTTATTTCAAACCAAAATAAATATATAATAAAATATTCAATTATTTTCTTTTCTCTCTATAAATTGTTTTCTCACAATTTATTTAACTATAACAAATATAATAATATACTCACTACACAAAAAAAAATTCATACATTTTACCCAAATAAAATGGAGGTTATTAGATATATTTAATACCATCAATTTACTATATTAAAATAATTTAATTTAATAAATTATTTTAATAATTTCATTCATCATAAACTATACTCATCTCATTTCTTCTTAATAAATTGATTCTACAATTTATTTACATGAAATAATAAATATATAATAATAATAAATTTTTTTGTTATTCACAAAAATCACATATTGTAAAGCACGTATTGACTTATGCAATATAATATCACATCACATACCACCAAATAAGAATTTTAATATTAAATTCTTATTTTAATATTTTTTTGAAAATCCGGGTTATCACAAAACTAACTTTTACATCAATCTCCGTTAATAAAGATAAAAAATAAAATTTAGAGGATCAAAAGGATAACCCGCACATTTAAGCATACTTGAACCCTTCCCAAGTATTTTAAAACATAATTTCTTCCCTTTATTTCTTTTTTTTTCTTTTTTAGTGAGTGCGTTTTATGCTCTATTTCACTTCCCATTGAACGAGTGTGTTTTACGTTCCATCTCGCTGCATGTGTTTATGAGTGAGTGCGTTTTACGCTTCATCTCAACTCACCACATGATTCATTTTTAAATCTCGCTGTATATGTTTATGCATGATCTTCACTTTGGTCTTCAATCCTTGCAATCATTCCTTTGATCGAATTCTTCTTCAAATCTGATGAAAACCTTGCTATTAATTCTACTCATACTCTAATCTAGTCCTAATTTATGTTAATTCCCTCATAAGTATTCAACCAAATTTTTTTTCCTTAAGACACAACTAGCTAAGCAAATGGATATGTGCTTTGAAGTTCAAAAAGATCACAAATAATGTAAACTCAACTTATAAGTCAAAATATAAACTAAGCATGCTTCTCAACTTCACAAGAATTAAAACCTTAATCAATTTTTTTTCTAATCCTTATCGGCCATAATCAAATTCAATCAAATCATTGCTTAACTATCCTAAAAACATACTAACTAAAATACAAATCTAATAACCTAAAACGCATAAGTACCATATAAAACAAGAACACACCCCCAAACTTAAGCTAGACATTGTCCTCAATAGCTAAGATAGGAAAAAGTAAAGCAGATGACTTCCTTGAAAATATAGCAATCTTCCTCCTTATCTGCTAAGTTTGAAGAATATGTTAGGCACATTGGAATGAATAAGGCACTGCACTTGAATTGGACTCGAATAACCTGTAAACACAATAAAAGCAAGTTTATTAAATCCTAATAAATGCAAGTTTATTAACTACTATGAAACCTAATAAAATAAAAAAATACTAAAAATTAAACTTGGGTTGCCTCCCAACAAGTGCTTGTTTTAAAGTCGTCAGCCTGACTTCTCAACTTTCTATCCAATTCCCCTTTGATAATTGAGTAACCCTCCATCCATTAGTAGCAATATAACATTTAAGGGTTTCGCTTTTATAAGGTCCATTGTTTTAAATTCACCTAGCTTGTTCTTTTTAGATAGAATCTCATTCATGAGCTTCAAGTAGCTAAGCGTTTGCTCTATTATGTCTGTGAACGAATTATTAAATTGAAACTTTTTAAACACAACTGGATCTTCAACTATCTTCTCATGGACCCCTTTCGCATCCTACAATGGCTCCAAATTTATGATAACTCCTATGTCACATAGAGTTTTGCAGACAAAATGACTACTAATTGGGCACGGGATTGTAAAACTACCCGAATTCTTAAACTTTGGTGGAGAAGGTACATGGGACACTATCAAAATCGGCTCATCTGCATTGGAACTCAAGGCTGGATCTTCTTCAACCTTCTTTTCCTGGTCCCCACTCTTTTTCTCCTCTTTAGCATCCACATCTGTTGGCATGTCCGGTTGTAACTTTGTCACGGGGTAATCTATCAATCTCAGGAACCATGTCACTGTGCCATACACCTTGTGGGCGATTGTTGCATGCATTTATAAGTTGTCCCATCTAGTTCTAAAGATTCCAAGTCGACATCTCCTAACTATTCACCCGCTCCTCAGTCGAAGTTACGAATTTGGAAAGAAGTTCCTCCAAGTTTGACTTCTTTTCTTCTTGAAGAGGAGCTTGATCCTAAAATTCTGGAGTGTATAATTGGCTTGGAGCAAAGGTTTGGACTTGATTATTTTGGCTCCATGACAAATCCGGATGATTCCCCCAACTTTGATGACAATCGTTGGGATAGTCGTCGAAATTACCACCATACTGTACCAACTCGAAACTGATGGCGTATTGATGACTTGGATGGTTTCCAACACCATAATCACCACTCATCGCTATACTTTAAATAGGATGTGCTGCTAACGCCTCAAAATTCCTTAAAACTGTCTCCATATGTGTTGACAACTCCTCGAGTCCATACCTCCCTGCCGCTCTTGTCTGAGTCATTATGTAAGGTCACTGATAGTCATAGTTGGTCATGATGTTCGTGCGAATAAAATAAAAAACAAAAAAATTAAAACAAAAAAATACATGTTTAAACTAAAATCAAATTGATTGAAACTAATATTGGAAAAATATTATTAGTAATATTCCCTGGTAACGGCGCCAAAAACTTGTTGTCCAACTTGGCATTGAAATCCCTTCAATCTTCCCTTCTTGCATTTACTTTCATATTGTACTCCAAAAGATGTCCAAAGTGCGTTTCTTTGCTTCTTCGTACAAAATACCATAAAAATCCTATAAATACCTAATAATAACTTAAAATACTTAAGAACTCACAAATTATCAAGCGAAATATACTTAATTCGTAGGTATAAAACCCACTCATCAAGCACCATCTGAAATGCCTAAGGCTTTAAAACCGAGGATGTTTCTCGATTTCATGGAGAGGTGGGACAAACCAGCTTACATTTCTCAAGGAGTATTGGGGAAAACGACGACTGACTATTAGTGGCATAGGAAGCTCTAGTAGTCAGTCTACTCCGTCCTCGTGCCATCTGACGCCACACACTCTAGAAGACATTTAGTAAGTGGACCAGCTAATTTATCTTTAGATGACACCCTTTCAACACATATTTCTTCTTGAGTAATAGCTTGATCCTGAAATTCTGGAGTGTATGATTGGCCCAAGCAAAGGTTTGGACTTGATTATTATGGATGATACCCCCAATCATGATGATAATTATTAGGATAGGCATAATTATCGGGGTAATCACCGAAGTTGCCACCATATTGTACCGACTCAAAATTGATGGCGCATTGATGACTCGGATGGTTTCTATCACAATAATCACAAATCACCGCTTCAGTTTGAATAGGTTGTGCTGCTAAAGCGTTAATCTTCCTTGAAATTGTCTCCATCTGTGCAAACAATTCATCGAGTTCCTGCCACTTTTGGCTGAGTCATTCTCGTATAAGGTCACTGATAGTCATAGTTGGCCATGGTATATCTGCGAAAAAAACTAAAACAAAAAATTAAAATAGAAAAATATACGTTTAAATTAAGATCAATTTGATTGAAATTAATATTGACAAAAATTATTAAATTAATTCCCCGACAAGGCGCCAAACATTTGTTTGCCTAATTTATTATTAGCAAATACACACAAATATACGTAATCGACTAGCAATATAATGGCAAGAAGAGTATCGTTTCTACAGAGTATCATTTAATAATAATTACCAACTACTAACTCTTAACCAAATTAATTTTATTTAAACGATTGATTTTAAAAATAAAATCTAATTAAAAGTAACAACTACGTTAATCTACTGACAAGGATTAAAATCAGATTAAAAATACTTAAGATTATAACTTTCCCCAATGTTTCATTTTAATCTTATCACTTCCTATTAAATTATGTCAACTATATTGAATTGTTAACCAAGAACTCATTAGTATTCATAAGCATCTCTCGATGATCCTATAAACAAATCTTCCTAAATCCAATAAAGATTATAATTGGAAAGAACACCCTCGATGATTAACTCGCTATATCTCTATGTCAATTAGAATTAAAAAGGATTTCAAGCACCTATTGTCTTTAGATTACATATGGCATATAGATATATCTCTATCCTATACACAAATTATGAATTCTATCTAAAGTAGAAAACACAATCATATGCTACCATACACAGGTCTAAACTTATACTACATCTCTCAATTTCATATAGATTACCACACTAATTACTAGCTAGATAATTAAACTTTTAAGCACAAGATATGATAGACAATTCAATTATAATCAATAATAATCAACAAAGAAGCAAATCAATTAAAACTACATATTGAGTTCAATTGCAATCTTAATTAAAAATTAGCCCATAACTGAAAAAGAAATCAAATTAATAAGATAATTCATCATATCCAAGGTTACAAAATAAAAAAGAGAGAGAAGAGAATAAAAATCTGTATATGAAGCTTGATCTCCAATCTCTGCCTTCAATCCTTGCTCCTTCGTGTTGAATCCTCCTTCAGATCTAACTTTATTCCTTACTTTTAATTCTACTCCTACTCTAATAAACTCCTAATTATTCTTAATAATCCCTCAATTCTATGCCTCACATCATGTATTTATAGGTTACAAGTCCGATCCATAAGTTTAGGAGGAAAACCAATTTAATTTAGAGTAAAAAACATGTAAAAACGCATCAAAACTTGGTTTGGCTGCGACTTAGGTGCTGCAGCGCCGCTCACAGTGCTGGAATGCAGATTCTCTAGTGTTATGGTGATGTCGCCCCCAAATAGTACTAAGAAATGGTGCGGCTGCTCTGGATAATTTTCTGCTCTGACCTGTATTGGTAAAATGACCATAACTCTCTCATCCAAGCTCCGATTGGGACGATTCAAGATGTTTTGGAAAGCTAAAGAGAGATCTACAACTTTTATTCTTTACAAATTAAAAGATTCTGATTAGATCAAGGTCCAAATTGGGATTCAAGTGGCTACTATATAAATGGGAAGCTAAAGATGACAACTCCAAGTTTTGATCTCTGTTGAAAAAAATGCCATAACTTTTGATCCGAGAAGAGTTACAGGGCGTGTCACCTATCAAATCGAAGCTCTCGACGAGATTTACAATAAAATTCAAGTTCTAATCTAAGAACAAGAATCCAAATTATCATTGAAAGCCCTTCAATATTCCCTTCTTGCATTTACTTGCATAGTTTACTCCAAAAGATGATCAAATTGCGTTTCCTTGTTTCTTCCTACAAAATAACATAAAAACACTATAAATACCTAGTAATAACTTAAAATACTTAAGAACTCACAAATTATCAAGCCAAACGTACTCAATTCATAGGTATAAAACTCATTCATCATCTAACAGTTAGTTTGCTGAAAGCGACCTTTCAAGGTGGTAGGTGAAGTTACAGACTGATGTGACAGGTGTTTGACTAATTCTATACTAGCAAAATACGTAAGAGTACGCAGTCCACAAGTAATATAATGATAAAAAAGTGTCGAACCCACATAGAATTATTTAATAATAATTACCATATATTAACTCATAATCAAATTAATTTTATTTAAACAATTCGATAAAAAATGTTAAATTTTGAAAATAAAGTACTAAACTAACTAATTACTAACTACCAAGAATTAAATTCAGATAAAAGGCTTAAGATTATAATTTTCCTTAATGTTTCACTTGAATTAATACACTTCCTATTAAGTTATGCTAACTATTCCAGATTGTTAATCGAGAACTCATCAATATTTAAAACCATCTTTCGATGTATCATAAACGAATCAACTTAAATCCACAGATGATATAATTAAGATGAACACCATAGTTAACTAATTCACTATAGCTCTATGTGAATTACAATTAAAAAGGATTTAAAACACAAGTTCCCTATCAGACTACATGCGGCGTATAGGTATATCTTTATCCTAAATACAAATCATGAATTCCATCATATGTAGAAAACATAATCACATGCTATTATAATTAGGTCTAAATATATAATCCATCTCTCGAGTTCATATAGATTACCACGGTAATTGTTGATCAGACAATTAAGCAATTAATTACAAATCATAATAGACAATCCGATAATAATCCACAATAATTAACAAGGAAGCATATTAATAAAAGCTACATAATAAGTTCCATTGTAATCTTAAAAACAATTAATTCATAATTGAATTAAAATCCATAATCCAATAGTAAACCATCATCCAAGAATTACAAAATAAAAAGATAAAAGAAGAAAGGAAAAACTCTGTTGAAGCACTCCTTGATATCCTCCTTAGCCTCCTATCTTGATCTTCCTTCGTGATAATCTCTTGCATCAAGCCTCCAATCCTTCTTCAATTCTATGGTTAACAAAAAGTTGCAAGATCTCTCTTATTTTGTGTCTCACATCATGTATTTATAGGTTCTAGTTAAAGTCCTAAACTAATTAGAAGTTATAATCCTTATTTCATTCAATTTGGGTCAAAAATAAGTTTTTCAACAACCCAACCCAGCGCAGCCGCGCCCATATTTAGCCTAGAAAGTAGCGCGGCCACGCCCAAGTGCCAGAAATCAAGTTTTTCCTTCTGCAGACCAGCGTGACCGTGCCTAAAATACACTTGGAACCGGCGCGGCCGTGCCCGATTATTTTCTACTGCAGCATCTGTTGGTAAAATGGTCATAACTTTTGATTTAGGAGGAGTTACGGGGCCTATCACCTATCAAATCGAAGCTCTAGACGAGATCTACAACTTTCATTCTTTGAGAATTGAGATATATGGATTATATCAAAGTTGAAATTGGGTTAAAGTGTTTGCCGTGCAAATGATAACTCCAAACTTTGAGGTTCAACATCCGTTGGTAAAATAGTCATTACTTTCTCATTCGAACTTCGATTGGGACGATTCAAGATGTTTCGGAAAGCTAATAAGTAGATCTACAATAAAATCCAAGCTCCAAACCAAGAACATGCATCTAACTTAGTGTTAAAAGCCCTGTAATCTTCTATTCTTGCATTTGCTTGCATATTTTACTCCAATAAATGTCCGAATTGCGTTTCCTTCCTTCTTCCTACAAAATAACATAAAAACACTATAAATACCTAATACTAACTTAAAATACTTAATAACTCACAAATTATCAAGCCCAACGTACTCAGTTCGTAGGTATAAATCCACTCATTAAATACCCCCAAACTTAAATCTTTGCTTGTCCACAAGCAAACACTAAGAACAACAACTATAATAACTAATACTAAATAGCAACTCACACGACTTGAGCAATGAATTAATACAAATTTTCATAATAGCCTCAAAGATTTCCTTCAAGAAAATTTTTTGAGAACATGCAAAGCTTAAAATTTTAACCTAATCATCAGTTCCACAACTACTCATGATCCTTTAAGTGCGTGTGTGTGCATCCAAATGTTCAAGCTAGTCATGACTCACATAAGATTATATAAACAACTACTCATAAATGTTTTTCAAAATCAACGCTAAAAACCTTCTTATCACATCAATCTCCGCTAATAATTAAAGACAAAACATAAAAAATTAAGAGGAACAAAAGGATATTTCATTTAGCACGTTCGAACTATTCCCAAGTATTTTAAAACACAAATTTTCTTTTATTTTTTCTTTCCTTTTTAGTGAGTGCGTTTTACACTCCATCTCACTTCCCATTGAACGAGTGCGTTTTACGCTCCCTCTCGTTTTTTCTCGCATAAGTGCGTTTTACGCTCCTTCTCGTGATTGTGTTTATGGGTGAGTACGTTTTACGCTCCATCTCAACCCACCACATCATTTATTCTTTCACTCAGGAAGGTTTTACAATTTTTAAAATTTTCAATAACCCAAGAATTCCCCCAAGCTTATGTTAATGCCTAAATTTCACTTTGAATGATGCTCAAATAAGATTTTAAAGTTTCAATGATATCTTTCACAAGCATTTAACCAAAAAGAATTTTAAGTCACAACTAGCTAAACGTATATATATATACTTTGAAGTTTAAAAAGATCACAAATAGCGTAAACCCAACTCATAAGTCAAAATATAAACTAAGCATGCTTCTCAACTTCACAAGAATTACAAAACAAATTAACCCATTTTTTACTTATTATTGGCCATACTCAAATTCAAATCAAACTATTGCTCACCTATACTAAAAACATACTAAATAACATGCCACCTTAATAAACTAAAATAAATAACACAAAACAAGACCACACCCTCAAACTTAAACCAGACATTGTCCTCAATGGCTAAAATAGGAAAAAGTAAAGCAAAGGACTTCCCTGAAAATATAACAATCTTCCTCCTTATCTGTTAAGTTTGAAGAATAAGCTAGACACATTAGAATGAATAAGGCATTACACTTGAATTGGACTCGAATTACCTGTAAACACATTAGAAGCAAGTTTATTAAATCATAATAAATGTAAATTTATTAACTACTATGAAACCTAATAAAATAAATAAAAGATAAACACTAAAAATTAAACTTGGGTTGCCTCCCAATAAGCGCTTGTTTTAAAGTCATCAGCCCGACTTCTCAACTTCCCATCCAATTCCCCTTCGACAATTGAGGAACCCTCCATCCATCTGACGCAATGTAACCTTTGGGAGGTACCCATTAGTGATAGCCATTGAAACAAAGTCACTTAGTTTGCTTTTTCTAGATAGGATCCTAATTACGAATGTCAAATATCTAGGTGCTTCCTCTATTGTGTTCATGATTAGATTAGGGCATTGAATCTTGTCAAACACCACGGGCTCTTATTTTATCTCCTCTCTCTCATACCACCATGGTTGTAATGTAGTCCTAGTTCTCATGTCATAAAGAGCTTTACCAAGGACATGACTACCAAGTGGACACAGTTTTGCAAAACTGACTTGATTCTTGAACTTTAGTGGAGAAGGCGTTTGGGGCACTAACAGAAAGGGTCATCTTCATTAGCACTTAAAGATAGATCTTTGATGGCCTCATTTTTCTTATCCCCACTTCTCTCCCGTCTTTCAATATCTTGTGGCTCATCCAGTTGCAGATTTGGTTCAGGCTCACCATCAGTTTCAGAACCAATATCACAAAGCCAAGTTTTTTGAGGACAGTTGTTCAAGGCTTTGAACATTTGATCTATCTGATTGTGAATATTTTGAATTTATATCTCTTGATTAATCTAAAAGTAGTGTGCACACAAGCCAATCATATTTGATATGATGTAGCATATACTTTGTAATCTTATTCGGTTATTAAAGGTATTTGACATTATCTACATAGTCCTGTTATATTAAATGTGATAAACCCATAGTTTTGAGCAACGCTTTTAGAATCATGATGGTGATCATGCTAATGAGATCTAAATTCTAGATAACTCACAAACTAAAATCGTTCCTAATCATTGGATTACTAAAAAGGGGATTAGTGAATCAGGATAGATTAGTACATACGTTGCTTGCTCTAAAGAATAGGATGATTGATCTCGTAATCATTTGTGTGGAGACACTAAAGCAAGTATGTAGGTGCTTATTAGAGAATAAGTTCACTGAACGTGGCTCGTTAAGGAATACCTAATGGAGTTTTACTCGCCTGTCAATAGGAATTCCTCTAGTGATACTAGTACAAGTGATCCTTGGACTTGAGATCATTATAGTATCTTGTGTATGATGAGTTATACTTTAACATGTCCCTTAAGACCTTTAGGGTATATCAAAGGGTATGATTGAGTATAATAAGTTGTACATGGAGATAGGTGAATGATCAACAAAGAATCTACCACGTCTAGTAAAAGATGTGAATGTCCTATGTGATTCGATAAATGACAACTCAGTAGTCCTTGGCCAAGGCAGAATGAAATTAGAAAGGAGTTTCTAATTTGCATTATTTAGAGTTGTGCATTTGGGAATCGAAATACATATAATTAAATAAATTGATAGTAATTCCATGTCTTATATTTAATTGGGACATTGTATGGTAGAAGGATTGAATTGTACGGTAACTATGCACTGAAAGGTTCTTTTGTGATTAATGTTGAAATCTATATTATCTAGAAAGTCGTTGATCGCTAAGGGGGCTTACCCTTATTGTAGAATAAATATTATTTATTTAAATGAATTAAATAGTTTAATTTATTTATTTAAATATAATTAGAATTGTTCTAATTGATTTATTCACAACCGGTTTAATATGGAGAACCCAAAGGGTCACACCGCAAAAGAAACAAATATATTTAGGAAGTAAATGATATAATTGTAATAATAAGTTAAGTGTATTTAATTTAATCTATGGAGATAGAATAAATTAAATAACTTAATATTTATTATTTAATATTTTAGAAATATTAAATATAAATTAATAAGACGAGTCTTATTATTATTATTACTATTAGTATTATTTAATTCCTAATAGGGATTGAGAATTAATTAATAGAAGTACTCTCTCATGAATTCCTAATTGGATTAGGAACATAATTAATTAAAGGAGTTTAATTAGAATAGAAACCCTAATCCTAAATAGTTTAGGGAAGGGTTTTCCTACATCTATAAATAAGAGAAGTCTTATCATAGATTAGGGTTACACACTCTTGCATAAGAATTGTGGAGAGTACTTGCAATTTCTATAGAGATAGAAACTAGGGTTTTGCCAACACCCATCTTCTTGAATAGATATTATTCCTTGGTGGATCACCTCTAGAGGCCAAACACTTGGGTGGCTAACGTTAATCAAAGGAAGGAATTTAATCGGTGGAATTCAAGGAGAACACGAAGGAATTGGAGTTGAACTTGTACCCGAGGAAGCACGGTTCTATGAGGGTATAATTTCTTAATCTCTATCTCTTTCTTTTAATTAATAATTGTGCATAAAGAAAGATCATGGTGATGGTTTGTATAAAATTTTAAAATCTGATTTTATCGCTCTTCCGCTTTATTTATGTAATTTGTTTGCATGTTCGCGTTATATAAACCTAACAGTGATACCAAGAGCCAAACTTTATGCGAATTATTAATTGTTTTGATTCTTTATATACATTGATATGTGTTTAGAACAATTTAATTGGGCATAACTGTTTGTGTAAAATTATTTTATTTATTTATTTTATAAAAAAAAATTGGTCAAAGGCAACGGTGGCGCTGACTGGTCAACCTTTAAAAATGAAATAATTAATTTGGGGCTAGAGGGTTTTGAACCCTTGACATATTGGTCATATGTTGGAAGCCTTACCACTACACCAGAATCACTTTTGACTAAGAATCAGAATGTTTAATATTTAAACTATATAATTATAGGTTTGAAGTTTGACTTAAATGCTTGTTTGATTATTTCTTTTAAAGGTTTATCATCAGGGTTGACCTCATTTTTTTTTTGTAAATTAAAATAAAGGAGTTTATTTTGATTTAGAATTTGATTAAAAATAAAAGAGTTTATTTTGATTTGGAATATGATTAAAATAAAGAAGTTTATTTTAATTGGTATTGGATTTCATGATAACTAATTGGAGTTGAAATTGGATTTTATACTAACTAATATTGCCCATTAAATGATATCAATACATATATGGAATGGTTTTATTATTAATGAGATGAATATTATTTATTGATGCATATGGAGATATGCATGATAATAAATAGGGATTGATTATGGACTATTGACCAATGTGTGATTGGATTTATTTTAGAGGATGCTTGAATGAATGGGTTTTTATAAATGGGGTCTGCGTACCTCGTCTTCTCTAGTTTTTCTTGATGTAAATTCTATCTTCCTCCTATGTACTTCCCCTTGACTGCTGATCAAGGTTTCTATTCATTATAAATAGTTTATGTAATAGGACTAGTTAGAAATAATTTTGAAGAATTAGAGACAAAGAAGCAAGGAGCGCTTGAAGACCCGTTTGTAATGGAGCCCGGGATTTAAATGTAATAGTTATATTTAAATTTAATTCTTGCAACCTAGGTTTGACCTCTTGGTTTACTTGGTGGCTCTAGTGAACCAAACTAGAATAAAAGTCTATAATCAATCTGGGTAGAATATAGTATTATATATGTGCATGTTTACTATATATATATATATATATATATATATATTATACAACATGATTCGCATGTTAAATAATATGACGCGTATTTTATATATATATATGTGCATGCGCGTTAAACAAGATGAGACAAATAATAACAAACCCCTCAAAGAAATCATATTAAGTCCATAATGAGTTTTACCGACATTCCAGTATCCATCTGGGTTATGCCCTAGAAATGGCTGCATATCTACAAAATAAGGTAACCTAAAAATCCGGCCCCAAGACTCTATAAAAGTTATGGATAAGGAGGATTCCTAGTTTTAAGTATGTTAAGATAAGGGGTTGTCTAGTTTATGTGAAAAGGTTCCAAAAGGATAAGCTTAGGACAAAATCTGACAAGTGCAGATTTGTGAGATATCCTAAAGAAAGTTTAGGATATTATTACTATAATCCTACACGTTGCCTTCTTGGATAAAAGTGTTTATCATTGAAGGAGCCAGTGGGAGGGTAATAGATCTTGAAGGAGTTCAAGAACCACAAAGCACTATAAGTCAAACCGAGGAACCTGTAGATAGACCTATTGTACCACAACCGAATCGTAAATCCGGAAGAGTACTGAAGATACCTAGGAGGTATAGATTATTCATAGAGGATGATGATGAGGTACGCATCATAGAGGATGATGATCTAGTTATATACGATGAGACTATGAGTAGAAGACACTCAGAGAAATGGCAGATGGCTATGAAATCCGAAATGGACTCCATATATGAGAACCAAATATAGACTCTGGTTACTCCACCGAAAGACATAGTGCTTAAAGGGTGTATATGGGTCTTTAAGAGAAAGACTAGGGCATATGGCAAGGTAGAGATCTATAAGACCAGACCTGTTTAAAAGGTTTCAAATAAAGTCAAGGAGTTGACTATGATAAAACCTTATTACTGGGTAATGCTCAAGTCCATTTGGATTTTGCTTGTGATTGCAGCTTATTACGAAATCTGGTAAAATGGATGTGGAGACGTCCTTCCTCAATGAAGACTTGAGGAGAATATATATATGATACAGCTAGAGGAATTTGTTTCAAAGGTTGAAGCAAATCATGTATGTAAGTTACAATGATCCATTTATGGATTAAAGCAAGCTTCTCAAAGATGGAACATTCATTTTGACGAGACAATCAAAAGAGTTTGATTTTATCAAAAACAAGAATGAACCTTATGTGTACAAAAGGGTCTGTGGGAGCGCTGTGACATTCCTAGTATTATATGTTGATGTACTACTATTAAGGAATGACATACCAGTGCTACGATCAGTAAAGATAAAATTGTCTAAACATTCCTCCATGAATAACTTGGGAGGAACATCCTATAAATTGGGGATATAGATCTATATAGATAGATTTGAAAGGATGTTCGGCTTAACCCAAGGAATGTATATTCATTCGATGCTAAAGGCATTTAGCATGGCAAACTCCAAGAGAGGTCTCATGATGATGAGCCATAAAGTGTATCTCTTTAAATTGTCTTCAATAAAAAAGAGATCACATGAGTTACTATCATGTATGCAATGAATATACAAGGCCTGATGTTGATTAGTCATATTCTGGAGAAGATCACTGTAAGACAGTGATAAACATCTTTAAGTACTTAACCGGTACTGAAGATGTGATCATGATTCATGGTAGGTCTGAATTAAACTAGAGGGTTAAACAGACTCAAGTTTTTCAAATTGACCAAGACGATAACAAATCCACTTTAGGGTAAATCGTTACCTTGAATGGTGGTGCAGTGAATTGGAAAGGTTACAAACAGCAAAGAGTTGCTAGTTTAGTGACAAAGACAAAGTATATAGCTGTAAATGAAGCTGCAAGTTGATTGTTTGGATGAAAAGTTCATTACAGAACTAGGAATAGTTCCTAAGTCTCATATTGGATTCAAACATGTGTTGCGGCACTTTCATTTGATTAGAGGAATCATTAAAAAAAGAAAAGTCACTATAGAGATAGTGGACTCTCAAGAACAACATTGCATATCCATTTACTGAAGCTTTATCCAAACGGCAAGATAATCGTCACTTAGAGAAGAAGGGTATTAGATACCATGATGATTGGCTTTAGTGCAAGTGGGAGATTGAAAGTAGTATACACAAGCCAATCATATTTTATATGATGTAGCATATACTTTGTAATCTTATTTGGTTATTAAAGGTATTTTACATTAGCTACATAGTGCTGTTATATTAAATGTGATAAACCCATAGTTTTGAGCAATGCTTTTAGAATCATGATGGTGATCATGCTAATGAGATCTAAATTCTAGATAACTCACAAACTAAAATCGTTCCTAATCATTGGATTACTAAAAAGGGGATTAGTGAATCTGGATAGATTAGTACATACGTTGCTTGCTCTAAAGAAGAGGATGATTGATCTCGTAATCATTTGTGTGGAGACACTAAAGCAAGTATGTAGGTGCTTATTAGAGAATAAGTTCACTGAACGTGGCTCGTTAAGGAATACCTAATGGAGTTTTACTCGCCTGTCAATAGGAATTCCTCTAGTGATACTAGTACAAGTGATCCTTGGACTTGAGATCATTATAGTATCTTGTGTATGATGAGTTATACTTTGACATGTCCCTTAAGACCTTTAGGGTATATCAAAGGGTATGATTGAGTATAATAAGTTGTACATGGAGATAGGTGAATGATCAACAAAGAATCTACCACGTCTAGTAAAAGATGTGAATGTCCTATGTGATTCGATAAATGACAACTCAGTAGTCCTTGGCCAAGGCAGAATGAAATTAGAAAGGAGTTTCTAATTTGCATTATTTAGAGTTGTGCATTTGGGAATCGAAATACATATAATTAAATAAAGTAAGACTTGACAGTAATTCCATGTCTTATATTTAATTGGGACATTGTATGGTAGAAGGATTGAATTGTATGGTAACTATGCACTGAAAGGTTCTTTTGTGATTAATGTTGAAATCTATATTATCTGGAAAGTCGTTGATCGCTAAGGGGGCTTACCCTTATTGTAGAATAAATATTATTTATTTAAATGAATTAAATAGTTTAATTTATTTATTTAAATATAATTAGAATTGTTATAATTGATTTATTCACAACCGGTTTAATATGGAGAACCCAAAGGGTCACACCGCAAAAGGAAAATATATATTTAAGAAGTAAATAACATAATTGTAATAATAAGTTAAGTGTATTTAATTTAATCTATGGAGATAGAATAAATTAAATAACTTAATATTTAGTATTTAATATTTTAGAAATATTAAATATAAATTAATAAGACGAGTCTTATTATTATTATTACTATTAGTATTATTTAATTCCTGATAGGGATTGAGAATTAATTAATAGAAGTACTCTCTCATGAATTCCTAATTGGATTAGGAACATAATTAATTAAAGGAGTTTAATTAGAATAGAAACCCTAATCCTAAATAGTTTAGGGAAGGGTTTTCCTACATCTATAAATAAGAGAAGTCTTATCATAGATTAGGGTTACACACTCTTGCATAAGAATTGTGGAGAGTACTTGCAATTTCTATAGAGATAGAAACTAGGGTTTTGCCAACACTCATCTTCTTGAATAGATATTATTCCTTGGTGGATCACCTCTAGAGGCTAAACACTTGGGTGGCTAACGTTGATCAAAGGAAGGAATTTAATCGGTGGAATTCAAGGAGAACACGAAGGAATTGGAGTTGAACTTGTACCCGAGGAAGCACGGTTCTACGAGAGTATAATTTCTTAATCTCTATCTCTTTCGTTTAATTAATAATTGTGCATAAAGAAAGATCATGGTGATGGTTTGTATAAAATTTTAAAATCTGATTTTATCACGCTTCCGCTTTATTTATGTAATTTGTTTGCATGTTCACGTTATACAAACCTAACATAATCCTCCTCTCCTAATTTGATGCTATGAACTTGGACCACAATTCCTCCAATCTTGAATTATCTATTTCAGGTTCAGAATCCATGTATTGAGGACCATTGGTTGAAGAAACTTGTTAGCTCGATATTTCCTGACTCCTCATCGTCTCTTCTTGGTCTGCTATGATCTTAGACATGAATTCCTCCAAACTTGAATTTTCTTCTTGTGGCAATGGAGGTGGACATGAGAATTTCGATGCATATGTTAGACTTGGAGCGTAGAATTGATCTTGTTGATTATAGCATCATGAAGAATTTAGGTGATACCCCCAACCTTGATATTTGTTAGGATATGCATACAGGTTGAGATAGTTACCACCATACTGTACTGGTCCAAAATTGACAGTGCATTGAAGACTTGGATGATTGTCAGCACAATAATCATAAGTAACTGTTATCCTTCGAATATGTTGGGTTATAATAACATCCAACCTCTTCGAAAGTGTTTCACTTTGTGCTAACAATGCAGAAAGTGCATTGAGTTCATCAACCCCTGTTTCCATTGGCTGAGTCATTCTTGTATATGGCCATTGATAAGCAAAGTCATCCATGGTACCTAAAAAGAGAGAAATATAGGAAGAGAATTAAAATAAAAATAAAATCTTTAAATTAAGACTAATTTGATTGAAGCTAATGATGGAAAAAATTATTAAACTAATTCCCTGGCAACGACGCCAAAAACTTGTTTGCCTAATTCTATACTAGCAAAATACGCAAGTATGCGCAGTTCACAAGTAATATAATAATAAGAGAGTGTCGAACCCACAGAGAATTATTGAATAATAATTACCAAATGCTAACTAATAATCAAATTAATTTTATTTAAACAATTCGATAAAAGATGTTGAATTTTGAAAATAAAGTACTAAACTAACTAATTACTAACTACCATGAATTGAATTCAGATAAAAAGGCTTAAGATTATAATTTTCCTTAATGTTTCACTTGAATTAATACATTTCTGTTAAGTTATGCCAACTATTCCAGATTGTTAATCGAGAACTCATCAATATTTATAACCATCTCTCGATGTATCATAAACGAATCAACTTAAATCCACAGATGATAGAAATTAAGATGAACACCCTAGTTAACTAATTCACTACATCTCTATGTGAATTACAATTAAAAAGAATTTAAAGCACAAGTTCCCTATCAGATTACATGCGGCGTATAGGTATATCTCTATCCTAAACACAAATCATGAATTCCATCATATGCAGAAAACATAATCACATGCTATTATAATTACGTCTAAATATATAATCCATCTCTCGAGTTCATATAGATTACCACGATAATTGTTGATCAGGCAATTCAGCAATTAATCACAAATCATAATAGACAATCTGATAATAATCCACAATAATTAACAAGGAAGCATATTAGTAAAAGCTACGCAATAAGTTCCATTGTAATCTTAAAAAGAAATTAATTCATAATTGAATTAAAATCCATAATCCATAAGTAAACCATCATCCAAGAATTACAAAATAAAAAGAAGAAAGAAGAAAGAAAAAACTCTTTTGAAACACTCCTTGATATCCTCCTTAGCCTCTTATATTGATCTTCTTTTGTGATAATCTCTTGCATCAAGCCTCCAATCCTACTTCAATTCTAAGGTTAGCAAAAAGTAGTAAGATCTCCTTTATTCTATGCCTCACATCATGTATTTATAGGTTATAGTTAAAGTCCTAAACCAATTAGAAGTTACAATCCTTGTTTCATTTAATTTGGGTAAAAAATAAGCTTTTCAACAACCCGACCCAGCGCGACCGCGCCCATATTTGGCCTAGAAAGTAGCGCAGTCGCGCCCAAGTGCCAGAAATCAAGTTTTTCCTTCTACAGAACAGCGCGGCCGTGCCAAAAATACACTTGGAACCAACGCGACCGCGTCCGACTATTTTCTACTGCAACATCTATTTGTAAAATGATCATAACTTTGGATCTGGGAGGAGTTACAGGGCCTGCCACCTATTAAATCGAAGCTCTAGATGAGATCTACAACTTTCATTCTTTGAGAAAGTTCGTAGGTATAAAACCCACTCATCAACAGGCATGTCAAAAAAAAGCTAATACATAATTATAAGGTGTCAACATCAACAATCATAGAATATTTGAGCATTAAATGCGCCAATGGGTACCTAGCAGCGAAAAAATGTCTGGCAGACTATAAAAGGCAACGAAGATTTAAATTCAAAGAAGTACACTGATCAAAAAAGCCATAAAACTCTGCCATAATAGAAAGAACTAACTCTACAATTTTGAACATATAGTTCAAACTGCTAAGTACCTAAGAACTAAAGCATATTGCCAACTTAGCAACACCTCTCAATAACAATCAATCATCAGAGGACTAAGTGTCCTGGTCTTAGTGACCGAATATTCTAAGACTAAGTGATTCAAAGGAATCTAAGTGATGTAGAGGGCAGAGTGTCCTGGTCTAAGTGATCGAACTCCCGAGACTAAGTGACTCAAAGGAACCTAAATGGTTCAGTTGTAAGAAGTCTAAGTAACCTGGTCTTAGTGACTTTATCCTTAGAGGATTTCTTACTTTGTGAAGTAAAAGAGTGGATTAGGAGTTATTTAGTCTCTGAACTACTTAAAATCTCTGTGTGTCATTTACTTTACTGTTCTTACTTTCAGTCATATTATCTATTGTCTATGTGACTTAAATCTATAATCAAATCTAGAGCTGAGGATTTTCGTTAATCTTTAAGGGGATTTCCAAAATTATATTCCACTGTGCGTAATTAATTCTGATTAACATTTTATTGGATAATATTCTTAATAAGTTAATTTTTAAAAAGATGATCTATTCAACCCCCCCTTCTAGATCTTAGGCGAATAGCCCAACCCTTGGAACATACTACAGCCCCAGGTGGCGAAGAGCCAACATCGAGGTGCCAAACCTTCCCGTCTAGATCTCTAAGTGCTTTTGAGAAATAACAAGTGGTATCAGAGCAGGTTCTCACAAACATAAAGCTTACACTTTGAGAGATCTATGGCACTAAATAAAACCAATTCTGAGTTTGGTGGTGTAAATAAGCCACCTCTTCTAAATAGAGAAAAATTTACTAATTGGAAAGTGCATATACAGGCATATATGGATGCTATTGGTGATGATCTGTTTGATGTTGCCCTGAATGGTCCATATGTTCCTACTAAGCTAGCCCCAACAACAGATGATCCCAATAAGGTAGCTGTCAAGTAACGTACAGAGTAGACCGAGAATGAGAAGAAGCTAGTGTAGCTGGATAAGAGGGCCAAGAACATTCTATTCATGGCTCTGGAGGATGAACTTTTTGAAAATATTGTCAACTACACCACTGCCAAAGAAGTATGTGAAGCTCTATTAGTGATGCATAAGGGCACAGAAGAGGTCAGAGAAAATAAGCAGTCTCTCTTCACTCAATAATATGAGATGTTCTCTCATATCCCTAGAGAGAATATCACTGCGACATATGAAAGATTCAACATCCTTCTTCACTCCTTAAGATCATATGCCAAGGTCTACCCCAATAAAGACCTGAATATAAAATTCATGCGAGCTTTACTAAGCAAGTAGGATGCCAAGACCACTGCTATCCGAGAATCAAAGAATCTACACGAGATAACTATGTAGAAGCTCTTTGACAATCTCCTGGCCTACTAGCTTGAGCTAAATCAAAGGGGAAAAACTTTGTCAGAAAATAAAAGAAAAGATAAAGGTGTTGCTCTCAAAGTTTTTGAAGTTATCTCAAAAGTTCCAGCTAAAGTCAAAGCAGATGATGATCAAGAAGAAGCTAATGACGATGATGATATAGTCTTACTTGTTCGAAGGCTAAGGAAGTTCATGAGAAAAGCAGCAGTTGGAAATCAAGAAAGAATTTCAATAAGGGCAGTAGCGGCAATAAAGATCAAGATATCTATGCTACAACTTCAAGAAGCCTGGTCATTATATCGCAAAGTGCACCAAACCTCTGCGAGAGGAGCTCAAGAAAGATAAGAAGAAGTTATATGGCAGAAAAGAGTATAAAATTTCCAACTCTTGTTTAAACTTTATGTTATGCAAGATTTCTATCTAAAATGTTTAATGTTTGTGCAAGATGTTTAGCTATTGATTGTGTTATGTTGTGCTATTGAGATGAACTGTTTGGTTATTGAACTGTTCAAATTGTTAAAGTTTTGTTATTCATGAACTATATAAGAAAAATGTTGATGCCATTTGTTTTGGGCTAGACAAGTGTGGAAGTGAGTCATTGAATCATTAAGAATTCATTGAAGTTAAAGAAGTTAATTCAAACTAAAGGAAATTGGTGTAAGTATGAGAGGAGAGATCCTAATATAGGATAGTCAAGAATCATGAGATGAACGAAACACAAGTTATGTTATAATAATGAGGTAGACACATGTGATGTCAAATCTAAGGAAGAGCAGAGAAAAAGGTAAAAGTCTTGAGGACTGATTAGTATGTCGTTTCAAATGTCTTAAACGAAAGTAAAGTATTATTCCTGTTTATTCGAAATCTTTCACAACTATTGTTCAGTTATTGAAGTTTTCATAGAATATGTTGGTATTCCTGATATTGTTGATTTTTTATTCAACTGTTATGCTTGGTGAGCAATTGAATGTTCACTCTTGCTTTAAATAAAACATTTTCAGCAAAGCTAGAACGAATCGAGGTATCCGGTGAAGATTTGCGAAAAGATCAAGTATTTGATTTGAAGAGCTATATGCTAAATCGTATGTATTTGTTGTGACGTATAAAGATCACAAATGTTTTATTGTAATAGATAAATGATGTAGTAATCATTTTTTTTATTTGGAAAATATTAATGTAATAGAACATGGGATTAGAAAGAGATATGATGTAATAATGTTATAATTACATTCATGAGTTAAGTTTATGTTGTATGGGTAGTACCGTGACGCACCGGGCCCGGGTTTGAAGGTAGACCCAGATTTCGGGGGCGTTACAAGGACAGTGCGACCACCATAGAGATATGAGTATTTAGATTATGTTGCTTATGCCTTGTTAATTGTCAAGACAGTTGAGTATAGTGACCATGTGACATATAAATATGTTGTTTTCTCGAATGATTCAGAAAAATGGTTGTTTGCTATAAATGAGGAGATGGAATCTCTTCAGAACAATCGGACTTGGGAGCTTGTGAAGCCACCTAAAGATAAGAAAATTGTGCGTTGTAAATGAATATTTAAGAAAAAGGAAGGCATCCTAGGAGTTGAAGATGCTAGGTACAAAGCTCGACTAATAGCTAAGAGATTTAGTTAAGTCGAGGGAATTAACTTCAATGATGTGTTTTCACCAGTTGTGAAACACAGCTCTATTCGAGTATTACTTGGTTTGGTTGCTATGCATGATTTGGAGTTGGAACAACTTGATGTGAAAACAGCTTTCTTGCATGGTGAACTTGACAAAAAGATTTATATGCGTCAACCTCAGGGATTTCAGATTCAAGGAAAGGAAGACCACGTTTGCTTGTTGAAAAAGTCCTTATATAGTTTAAAGCAATCTCCCAAGCAGTGATATAAACGATTTCATTCACTTATGGTTGGTATTGAATATAGCATGAGTCAATGTGATAGTTGTGTGTACTTCAAAAAATTTCAGGATGACTCATTGTTGGTCAATTTCGCAACCGAAAAATACGCGCAAGTATACGCGGTCAACAAGTAATAAAGTGATAAGAGAGTTGTCGAACCCACAGGGAATTGTTCTAGTGTATCCCAAGTACCAACTATATATCGTCTCGATTTTATTTAGACAAATGATGAATTGAGTTTGTTTTGTTGTTTGGTAATAATTAAGATCTATGGAAAGCGTTAAAACAATGAAATCTAATGTTAACAAGTCTAAGATTGCAATTTCCCCCAACACTTCACTTGAATATCCTAACTCTCTCATTTGAATTAATTAACAACATAGAATTGCCAACCGAGAAATCAAAGCTACTTATAAGCCTCTATCGATGGTCAAATTCGAATCTTCCTAATGCGGCATGTAGGTATATGTCTATCCTACACACTATCAAGAGACTAATTTCAAGAACAATAACAAGACACGTGTCACTAAATCTCATTAAACGTCCGTTCAATTACCAACTTTCACATAGGAAGTCATTAAGAATAGATTCTCCATTGGTTGCACACGGTATCTAGGTATATATCTATCCTAAATACTATCAAGTTACCTATCATTGAGGATAATCAACAAGACACATGTCACTAAATCTCAATTAATAACCCACAATAATCTTTAACTTTCGCATGATATCATAACAAGGTCTAAACACTATAATCCGTTCGTCAAGTTCATATAGGTTCCCACGGTAATTATTAGCTAGGCAATTAATATATGAAGCATAAATTATGACATTCAATTCACAAATGAGTAATTAATAACAAAGAGAGAGAAATCAATTTAAACTATGTGTTGGGTTCCATTGAAATCTTAGAAATTAAGGTCTAGTTCATGGTAGCTAAGCAAAACATCAAACACATGGTGTTCATCATAAATTAGAATTACAAATTCAAAGGAAAGAAAGAGATGATAAAACCCATTTAGAAGATATTCATATGTTGTTTGCTTGGTTGATGACAATCTCTAGCTTTTCCTCTTCCTTTGACATTCTTTTCTCTTTTTGCTCCATAGCTTGTTGCTGGAAATTTCCTTGAATTGCAGCCCCCAAGCTCTTCTTGATGAAGTATGTGTAGCCTCCCAAGGTCTAAGTATCTCTTTGACAAGCCTTTCCTTCTTGGTTCTTTGGCTTTTGCTGAGTTTTCCTTGTATTGCAGCACTTTTGCTCTCTATTTTGATGTTTTAGTCTAGCCTCCCAATCCCTAGTTATGAAATATGAAGCCCCAATGAGATATTATATAGTGCCTCCATCAAAAACCCTAGCCAAACATCATATTTTGGGTCAAAAGTGAGCTGGAATCGCACTAAGAGCTCAAAAGATCGCACTCAGCACGCCCAGATGCGCCCGCACGCCGCCTGGTGCGCCCGCACGCTGCCCCCTGGCCATGCCGCACGCCCATGGCACGCCCACGCCGCGCGCGCGCGCGCGCGCTGGCTGCCTGGTGCCAGGCGCCGTGCGCCCGCACCCAATCCCGCGCGCCAGCACCAAAGCCGCTGTAACCCGACTCAGCTTTGACCTCTGTTGGTAAAATGGCCATAACTTCTTCGTCCGAACTCGGATTTAGGCGTGTAAATAGGCTATGGAAAGCTAAGAAAGAGCTCTACAACTTTCATAACTGAAGCTTGACGAGAAAATGTCCGGCGAAAGGCTCAAATTGAGCCCGAAGCAACTGCTGTGTAAAATACATGCCAAATCCGATGGTAAAATAGCCATAACTCTCTCATACGAACTTCAAATTAGATGATTCTGGATGCTCCCGAAAGCTGAGATTAATATCTACAACTTTCGTTCTTTGAGTTTTGAGAGATTCGGATTGGATCATGGGTGAAATTGGGAAACAAGCAGCTACAGTACCGAAAAGCAAGTTATGGGTATTGATTCCAAGGAGCTTTTATTTCCATTCCTACAAAACAACATGAAAAACACATAAAAGCATACAAAAACATATAAAACCAATATAAAACTACATTACATGACAATAAGATAAAAACACATAAAACCAACAGAAATGACTTAGGATTTACAAATTATCAAGCTCAAAAGCACCTAATTTGTGTATATAAAACACACTCATCAAATACCCCCAAACTTAAATCTTTGCTTGTCCTCAAGCAAAACAAACCTAAACTACATACTTCAAACACTTCAAATACAACATAACTTGAGCAATGAATTAATAATCCACCAATGGTCTCAAAGGCATCAACACATGGAACTCAAGAGAACAAACAAAACGTTGCAAGTCTAAAATTTTAATTAGCTAGTCACACTATGCTTAAGGCCCCTTCCGTGTGTGTGTGTGAGTACCCAATAGCACTAAACCAATCAAGCTCGGATGAACTTATGCAACCATATTACCTTATGAAATAATCAAAATAAACCCCAAAACAACATGCTTAACACATCACTCAATACAAAGGTATACAAATCACAATTTTTCAAAATTTTGAGAACCAAAGGCTCTAGGTGAGTGCATTTTATGCTCCATCTCAACCTTAAGCGCGCTCATATGGGCGAGTGCGTTTTACGCTCTATCTCAACCCCCTGCAAGATTTGCAATACAACAATTTTCTTTCTTTAATCCTAATTATAAGAGAGTGCGTTTTACGCTCTATCTCTCCTACGCATGTGTCCATGAGTGAGTGCGTTTTACGCTCCATCTCAACTCACCACATGACCATCAATTCAAGCATAACAAATTTAGACACCTTGCTTCGAGTGATGTTTAAACGAGTTCTAAAGTTTATAGATATTTCCCACAAGCATTCGGTTATAAAAGTCTTCGCTAAGCATACAACTAGTTTAATACTCATGGGTAAGTGCATAAAAGTGAAAGGACGCATAAGCAAAATAATAACCAATGAACGATAAGCACAAAGATTAAGCAACAATTGTCTACGTCTCATGAGTTAGATTCTCTTCAAACAAGCCATTATCATAGACCATAGATTATGGTTCAAATCAAATTAAAACAATGCTCAAGGGACACATCCTAAAAATAAATGAATTTTTTTTTTTGAATAAAAAGAAAAACATACTTAAATCACACAAAAACTAAATTAAAAATACACAAATACGAAATACTACCCCCAAACTTAAACTTGACATTGTCCTCAATGTCTAATATAGGAAAAATTAAAATAGAAGACTTCCCTGAAACCGTGTCAAGCGCCATTGATATCATCTTTCAATACCTCTAAGTTGGGAGCGTACCTGAAAGCAAATGACTAAAGAAATTAAAATGCAATTAAACCACTAAAATGCAATCACAAAAAAATAAAAGCAAAACAGTAAACTTGGGTTGCCTCCCAAGAAGCGCTTGGTTTAAAGTCGTTAGCCCGACTCCTTTATTTCCCATCAATCCGGCTCAATCGCAAAAATTGACCATAGCATGCCGCCTCGATGTTATTTCTTTGATTTGCATGACATGCATGCCAGATTGGCGACCCTCAAACTTTGTATCATCCGATGGCAAGAAGAAGCTTTCATCATCCGCTTTATCCATCATTGCACTTTTGTCAAGATCCACATGAAGATATTCTTCATGAACCAATGGGTGTTCGATGGCTTTGAAAACCTCGAATGTGACTTCTTGATCTTCAATTTCCTTTTCATAATTCCCATTCATGCTCCTCGTATCATCAACCTCAGAATCATCATCCAAAATAGGATGTACACTCTCAAAATTTTCACTAATAGCTTCGTGCGACTCCGCGCCATTTCCTTGATCATCCACCAAGCACTCCTCTTCACCTTCCTCTATGGGGTTGATCTCTGTATCGCTAGGTAGGGTGCTTTGCGGTGTGAATAATGTAAGAATTGGCAACATAGTTCATGATGCTCTGCACTGAAGCTTGTATATTTGCCAATCTAACCTCATTTTGAGAGATATGAGCCATGAGCTCCTCCCTCCTTCTTTCCGCTTTGTCACAACTATGTGAATTCACCAAACATTGCTCTTCACCTTCCTCTATAGGGTTAATCTGTGTAATACAAGGTAAGGTGCTTTGCGGGTGAATAAGCACTGCCTCGAGAAGTTGTGCCACTTGGTTCTCGACGCTTCGTAACAATTCTTGTTTCTCAATGAACAAGGGAAGAATCTCCTCCACATTAGATGTATCCTCATGGTATGGTGGAGGTTGGAATGAAAATTCTGAATGGTATGAGAGACTTGGATCAAAGCATTGATCTTGACTGTTGTCCCAAGAAAAGCTTGGATGATCTTGCCAACCCGGTTGATAGTAGTTTGGGTAGTAGTCATCTTGATTCTGACTGTAGGCATTTTGAGTGGACTGGCCTTTAAGAGTGTCAACAGCCCTTGAAAGCATTGCAAGTTGTTCTTGCAATTGCTCAAGAACTTTTGACGAACTTGGTTGCGTCGTCCCCTCATAATCCCATTGATAATTATGCTCATCCATTAACTAAAACAAAAAAAAACAAAATAAATAATAAGCAAATTATTTACAAGTCTAAATTAAGACCAATTCGATTGTCATTAATATTGGAAAAACACTAGAAGAACAATTCCCCGGCAACGGCGCCAAAAACTTGTTGGTCAATTTCGCAACCGAAAAATACGCGCAAGTATACGCGGTCAACAAGTAATAAAGTGATAAGAGAGTTGTCGAACCCACAGGGAATTGTTCTAGTGTATCCCAAGTACCAACTATATATCGTCTCGATTTTATTTAGACAAATGATGAATTGAGTTTGTTTTGTTGTTTGGTAATAATTAAGATCTATGGAAAGCGTTAAAACAATGAAATCTAATGTTAACAAGTCTAAGATTGCAATTTCCCCCAACACTTCACTTGAATATCCTAACTCTCTCATTTGAATTAATTAACAACATAGAATTGCCAACCGAGAAATCAAAGCTACTTATAAGCCTCTATCGATGGTCAAATTCGAATCTTCCTAATGCGGCATGTAGGTATATGTCTATCCTACACACTATCAAGAGACTAATTTCAAGAACAATAACAAGACACGTGTCACTAAATCTCATTAAACGTCCTTTCAATTACCAACTTTCACATAGGAAGTCATTAAGAATAGATTCTCCATTGGTTGCACACGGTATCTAGGTATATATCTATCCTAAATACTATCAAGTTACCTATCATTGAGGATAATCAACAAGACACATGTCACTAAATCTCAATTAATAACCCACAATAATCTTTAACTTTCGCATGATATCATAACAAGGTCTAAACACTATAATCCGTTCGTCAAGTTCATATAGGTTCCCACGGTAATTATTAGCTAGGCAATTAATATATGAAGCATAAATTATGACATTCAATTCACAAATGAGTAATTAATAACAAAGAGAGAGAAATCAATTTAAACTATGTGTTGGGTTCCATTGAAATCTTAGAAATTAAGGTCTAGTTCATGGTAGCTAAGCAAAACATCAAACACATGGTGTTCATCATAAATTAGAATTACAAATTCAAAGGAAAGAAAGAGATGATAAAACCCATTTAGAAGATATTCATATGTTGTTTGCTTGGTTGATGACAATCTCTAGCTTTTCCTCTTCCTTTGACATTCTTTTCTCTTTTTGCTCCATAGCTTGTTGCTGGAAATTTCCTTGAATTGCAGCCCCCAAGCTCTTCTTGATGAAGTATGTGTAGCCTCCCAAGGTCTAAGTATCTCTTTGACAAGCCTTTCCTTCTTGGTTCTTTGGCTTTTGCTGAGTTTTCCTTGTATTGCAGCACTTTTGCTCTCTATTTTGATGTTTTAGTCTAGCCTCCCAATCCCTAGTTATGAAATATGAAGCCCCAATGAGATATTATATAGTGCCTCCATCAAAAACCCTAGCCAAACATCATATTTTGGGTCAAAAGTGAGCTGGAATCGCACTAAGAGCTCAAAAGATCGCACTCAGCACGCCCAGATGCGCCCGCACGCCGCCTGGTGCGCCCGCACGCTGCCCCCTGGCCATGCCGCACGCCCATGGCACGCCCACGCCGCGCGCGCGCGCGCGCGCTGGCTGCCTGGTGCCAGGCGCCGTGCGCCCGCACCCAATCCCGCGCGCCAGCACCAAAGCCGCTGTAACCCGACTCAGCTTTGACCTCTGTTGGTAAAATGGCCATAACTTCTTCGTCCGAACTCGGATTTAGGCGTGTAAATAGGCTATGGAAAGCTAAGAAAGAGCTCTACAACTTTCATAACTGAAGCTTGACGAGAAAATGTCCGGCGAAAGGCTCAAATTGAGCCCGAAGCAACTGCTGTGTAAAATACATGCCAAATCCGATGGTAAAATAGCCATAACTCTCTCATACGAACTTCAAATTAGATGATTCTGGATGCTCCCGAAAGCTGAGATTAATATCTACAACTTTCGTTCTTTGAGTTTTGAGAGATTCGGATTGGATCATGGGTGAAATTGGGAAAACAAGCAGCTACAGTACCGAAAAGCAAGTTATGGGTATTGATTCCAAGGAGCTTTTATTTCCATTCCTACAAAACAACATGAAAAACACATAAAAGCATACAAAAACATATAAAACCAATATAAAACTACATTACATGACAATAAGATAAAAACACATAAAACCAACAGAAATGACTTAGGATTTACAAATTATCAAGCTCAAAAGCACCTAATTTGTGTATATAAAACACACTCATCAAATACCCCCAAACTTAAATCTTTGCTTGTCCTCAAGCAAAACAAACCTAAACTACATACTTCAAACACTTCAAATACAACATAACTTGAGCAATGAATTAATAATCCACCAATGGTCTCAAAGGCATCAACACATGGAACTCAAGAGAACAAACAAAACGTTGCAAGTCTAAAATTTTAATTAGCTAGTCACACTATGCTTAAGGCCCCTTCCGTGTGTGTGTGTGAGTACCCAATAGCACTAAACCAATCAAGCTCGGATGAACTTATGCAACCATATTACCTTATGAAATAATCAAAATAAACCCCAAAACAACATGCTTAACACATCACTCAATACAAAGGTATACAAATCACAATTTTTAAAAATTTTGAGAACCAAAGGCTCTAGGTGAGTGCATTTTATGCTCCATCTCAACCTTAAGCGCGCTCATATGGGCGAGTGCGTTTTACGCTCTATCTCAACCCCCTGCAAGATTTGCAATACAACAATTTTCTTTCTTTAATCCTAATTATAAGAGAGTGCGTTTTACGCTCTATCTCTCCTACGCATGTGTCCATGAGTGAGTGCGTTTTACGCTCCATCTCAACTCACCACATGACCATCAATTCAAGCATAACAAATTTAGACACCTTGCTTCGAGTGATGTTTAAACGAGTTCTAAAGTTTATAGATATTTCCCACAAGCATTCGGTTATAAAAGTCTTCGCTAAGCAATACAACTAGTTTAATACTCCATGGGTAAGTGCATAAAAGTGAAAGGACGCATAAGCAAAATAATAACCAATGAACGATAAGCACAAAGATTAAGCAACAATTGTCTACGTCTCATGAGTTAGATTCTCTTCAAACAAGCCATTATCATAGACCATAGATTATGGTTCAAATCAAATTAAAACAATGCTCAAGGGACACATCCTAAAAATAAATGAATTTTTTTTTTTGAATAAAAAGAAAAACATACTTAAATCACACAAAAACTAAATTAAAAATACACAAATACGAAATACTACCCCCAAACTTAAACTTGACATTGTCCTCAATGTCTAATATAGGAAAAATTAAAATAGAAGACTTCCCTGAAACCGTGTCAAGCGCCATTGATATCATCTTTCAATACCTCTAAGTTGGGAGCGTACCTGAAAGCAAATGACTAAAGAAATTAAAATGCAATTAAACCACTAAAATGCAATCACAAAAAAATAAAAGCAAAACAGTAAACTTGGGTTGCCTCCCAAGAAGCGCTTGGTTTAAAGTCGTTAGCCCGACTCCTTTATTTCCCATCAATCCGGCTCAATCGCAAAATTGACCATAGCATGCCGCCTCGATGTTATTTCTTTGATTTGCATGACATGCATGCCAGATTGGCGACCCTCAAACTTTGTATCATCCGATGGCAAGAAGAAGCTTTCATCATCCGCTTTATCCATCATTGCACTTTTGTCAAGATCCACATGAAGATATTCTTCATGAACCAATGGGTGTTCGATGGCTTTGAAAACCTCGAATGTGACTTCTTGATCTTCAATTTCCTTTTCATAATTCCCATTCATGCTCCTCGTATCATCAACCTCAGAATCATCATCCAAAATAGGATGTACACTCTCAAAATTTTCACTAATAGCTTCGTGCGACTCCGCGCCATTTCCTTGATCATCCACCAAGCACTCCTCTTCACCTTCCTCTATGGGGTTGATCTCTGTATCGCTAGGTAGGGTGCTTTGCGGGTGAATAATGTAAGAATTGGCAACATAGTTCATGATGCTCTGCACTGAAGCTTGTATATTTGCCAATCTAACCTCATTTTGAGAGATATGAGCCATGAGCTCCTCCCTCCTTCTTTCCGCTTTGTCACAACTATGTGAATTCACCAAACATTGCTCTTCACCTTCCTCTATAGGGTTAATCTGTGTAATACAAGGTAAGGTGCTTTGCGGGTGAATAAGCACTGCCTCGAGAAGTTGTGCCACTTGGTTCTCGACGCTTCGTAACAATTCTTGTTTCTCAATGAACAAGGGAAGAATCTCCTCCACATTAGATGTATCCTCATGGTATGGTGGAGGTTGGAATGAAAATTCTGAATGGTATGAGAGACTTGGATCAAAGCATTGATCTTGACTGTTGTCCCAAGAAAAGCTTGGATGATCTTGCCAACCCGGTTGATAGTAGTTTGGGTAGTAGTCATCTTGATTCTGACTGTAGGCATTTTGAGTGGACTGGCCTTTAAGAGTGTCAACAGCCCTTGAAAGCATTGCAAGTTGTTCTTGCAATTGCTCAAGAACTTTTGACGAACTTGGTTGCGTCGTCCCCTCATAATCCCATTGATAATTATGCTCATCCATTAACTAAAACAAAAAAAAAACAAAATAAATAATAAGCAAATTATTTACAAGTCTAAATTAAGACCAATTCGATTGTCATTAATATTGGAAAAACACTAGAAGAACAATTCCCCGGCAACGGCGCCAAAAACTTGTTGGTCGATTTCGCAACCGAAAAATACGCGCAAGTATACGCGGTCAACAAGTAATAAAGTGATAAGAGAGTTGTCGAACCCACAGGGAATTGTTCTAGTGTATCCCAAGTACCAACTATATATCGTCTCGATTTTATTTAGACAAATGATGAATTGAGTTTGTTTTGTTGTTTGGTAATAATTAAGATCTATGGAAAGCGTTAAAACAATGAAATCTAATGTTAACAAGTCTAAGATTGCAATTTCCCCCAACACTTCACTTGAATATCCTAACTCTCTCATTTGAATTAATTAACAACATAGAATTGCCAACCGAGAAAATCAAAGCTACTTATAAGCCTCTATTCGATGGTCAAATTCGAATCTTCCTAATGCGGCATGTAGGTATATGTCTATCCTACACACTATCAAGAGACTAATTTCAAGAAACAATAACAAGACACGTGTCACTAAATCTCATTTAAACGTCCGTTCAATTACCAACTTTCACATAGGAAGTCATTAAGAATAGATTCTCCATTGGTTGCACATGGTATCTAGGTATATATCTATCCTAAATACTATCAAGTTACCTATCATTGAGGATAATCAACAAGACACATGTCACTAAATCTCAATTAATAACCCACAACAATCTTTAACTTTCGCATGATATCATAACAAGGTCTAAAACACTATAATCCGTTCGTCAAGTTCATATAGGTTCCCACGGTAATTACTAGCTAGGCAATTAATATATGAAGCATAAATTATGACATTCAATTCACAAATGAGTAATTAATAACAAAGAGAGAGAAATCAATTCAAACTATGTGTTGGGTTCCATTGAAATCTTAGAAATTAAGGTCTAGTTCATGGTAGCTAAGCAAAACATCAAACACATGGTGTTCATCATAAATTAGAATTACAAATTCAAAGGAAAGAAAGAGATGATAAAACCCATTTAGAAGATATTTCATATGTTGTTTGCTTGGTTGATGACAATCTCTAGCTTTTCCTCTTCCTTTGACAAATTCTTTTTCTCTTTTTGCTCCATAGCTTGTTGCTGGAAATTTCCTTGAATTGCAGCCCCCAAGCTCTTCTTGATGAAGTATGTGTAGCCTCCCAAGGTCTAAGTATCTCTTTTGACAAGCCTTTCCTTCTTGGTTCTTTGGCTTTTGCTGAGTTTTCCTTGTATTTGCAGCACTTTTGCTCTCTATTTTTGATGTTTTAGTCTAGCCTCCCAATCCCTAGTTATGAAATATGAAGCCCCAATGAGATATTATATAGTGCCTCCAATCAAAAACCCTAGCCAAACATCATATTTTGGGTCAAAAGTGAGCTGGAATCGCACTAAGAGCTCAAAAGATCGCACTCAGCACGCCCAGATGCGCCAGCACCACGCCGCCTGGTGCGCCCGCACGCTGCCCCCTGGCCATGCCGCACGCCCATGGCACGCCCACACGCCGCGCGCGCGCGCGCGCGCTGGCTGCCTGGTGCCAGGCGGCCGTGCGCCCGCACCCAATCCCCGCGCGCCAGCACCAAAGCCGCTGTAACCCGACTCAGCTTTGACCTCTGTTGGTAAAATGGCCATAACTTCTTCGTCCGAACTCGGATTTAGGCGTGTAAATAGGCTATGGAAAGCTAAGAAAGAGCTGTACAACTTTCATAACTGAAGCTTGACGAGAAAATGTCCGGCGAAAGGCTCAAATTGAGCCCGAAGCAACTGCTGTGTAAAATACATGCCAAATCCGATGGTAAAATAGCCATAACTCTCTCATACGAACTTCAAATTAGATGATTCTGGATGCTCCCGAAAGCTGAGATTAATATCTACAACTTTCGTTCTTTGAGTTTTGAGAGATTCGGATTGGATCATGGGTGAAATTGGGAAACAAGCAGCTACAGTACCGAAAAGCAAGTTATGGGTATTGATTCCAAGGAGCTTTTATTTCCATTCCTACAAAACAACATGAAAAACACATAAAAGCATACAAAAACATATAAAACCAATATAAAACTACATTACATGACAATAAGATAAAAACACATAAAACCAACCGAAATGACTTAGGATTTACAAATTATCAAGCTCAAAAGCACCTAATTTGTGTATATAAAACACACTCATCACTCATTTATCTATTTGTTACTTTATGTTAATAATATGTTGATTGTAGCAAAAGATAGTTCAGAGATTGGTAAACTGAAATCACAGTTGAGCATCGAGTTTGAGATGAAAGATTTATGGGTTGCTAAGAAGATTCTTGGCATGGAGATTCAGCGAGATCACAGAATTAAGAAATTGTACTTATCCCAAACAGATTACATCGCGAAGGTGCTAGATCGTTTTGGTATGAAGGATGCTAAATGAGTAAGTACTCCTCTTGCTGCTCACTTCAAATTATCAGCTGAATTATCTCCTCAGACAGATGAGGAGGTTAGGTATATGTCAAGTGTTCCCTACTCTAGTGCAGTTGGTAGTTTCATGTAAGTTATGATTTGTACTCGTCCAAATATTTCACATACCATTAGTGTGGTAAGGATATACTTATCTCATCTAAGTAAAATTCATTGGGAAACCGTGACATGGATTTTAAGATACTTGTAAGGTACCTCCGATGTTGGTTTAGAGTTTGAAAGGAATTGTTATACCCTTATATGGTATGTTGTTGATTCAGACTATATTGGTGATCTTGATAGGAAGAGGTCGTTAACTGGTTATGTATTTACCCTTAGAGGTTGTGCAATTAGTTGGAGAGCTACTTCAGCATACGGTTGCTCTCTACTACTAGTATATGGCAATTATAGAGGCTGTTAAGGAAGTTATTTGATTACGAGGCTTATTTGGAGAGATCGACATAGATCATGGAGTTACTATTATCCGTTGTGTTAGTCAGAGTGTTATACACTTGACTAAGGATCAGATGTATCATGAGAGGACGAAGCATATTGATGTCAGGTATCATTTTGTTCGAGACATTATTGAAGATGGTGACATTAAGATATTGAAGATTGATACTGCAGACAATCCAGCTGACATGCTAACGAAGCCATTACCACGTACCAAGTTTGAACATTGTTTGGACCTAGTTAGTGTTCGATGCACTTGAGTTGTGCATTTGTGAAGAGGAGAAAGTTCAATGTTTATGCTATATTTAGAGGATTCAAGCCAAGGTGAAGATTTGTTGGGTATAACATAAATCCTCATTGGATTTGGATTTAGATATTACTTAGAATCCGTTTTGGTTTAGGAAAGTTATTTTTCTTAGTTATACTCAATTTAGTATTTCTCATCTTATTTGGTTATGGAATTTTCCTATGGCCTATATGTTGGGGTTGGACCGCCAAAATCCTTTTGGACGAACTCTGCTCTACCATGTGCTAGGAAATAAAGTTGCGCCTTCACCACAAGCTATAGCTTTTGGTGTAGTGGTAAGCACTTGATCCTACATTTGGTATCAGAGCTTGGCTCTACTAACGATTGTCTTTGCAGACCGTAGGGTAAGATTCTTTGGCACACCTTAACTTCCAAGAACGGCAGTCCACTGCAGTGCGCCGTAGATTTTTTATTGTGCTAAATGCTTCATATTTAATACTCATGTCAATCTTGATAATTTTAACATAAGATCTATAGTTAAAGAATCTGTGCATGTTATATTTGATGAATTTAACTGTGATATATCAAAAGAAGAAAATGATGATTCTGTAGGAAAAATTAGTGGTAAACAGACAGCTCAATTTAGACAGTCTTAATCGTCTGCTTTAAAAGGAAAAACAGATAAACTAAAGCAGACAGATGAAAACAGACAACCAGAGCCGTCTGCTTTAAAAGAAAACTCAGACGAACCTTCAGATGCAGTAACCGAATTTTTAGTACATGAACCAAAAGAGCAAATGAGCAATGACAGATTTCCAAGGGGAGAGAAGAGAATCCATGGGAATGGTGGGTGGTTGACAACGGGCCCGTCATTCCAAGGCATGATGATGGCAGACCAAAAACACTCATGGAAATGGACGCTAATGAATCATATATGTTATCTTTTGACTCAAAAGCTATGAATACCCTGCTGAGCGGAATGGTCCAAGCTGAAATTGATAAAGTATCATCGTGCAACATAATAAGAGAAATAAATTGAAATACTATCAAGAAAACTCGAGAGACTTCTCCAAAGGAAGAAACAAAAGAAGAACGAAAAAGATAGCTTAACTTCAGTGAGTAAGTCCAAAATAGAACAGGAAGAAGAAATTGCTCAACTCTGTTTCATGGGACTTGAAGATGGTGATCAACTTAAGGTAAAAAAATTTCTTATTAATGAAACTCTTGAAATAACTATGTCTGATTATCTTTGTTTACAAAATGAAAATCAGCAGCTCAAAAAGAAAACTGCATATTTTAAGAATTGCGTAAATGAGCTAATGAATGAAGTTAAGTCACTTATTGAAGAGAGAAAAGGAAATGAGTTTCTTAAAAAAAATGAAATCTTAAAAGAAAATTTGAATAAAAGAGATACTTGCATATATACTTTTAATGATAGAAAAATGATGTATGTGGAAAATGATGACAATGTAACAAATGCAGAAATAGCAATGTTAAAAAGTGATCTTGCTAAATTTGTGCAAGAGGAAGAGAACTTAAACGTTATGTTAGGGGTACAAAGGTCTAGTATTGAGAAACAGGGAATTGGATATAATCATATTTCAAATGTTGATTATAAATCTAATAATAATATTATAATGATTAATAGTAAATCAAGGCATAAACCACCTTATTATTCACCATTTGTTATTTGCAAAAAATGTGGTTTTAAAGGTCATTTTGATTCTAATTGCAATAAAATTAGAATAAAATAAATTTGGGTACAGAAATGTGATTTATATCTTACTAACCCAAAAGGACCCAAGGAGATTTGGGTACCAAAAGGATAATGACTACTTGTTTATTTTGTAGATATCTCAAGGTCAAAAAGGACAGCACTTTACTTGAAAGAAAGAGAATGAACAATCTCGAACTTGAGAAACAAATAGCTGCATCCAGGCGGCCTAACCCGTCTACATCAGAAGTAAAAACCAGAATTTGAAAATCAGAAATCAATTGTATGCAGACAGCCTGACCCGTATGCTTCAAAAAAAATAGATATACCTGTTGAAGCAGAAATTGACTTATCCAGACAGGATGACCTGTCTAGTTTAAAAGAAAAAAATAGATAAACTTGCAGAAGCAGAAATTAACATATCCAGACACCCTGACTCGTCTGCTTTAGTAGAAGAATCAGACAAATGTGTAGAACAGATAGATGTATCCAGACACCTTAACCTGTCTGCTTCAAAAGCAGACACTTATATACCAGAACATGAACCAGAAGAGGCTTGGTTATGAAAATACAAAATCCAAGGCTACTCTAAGGAGCACAACTTCCAAGCTTACTACTGATAAAAATAAAAAATGTTGATGTATAGGTAACAAAATACAAAGGTATGATCATTTTGTTTACTTGCTATTTATGTGATATTGTTGTTAACTTGCACCAATTTCGCTCTAAAATGAATATGGAAATTAGAATAATCAATTGATTCATTACATCTCTTAATTGAAAATTGATTCCATATAGTGAGTGGATCTGCTAAGTGATAAAACCGATTATGTATTGTACTGCCCATTCAAAGATTCCTTTGCTTAATACAATAGAAACCCTAGTTCAAGATAAGGCAATCACTGTGGATGCTAATTTGCTTAGTTCTCTGTTTCATATTCCTAACACTGGTATTTGCCCATTTACCCTTAAAGGTCCCTTTGAGCTTGAAAGTATTATGTATTGTGTATGCTTATGTGCAAGATTTCAGGTCCAACCAAAAGAATCTCATCTTAAAGCGGTAAAAAGGATATTTAAATATTTATTTGGGATAATTAATCTTGAATTGTTTTATCCTGTATCTTCTAGGTTTGAACTTATTGGTTACTCAGATGAAGATAATGCAGGGTGCCAAGGGGAGCACAAATGGTGCTTGTGAATTTCAAGGTCAAAGTCTTGTATCTTGGGATAGTAAGAAACAAACATCAGTTGCTTTATCCACCACAGAAGGTGAATACTTGGCAGCAGGTAGCTTTTGTTCACAAATTTTGTGGATGATTCAATATGGGCATAACTATCTGTGCATAAAATTCATATGTGTATATTTAGGCTTGATATTATGGATATTATGTTCTTAATATTTTTATCTTTCAAATTATGGCTTCCAAAATTCAAAAATAAAATATATGATAATCAGGGATATTTTTGAAAACTTATTAAAATATTTTTAGCAGGAACTAGAAAGCTTAAGGGTCTTAGTTGTGTCCCTTTCCCTTTTTGAAACATATATGTTCTAAACTTAACTTGAAAATGGTGAGTTAGTTTTTTTTATGTACCTGTGAGAAAGACAAGTATTCATTTGACCAAAACCAGAGTCTTAGAGAGTTTAACTGGGAGTTGGGTCTCTAATGTACTTGTGAGGTAATGGAAATATTGTTGTTTTTAAGACCAGTTCATAAAATAGAACTGAACTTAAAGGTAATAATGAAAAAGGGGAAGAGATAATCTATTTGGCTTCAAATGGGGGCAAATTAATGACTTAATTTGGTTTTGGAAACTGATGAACTAATGTGAGTCTGATAGGTCTGATTATTTGCTTTGATGGCTCTGCGATATGATTAATGATGGGACATGAAAATCTGTTTAAACATGTGTGCATTCTATTCATGTTAAGCTGTTTATTGGTTATGTTAACAGATTTTATGATCATATTATTTAATATGCATAATCTTAGGGGGAGAGATAATCTATATGGCTTTAAATACTTCTTATGAATTATTTTTTGTTGATGACAAAGGGGGAGAGAGATATCTAATGCGTATACTATAAACTGAATTGATATGCATATGCTATAATTCATGAGGAACAAAATAAGTCAACTTGTGCTTGATGATTAAATGCATGGTTTTAAGGGGAGTCATATATTTAGGAGGAGTATATTATAAGTTGTCATCATCAAAAAGGGGGAGAATGTTAGTTTATGGTATTTTGGTTTTAATGATGATAAGTTGCTTTGCAGTGCTATTATATTGTTACAGGTTTGGACCTTGATTGCTTGAAAGATTGAAGAAATGTTTAAGTCTTTAGGAAATCAAATGTAAGATCTTAGCTTTAATTATATCGCAAATCAAGGCTCTATGATTTGCATTGCATGGGAATATTTAAGGAAATAATTAAAATGGCAAATAAATTGAAACTTCCACTAGTTAATTAAATGATTATCTTCCTCCATGCATGGCTGCACAATCTTAGGGAGAACACCCCACTATATATTCTTCCCACTATATATTGACCATACTTCTTGCTAGTTATATCCGAAGTTGTTAATGGAATCAAGCATGAACTGCCCATTAAATATACTATTTGCATGGTTCCTTAAAATATTAACTAGCATGAATATATGTATTGTCATTGCTGCCCATCATATCAATATTTATGCAAGAATGTTGTTGCCCACCACTTAACATATTTCCTTCATTCTTGCTCCACTATCTCGGGCAATTCATACATGACTCTCTAATCTCTAAATCAATTATCTTTGTGTTGCCCATTAATTAAGTCACTCATTCCATACATATACATGACTGACACATGCTAATAGAATCATATACTCCACATCTTATCATGGGCATAATGCTTTTAATGCTAATTTAAGTATACCAATATTGTCTAGCATACTATCATATCCGCTCACTATTCCAACAATTGATCATGGAAGGAATTGTTTAAATCATTAATTAATGTTGTTGCCTATTAATTTACTCCATACGTGGTTGCCTTATCTTGGGCAAAGAATCTCAATATCTTGGGTAAAATACATGGTTTCTCTAAATACTTAATTCCTTTATGGTCCTAAGCCTTATTCCAACAGTAGAAATAATCAACAATAATTTTGCCTCAAACTCTCTCTCTCTCAATATCTAGTGGCTGACACGTGGTCCTATATGGGAATAATATATCAGCCTTCCTCTCTCTCTAAAATAGTTTGAATGTGATGCCCATCTCCTTCCATATCATATGTAGATTTGTTTTATCCCAAAAGTTGCCTATAACACTTCTCCACATGCTGCTAAAGGAATCGGTAATGTGTTGCCAATTTCATCTTCTTAGCATGATTCCTTAAAGCAAAAGTATTATTCCAAAGTTATTTAGTCCATACCGCCCACTACTCCAACCATCGCTTCATGGGTAGGTTTGTTTAATGCACCTAAGAAATTGACTGCCCATAATCATCATGGGTATGATTGTCTAATTAATTCCTTTGATGACTAAGCTCCATTCCATCGGGAGAAAAACATCAGCAATCTCTTTATCTCTCTCAATAGCCAACGACAATATTATTATTTTCTCCTATAAATGTGATGACCCGAATTTTCAGAAAAATATTAAAATAAGAATTTAATAAATAAAATTCTTATTTGGTGTTATGATATGTGGTATTATGAAATATAGTGAATATATTATTATATTTGCTATAGTTAAATAAATTTGTGAGAAAATAATTTATAGAAAGAAAAGAAAATAATTGAATATATTATTATATATATATATTTGTTTTGGTTTGAAATAAATTGTGAGAATCAATTTATTTAAAGATATGGATAGCTTGAAAGATACATAATTTTTGTATCTATTAATGAGCAACTTAAAATAATTTATAATATTAAATTATTTTAATAGGAGTATAATGTAAATTTTGTAGTGAAGAAAGTAATTTATAAATGGAGATTGAATTAAATTATATTATGAAATGATATAATTTGATTATGATGTCTTGTAATGAATTCGCTATGAATTAAATTTCATGAGCAAGTTAATTCACTTAATTAAATCGGTGAATTAAGATAATATTTAAATTATGGTTAAATATATTAAATTAATATATTTAACTAATAGGAATAAATTGTTGAAGACAATTTATGGGAAGAAGAAGACGATTAAATTTAAATATACAAATTTTGTTGTATATATTAAATAAGTAAATTAAAATAGTTAACTGAATATTAACTATTTTAATTGATCTGTTACATGAAATAAAGAGAACTAAAATAATTTATGGAATTAAATTATTTTAGTATAGAGAAATTATTTCATTAAATAAATTATTTTTATTTAATGTATAGCTTCCATTCTTATGGAAAAGATTTATGGATATTTTATCATGATATTTCAAATATATCATGTATATTTAATATACAAAATACTTGGTGCGATAAGTACGGAGGATATTAAATATAAATAAATTGTTGAAAATAATTTATGGAAGGAAGAAACAAATTTAATTTAATTATACAATATTAATTGTATAAATTAAATAAGTTATTATTTAATGTAAGGTTCGTTACACTAAAAGTGTTGACTTTATTATGAATTAATTTCATAATTAGTGAAATGGTTATATACATGATATAAATGTATAAAATAACAAAATAGTGTTATGTTAATCGTACATATATGGATATATTATATGCACATATTGGGGATATAATGTAAAATGTATTATGGAAAGTACTTATGTGAGAATACAGGATAGTAAAACTTGTTAATGTGCTGAGTCACTTTTCAAGCAGGAGGTGTCATCTTAGTGGTTAATAAGAGACACCAAGCAATTGCCTGGTGAAGAATAGGAAAGCTAAGAAGGCTTAATGACATTAACTAAGTCCTTGCTTATTCTTGCTCTGTCTCCATCCGTTCCAACCCACTTCATCTTAACTTTCCTATTCTCAAGCTACTAATACTAAAATTCCAATTTCTGCTGGAAATTACCAAATCTACAAAAGAATTGAAGTTGTAAACTGAGTTTGGAGGAAAATTTGAGCAAATAATTAACTAAGAAAGGATTCAAATCAAGTCAAAGGTCAGAATTGAAGCAAGAATTCGATTAACATATCAATTAAAGGATTCGTGAAGCGCAGATAGCTTAAGTGTAATCAACGCGCAAGGCAAGTCTTTCAGTTCCTATGTGCTATATGAACTAGATATTGATTGATTATAATTTGTACTGAAATGAGTATGTTGAATTACCTATGATGCACTATAAATTGTGAAAGTCAATTTATGACTAAGTTGATTGAGTTACGGAACTCAATCTTTATATGATATGTGAAAAGCAACATGTATGATAAGCATAATAGAATGTTTATGATGTATGAACTGAGCATGAAATTTATGCTACGTGAAGTATGAAAACTGTTAGATTTGCTGAGCTGTCGAGCTCAATCTTGCAAAAATAAACTTTTTGCAGGTCAATGTTACAATGCGATATTATTCGCCATCTGATGATATGGATTAGAAGACGTGCAAAGGAATACCTTTTATTTATTTATTTATTTATTTTATTTTTTTTAAAAAAAATTTATATTGAATCATGATGATGGTTCTTGACATGTGTACTGATAGGTAAGTAAACCTTGAGATATTCAATAAATAAAGAATATTTGTTTTGCATGCATGAAAATGAGCAAATCAATATAGTGATAATACTATATAATAAAGAATCCGAATGTAGAATTGAGTTGTATATACTCATATCTACTTCGATATATAATCGTAAAGGTTGCGATTCAGGGAATAGAAAGAAAGATATAGAAAATTTTTAAATTATTTCGTATTTTAGCTATTTTAACACTGAATAATGTTTTAAAGCTAGAACAAGATAGTATTAACGCACAAAGTCGGGTTTGAGAATAGTCCTGATTTTGGATTAAGTTAGTCCCGATTTTGGGGGCGTTACAATAAATCTTTTTAGTCTTGGCTCTAGCAAATCAAGAGAGAAGAACATAAAGAAAACCATATACACTCTGAAATTCTCTCCTCACACACACTAAGAGATTAAGAGAACAACCAAGAACTACCCACTGATAATCTCTTATCTTTACAAGCCTTGAAAAGAACTGCTATATTTTTCCTTGTGAAGAAATCAATCCAAGCTGCTTTGCTACATCAAGTATCAATTAATTTAAGCTTGAATTCATTGTGCTTAAACTGGTGATATCTTTATCCGACTCTTTTATCATTGCATATTAATTGAGTCTTATATTATTGATATAATTATTGCTTTGATCATACTTTATCTTGTTATCATCTTTTAAATAAACTTTGTAAACAGTTATTAGACTAAGTTGTTAGTCTAGTGTTTTTCTAATCTGGTTTGTATTAGGGGTCCTTATAAGCAAGTTTAAGGAGGCATAGGTGCCTAAGGGTGCATAGGTGCACAAGGAGCAGAGGTGCTCAGGGAGTATTGATACTCAAAGTTTGTGGACCTTGTTTTGTAAAGGGGTTTAATTGTAAACCAAATTCATTAATAAAAGAGTCTCCAATACCAGTTGGTATTGGATGTAGATTAAGCCATTAGACTACAGGTTAAGGGTTGAACCACGTAAAAATCTTGGTGTTGCTTCTCCTTCAATTTGTCTCGTTCTTATTCATTCAATTTTGTACTCAAATATCTGCATATATTGTTCTGCTACATTTAACACTAATCCAGACACCAATGCAGATGGCCTGTCCTGTCTGAATACAAACTGAAGTAGAACTTATACTAAAGCAGACACCATAGCAGACAAGTCTTACCTGTCTGGTTTCAACCTGCAGCAGAAAAGTTTGAAATTGTAACTAATAATCACACTGAACATAAACACCTATTCAACCCCCCTTCTAGGTGTGCACACACGGAATTACACTATAAATATATGTGCTAGGATTTTGGAGAAGACACATTCAGAAGTATTCTAATAATTTTCATAGTTCTCTTTTTATCTTGTATTCTTTAGATTTTATTTAGTGGATTTCTTCTGTCTTACTCCATGATTTTTTTCGATTTGGATTTTCACGTAAAACCTTGTATTATTGTATTTCTCTTTCTGCTTTGATTTATTGTGTTTATCATAGTTTGTCATAACAAAAGGCATGTCTGAAACTATGGAAAATCTTTACTACAGTGTTCCTGTTTCCATCTTATGACAATTCAACCATATTGCTTCTTCAGAATCCATGATATATTATTGTGGATGAATTACATATTTACATCGTATATTATATTTAAAGATTGATAATGAAATGAAGATAATTTATTTGATCTCATAACTAATCACCAATTGTTAATTATCCTAATTTAATGTATACTAATTAAGCGCTGATAAACTCAACTATTGCCTACTACTTTGGAATTATGATCATGATTTTCTTTACTACACAATATTGAGCAGAAGAAGAGAACGTGGCTTAAGAATGGAGAAGTACCACATGGAGAATCACATGGTATGCCTTCATCCAGTCATAGTGGCAAGTACTGTGCATTGTAGAAAGTAGTCATTGATAGGTGTTCTGACATCTTGTTTTCTTTGTTTACCCTGAAACCATTGATGGCATAGTGTGATTTCTACTTTATATTTTTAATGTGACTTTGCAGAATGCGGTATGCTTCTCGAAACTATGATGAACAAACTTCTGCTTCCCAGACTGTCTCAACATTTGATGCTGCATTGAAATCTGAACCGGGAGAGAAATCGCATTCTTTTAATCCCAAAGTTGGGTCAGGTTACATTGAATGTATTTTTGTTAGCTACTAAACCAAATTAATTCTAGATTGTTCTTGAATTAATTAAGTACATGAATATGTAATGTGCATGATACATGAATGTATTTGTCTTAGAATATGTAATGGTTAGGTTCATGTACATGAATTTGGACATGTAGTATAATTATTATAGTGGCTCTAGAAGTATCCTAAGAGTCCTATAAATAACATTGTTCTTGAACCATTTGAAGCAAGTGAAATCAAAGTATTCTTGAGTGTTCTCCTAAATTATATTTCACTTCTTCTCTATAATTTATCCTCTTCCATATATTTTCAACGAGTGGTATCATGGAAACATATTGCGAGTTTTGATTCTCTACCTCAGTTATGGAATGAACTTGAATTTATTTGCAATAATTATAAAGGTCTATCGTTACCTAAGAGTCTCGGTTTTTGGAACAAGATGAGAAACTTGTAGAAGAAATTGATGAAGTTGAAGAAGAAGAGAGTAAAAACAAAGACTTTGAAGATATATGTCGGGAAGCAAAAGAAATAGATCATGACGAAAATAAAGAATTTGAAGAGATAATAATTGAAGCATCTTTTGAGAAAGAAGAAGAAAAAGAAAAGTGTTGCAGAAATTGTCGAAATTGAGAAAATAGAAGAAGAGATTGTTGACGAAAAGGATGAGTTTGATAAAAGGTCAAGGTTTGGTTCCTCCTCTTCTGATGATTTAGATAACGTGGAAGTTCATCTAAAGAGTGACCAAGTAACAGTGCTAAATGTGGAATCCCCAAAGAAGTTTGATTCAGGAGAGTCTCTTGCCAATTATTTATCTCCCCAGTTTAGCAAATCTCAGTTGGAGTTGAATGATATTGGTAGCAAATCATCCATTGCAGCAGATGATTGGAATGTTAGTGAATCATCAAGGCTTTCATTTGCCCATGTAGACAAGGACAATGTTTAATCAATAGGATCATGTGATACATTGAAAGATGATGAATTGCTAGACCAATCTAGTACACCGGGTGAAAATAAGTTGAGTACACAGGATGAAAATAAGTTGAGTTTTGGAACATTGAGAGGTGGCTTTCGAAATAAGGGCTACAAGCATCCGCTATATAACAGGAAGTCATCAGGTGATGATGCCACATCTTTGATCCAAAAAGCGGCTGTGAAGAGTTCCACACTGATTGAGCAGCAGGTGGCTTCTCCCTCTGTGAGGAGCTCTATAAATTCCATCATAAGCAACAATGCAGACAAAAATTCAAGCTTCGGCACATCAATGGCTCGTTCAGATTCAGATTCAGATTCGCATACTAACAATTTAGAGGAGAATGAGAAAACTATTTTGTGTGTCAAAATTGATTTGGGATTTAGAGTGATGAATTTTGTGGAAGACATAGAATGGGTAAACATCGAGAAGTATTTCGATCAAAGGGAGTTTGTAAATAGAAAAATGGAGAAGCAACACAAGAAGTTTATGAAGCATGCAAAATGTGAGAAGCTAGTAAGCAAGATCAAGAAGAACAAATGGAAACTTCAAGCAATTGTGTCATATACATCAATGGAGATGACAAAAGAGTTTGTTGCGTTTGAAGGAATCAGAAGATCAAAAAGTTTTACGACATTGTGAAGAATAAATTTGGTTTACGGGAGGTCTTGTTAGCAACTAAACCAAATTAATTCTAGATTGTTCTTGAATTAATTAAGTACATGAATATGTAATGTACATGATACATGAATGTATTTGTCTTGGAATATTTAATAGTTAGGTTCATGTATATGAATTTGGACATGTAGTATAATTATTATAGTGGATCTAGAAGTATCCTAAGAGTCCTATAAATAGCATTGTTCTTGAACCATTTGAAGCAAGTGAAATCAAAGTATTTTTGAGTGTTCTCCTAGGTTATATTTCACTTCTTCTCTATAATTTATCATCTTCCATATATTTTCAACAATTTTCAGTCCAAGCTATACCATCAAATCTGATGACGTGAACCTGAGGAAGTGTCTTCTCAATTAAGCTGCAGGGTGATACCCTTGATACATATCCCCCTGACGAACAAAGAAGAGTTGTAGATGATGATTCTCAGGAGCTAATTGGCTCGAGGTCATCTTGTGTTACCTGGGATGAAAAAGAATGAAATAAGGGAGCCTAAAGGACATGCATATTGATAGTACTGAAACAACAGAGATGATTCTTACAACCTTCAACCTAGATCCTCCACGGGGGGAGCTGTTAAATTAAGAACTGATTATCAAATGGATTTCAACTTTGATAATGAAAGAATGCACGCAAGTATCAGTCTGGTGGGAACGAGTTTGATGACATCGAAACTGAGACAGACAATTACATGGATGCACTTAACACCATTGACTCAGAATCTGAAACTGATTTAGAGTGCCAAACAAAGAGAGAAGTAGAGCAATTCTCCACTTTGAACAATAAACCAGTGGATAAGGGAATTCATAGGCTTACACCACATCAGTCGGACAGCCATTCGTTAGATTTGAACCTCATGTTCTAGATTCTGAAATTCATTTAGAGTGCCAAACAAAGAGAGAAGTGAAGCAATTCGGTCTCGGCTTTGAACAATAAAGCAGTGGATATGAGGGAATGCATAGGCTTACACCCCCAGCACTCAAACAGCCATTCATTGAATTTTGAACCTAATGTTCCAGTTCACATCCCCTCAAACATAACTATATCTAAAGAAAACTACAGCTCCGTCTCCCCTGAATCTCCCAAGGAAGCTAACAGTTTGTTAAACAAAGAAGCATCCATCGCTAAACCCAACTCGGTACCCTCAGAGTGTCAGTCCCATGTACAGTCTGCTCAAAAGGTGCTGAATATTCGACTCTAAACACCTTCCCTGATATTGATTCCAATGGGAGTGATGATATTCTTGATGGTTCAAATGCAGAAAATGTTGTCAGAAATTTGTCATCCTTTTAAGTCAAGGGAACCTCGTTTACAGACTCCTAAGAGTGATTCTATCTTAAAGAGTTCTTGTGAGTCGCAAAACTCTCCATCTTTGCCTTCTAGTGTTACTGGAATTAACTTATGGGCAAATGGGTCTGCTGGGACTTGAGCAATCAAAACCTCCATATGTCAGTGTCTTGAATTATCTGTCAATCACGATTCTGCGGCCAAAAGTAAAGAGAGAACAGATTTTTGTTCAAATCAAAGTAACATTCTCGAGGGTGATGGAATGGTGTTGCAACACCTACCACAAAATTCTCTCAATTTAAATAGCTGCTGCTAATTAATTCATATGCAACCAAAGCACTCTCTTTTCTCTCTTACTGATTCCACATTACAAAAGACTCCAACTTCTATTTAAAAAGGAAACAAGCCGACATATGGTTGTGTACATATTATCATTATATCTTGCTGTTAATTACCTTACTTCTTCAAATTGGTTTTGTCGTCTTAGTCTCAGCCGCAATTTTTTACCGAGGCAATGACCATGCATACGTGTTCATAAAGAGTCCAGTAGATTTATTCCATGGTGACTTCACTCTATCCAATAGAAACCAAGTTCTTTACACTTAAGACAATGTAACGACCATGCATGTATGCTTTTGTGTCGAAGTATCCAAGTTGGATTTTAATTCTCCACTGTGAAGTTAAGTTCTACTGCATGAATGGATTTGTCTAGAATTTACTTATTTAAGTGAGTCACCTCTCAAAATAACCAATAGCATTAAAACTTATTAGTGAAGCTTGCGGCTATTCTCCTTTCACACTAGCTAGGAGGTTGAGTTTGTATTTTCTAACACTCCCCTTCAAGTTCTACTTTGCATCCCCAGTCCTTTTTCGAATTTCTCGAACACTTATGTATTCAACGGTTTTGTAAAAATGTCTATAAGTTGATCTTCAGTTCTGCAATGAACTAAGGGGATGTTTGATAAAAATTAAATGAATCTGAATTTGAATTTGAATTTGAATTTGAATTTGAATCTGAATGAGTTGAATCTGAATCTGAATCTGAATAAAAAAGTTATTTGATAATTGACATGTCTGAAACATCCGAATGACAAAATTTTATTATTTTACCCCTCTAAAAAAATTTAAAATTGTTGTAAATTTATTTAATATTACTTAATACAATAGTTAATATTTTTTTAAAATTTTTTAAAATTTTTTTTACTCATTCAGCTGCTCATTCAGCCATTCAGCTAAAAAAATCTGACTTAGCCATTCAGCTCAATCATCTGACCGATTCAGCCATTCAGACCAAAACAAACGCACTGACCGATTCAGCCATTCAACTCCATTAAGTCCTAAACAAACACCCCCTAACTCCACAATTTTATTTTTGAGCTAAATATACTTTTGTTATACCAAATTTTACCTTCTTTATAATTTGGCTCCTAAAATAATTGGACTTACAAATCACTACATAAAATACTGCATTGCATACAATGTCGACCCTAAAATAATTTTTCTGTAAAAATTGACCGAAATACCATATACGACCGATAGCTCGGTTGGACTTGATTGATTTTATACGGTTTGACTGTAAAACAAATATGTGTTGATTGTATTAAAATATTAAAATATAATAAATAACCATATAAAAACAAATTAACAAAAAATAAAACAAACAAAAAAAAACTTAGGTTTTGGAACTAAGCACCACAAATTTTCAATATTTTTCCGTTTCATCAATCTCCATAACCAAAGAAAAAGAAGAAACTAAAATATATATAAAAAAAAAGAGGGTCAAACATCATATTGCAAACACTACAAAAGAATAAACCCAGATCCATGGTCATCACCATCTTCAAATCCTCAATCCTAAGAGAAAACTCATGTAAAACATCATAGTCCCCCATCTAAGGTTTCATAGTCTGCAGAACCTCAGATCTCTCAAGCTTGCCTCATATTATCTCCTTCTCTTTGGCGAAAGTCATGCAATACTGGTGTGGCGGTTGCCAGAAGTGGTGCAACGTTGGGCAGAGGTTAGGCGGTGTTTGAGCGATAATCTAGAAGTAACGAGGTTTCTTTTTACTTTCTTCAAATCTGGGTTTAGGTCTTTAGATCTGATTTTACTTTTAGATTTGAGTTTACTTTCTTCTTGTTTTTGAATTGTGTAGTCTTAGAAGTGAGAATAGCAGCTAGGCTAAAGTTGTTTATGATTTTGAATTTAATATGAATACCCGAAAAAAATTTGGGTGAACGTGAGTGTATTCTACCTTTGGTTGGGATGCTAGATGGCAAGACTATGGAGGAGAAAGAAGCGGTTGTCAATGTGTTATCCATGATTATGGATTATCCTGGGAATAGAAGGATTTTTAGAAAAGAAGAGGGAGGAATAGTGAGTTATTAATTTATTTTTCTTGTATTTTGGTTAGTAGTAATTTATTTTTCTTGTATTTAATTTATCATTTCTTCTTCTTCTTCTTATATTTTTCTTGTATTTAATTTATCTATTTTTATTTTTTATCAATATTTTTTCTCTTTAATTTGTATTTTATTATTTATTCTTATTCTTTTTTTTTTGTATTTTTATACGGACAAAATGTATAAAATATGGTAAGTTATTATTATTTTATCACAAATATACTGTCAAATCGTATTTTAATACGATCAACACATATTTCCGGCATCATGTCCCTGGCACAAGCTTTATTCCGGTCAATTTCTGTTAAAAATTCAATTTGGGGTGGATATTGTATGTAATTCGGTACTTTATGTAGTGATTTGTAAGCTCAATTACTTTAAGGGTCAAATTACGAGGAGAGAGTAACTTAGTGTAACAAAAGTGTATTTAGCCCTTTATTTTTCACTTGTTTCTGAATAAAATGATACTTTATGTCGATGTGTTTGGTCCGGCTTTGAGATACTGGATTCTTTGCAAGTGATATAGTAGACTTGTCGACATATATTGTAGTCGGGCTATCCTGCGAGAGATATACTCACTCAAAATATTCTTTAACCAAATTGCTTGACATGTACACGTTGTTGCGGCTATATAATCGACTTCACATGAAAGAGCAACTGTTTGTTGTTTCTTTGATGACCAAGCAAATAACGCTGACCCAATATAAAATACATATCATGAAGTGCTTTTTCGACCATCTAAGTCTCCACCATAATCACTATTCGAATAACCAACTAATTTCGAATCATGAGAATGCTCGTAATAGAATAAACCATGAGCAGTTATACATTTGACATATCTCAAAATTCTTTTTGTTTCAATAAAGTGATCTTGCTTTGGCGCCTCCATGTATCTACTGACCAAGCCAACTGCGTACATAATATATGGTCTTGTAAAAGTCAAGTACCTCAGACTTCCGACCAGACTTTTGAATAGTGTCCGATTTACCGACTCTCTATTTGAATCACTTCACAACTTCATGCCTGCTTCTGTTGGCGTTGCTACTGGCTTGCAATCCTCCATTCTAACTTTACCGAGTATTTGTTTCACATATTTCTTTGTGACATAAAAATTCATTCTTCTATTTGATTAGCTTTGACTCCAAGAAATTTTGACATTTCTCCAATATCTGTCATTTCAAATTATTTAGTTATAACTTTTTTAAAATCACTGAACATACCTGGATTATTCCCCGTGAAGATAATATCATCCATATTGACCATCCGGTATTTTCGGCAACAAATGTTATCTGCTCAAATAGATAAATAGATTAGATAGCTACAACAGTTGTTATATATTTGTTCTTATCTCCTTTATATATCTTCTTATCTTGTATACCAGACATATGTATATAGTTGGAGTGCATCAGGTTGTAAATGAATAAGAGAAAATATTTTACGCTTACTGTAGTGATTATTATTCTCTCATTCTAAGTTGGTATCAGAGCTTCAAAACCGACATCATGTCGTCACCCGGATCCTCCTCCGTTGGTTCCCAACAACAGCTCACGATGAACACTCTCACGTCACCACTCAATTTAACAAATCCAACTGAAACACTGGTGATGAAACTTCACCCAGGTAAACTACCTTTCATGGAAGGCTCAACTCTTGCCTCTTCTACGAGGAAATAACTTGAAGCGATTCGTTGATGGAACAACTATACCGCCGCCGGAAAAAATCCTTGCCACTGTCACGGGTGCGGCACCCATTGATAACCCAGATTACTTGATCTGGTATCAGCAAGACCAAAATCTGCTTAGTTTATTGATCTCATCTCTTCGTGAGGACATTGTTCCGTTGATTCTCGATGCACAGACCTCCCGTGAGTTATGGACAATGCTTGAGTCTGCATATGCATCACCTTCTACAACAAGAATTATGAATCTTCGTCTTAGCCTTCAAGAAATCAAGCAAAATGATGACTCCATCTCTGACTATCTTTATCGGGCAAAAGCAATCAATGACCAACTCGCAGCCGCCGGACGACCAATGTGTGTGACAAAGTTTACTTGCATAATTCTCAAAGGATTACGCCAGGAATTTCATAGCGTAATTCCTTCTATCACAAATCGGCCGGAACCTATTTCCTTCACTGATCTTCACAGCACTCTAATGAATCAAGAGTTGCTCACCCAACATTTTTCCGGTGCTCCTATATCCCCTCCAAGTCAGGCCAGTCCCTCAGAAATTCCTACTGCGGTCACTTCCATCCCACCATCTGCTAATTTGGTTCAGCGAATATCACATCCAAGGAATGGTAATGGCTATTCTAATCGTAATCATCGGGATGAGAACAACCGGAACTCTAATAATCGATCACATAATTATCATGATAATAGGCGTTACAACAATGGTCGCCCAAATTCCGGACAGTCTAATCATGCTCCTCAATGTCAAATTTGTCACCGATACAACCACACTGCAGCAACTTGCCGCCAGCGCTATAACTATGCGCATCAGCCGAATGCCAACACGGTTTCTTTCTATCCTGCAAACTACACTGATGCATGGTTCCCAGACACAGGGGCTACTCACCATTCCACTCCTGACCTTCAACAATTAGATCACTCACTTGCATACACTGGGTCTGACACTCTCCGCGTGGGTAATGGTAAAGGGCTTCATATAGCTAATATGGGTTCCTCTGATTTACAGTTTGAGAATAGTTCATTTGCCTTGCGTGATATTTTACATGTTCCTCATCTCACTAAGTCGTTGCTTTCCGTTAACAAATTTACAAATGATAATGATGTATTTTTTGAGTTTCACCCTACTTTTTTTTCTGTTAAGGATCGCAAGTGAAAGAGGACTCTACTATCTGCCACCTTCTAATTCTTTAACAAATAAACAACCTACAGCCCTTGTCGCCACCAAAGCCTCCTCTACATGTTGGCATAGTCGTTTAGGTCATCCGCACTTACAAATTTTGAATAAAGTTATTTCCAGCCATAAGCTACCAGTTTCAACTTCGAAAATTCAATTTTGTAATGCCTGTCAACTAGGCAAAGCCTCTAGACTTCATTTGTCTGTCACCAAGCATAATGTTTCCTCTATTCTTGAATTAATTTACAGTGATCTGTGGGGTCCTTCTCCCACTCTTTCTAGTGAAGGTCATCGTTATTTTGTAATTTTTGTGGATGCATTTACAAAATTCATATGGTTTTATCCTATGCAAGCAAAGTCTGATGTCTTTCCAATTTTTAAGTCATTCCAAACACTTGTTGAGCGTCAATATAGTGTAAAAATAAAATCTGTTCAAACAGACTGGGTGGGGAATTTCGTACTTTAAACAAATTTTTTGCCTCAATTGGTATTAATCATCGTTTAATTTGCCCCCACACACACGAACAAAATAGCATGGTTGAACGTAGACATCGACATATTGTTGAGACTGGCCACTTGTGATGAAACTTCACCCAGGTAACTACCTTTCATGCAATCTGTCTCCCTTCACAGTCCCAGTTCCTCTCGGCTTCAATCCAATACAAACCCTCGCACAATATCCTTCATGTCTCCTCCTCCAAAAGAAAAATACCTTTCCTATCTCTATTAGACAACACCAGTGCTACCATCCATTCATTCCTCTCAATCAACCACTCCTTCAGTCCGTTCAATATCTGATGATTCCCATATCCTCTCCTCATCTCCAATATTTTCTCCTGGCTTACAACTTGCTTCTAATCTCAGTCACTCTGCCCCGACACCAACAAACTCTTTGCAACGCAATCCTCAACACACTGGCGTGGTGACTCGAGCAATGTTGCGCAAAATGAATCAATCCACAACAGAGGCCCTCACTATAGCTATTGACAAGATTCCTGATATTGAACCATCATGTTACTCACAGGCTGTTAAATTTAGTAAATGGCGTGATGCTATGGATTTGGAGATTAATGCTTTAATTTCGCAAGGTACGTGGGTTCTTGTTCCACAACCTCCTCATATGAATATTGTTGGTTGTAAATGGGTTTACCGAATTAAACGAAAACCCAATGGAGAGATTGACAGATATAAGGCGCGCCTCGTTGCCAAGGGTTTTAATCAAGAAGCTGGCATTGATTTTGTGGAGACTTTTAGTCCTGTCGTTAAGCCCACAACCATACGGGTAGTCCTCTCCCTAGTCGTCTCCCAGTCATGGCATATTCACCAACTTGATGTCAACAATGCTTTCTTAAATGGGTGGTTAGAGGAAACAGTTTATATGGCTCAACCTAAAGCTTACGAGGACAAGACTTTTCCTAATCATGTTTGTCAACTTCGTAAGTCTTTGTATGGACTCAAACAAGCCCCTCGGGCTTGGTATCAACGGCTAACTGAATTCCTCATAGCGTTGGATTTTTCTATCTCCAGTTCGGATACATCCATGTTCTATAAGTCCACTGGCATGGACAAATTGATACTATTAGTTTACGTGGATGATATTATCATCACGGGAAACTCTTCGGCAGCAATTGACAGGTTGATGAAGTCTCTTGGTGCTGAATTTGCGTTAAAGGATCTAGGCCCTCTTAGTTTCTTCTTGGGTGTTGAGGCAATTCACACTCCACGTGGTTTATTATTATCTCAGAAGAAGTATATTAATGATGTTATCGCACGGGCCAACATGACTGCTTGCAAACCAGTTCGAACACCGTCGTCCACCCATCACTCATCTTTGGTTTCTTCAACCACTTCTCACATTGATGTTCGATTTTTTCGCCAAATAGTTGGCGCATTGCAGTATATTACGTTAACTCGTCCGGACATTTCGTTTGCCGTGAATAAAGCGTGTCAATCAATGCATTCGCCTACTGATTCGGACTGGGTTGCTGTAAAGAGTATCCTTCGTTACCTACAATATATAGCCCATTATGGTCTGTCGGTCTTAAAATCCAAGAAGCCATTCACATTACAAGCGTTCTGTGCCTCTGATTGGGCTGGTTGTCAACATGACCGACGATCAACAGCAGGTTTTTCCATATTCATGGGCCCAAATCTTATTTCGTGGAAGTCTGGTAAACAACGTACGGTTGCTCGTTCGTCCACGGAGGCAGAGTATAAATGTTTAGCCGATACAGCAGCTGAGTTAAAATGACTTCAATATTTGTTTCATGAGTTAGGAATCTTCATGTCCGAACCACCTGTGTTGTGGTATGATAATATCGGTGCAACTTACTTGGCGGCTAATCCTGTTTTCCATGCTCGCACGAAACATGTGGAAGTGGATTATCATTTTGTTCGTGAGAAAGTTGCACGACGAGATCTTAGCGTCCGTTTTATTTCCACGAATGATCAGGTTGCTGATATTTTTACAAAGCCCCTTGGTATCAATAGATTTGAGTTTTTGCGCAGCAAGCTGACGGTCATTCCACCACCATCCGCTTGACGGGGGGTATTGACCATCCGGTATTTTCGGCAACAAATGTTATCTGCTCAAATAGATAAATAGATTAGATAGCTACAGCAGTTGTTATATATTTGTTTTTATCTCCTTTATGTATCTTCTGATCTTGTATACCAGACATATGTATATAGTTGGAGTGCATCAGGTTGTAAATGAATAAGAGAAAATATTTTACGCTTACTGTAGTGATTATTATTCTCTCATTCTAAGTATCCACATATAAGCATACCTTCATTATGTCTTCATCTTAATATTTCTTTGTGTATAAGGCATGCTCATATGGACTTTTTATGAATCCATTTATCTAAAAGTACTCGTCTATCCTGGTATTCCATGCTCGCGGAACTTGCTTCAGCTAGCTCATATAAGGCTTTCTTCAATCGATAGACTTTGTCTTCTTACCCTGTATTAACATATCCAGGTGGTTGCTCAATATAGACTTCTTCTAGGTATAGCCATTTAGGAGAGCTGATTTCACATCCATATGATAAATCATCCACCTATTTTGTGCTGCAAGTGCTGTGAGAAGTTTGATAGCATCAATCCTTGCAATTGGGGCAAATACCTCATCTTAGTCAACTTCATATCTTTGTTTGTAGCCTTTAGCTACTAACTTTGCTTTCTACTTCTCCACATTTCCATCTTAATTAGTCTTTGTCTAGTACACACACTTCACTCCAATAGCTTTGTGTCCTTTTGGTAGAGTTGTCAATTCTCATGTGTCATTTCTTTTTGATTGCACCAATTTCTTCATTCATGGTTTTCCTCCATTTTTCTTCTTCAGCAACCTCTTTATACGTCATTTGATCACATTATGCCATCACGCAAAACCAGAGCCGATCCTGGATTTTTTAAAGCTCAGGGTGAAATATCTCGAGTGTGCCCACTGGCGAAGCCAGGAAATTTGGTGGGGGTTCGAGGGTAGCGGCCCCGAGAATTTTTTTTTAATACTTTTTGTATTTTTGTATTTTTGTATTTTTTTTAGTTTGACGCGGGTTCGTAGTGTGTTGAGATGAAACACTTATTTTAATATAAAGGTTTGACAAAAGTTTTTTCACAATATAATTAAAACAGTGTTTCATATCAACAATTGTAAAAGTGTTTTTGATAAAAAAAAATAAATTAAAAAAATTATTTAAAATGTCATAGCAACAATTATATTGACATGTTATTAAAATAAATATAAAATTATCGCTAAATATATATTTATTTTACCAATATAATTATCATTTTAACATTATTAATTATAACATTACATCCTCCTCTTACAAAAACAATTTCGTTCAAATTTTTTTCTTAATTATATATTTACAAATTCTTACATATATGAATGTAAAATTTATTTGTTAGTATTTATATCTGGAGAATGTTACGGCAGTATTAATTACTTTTATGATAGGAGTTTGACATTTGAAGGCTTTTTGGACTGTTAGTGAAAAAGAAATGGAAATTAAAATGCACCAACAAAGAATCGAACTAGGGACTCTACCTTGACATGGTATTGTTCCACTATTAGACCACTGGTGCTTGAATATACACCTAAGAAAGACTAAATTACACATATATACACAACCTTATAATTAATTTTTGGGCCCCCTTCAGTTTTGGGCCCTAGGCGGTCGCCCAGCTCACTCTGGCCCAGGGCCGGCTCTGGGCAAAATAATGAATAGTGAAACGTGGTTTAGATACGACTTGTAACATCATATAGGTTGTTTAAACTTCGCATTTTCATTGGTGCTCCCCCTGAATTACTGGTGCTGCTACTTCCTAACATTGATGGTGTCGATGCAGGAGTTGTTGGAGTAGGGCTTGGTGGAGGAGTTTGATCGTCACCTTCTTCAACTGATATTTCTTCCAAGTCATTATCATCCTAAAAAAATAAGCCTTTTACTTTCTCTTCTTCTTCGCTCCATTTCTAGTAATCTGCTTCATCGAACTTAACATCTTGAGAGATGATCACTCTCTTGGTTAGAGGATTATACAGTCTGTATGCTTGATTTCTTTTGTCGTAGCCAATGAAAATGCATTTTTATCCTCTGTCATCTAGCTTTTTCTCTTGTTATAGAACGCGGGCATATGCTATGCAACCAAAAATCCTGAGATGTCTAATTGTTGGCTTGCTGTTGTTGAAAAATAATGAACTCACACACACTAGAGAAAAATGGAGAAGATGTTATCACAAAGGAAGTTTTATATTTCTTGTTTGCTCCAAATGAGTTGAGTACATAGGTATTTATAGGAATCTCCTAACATGTATAAACCCAAATACATGAATGAACACTTAATAAAAAACAACTCCCTAGACACCTTTTCAACTAGCTACATGAACCATCAAATACATGAACCAACAAGTATATTAACCAACAAGTACATGAATATTAAATAAATAAAAATACTTAATTACTTTTGGGACAAGTTTATTTTTCAACACCCCTCTTAAACTTGTCACACCAAGTAAACTCCACAATTTGCAAAATAATTCGACTTTGAGTGGCTTCGTGAAAATATCTGCAATTTGGTCTTGAGTCTTCACAAATACAAGTTCAACTTCTTTCTTTGCAACACATTCTCTTATAAAATGATAGCTCGTATCAATGTGTTTGCTTCGGTCATGAAACACTGGATTTTTTGCCAATGCAATTGTCGACTTATTGTCGATACAAATCTCTGTTGGCTTGTTGCAAATTAAGATCTCTTAAAATATTTTGAAGCCAAATGGATTGGCAAACACAAGATGTAGCAGCAACATATTCCGCTTCACAAGTCGAGAGGGTCACAATAGGTTGCTTCTTTGAGGACCATGTAAATGCCGAATTCCCCATAAAGAAAATAAATTCGGTTGTACTCTTTCTATCATCAACATCACCAGCCCAATTACTATCACAATACCCCTCAAGCTTGAAATTATTTGAAATTGAATAAAATAAGCCAAAATCAAGAGTACCATTGATGTAACAGAGAATTCGTTTAGCAACCTTCAAATGAGTCACGGTGGGGTTTTCCATGTAACGACTAACAAGGCTAACTCCATATACAATATCCGGCCTTGTGGATGTTAAGTATTGCAAACTTCCAACAAGACTCTTGAAAAATGTTGGATCCACCGTATCTCCTTCTTCATGCTTTGACAATTTAATTCCACATTCAATGGGTGTGCTCACCGGCTTACAATCAAGCATTTTAAATTTCTTAAGAAGATCTTTAGCATATCCTTCTTGAGAAATAAAAATCCCTTCTTTGCTTTGCTTTACTTCATGACCAAGGTAGTAAGCCATGAGACCCATATCTGTCATCTCGAATTCATGCGTCACAGCCTTCTTAAATTCTTCAAATATGCTTGGATTACTTCCGGTAAAAATCAAATCATCAATATATAAGCACACAAATAAAATATCGCCATTCTTTCCAACCTTTGAATAAACGGCATGTTCATAAGGGCATCTTTTAAAATTATTATCTTGGAAATATTTATCAATTCGGCTATTCCAAGCTCTTGGCGCCTGTTTCAATCCATGTAATGCCTTCTGCAATCTTAAAACTTTATCTTCATCTCCTTTGACAATATAGCCAAGTGGTTGCTCCACATACACCTCCTCTTCAAGAAATCCATTTAAAATGCGGACTTCACATCCGTTTAGTAAATTGACCAATCATTTTGAGCCGCCAACGATACAAGCAATTTTATAGTTTCCAGGCGAGCAACGGGGGCAAATACTTCATCATAGTCAATACCAGGTCTTTGATTGTAGCCTTTGGCTACTAATCCTACTTTGTATTTCTTCATTTCACCCTTTGCATTCTTCTTTGTCTTGTACACCCATTTCACCCCAATTGGCTTTTGACCTTTTGGAAGTGTAGTAAGCTCCCATGTCTCATTCTTCACAATGGATTTGATTTCTTTATTCATGGCACTCCTCCATTTCTTGTCTTTGGATGCTACTTCAAACCCCATAGGTTCACAATCCGCAAAAAGACAAAATAAATTCAAATTATCAATATTTACCTCCTCGGTACTATCAAGAATTTCTTGTACACTTCTCATCTTTTGAGGTCGCTCACTTGAACTTGATTGAGATGAAGATAGACTAGATTGCCCATTAGATGATGGTGGGGATAGTGGTGGAGATGGAGGTGGAGAAATAGGATTCCCTGAGTCTGCTTCTCTTTCTTGCGCTTCCTCGTCAATGAAAGGAAAGAAATTATAATTTTCCTCCAAAATGTTCTAATCCCACGAGCTTTCTTCATCAAATTTCACATCTCTACTTATCACAATTTTTCCATTGCTTGGATTGTACAATTTGTAGCCTTTGGATCTTGCATAATAGCCGATAAAAATATGTTTCTCACTTTTATCATCTAGCTTTAACCTCTTCTCATCCGGTACATGCATATAAGCAATATTCCCAAAAACACACAAATGAGAAATACTTGGCTTTCTCCCATTCCATGCTTCTTGTGGTGTCATGTCTTCAACACTTCTAGTTGGGCAATGGTTTGAAAAATAGATGGCACAATCAATAGCTTCGGCCCAAAATTCTCTTGGCATTTGCTTGCTATTCAACATACTTCGAGCCATGTTAAGGATGCTTCTATTGTTTCTCTCCGCCACCCCATTTTGTTGTGGTAATCTTGGAACCGTTAAAGGATGACGGATTCCATTTTCTTCACAAAATAATTTAAATTCATTTAAAGTGAACTCGCCCCCTCTATAGGATCTAATGGCTTTGATATTATACCCGCTATGCTTCTCCATAAGAGCTTTAAATTTTTTAAAAGCTCCAAACACCTCCAATTTTTCTTTGAGAAAATACAACAATGTCTTCCTACTAAAATCATCGATAAAGAGGAGAAAATAATTATTCTTACCAAATGATGATGGATGAATAGGACCACATACATCCGAGTGCATAAGTTCCAACGACATGGTTGCTCTAGTAGTTGACTTTTTCAAAAAAACTTTCCCGAGATTACTTGCCAAAAAGACACCCTTCGTAAAGTTGATCGGGGTGGTGAATTGAAGGCAACCTATTCACCATCCTCTTCTTCGACAAAGCTTCCAAACCGCCAAAATTCAAGTGCCTAAGTCTCAAGTGCCAAAGCCAAGACCAATCTTTGAAACAAGCTTTTAAACATTTTGCCACATCATTTTGAATATTCAATAAGAACATTCGATTTCTTGTCATAAGCACCTTCACTAGTAAATTTCCGGATTGATCTCTTATTGAAAGGTTAGAATATTTCATCAAAATATCATAACCTTTCTCTAAGAGTTGCCCCAAGCTCAAAAGATTGTTCTTCATATTTGGCACATAATAAACATTTAAAATAAATTGGTGTCTTCCATCCTTTAAGCGAATCAAAATTTTACCTTTTCCTTTAACTAGAATTTTTGACGAGTCTCCAAAAGTGACATTATCGAATACAGATTTATCAAGCTCAACGAACATATTTTTCCTTCCACACATATGATTGCTTGCACCCGTGTCAAGATACCATGAATTGTCATCTTCACTCATCTCTCCTTTGCACGTCAAAAGTAAAGTGGGCTCCACTTCATCAATATTTTTCTCCACATAATTTGACTTTCCTTCAACATCTTTTGAATCATTCTTACACTCCGAAGCATAATGCCCATAATCATGACAATTGTAACATTGAACTCGAGATTTATCATACTTCCTTTGATACGGTCGTGAATAATTTTCTCTTCCACAACCCCTTGTATGGTGAGACTCTTGGCCCATTTCTTCTTTGGGAGGAGAGTAATGGCCTCATCTTCCACCTCTTCCACGGCCACGTGCTTTGTCGCGGCCTCGTGCTTGGCCATGACCTCGACCTTGTTGACTATTTCCATGCTTTTCTTCTCTCTCCTTGAAAGAAAGCTTCGCTTGGAGCACTTGCTCAATAGGCCCCTTCTTTTGCTTTTCAAGCCTTTCTTCATGGATTTGCAATGAACCCATAAGTTCGTCAACGGTCATGGTTTCCAAGTCTTTCGACTCCTCAATGGCTACAACAATATACTCATACTTGGGACTTAAAGAACGAAGGATTTTTTTATTTACTCGAACATCATTAATTTCTTCACCATTACTTTTCATTTGATTGGCAAGTGCCAAAATTCTAGAAAAATAATCCGAAATTGATTCGGACTCCTTCATACGCAAACCTTCGAAATCACTTCTCAAGGTTTGAAGACGAACCTTCTTTACTTTGGCGACTCCCTTTAACGAATTTTGGAGAATTTCCCACGCTTGCTTGGCAGTGGTGGCAAGAGCAACTTTTTGCAACATTGCATCATCCAAACATTGATGAATGATAGTGACCGTTTTTTGATCTTTCTTTCTTGTGGCACTCAAAGCTTCCTTTTGTGCTTGTGATAACGAATCTTCATTTTCGGGCTCTCCATATCCTTTGGTCACAATGTCCCATAGATCTTGTGAACCAAAAATCGCCTTCATGCGAATACTCCGACTTTCATAGTTATCCTTCCTCAATTGAGGAACTTGAAATTGGACCGATCCATTTGCCATTTTCTAGTGGGTGTTACTAGCAACCTAGCTCTAATACCAATTTGTTGAAAAATAATGAACTCACACACACTAGAGAAAAATGGAGAAGATGTTATCACAAAGGAAGTTTTATATTTCTTGCTTGCTCCAAATGAGTTGAGTACATAGGTATTTATAGGAATCTCCTAACATGTATAAACCCAAATACATGAATGAGCACTTAATAAAAAACAACTCCCTAGACACCTTTTCAACTAGCTACATGAACCATCAAATACATGAACCAACAAGTATATGAACCAACAAGTACATGAATATTAATTAAATAAAAATACTTAATTACTTTTGGGACAAGTTTATTTTTAAACAGCTGCCACTCCATGCTTCATTTGGTGTCTTGAACTTTTGAACTTATTGTCGGACATCTGTTTAGCAGATAAACAGCACAGTAAATAGCTTCAGCCCAAAAGTTTATCAGTAAGTGCTTACCTTTCACTATACTTCTCACCATATCAAGAATCGTTCGATTCTTTCTTTCTGATATCCTATTTTATTGGGGTGTATATGCGGCTATCAGCTAGTGTATTATTCCATGCTCCTTGTAAAAATTTTCAAACTTTGAGGTGTACTCGCCTCCATGGTCTACTCTTAGTACCTTCACATACTCTGCACTTTGATTTTCTGCCATTGCTTTGAATTTATCAAGGGCTTCTGATTTTTCTTTAAGGATATTAATCCAACTCTTTCTGCTGAAATCGTCAATAAATGTAAGATAGTATTTGTTTCCTCCAAGTGATTCGATGTCAAACGGACCGATGATATCTGTGTGCACGAGCTGTAACGGCCTTCTGGCTCTCCAAGATTTTCCAACTTCAAAACTTTGTTTGTGTTGCTTCCCTTTCATGCAACCTTCACATAATTGATCTAAATGATTAATTTTTGGCAGTCGTTTACCATCTTTCCTTTTGATAATAACTTCAAGCCAATGAATCCAAGATGATCAAATTTGAGATGCCATAACCACAAATTATTTTTAATGATGGACTTCAAGCACTTTATTGCCCCCGTCTGAATATCCAGTGTGAATAGACGATTCCTTCTCATATTAACTTTAGAAAATAATTCACCACTTCTGTTTCTGATGATGAGAGAGCGATCTCTCATGTGTATGTCATACCCTTTCTCAAGAAGTCGGCCAAGACTGATAATGTTGCTTTTCAAAGATAAAACATAATAAACATCTGAAATGTACTTTCTATCTCCATTCTTCGCCAATATCATAATCTTTCTGTTGCCTTTAACTGGAATCTTCAATGAATTTCCAAACGTGACTTTGGTCCCTAGACTATCTTGTTCAACTCTGAACAATTCTTTTCTGCCACACCTGATTGCTTATACCACTGTCGAGGTACCAAATATTTTTCCTTGTATCCTCTTCATCTTTGTAAGTGAGAAACATAGCTGATTCATCAATCTTTTCTTCATTTGTTGCAAAATGATTTCTCTCCTCAACTTTAGGAGCTTCTCTACACTCGTAACTGAAATGACCAAATCTGTTACAGTCATAACACTGCAACTGAGATTTATCACCTCGTTGAAATCTGCCTCCTCCTCGGGCTGTGAATCCTCGACCACGACCACGATCACGATTAGACGTTCCTTGACCATGACCATATGTTCTTGTGTCAGTCTCAAATCTTTTATTTGTTTGACCATATCCACCGCATCTGTCATATCCGCAACGACTTCCTCGAGTATTGTAGACACCTCTTTATCCACCACGATTTCCTTTACCGCGTCCAAAGCTGATGCTAGCATGATTATCACCAAGAGATAATTTGCTATGCAAAGCTTGCTCCAAATTGCTAGAACTTTCAGTCTGATTCATTCTTTGCTCGTGAGCTAGAAGAGAACCCATAAGCGCGTCAATGAAATTTTTTGATAAGTCTTTTGATTCTTTAATGGTTGTCACAACATAATCAAATTTGCTTGTCAATGATCATAGGGGCTTTTCCATCACTCTGACCTCGTCAAGAGTTTTACCATTTCATTTCATTTCTTTGACCACCGTTTGCAAACGGGTGACGTAATATTTTCTAAACTTTGCATTTTCAATGTCTAAAATTTAGCTCTGAGTGTCTGGAGCTATACCCTTTTGGCTTGATTCCTTGAAGAGATTTCTGCAGAATCTCCCATGCATCTTTCGAAATCTTCACGTTTGAATTTTTTCAAAGGTTGAATCATCAACAGCTTGAAAATTTTGGAAAAAAACCTTCTTGTACTTCTTGCGTGATTCCTTGAGCACCTTTTTTTCAACATATGATAAAGTTGCTTCAACAGTTGTATATGTGGGCTCGGTGTACCCAACATCAACGATGTCCCATATATCTTGGGATTCAAGTAGAACTTGTTGAAAAGTAATTTGTAATTTTCAAAGTCAATATGTCTGTTAGGTTTTTCATTATAGTGCTTGGTTTTCCCTCAAGTGTTTCATATTCCAAAAAGCCTTATTAAAGCAGATAAGTTTTGCAGATTATTCTAGAGCTTGTAGCTAGTTATAAATACATGTCATGTATGCTATTTCATGTATGCAATTTCAAGTTAAATTAATAGAAAGTGCAGGAGCAGCAGCTCTGCAATTTGGTTTAAGTTTTTCTTCAAACAGTTTTTCATAATTTTGCCCTAACAAATTTGGTATCAGAGTTTGTTATATCATACCCATCAGCTTCTTCAATGGCAACAACTTTAGCCTCAACCATGTTTGCTTATTCTCTTAGTCAAGTCCCTATATTTGACGGAAAACACTATGATTATTGGAGCAACCAAATGAAAATTATCTTTATCTCTCAAGATCTATGGGAAGTGGTTGAAGACGTACGGATATGCAGAACCCCCCAAAATTGGAAGCTCTACAGCCTGGACTAATGCACAACAAAAGGAATACAAGGGAAAAAAAGAAAAAGGACGTGCTCTCAGATTTATACATCAAGGTGTAAGCAAATCTATCTATCCTAGAATTTTTGGAGTCTCCAAAGCAAAGGATGCATGGGAATTAATAAAAAAGGAGTTTTTGGGATCTAAGAAAGTCATCTCCTTAAAACTTCAATCACTATAGAGAGATTTTGAGAATATTACAATGAAAGAAAATCAATCTGTCCAAGAATTCTTTACTAGAGTTGCTGAAATCATAAATCAGATCAGAAGCTATGGAGACATTCTCCATGACAAAAAAAATGTTGAAAAGATTGTTAGAAGCATGCCTACCAAGCTTGATCATGTAGTTGCTGCAATTGAAGTATCAAAAGATCTATCAATTGCTTACCATGTACGTATGAGCTTATGGGATCACTCGAAGCACATGAACAAAGGATGAAGAGATCTACTGAACAACCTATTGAACAAGCCCTTCAAACCAAACCAAATATTAAAGATCATGGACAAAAAGGAGGTTCATAAAATAGATATCTTCTGGTAGAGGACAAGGAGGACATCAAAATCAATACAGAAGAGGGCAACGCAAAAATCAAAGTGGAAGGGACAACCATCAAAATTAGAAAGATAATTGGGGTAGCGGTAATTGAAGAAAAGAAAATTTACAGCAAAATCAAGATTACACCAGAAATAATGAGCAATATAAATCCGATAATTCTGACTTTTATTGTATTATTTGTAAAAAGTCAAACTATGAATCAAGAAATTGTCGATTTAGATGCACCAAATGTAAAGTCCCTAACCATTCTCAAAGAGATTGTTAGTTCCAAGATAAAAATGGAAAGGATGACGCAAATTTTATGAAGGAAGACAAAGAAGATCAATTATTTTTGTCATGTACAAAAGCACAAAATGATCCGACAGATTTATGGTAGATTGACAGCAACTGCAGTAACCATATATACCACAGGAAATTGACATCTTTTTGTGGAGCATGATCATAATTTTTCATCGAACATTAAACTTGGTGATGCAAAACTACAAAGGGATGAAGGAAAAGGTGTTATTGCAGTTCATACGAAGGGAGGTTACAAAAAGTTCATTGGTGATGTTTATTATGTTCCTAATCTTACCACTAACTTGTTAAGTGTTGGGCAATTGTTGAGGAAAGGTTATTATGTGCTCTTTGACAATACTTGTTGGAAAATAATTGATAAGAAAACTAATATCATAGTGGCAAAAATTGAAATGGCCTCAACAAAGTTTTTTCATTTAAGATGCATCAAGAACAAAATTTTGCTTTTAAAAGTGAAAGCGTTGATAATTTATATTTGTGGTATTTGAGATATGGCCACTTGAATATCAAAGGGCTGAAGTTGTTAAAAGAAAGGCATATGGTTATTGGACTTCCTCACATTAACTCACAATCCAAGGTGTGTGAGGGCTGCATCTATGGGTAAATGCACAGGCTTCCATTTTCAAAGTTTTCTTGGCGATCAAAGGGTTCGTTAGAGCTGGTATATGCTGATATTTTGGGACCTTCTCGAACTCCTTCTCTCAATAACAAAAGATACTTTATTCTGTTTGTTGATGGTTTTACAAGGATGATGTGGGTGTATTTTTTGGAGTAAAAATCGTAGGCATTCTCAACATTTCTACAGTTCAAAGCACTAGTAGAAAGGCAAAGTGGTTGTCAAATGAAGACTCTAAGAACTGACTGAGGTGGAGAATTTATCTACACACCTTTCGTGAATTATTGCAAGAATAATGGCATCCAGCGACAACTTACTGTTCAGTGCACCCCCGAACAAAATGGAGTCGCAGAGAGAAAAAATCGAACTATTGTGGAGATGGCCAGAAACATGTTAAAAGGAAAAGGACTACCCAAGAATTTGTGGGCAGAAGCGATAAATACTGCTATCTACATTCTAAATAGATCACCTATAAAAGTTATTCGTAATAAAACTCCTTTTAAAACTTGGAATCATCGGACGCCACTTGTGGATAATTTTAAAGTAATTGGTTGTGTTGCCTATTCATTAATTCTCTCTCAAAATAGGGACAAATTTGATGAGAAGGGCAAGAAATTGCTATTTATTGGTTATAACAGCAAATCTAAAAGATATCGACTTTTAAACCCAGAATCAAACAAGCTAGTAGTTTCTAGAGATGTAATATTTGATGAGATTAATACATGGGACTGGAAAGAGAATTTGACATCAAGTTACAATGAATTTTTTGAACCATTGGCACTTCCAGAAGATAATTCTCAAGAAAGCTCCTATAAAGGTCCAACAAACTCACCACCATCAACAAGTCCACCACCAATGAATACATTTAATGATGGAGATTATGTTTCAGATTCGCCACCAAAGAATTTTCGCTCTCTGCAAGAGATTCTTGATTCATGTGATGTTGCATTTTCAGCCTTTGAGCCGCAACATTTTGAAGAGGCAAGTAAACAAGAAGTATGGGGGAAAGCAATGCACGAGGAAATCTCAATGATTCGAAAGAACAAGACATGGGAGCTTACTGATTTGCCAAAAGATGATCGGACTTAAGTGGATCTTTAAAACCAATTTTAACGAAGGTTCCATTCAAAAACATAAAGCTCGACTCATAGCAAAAGGATACTCTCAACAGCCTGGAATTGATTTTATAGAAACATTCACTTCGGTTGCTTGTATGGAGACTATTCAGACTGTTCTTGCAATTGCAGCCCAATTAGAACTAGATACGTTTCAATTTAACGTGAAATCTGCATTTTTGAATAGAGAATTAGCTGAGGAAGTTTATGTGGAGCAACCTCAGGGGTTTGTGGTACAAGGAAATGAAGATAAAGTCTATCGACTTCGAAAAGTATTTCATGGGTTAAAGCAAGCTCCTAGAGCGTGGAATAGCAAGATCGATAGCTATTTTTGTCAAAATGGATTCCAAAGAAGTATAAATGAGCCCTCGTTTTATGTGAAGAAGGAAGGTGCGGAAGATTTTCTCATTGTTTGTTTATATGATGATGATTTAATTTATATGGGCACAAAAAGGGAGATGGTTGAGAAATTCAAAAGGAAGATGATGGAGAGCTTTGAAATGACTGACATGGGATTAATGAAATATTTCTTGGGATCCAAGTGAGGCAGTCGAAAGGCGAAATTTTCATTTCTCAAGTGTGGGCAAGGAAATCGTACCTCGCTAGGTTAGGGTTTTGTGTTGGCTGAGGAGGAGAGAAATCCACGAAGAGTACGGAATTGATTAATGAATTGAAGAGAGGAGAAGAACAGGTAAGTGATTACTCCAGTAACACGTGGCAGAACTCCTAGGATCCAAGAGCCTTCTAGAGTAACTAAGATCCAGAGAGCTTTCTTGTGTCTAGAGTTCAGAAAGAGCCTCCAAGTCTTCAGTTTTTCCAAAAGTCCAAGCCAAGTCAGAAATCCAAAAATCCCTTCCTCAATGGAATGGAAGGAGTATTTATAGGGTTTCCTAGAAAGTGGTCATGTGCCATGCCCTCGAGGAAAATTCCAGAAATACCCTTAGTTACTTGAGTAATGTCCAAATCGTTCTGTCCTTCTAGCCACCAATCTAATCCCTCAATCAATTCCCAAAATGATGAGTCGGCCCCATGAGTCTTCTGCCTCGGGACACGTGGAGGCTTCTCTCGGGTCTCGCACATTTATTTCCATCTTTTTCGTCTATTCATTTAATTCAATCAGGACACAATGTAAACCCTAATTTGTGCATTCAATTCGATTAGGTCACATGTGAACCCTAATTTGTACTTGGGTCCACATTTGCCCCCTGCACGTGAGTCGCGCTTTTAGAGTGACGATCGTGCACAATACTTTAAGTCTTTGAGTTATGTTTCAGATTTCTGAACAGTCTGCAGAACTTGATCTTGCAAGCCTCAAAAATGAAAGTCCTAGGAGAGGGAATCCCTAGGGGAGCTCTCCGAGGATATCTTGGACATTTTTTATCAAATATTTCCAAACCTTGCACCATCCTTGTTTTCTTAATTTTTTTGGAAACTAAATCAAATTAAATTTAGAAATTATATAATACTAAATAAGATCAAATCTTATTTTATTTTGAAAATAAAATCCAATCTTCCTTTATTTTATTTTGGAAACAAGATCAAATCATTCCTTATATATATATATATATATATATATATATATTCTAACCTTTGATTCACTATATCCACCGGGGGAGAACATATATATCCATGTTCCATAATAAGTCAATCAGATGTACTAGCAGTCACTAAGGCCAAGAAAGAAACAAAATACCGAAAAAGCTAAGAGATTCTCATTCTTCCTTACAGGTATGATTTATCTAAATTATATGTATTATATGATTGTTCATTACTTTAATATATGCATGTGAAGTTGTTGCGCCATTCTAGTTATCAGTCTCCCTCTAAATTAATGAAACTGACATGCACCAATGAATTTTGCAAACAGTTTTACAAATCATACGATTTGACATAAAAAACTTTCAAACACAAGATTTTTCTAAAATCCATTGGTAGATATGATAATCTAGGGGTTAGACACTGTTTAATCGGTGTGATTTTTTTATTTTTTTGAAAAAACCTGCTTGGGTCGGATGAATTTGGTGCGGATTTGTTAGGATTTTGAGGGTAGATGAAGAGAGGGAGAAGGAACGACTGAGTGAGGAAAGCGAATTATGATGTATCCGTAAAAGCAAGACTTGTACTTTTACTAAATACTAATAGGGAGTCATGATATGACATAAAATGTGTTGTATGCATAATGCTGAAGAAGCATAAAGTGGTCATATGACATATCCCACAAAACAACTAACCACGTGGGTTTTATTTTTATCAAAATTGTGTGGCTGAATTAAAGAAAAAGAATAAAATTAAATAGTGTATGCATGATGAAATTTGAATTTGATTCCGAAGTTGCATCACCGCCGCGGGAGCATTTTCGTGCTCTAATCATTTACTGAAGGATATAGACCAATTTATGTGGCTGTGTTGGTTTTGGTTAATTCTTCGTGATTTTTGATTTTTGATTTTGGATTTTTGATTTTTGACTTTTGATTTTTGATTTTTGATTTTTTTTTTCCAGGTCATTGTAGTCTTCATCCATTTCGGTAGTCTTTTTTTTCGGACCATCTCACCTTAACAGGATTTTGGTTCAGATATTCTCGAAGAAAACCATTTCACCTTAAGAGGATCTTTGTTTTTTTTCGGATATTCTCAAAAAAAGTCATTTTACCTTAACAAGATATTGGCTTTTTTTCGAATATTTTCAAAGAAAGGCTACATTTTTTCGCTGCAACAAGGAAGCATCTGTTCTGGTAGTCTTTCTTTTCCGGACCATCTCACCTTAACAGGATTTTGGTCTACATATTCTCAAAGAAGAGGTTACACTTTTTCTGCCGAAGAAGTATTCATTCCGATCGGTTGATTCATCAAGCAAGGAGGAATTAAAGTTACAAGGGGAGAGCTCCCTAGGTGGTCGAACCCTAGGGGTCGAACCCCATGGGGAGCTAAACTTAGGGGGGCGAACCTAGGGGCTTTGGCCTCATCCTTTACATTTTTTTTCGTTCTTCATTTAATCTTTTATTCGAATGACTTCTCATGTTTGTGCTTTCTCTTGCTTCTTCTTTCAGGTAACTCATCTTTCTTTTGCTTTCCGAGCCATATTACCTTGATCATATTTTGGTTTTTTCCCTCGGATAATAAAGAAAGATTGACAATTTCGGGAACTTGGAGCGGTGCTTAATTCCAACGACCAAACAACGATATACGAAAGAAAACAAGACACTGCTTGCAGTTGGACCACCCTAGGGGTGGCTGAACCCTAGGTGCCTGAACCTTAGGGGTGGCTGAACTCTAAGTGGCCGAACCTAGGGTGGTCGAACCCTAGGGGGCCGAGCCTTGGGTAATTCTTCGTCTTTTGGCTTACTTTGTTTTTTCTTATTTTCAGGTGTTCGTGATCTGTTTTTTTTTGACCAAGTGTTTTCATTTAAGTCTCAGATCCTCTTTCTTGGCATGGTAAGAACTAAATTTCAAATGCTTTTTCACTTTCTTTTCTTGTTCTCCAGAATTCTCATGTTAAGTTTTCTTTGTTGTAGGCCAATTCTGACGAGTATTCTGCGGATCCAAAAACCACTAAGGAGATCCCCTTCATTAATGAATGGAGCATAGCTCCTTTTTATGGACCCTTTGATGTCTTTTGGGAATAAGTGAAGAGTTATGATCATTCAGCTTTTTATCCGTCTGACAAAGAAGGTCTGTTTCTATACGCTGCAGCTTACGAAAGTCTGGAGAGTTTTCCCCATTCTTATCGTATTCCCATCATGTGTATTGAGAAACAAGAATATCCTTTCAGCCCTATTCGCTTCCTATCCAACTCATGTAATCGCCTCCAGGGATGGCAACATTGGACTGACGAAATTCTTGGAAATTTCAATCATGTAAAGATGTTTAAGGAGCTTGGTATTCTGCAGTGCATCCAGCTATGTAGGGATCTTCATATCCATCAAAACCATGATGTCCTTACCTTACTACTTTCTCATTGGTGCTCCTCTACCTGCACAGTTATCACCGCTTGGGGGGAATTCACCCCTACTCTAGAGGATGTCTACTCCATTTACTAGCAAGTCTCATTTTCATTCCGTTCATTTATCATCCTTATTTTTCTTAGATTATGTACTTATTTTTTCATTATATCTTGTAGTCTTCCTGCCATCGCTTCGATTTCGTGCGGTCCCTCTAGCTTGTCTCCTAGGGATGCTGAGTGTGTTACATACTTGTCGAAAGCCTTCAGGCGGGCTTCTAGTTACACTTCATGGTTTCAAGGTGATAAGATCTATTCTGACTTTGAGACCACCAATTGGCAGAAGACTTCTTGGTTGTCTTGGGTGCGGTACATCTTTCGAGACTACAAGTCCGGTCACTAGGATAGTTCCATTCACAGCGAGTCCATTCTCGCTCTTCATGGGGACCAATGCCCTTTTCCGCTAGCCGCTTATCTGACTAAGTAGCTAGCTATCCCGTTTTATCTTCCCCGGCTCACCGGTAGATGGTCCTTCAACTCGCATGTTTAGCTTGGCAGCTTTATTGGCACGGGGCTTGCAGGTTCCCCTTGTTCCTCTCTTCATGGGGATCTTATATTGCTGCTTGGACGAAACTGTCCTTGCCATGAGGGAGTTTGTTGGAAGGTACCCCTCTCGAACTTTGCACATTTTTTAATTAATTCTCTTTCATACCGCACTTTCCTTTTTTTTTCTCATCAACGTTTTCCCACTTGTTTAGGTACGACGTGCTTCATCCACGATTCTTTTTTTCAGATCTTCCTCTTTGAGCGCTTCGAGGCCATTCTACCTTGTTACACCTTTCCAAGAAGAAGAAACTTTCACTCCCTTTTTCATCGCTGAATATTGTTCCCCGCACCTCTCACTAGATTGATCACAAGGCTAATTCGGACTTGTGGCTCTACATTAATGACTTTTCATATTTTATTGCTCGTCCTTATACTATAGTCCCGGAGGGCAGTCTTCTGCCTCACTTTTATAGGGACAACTTCTGCTCTTTTTCGAGCATCGAGGGCTTGCATGGGTTGTCACTCTCTTAGTTCCTATTCCTTCGGGATGCGGAACTTCCATACTTTGTTGAGGATTTTGAGTTCGGCATTGTTCTTTACTCTCCTCATAGAGTTATGAGGCAATTTGACTTTGATCAGCATCGACCTTTCGATCGTTCTTGTCAGGGAGATTACGAGAGTGCTCTTAATAATTTTGTCCCTATATCTCAGTCGTTTACATGGGAGCTCCCGAGACTGCCGACTGCTTATTACGACCATCTTCCTTTTGTCATGCCAATTGCTTCTCGGGAGGGACACTATTCGGCTAGTGAGCGCAACTTCTGGCTTATTAACCTTAAACGGTGGCAGAATGACACTATGGTTTACTCATTGTCGGCTTCTCATCCCAAACATCTCCGATGGGCCAAGCTACTATGTTCTCCTAGACTCAACACCCGTTCGGAGAGTTGGCCAACCAGCAGTCGGTTTCTTAAGCGTGAGGCTTCAATGCCCAAGTTTCCTCCTCTTCAGTCGGTAGAGAGTCTGCTTCGGAATCCTCCTGATGTTCCTCCTGCTCATGCCCCTACCACTTCCAGACGTCTTCCTCCACGGGCTTCGTCTTTGGTACCTCCTCTAACTCCTCCCCAAGGATCTTCTACTGCCGAGGAGATGAGAGTTACTCTCTAGAGCGAAAACACCAATTGCTATTGCTTCTAAGGTGGTGCCCCCTGCAGATTCTACCGTGGGCCCAGTTTGTCAGGATGTCATTAGGCGCACTGTGAATGGGACTACCCTTATTTTGAAGCTGTTGACACAACGCCCACACGATGATACTAGTTCTAGTACACCGGCAGCCAAGGATCCGGCCAAGAGACGTAGAATGTTTGTGGTCAGCTTTATGCTATTTTGGTTTGTCTCTTTCAATATTTTCATGATTACTTCCATGTATCCTAATGTCATTATTACCTTATTTTTTTCAGATTATCGAGGATGATGATGAAGAGGATGATGGTGTTCCTATTAGGTTTCTTATAAGTAAAGCAAGTGGGGCAGCGACTTCCACTGCTTGTGAGCCTCCTCGACCTATCATTATTGCTATCGAGTCCTCTTCACCACGGGATGATTGTGACACCCTCAAATCCGGGTACTTCAATTCCACAGATTTGGTGTTCACTATTCCATACATTCAAGACTAACTACCCATGATAAAGATAATATAATTAAACTGAATGAAACATCTTCCCACAAAAAGGGTTACATCATCAAATCTCTTAAATAAACAAATCCCAGGTTATCTAACCTCTATTACATCAATGCGGAATTTAAACATAAAATTTAAATAAGTTTTGTTACAAATAATCATCAAATGCATAACAGGTCTCTTGCTACTTCGACATCTTTCCCTTGCCTTTACTCATGGACGGCTCGTCCGATTTCTCAGTCTTATCTGCAATGTTTTAGTGCAAGAGTGAGCAAACAATTGCTCACAAGCATAATAATGATTACAATTAAATAATTAACGAAATAGGTTTCAACTGAGGTATTATAGTTTTCTAAACAAATCAAAGATCTGAAAGCTCAATAGAATGCTTGCTCAAGAACTGAATATAGATTCAAGAATAAAAGTGTATCTGAGGGTCATAAGACCTCGAACTATGTCCTAGGTTAACAAGTATTTCTACCGTAACCTTTAACAGTCTTATAGACTATGGACCTTCCATCTCGTACTCAAGGGGATCAGCCCTTTGTACAATGTATTGTGCACAAACATTTTAACGTTGTCGCGTATTTAATCCCCTATATTAGGGTTGTTCATCTCAGTTTATCATTAGAGTCCGTACCAAAAGGAACTTGGTTCGGAACAGTTTAAAAATATTCTAAGGCTTTAGAACGCTCATCAACTAAGGACTAGCTGAATCTATTAGGGTTTGCTAGTCACTAAAGCATTTGATTCATCAATAAAGTTTGTACAATAGAAATTCTGTTCGAAGTTTGAATAACGATCAATGATCGAACAATAAATAACTAGAATAAAGCTTTAACTCTTAATCATGATAGCAACCTTGCTTGAATAACAATAAGCTAAGGTTTATAATCTTGCTCAATGAAAATTAACTTGCTTTAAATGAAATAACAAGTTTAAGGAAGGAAAACTTGCCTCGCACGTAGCTTACCGATTTAAATAATTCACGTTCCTTAATTGACCAATACATTTTGATTATAAAACGGTAACAATAATTAGCTACAGAACAATATACACTTTAGGGTTTGTTCTTATCCCATTTCATTTAATATATCAAATGTCATTTGATATTCATTAAATATTCGCTTACCACTCATTGTAGTATCTTTTTTATTATTAAATACTTTAATCTAAGCTTTAAACATGTACACGGCATCATAATAAAATAAAATAAAAATAAAAAATATTTCAGTTATTGTTCCCTCGTCGGGGCGGGAATTTACATAACAAAACTTTCGCCGGGGCGAGACCTCGCCGGGGCGGGAATTTACTTAACAAAAAGCTCGCAAGGGCGAGACTTCGCTGGGGCGAAGATTTCCCTTACAATTTTCTCGCCGGGGCGAGAGACTCGGCAGTCACCTCCTACAGTTCGCGAACCAGTGAAAATTTAGGCCAAATTTGGCCAAATATTCCGAATTCTACCATCCAACACATAGTTTAAACATACCCAGATATCAAATATGATATAAAACAATTACCCATCATGTTTCTACACATTCTAACCATTATAATACTCATAACCAACCAAATTGAACCAAAAATTCTCTGTTTAAACCAAATATTCATGTTTTAGCCATTTTAATAAAATCAACCACTGCAAACTCATCTTTCAATCATTTTAATCTATTCTATTTGCATTCTTTTCGTTTTTCATTATATAATCATAATCAAACGTCAATTTACCGGTTAATAACCAAATTGAACATCAATTTTCATACATATATACCATACATAAAATAAGACTCTGTAAAAACAAAAACTCAATTTTAAAGCATGCTTTCATGGATTAATTCATTCAAATTAGTTTATAATCATCATGAAATCATCTAATACTTGTTTACTATCAATCACATCAACTAATTCATGCTTTTAGCAAATAATTCACCTACATGAAACTAAAAACCATATACAGTGAAACAAAACTATTAATAAAATTTAAAAGAGATTATACCTTCTATTGCCTAGAGAACTTGGTGAATTCTCTTTTGATTCTTCTCTCCACTCTCCAACCTCTTCTCACAATTTCTCTCTATTCTTACTCTCTCTTTTTCTCTGAACTCTCAAGTTCTGCTCTTTCTTCTTTCTTTTTTTTAAAACTGATGAACCTTATTTTAACGTACTCAGACTTCAATTGGTCAGTTGAGGAAATCAAGAGTTAGGCCACGTTTGGCCAACTCAACAATAAAAAAATGGAATCCTAAAAGGCATAAGGCTTCGTTTGGCTGAATAAGAACAAAATAACCCTTTTTCCTAATCAAGAGTCACAAGGCCTTGTTTGTTAAACGGAAATAAAATATTTCCCATTTATTTTAATAATCCATTATACTATATAGTTTTAATTGTCACACTTTTAATTTAACTAAACTTATTATTAAATAAATTCAATTAAACCTTACTAATTTAATTAATAATTCTATTCAACCAATAACTATAATACCAATTAAATTATCTTACCCAAATAAATCATTTATTCAAATAAATCATTTAATCATCTAATTTAATTATTAAATTAAATTAGAATAATCGCATCAAATCACATTTAAATATCATTTAACATAAATTCTTTCACCATAACTTTATAAATTATTTATTTTACTCAATAAATAAATTAATAAAAATATTTATATAACTCAATAAATATTTTTATTTAATCACAAAAATTGCATTCGTTACAATGATCGCGTCAGTCTTGATGCTAAGGATTCTTTATCTGATGTGAGTTCGAGTCCTGCTGTGGGTGGTACAGCTCCCTCTTCACGCTATCCTACAACATATCTATATAACAGTCTTAAGGGTACCGGTGATACCCATGCTGATTCTGCCACCTCACCTTTTAGTGACCTTGGTTATCCACCCAACAACCAGGGTTTCATGAGGTTGTCAGTGGTCTCGCAGCCATTGATTCCTACAGTTCTTACCCCAATGAATGTTATGGTGGCTTCCAAAGAAATTGGATGTCTTGTTTCTTGGAGAGGTTTTCAGATATCCTTTTCCAGCCAAGAAATCCTCGATCGTCTTTTAGCTTGGTTTTCTTGATCAGATGCATACTCGCAAGATCGCCTTTCAGACCTTCTTGCTTAACCGCCTTGCAATTTTTGTTCTCGAGATGCATAGTCTTTCTCTTTATTCTTTACAAGCAGAGGACTTATATGGGTTTAGTTGTGAGATTACAGACTTCACCTTTATGGGTTTAGACATGGTTCCTTTTCATGAGAGGCTTGATCTCCTCAGTTCCAATTTTTGTATTGTCTAATTACGCTCAGAGGTTGCTATGTATCAATATGAAGGTAACTTGCTTGCAGTGCAGCTTTCAGATATTGAAGAAACCACCAACAAAATAAAGACTTAGCTTCGGGATTTGGAGTCCTAGCTTCGAAATTCAAAGTCGACTACCCAAGATGTTAAGGAACTAATGGCCACAAATGCAAAGACTCGGGACACTGCCATTGCCAACATGGAGGTTTTAGCCCTGCCCCCTCTTTAGTTTGATATGTTTTGGCCTTTAGATTATGGCTTTTTGTAGCTTTTTCTTATTTCCGGTATCAAAGAACTGATTTATATGTCAATTATCATAATAGAGTTTCTTTAGCATTATTGATTACATTTAACTTGAATTTTTCCTTAAGACCCAATGTTTAACATTGAATCCTAAGTTATTCAAATTAATACTCTAAGACAGCAATATGCATAATATTGAGAGTAAACATGAAATTTTTAAGTAACGTTTTTTTTTCGATTTCTCGCAAACCAACACTTGAATCCATACTTTTAAAATCAAAGAACATTCAAATATAAGTGAAAGTTTGACATTTTATTGATAATCAAATTGTTTTAACGAAAAAGCATAACGTTTCAAAATTTTCATAAAGATAATAATAATAAATCTTGCTTTTGTCGGAGAAAGCATTGTTAGAGTTTATGCCCTAGAGGCCAATTCTTTCATGTAATTGCTTAACATTTCTTTTGATATTTGATTGAATAAATGAATTATTTTATTATGTTTTCATTTACTATGTTATATAAATGTTAGCATAATAAAAGTCCTTAGAATAATGATACAAATTATATAGCTTCAAGTATGTGACTTGAACATGAGATTATATAATTACAATTAGTATCATTACTCTTAAATGTCCCTAATCGAGTATCATTGTTAATGGGACAACAATGATACATTGAGACTAGTATGTGGATTGACTGATGGCTAAATCTCATTGATCATTAATATATGAGTTATTGAGTCAATGCATAGGTATATTTTAGAGAATAATGTACGGGACAGACCCACCATGAGAATTCTACGTGGAGCATTATGCAAAGTGTCATAAGCAATTCTCACAGTGACAATGATGTATTGGTCCTCCGACCTGAAATCACTATATTACTACACGGGAATTTATGTACTTTGATATCATCAAAGGTCACCTTTAATAAGGTGGATAATAAAGGTGATTATTGGGTACATCATGAATCGTGTGAGGAATATGAGTGATCTAGATGAAATTTAACCCTCCTATATATTCGGGGTGATATCCATAGGCCTCTTGATTGAGTAGGACTATGAAATGTATGGCCATGCTCAAATAGTAATTTGTTTGATATAGTCTACCCATTGATCAAGAAAACTCAGATTAAATTATGAAGAATATGATACATTCCATGGGTCGAGTTTAATCTAAGATGTCAAAGTTAAAAGGATTAAATTACATTGAAACATTGGTCACGAAAAGGTTGCATCAAATCACCGATCTTATTATTACTCGGATAGCAGTGATGCATTACTAGATGTCATTCACTGTTTATAATTTTATAATATGATTTTAAAATTATTGCCAATATAATAATAACCTATAGGGTCACACACTTAGAACGTAATTAAAAGAGAATTAATTTAAATTGTACGGATTTAAATATGTCAATATGATTGATAGTATTTAAATTATGAATTTAAATTAAGTGGATAATTTGTATATATGTATATTAATTAAGTAATACTTAATTAAAATATAATATATATAAATTCGGATTTTACTTTTCTAATAGGATTAAGGTTTTGTTTAATTCTTTTTGAAAGCTATATATATCTGATATATCAGCTATCTTGTTTACGTGAGACCAAAAGGAAAATAACCCTAGCCGTTTTAGAAAAGAGAGTTGAGAGAAAAAACTTCAGTAAAATCTAGATCTTGGCGGCTAGTACCGAAATCTCTTTGCAGCAGATCGTTTGACGATTCGCAGGGCGTTCGTGTGGATACCGTAGAGACGTAGTTCCGTTGGATTGCGTTGGACATTCGAAGCTGTTCTAGGGTCTTCTTTCATCTTCATTCAAGCTCGGATAATCGGTAATATAATCTAAACCTCTGAATTAATATGCTTTCGCATGGATCCTGTTTTAGGGTTTTCAAAAATTGTTTTACAATTTTAAATTCCGCTGCTTTTACGTGTCGAAAATCCTACAGTGGTATCAGAGTTACTTGCGAAACGATTAATTCAGATTACGTGTTTTAATTGTATTCGATATATATGATGATGCATGTTTGCCGATCTGAAATATAATATATGATATTCTACATTTATGCGTATTCTGGAAAAACAGTAATATATATGTATGTATAAGATATTCTCTTAATCGTATCCTAGAAGGTGGAATAACAATATAACTGTTGTTCTAATTGGATTAGAAGCATGAGCCGGACCACCGCCAGGGGGGAAACCCCCCTTGGACCCCCCGTCGTAGCGCACGATGGTCGTGACCCTAATAATTTGATATTTTTTATATAAAATTGTGTTATGTGCTTATTGTGATATGCATGGTGCACAATTATGGCCCTTTTGACCAATAGGTTAGTGGTTTTTGCTTTTGAAATACGGTTTGCATGTCGTGCCTCTCTATAAAGTCTAATGTAATATTCTTTTCTCATTTAAATCCCCTCGAATGTAACTCGAGGTTTCTTTATCACATGTAATATACAAATGTAACCTATCAAGATGACAATATGATGATGGAAAGGAGACACATACATGAGGAAGGCCCGAGGAAGCTACTATTTTGAAGTTTTTTTTATCACCTTAGACTGACCTTCAATCTTTTTATTAGCTTGAAAAGATTGATATAAGGTTGGGCCATAGCTGTGACACATTTAATTTTGCACTTTATTTATGCTTGTATACGATATGATATCATAAATATTGTGTATGCTTAATGAGATTAAAAATTGGTGAGATCTAAATTAATTAATAAAATCCCTCATAAAATTATTAAGTCTAAATCAGATGCCTTCCAATGAATAACACTCATCAAGACCTTGATCGATGGATGTAGGTTTGCCAAAGCAAAGTACCCTATTTATCTTGGTAAGATACGATAGGATAATTGTGATATCCAAATTGTTAAAATCATTGGGCCTGACTTAACTAAGTTATCTCAATAGGATTGTGGACTTAGAGGCATAGAGTTTGGTAGGTACCATTAGATGGACTTAGAACAAATGTTGTTCACCAAACTATCTAAGAGTTATATATGATATAATTGACAAAGGGTTGTCTACCTAAATAATTATGTTTTGAGAGAATAGCCAAAGCTAACTTAAGGCATAATGAAATATGGATCTTGGCTCACTAGAAAGATTTAAATAAAAATGCTTTCCGAATTAATGGTGACGGCTATTAATTTGAATAAAATAGTGGGAGGTATATTTTGAATGTACTATTATCAATTTCATAATATCAAAAACTCTGCAAGTTGACTTATTATTTTTGCACTTATAAATTGTAGATATCAATGGCAAACAACAACACAAATAGTCTTTCACTACGATCAGTCCTTGAGAAGGAAAAACTGAGTGGAATTAATTTCCTAGACTGGCATAGGAACTTGAAGATTGTCCTCAAATAAGAGCGCAAACTATATGTCCTTGATGGGCCCATTCCTGCAGCACCAGCTAACACTGCACCACGTACAGAGCATAATGCTTATAAGAAGCATCAAGATGATGCTCTGGACGTGAGTTGTCTCATGCTAGCAACTATGAACTCTGAGCTTCAGAAGCAACATGAGTTAATGGACGCTTATGAGATGATCGAGTATATCAAAAAATTGTTCGAAGGGCATACTCGACAGGAGAGGTATGATACAAGCAAAGCGTTGTATCACTGCAAGATGGGTGATCGTGATCCAGTTGGTCAACATGTTCTGAAAATGATTGGGTATATTGAGTACCTTGATAGGTTGGGTTTTCCAATTACTCAGGAAGCCCAAACTGATCTTGTTTTGCAATCTTTGAACAACAACTACTCTTAATTTGTTATGAATTATCTCATGAATGAAATTGAGAAACCACTTACTGAGTTGTTGAGCATGTTAAGAACTGCCGAGAACAACATGAAAAAGACAGGATCCGATCCAATAATGATGGTGCAAAAGGGGAATGCTAAAGGAAAAGGGAAAGGCAAGAAGAAGATAGGATCTAAATCTGGTGCCAAACCCAATTTCAAAAATAAACGGGCTTTAAAGCCTAAAGGTGGGGTGGCTAAAGAAGGTGATTGTCACTTCTGTGGAAAACCTGGACACTGGAAGAGGAATTGTTATGCTTATTTGGAAGAGCTAAAGAAAAAGAAAGGAAGTGTGACTTCTGATTCAGGTATATATGTTATAGAAGTCAATTTGTCCACTTCTACATCATGAGTATTGGATACTGGATGTGGTTCTCACATTTGTGTTAATGTGCAGGAACTCCGAAGGAGTAGGATTTTGGCGAAAGGAGAAGTTGACCTACGAGTTGGGAATGGAGCAAAAGTTGCTGCACTAGCCGTAGGGACTTATCATTTATCATTGCCCACTGGGCTAGTATTAGAATTAGAGGATTGTTATTATATGCCTGCTATGAGCAAAAACATTATTTCTGTTTCTTGTTTGGACAAGAAAGGTTTTTCATTTTTAATAAAGAACAACAGTTGTTCGTTTTACTTAAATGAAATACGTTATGGTGTTGCACAGTTGTTTAATGGTCTTTATATATTCTTGATTTTGAAATGCCTATCTGTAACATAAATACAAAACGATTTAAATCAAATGATTCAAATCCGACATATCTCTGGCACTGTCGTTTAGGCCATATAAATGAGAAACGCATATCCAAACTCTATAAAGATGGGTTTTTGGATTCATTTGATTTTGAATCATATGAGAAATGCGAGTCTTGTTTATTAGGCAAGATGACTAAAGCCCCTTTCACTGGTCATAGTGAACGGGCTAGCGATGTATTGGGACTTATACATAGTGATGTATGTGGACCCATGAGTTCGTTAGCAAGAGGTAGGTTCTATTACTTCATTACATTTACTGACGACTTTAGTAGATATGGATATGTGTATCTTATGAGACACAAATCCGAATCCTTTGAAAAGTTCAAGGAATTCAAGAGTGAAGTTCAAAACCAATTTGGCAAAAGCATAAAAGCCCTTCGATCCAATCGAGGAGGTGAATACTTAAACCAAGACTTTGATGACCTTCTAAAGGAGTGTGGTATTATATCACAGCTCACTCCACCTGGAACACCACAATGGAATAGTGTGTCTGAGAGGAGGAATCGCACCTTGTTGGACATGGTACGATCAATGATGCGTCATGCAGATCTTCCAATAAGATTTTGGGGTCATGCCCTAGAGACAGCTGCATTCACACTTAATCGTGTTCCTACAAAGACGGTTCAAAAGACACCATATGAGATGTGGACTGGAAAACATCCTAGTTTGTCGTTCATGAAGATTTGGGGTTGCGAGGCGTTTGTGAAACGTCTGGCTTCTGACAAGCTCGGACCCAAATCTGAGAAATGTAATTTTGTGGGATACCCTAAGGAAACAAAAGGGTATTATTTCTACAAACCTTCTGAGAACATAGTGGTTGTTGCTCGAACTGGTATTTTTCTAGAAAGAGAATTTGTCTCTAAAGGAAACAGTGGGAAGAAAGTAGAACTTGAAGAAATTTGAGAACCACAAAATATCATTGAACCTGAGTTGGAACATGAGCAGGGACCACAAGATGTTGTGGAAGGTGAACCTGCTCAAATTACACAAGGCATTCGTAGATCTGGTAGGACACGCCAAGAGCCTGAGAGATATTATGGATTTCTTGTGACTCAAAACGGCAATGTAATGCTCATAGATCAGGATGAGCCTGCCTCCTACCAAGAAGATATGAATGGACCAGATTCTGAGAGATGGTTTGAAGCCATGAAATCTGAGATGGACTCCATGTATATTAACCAAGTATGGACTTTGGTTGATCCACCCGAAGGGGTAAAACCAATCGGGTGCAAGTGGGTTTTCAAAAAGAAAACCGACATGGATGGTAATGTACAAACCTATAAAGGCCGACTGGTAGCAAAAGGTTTCAAACAAGTTCAAGGTGTTGACTATGATGAAACCTTTCTCCAGTGGAAATGGTTAAATCCATCAGGATCTTACTTGCTATTGCAGCCTTTTATGATTACGAAATCTGGCAGATGGATGTCAAAACTGCTTTCCTTAACGGAAATCTCCTTGAGGATGTGTATATGACACAATTTGAGGGTTTTGTCACTCCAAAGGATGCTGGAAAGGTATGTAAGCTGCAGCGATCCATTTATGGATTGAAGCAAGCCTCTCGGAGTTGGAATCTTCGTTTTGATGAAGTAGTCATGATAAGTGCATATTATTCATTTATTTTTATTCTTTTATATCTAGTTTATTGCATGTTTTATTGTGTATATGCACTTATTAGGTTATTTATTGATTTCAGGAGAATTCAGGGTCAAAGATGGAAAAAGATGGAAAATTGGGGCTTAAATGGCATTTTTGTAAATGTGAGGGACATAGCCTAGCGCCAGAGGCGCTAGGACCAGCGCTAGCAGCGCTATTCAAGCCAGCAGCCACTGCACACTAGCGCCATTGGCGCTCAGCACAGCGCTAGCAGCGCTCGACCATTCATCAGCACAGCGCCAGAAGCGCTACATCAGCGCTATTAGCGCTCGACCCTTCACAAACCAAGCGCCAGCGGCGCTAGGCATTCTGTACAGTAGCGCTAGAAGCGCTCACTCAAGCGCTAACAGCGCTAAGCCTCGACTTGGGTTACTAAAGTTCAGCTGGAGGAGGAAAAGGAAGCCAATTCTGAAGAGGATTCTAGTTTATATTGATCAGATAGTGAGAAGGAAACCCTAAGTATAAAAACTTAGAGACTTTTATGATATATATTATTATTATTCTAGAGCTAGAGAGATCTTGGCAACTACGATTGTAACTCTAATAGGAGGAGATTGAAGGCATGTCAGGCTAAACTCTTACTTTCAGTTCTAAGGGATGTTGAACCTTTTTCATAATTAATGGTTTAATCAGGTTTTATTTATTTATTCCTTCTTGTATGAGATTTATTCTGGTAATCTGTTTTAATTGATTATATGTTATCTAATCTTTTGATTTGATTTGGCCAATTGAATTAATTTGATTGATATCATCTGCTAGATTAAGATATAGTATTAAGTAAACGATATTATGTCTGATCATAGGTAGCAATTGATAGTATCTGATTGTGGACAAGCTTTTGGATATTATTAAGATTATTAGAAGGCAAGTTAAATAATTCCTGATTGTGCAATTGTTGCTTGGAATAACCTAATTCTCTCATTCTTTATGCTGCTGTTATATTAAATCTAGACTGATAGTTCTAGGTTATATGATAGTTAGAGTCTCTTGAGGCGATTGTCACATTAGATTTACACATAAGGAGAATTTCGGATAATTAGCGATCGCGGTTATCTAGGGTTATTAATCTCATTGAAGGGTAAATATTAATAAACTTGACTTTTCCATAATTGTGATAAGGTGATACTGAACTGAAGAACTGGAGCTTTTTATTCATTGATCATTCTTAATTACTTTTGTTAGTTTAGTGAATCAAACTCAAAAACCCCTCATTAATAGAAATAATAGGAATGTTAGAATAAGTAAAAGATTAATTCACTTCTCTGTGGGATCGATCCTTGCTTGTCATTATACTAAGTTTTGTGCTAGTAGAGTGTTAGTAAGGTATTAATTTTGAAGTGTAAAACGACAGCTCCCAAATTTTGGCGCCGTTGCCGGGGAAGTGTTATTTATCTCTATTTATTCTTCATTTTACTTTATTTCATTTTATTTTTGTTTATTATTGTAGTTTATGACACGATCCTCTCAATCCGGTGATTTGAATTTTGATCCAGAAATTGAGAAAACTGCACGCAGGCTAAGGAAAGAAGCTCGTCAAGCTCGAGGCATCACTGCAGAGTCAGACGAAATTCCATCACCGGGACTCAACATAGCACTTGAGTTACTGTCAAATACATCATCCACCGATTCAGAGAAGGAAGAAGAAATGGCGGTGCCAAATAACAACAGAAACACTCAAAGAATTAGCCACTCCCAATCTTAATCAACAACCCTTGTGCATTGAATATCCTACTTTAACTGCTGCTTTTGAACTTAAATCGGGACTAATTCATCTTTTGCCTACTTTTCGTGGTCTCACAGGTGAAGATCCATACAAGCACTTGAAGGAATTCCATGTGGTGTGTTCCACCATGAAGCCACATGGAATAACAGAGGATCAAATCAAGCTAAGGGCATTTCCATTCTCACTGGGAGATCTAGCGAAGGACTGGCTGTACTATCTTCCTTCAGGGTCAATACAGTCATGGAATGACATGAAAAGGCTGTTCTTGGAGAAGTACTTTCCTGCTTCAAGAGTTTGCCAACATCAGAAAAGGAGATATGCGCCATTCGACAGTTCAACGGAGAGACACTGTATGAGTATTGGGAAAGATTTAAAAAATTGTGTTCCAGTTGTCCTCCCCATCAAATAGACGATCAACACCTGATTCAGTACTTTTATGAGGGATTATTACCAATGGATCGGAGTATGATCGATGCTGCCAGTGGAGGAGCACTAGTAGATAAGACACCGGAGGCTGCAAGGACTCTAATTGCAAATATGGCTGCTAATTCTCAGCAGTATGGGACAAGGAATAACCATGCACCTGCAAGAGTGAATGAGATGACCACGAGCAACCTTGAACAACAAATTTCTGATCTAACTGTGCTGGTTAAACAAATGGCTACAGGAAATACACCAGCAGCAAAAGTTTGTGGGATTTGCTTAATGACTGGTCATAGTACCGATTTCTTGTCCAACATTGCAAGAGGAAGACACAACACAACAAGCTAATGCGATGGGGAACTATCAGGCACAACCACAGCGGAAGTATGACCCGTACTCCAATGCTTACAATCCAGGATGGAGGGATCATCCTAATTTGAGTTATGGAGGAAATAGGCCACCAGCGCAAGGTGTATATCCGGTTAGACAACAAGGGTTCCCACAAGGCTCTCAACCAACTCAACCTCAATATCAACCTAGACAGGCAGCTCCTGCAAATCCTGGAACATCTTTGGAAGACATGTTCAAGGCATTCATGACACAGACACAGCAGTTCCAGCAGGAAACAAAAAATTCTGTTCAAGACTTGAGAAATCAGATAGGTCAACTTGCCACCACAGTGGGGAGGTTGGATGCTCAGGGGTCAGGAAAGTTGCCCTCCCAAACAATTGTCAATCCAAGGGAGAATGCTAGTGCGATTACACTAAGGAGTGGAAAGGAGTTGGAAGTACCCAAAACAGTGACGGAAATTGAAAAGGAGAAGGCTAGTGATGAGATAGAGACACCGAGGGAAGTTGTTACCCCATCTACTCCAGTTAAGACTCCACCGTTGCCGTTTCCACCTAGAACACACAAGACTTCAAAGAAGGAGGAAAAGGATAAGGAAATCTTGGAAACCTTCAGGAAGGTAGAGGTAAATATTCCTCTATTGGATGCCATCAAACAAGTGCCCAGGTATGCAAAGTTTTTGAAAGAATTGTGTACTAACAAAAGAAAATTGAAAGATGATGAAAAAATCACTGTAGGAGAGAATGTGTCAGCAGTGCTTCAAAGAAAAATGCCCCCTAAATGTAAAGATCCAGGAATGTTTACAATCCCATGCAGAATAGGTAATACCAGATTTGAGAAAGCCATGTTAGATTTAGGAGCGTCAATAAATGTCATGCCATTGTCTGTATTTGCCTCTTTAAATCTAGGACCTTTGAAACAAACTGGTGTTATCATTCAACTTGCTGATCGTACTAACACTTACCCTCAAGGGGTAATTGAAGATGTCTTAGTGCAGGTGAATCAGTTAATATTTCCTGCAGATTTTTACATTGTGGATATGGAAGATGATAGATCTCCAAATCCCTCGCACATCTTGCTAGGAAGGCCATTCTTGAAAACAGCAAGGACAATGATCGATGTGCACAATGGGACCTTGACCATGGAATTTGATGGAGAGAAAATTCAGTTCAATATATATGACGCCATGAGGTACCCTAGTGATGTTGATCATGTTTTTGCCATTGACATCATTGATTCTATAGTGCAGGGATCTTTTGAACAAGACCACAGGGAAAGCTTGGAGATGGCTATTGCTAACAACTTGGACATGGATAAAGAGGAAGAATTTGACCAGAATCAAGAATTGAAGGAAGTTGTGGCTGCATTGCACTCTTTACCAAAATTCACAGATAAGTATGCAGTTCAATCAATTCAATTGCCTATTTCTCATAAAAAATTGTTACCATCTGTGGAGCAAGCTCCAATCTTAGAATTGAAACCCTTACCTGCTCACTTAAAATATGCATATTTAGGGACAAATGAAACTTTACCTGTGATTATTGCTAGTAATCTAACCAAAGTGCAGGAAGAGAAATTGTTGAGAGTTCTAAGAGACCATGTCACAGTGTTTGGTTGGACGATAGCAGATATCAAAGGTATAAGCCCCGCGATGTGCATGCATAGGATTCTTTTGGATGACGGAGCAAAGCCCACGAGAGAAGCACAGCGAAGATTAAATCCACCCATGATGGAGGTAGTCAAGAAAGAGGTGATTAAATTGCTTGATGCAGGCATAATCTACCCCATCTCCGACAGTCAGTGGGTGAGTCCGGTACAGGTAGTTCCGAAGAAGTCTGGAATAACTGTCATCACGAATGACAATAATGAGTTGGTGCCCACACGGATACAAACAGGATGGAGAGTGTGTATTGACTACAGGAAACTAAATGCTGTGTAACCAGAAAAGATCACTTTCCTCTTCCTTTTATTGATCAAATGCTAGAACGATTAGCGGGGCATACTTATTATTGCTTTCTAGATGGTTTTTCAGGATATAATCAGATCGTGATTGCACCCGAAGATCAGGAAAAGACCACATTCACGTGTCCATTTGGTACTTTTGCATACCGGAGGATGTCGTTTGGACTTTGTAATGCACCAGGTACTTTCCAGCGATGCATGGTAAGCATTTTTTCTGATCTTTTAGAAAGTTGCATCGAGGTCTTTATGGATGATTTCACAGTACATGGTGATTCTTTGGATTTGTGCTTGGAAAATCTAACGCGTGTGCTAGATAGATGTTTGGAAACTAACCTTGTTCTTAATTGGGAAAAGTGTCACTTTATGGTAGAACAGGGTATAGTGCTTGGTCATGTTGTGTCAGCTAAAGGTTTAGAGGTTGATAAAGCTAAGATAGATATTGTGTCTACTTTGCCTTACCCTGCTAGTGTGCGGGAGATTCGCTCTTTTCTTGGACATACAGGTTTCTATCGGCGATTTATCAAAGACTTCTCCAAAATAGCTCTGCCATTATGTAAATTGCTGCAAAAAGATGTGGAATTCCAGTTCGATGAAACGTGCAAGAAGGCATTTGATATGTTGAAAAGCCTATTGACTTCCGCACCCGTGATTCAACCGCCAAATTGGAATATTCCCTTTGAAATAATGTGTGATGCAAGCAATTATGCAGTCGGAGCTGTTTTGGGCCAAAGAGTTGACAAAGTTGTCCATGCCATTTATTATGCCTCTAGAACATTGAATGCAGCTCAGATTAACTACTCGACAACAGAAAAAGAACTTTTATCTGTTGTTTTTGCTTTAGATAAATTTCGATCTTATTTACTTGGCACTAAAGTTGTAGTTTATTCTGACCATGCAGCTCTTAGATATTTGTTGACCAAGAAGGACTCTAAACCCAGGATTATCAGATGGATTCTGCTGTTGCAAAGGAATTTGACTTGGAAATCAAGGATAAGAAGGGAGCAGATAACTTGGTAGCAGATCACTTGAGTCGATTGATGAGAGATGAGGAGGCACTACCTTTGCATGATTCCTTTCCAGATGAGCATCTCTTTTCTATTCAGGAGGAATTGCCTTGGTACGCGAATATTGTTAATTATTTGGCAAGTGCATTTATTCCCAATGAATTTTCTAAAAACCAGAAGGATAAGCTTAGGAGTGATGCTAGACATTATGTTTGGGATGATCCATATCTGTGGAAATTTTGTGCTGATCAAATAATCCGTAGGTGTGTGCCTAATACCGAAACATTGTCTATTCTAAATTTTTGCCATTCCTATGCTTGTGGAGGTCATTTTGGACCCAAACGGACTGCTCATAAAGTTTTAGAAAGTGGTTTTTATTGGCCAATAATTTTTAAAGACTCATATCTATTTTGTAAATCATGCGAGAATTGTCAACGAACAGGTAACATATCACATAGAAATCAAATGCCACAAACTCCCATTTTAATTGTTGAGATTTTTGATGTTTGGGGTATTGATTTTATGGGACCTTTTCCTGTTTCTCATGGTAATGTTTACATTCTCTTGGATGTTGACTATGTTTCTAAATGGGTGGAAGCTAAAGCCACCAGGACTGATGATTCTAAAGTTGTTACAGATTTTGTCAAAACTAATATATTTGTCAGATTTGGAACTCCTAGAGCTATCATCAGCGATAGAGGAACTCACTTTTGCAACAGGATGCTAGCAGCACTTTTCCGGAAATATAATGTTTTGCATAAGATTTCTACATCTTATCATCCGCAAAGCAATGGTCAAGCTGAAGTATCCAACCGTGAAGTGAAATCGATTTTGGAGAAGGTTGTCAAGCCAAGCAGAAAAGATTGGAGTCTGCGGTTAGAAGATGCATTGTGGGCGTATAGAACTGCATACAAAACCCCCATTGGTATGTCTCCGTACAGATTGGTTTTTGGGAAGCCATGTCATCTACCCGTGGAATTAGAACACAGAGCTTTTTGGGCGATCAAGCAATGTAATATGCGTTTGGATGACGCGGGAATGCATCGGAAGTTCCAGCTACAAGAATTGGAAGAGATGAGGAATGAAGCTTATGAGAGTTCTAGACTATACAAGAATAAAACAAAGGCCTTCCATGACAAGCAGATTTTGAGGAAAGATTTCACCGTTGGCCAACAAGTTCTCCTATTCAATTCGCGGCTGAAGTTATTTCCAGGTAAGTTGCGCTCTCGGTGGGAGGGTCCATTTGTTATTAATAATGTGTTCTCTCATGGTGCTATAGATATAAAGAATCCAAAGACAGGGAAAGTCTTCAAGGTCAATGGACATAGGCTGAAACCTTTCCGTGAAGGATTTTTAATGGAGAGTGTGGAGATGATAGACCTAGTGGATCCGAGCTATGAATGATTGAGGAGAATTGATGTCGGGCTAACGACGTTAACCAAATGCGCTGCTTGGGAGGCAACCCAAGACCTCAGATTTGCTTTTCTATCCCTTTTTATTTCTTTATTTGTTTTTTTTTTATTTATCTCGTCTTTTGCATGATTGTCTTACATTGGGGACAATGTAAGGTTTGAGTGTGGGGGAGGGGTTTAGGTTTAGGTTTAGGTTTAGGTTTAGGTTAATATAGAATAGGTTTTGCTTTTGTTCTAAGTTTTTCCAAAAGTTTTTGTGTTTGGTCAAGTTTTCAAAGGTTTTTGGTTTTAGAATGAAAATTGATGCTAATTGATAGAATTTGTTTGATGCTGAATTAATTGATAAAAGATGATAATGAAGTTAGGACCCATAGTTGACTGATTTAGATTGAGTTGGTATTGCATGAGTACTTGAGTGTGAGATACATGTTTACTTGACTGGGTTAGTTGTGGAGTTAACTATGTGCACTGCTTTCATGATTTAGAACTGTTTAACTGCTTATCTTGTTTCTAGGATCATGTGAAGACAAAATCAAGAATTGGAAATTAGAAAAATTGAGAGCAAGAAAAAAATTGAAAAAAAAAAAACATTTTGTCTCAAAAGGAAAACATGTGGTGGGTTGAGATGGAGCGTAAAACGCACTCACCCATAAACACATGCAACGAGATGGAGCGTAAAACGCACTCGTTGGTGAGAAGAAAAGTGAGATGGAGCATAAAATGCACTCACTTAAGAAAAGAATGAGGAAGGTGAAATGGAGCATAAAATGCATTCACCTGAATGAAGAAAAAAATGAATGGCAGGAAAAAACATGTTCTGGTTGTGAGTCAGTGTGCATGGTTGTTGTTCCATATAAACTGAGTTGAGTATCTGTGTTAATCATAGGAGCTGCTTATGTGGTTTCAATTTGATTTAGAGATGTTCAGTGGGGACTGATGGGATTATTGTTATGAATTGATTGATGATGTATAGAATGAATTTCTGTTGATTGGTGTTAGTATTCATGGATGCTAATTGAATTTGAACCTTTGGGAGCTTGGTTGAATAGAATTCAAATGATTCCATTATAATCTTTGTTTTAGTTTACACGAGGACGTGTAAAGACTAAGTGTGGGGGAATTTGATAAGTGCATATTATTCATTTATTTTTATTCTTTTATATCTAGTTTATTGCATGTTTTATTGTGTATATGCACTTATTAGGTTATTTATTGATTTCAGGAGAATTCAGGGTCAAAGATGGAAAAAGATGGAAAATTGGGGCTTAAATGGCATTTTTGTAAATGTGAGGGACATAGCCTAGCGCCAGAGGCGCTAGGACCAGCGCTAGCAGCGCTATTCAAGCCAGCAGCCACTGCACACTAGCGCCATTGGCGCTCAGCACAGCGCTAGCAGCGCTCGACCATTCATCAGCACAGCGCCAGAAGCGCTACATCAGCGCTATTAGCGCTCGACCCTTCACAAACCAAGCGCCAGCGGCGCTAGGCATTCTGTACAGTAGCGCTAGAAGCTCTCACTCAAGCGCTAACAGCGCTAAGCCTCGACTTGGGTTACTAAAGTTCAGCTGGAGGAGGAAAAGGAAGCCAATTCTGAAGAGGATTCTAGTTTATATTGATCAGATAGTGAGAAGGAAACCCTAAGTATAAAAACTTAGAGACTTTTATGATATATATTATTATTATTCTAGAGCTAGAGAGATCTTGGCAACTACGATTGTAACTCTAATAGGAGGAGATTGAAGGCATGTCAGGCTAAACTCTTACTTTCAGTTCTAAGGGATGTTGAACCTTTTTCATAATTAATGGTTTAATCAGGTTTTATTTATTTATTCCTTCTTGTATGAGATTTATTCTGGTAATCTGTTTTAATTGATTATATGTTATCTAATCTTTTGATTTGATTTGGCCAATTGAATTAATTTGATTGATATCATCTGCTAGATTAAGATATAGTATTAAGTAAACGATATTATGTCTGATCATAGGTAGCAATTGATAGTATCTGATTGTGGACAAGCTTTTGGATATTATTAAGATTATTAGAAGGCAAGTTAAATAATTCCTGATTGTGCAATTGTTGCTTGGAATAACCTAATTCTCTCATTCTTTATGCTGCTGTTATATTAAATCTAGACTGATAGTTCTAGGTTATATGATAGTTAGAGTCTCTTGAGGCGATTGTCACATTAGATTTACACATAAGGAGAATTTCGGATAATTAGCGATCGCGGTTATCTAGGGTTATTAATCTCATTGAAGGGTAAATATTAATAAACTTGACTTTTCCATAATTGTGATAAGGTGATACTGAACTGAAGAACTGGAGCTTTTTATTCATTGATCATTCTTAATTACTTTTGTTAGTTTAGTGAATCAAACTCAAAAACCCCTCATTAATAGAAATAATAGGAATGTTAGAATAAGTAAAAGATTAATTCACTTCTCTGTGGGATCGATCCTTGCTTGTCATTATACTAAGTTTTGTGCTAGTAGAGTGTTAGTAAGGTATTAATTTTGGAGTGTAAAACGACAGCTCCCAAGTCAAAACGTTTGGCTTTATAAAAAATGAAGATGAACCTTGTGTATATAAGAAGGTTAGTGAGAGTCACATTGTATTCCTAGTATTATATGTTGACGACATATTAATTATTGGGAATGACATTCCTTCCTTACAGGCTGTAAAAACATGGCTAGGAAAATGTTTCTCCATGAAAGATTTGGGCGATGCAACCTATATTTTAGGTATTAAGATCTATCGTGATAGATCGAGAAAAATGCTCGGCCTAAGTCAAAGTACATATATTGATAAAGTGTTGAAATGGTTCAGCATGCAAGAGGCAAAAAGAGGATACTTACCCATGTCTCATGGTGTAAAGATCTTTAAGGCCCAATGTCCTAAATCACAAGATGATGAGGAGCGTATGAGAAAGATCCCTTATGCTTTGGCAATTCGATCTATCATGTATGCAATGATATGTACTCGTCCGGATGTCTCGTATGCTTTGAGCATGACGAGCAGATACCAGTCGAAGCCAGGTAAAGGTCACTGGACAGCAGTCACGAATATCCTCAAGTACCTAAAAAGGACTAAGGATTCATTCTTGGTATATAGAGGTGAAGACGAACTGGCAGTAAAAGGTTACATAGATGCTAGTTTCCAGACTGATATGGATGACTATAAGTCTCAATCAGGTTTTGTGTTTTGTCTTAACGGTGGTGCTGTTAGCTGGAAAAGTTAGAAGCAAGAGACAGTAGTCGATTCTACAACAGAGGCTGAGTATATTGCTGCTTCTAGTGCGGCCAAGGAGGCTGTATGGATTAAAAAGTTCGTCACTGAACTTGGTGTTGTTCCAACCATTGTTAATCTAGTTGAGCTATACTGTGATAATAATGGAGCCATTGCACAGGCTAAGGAACCTAGATCTCACCAACGATCCAAGCATATACTTAGGCGGTACCATCTCATCCGTGAAATCATTGGTAGAGGAGATGTACATATATGTAGAGTGCCAACAGATGATAATATTGCAGATCTACTGACCAAGGCTTTGTCACAGCAGAAGCATGAAGGTCACACTAGTTCCATGAGTATTAGATACATGAGTGATTGGCTCTAGTGTAAGTGGGAGATTGTTAGAGTTTATGCCCTAGAGGCCAATTATTTGATGTAATTGCTTAACATTTCTTTTGATATTTGATTGAATAAATGAATTATTTTATTATGGTTTCATTTACTGTGTTATATAAATGTTAGCATAATAAAAGTCCTTAGAATAATGATACAAATTATATAGCTTCAAATATGTGACTTGAACATAAGATTATATAATTACAATTAGTATCATTACTCTTAAATGTCCCTAGTCGAGTATCATTGAGAATGGGACAACAATGAAACAATGAGACTAGTATGTGGATTGACTGATGGCCAAATCTCATTGGTCATTAATATATGAGATATTAAGTCAATGCATAGGTACATGTTAGAGAACAATGACTGGACAGACCCATCATGAAAATTCTACGTGGAGCATTATACAAAGTGTCATAAGCAATTCTCATAGTGACAATGATGTTATGGTCCTCCGACCTGAAATCACTATATTACTATACGAGAATTTATGTACTTTGATATCATCAAAGGTCACCTTTAATAGGGTGGACAATAAAGGTGATTATTGGGTACATCATGAATCGTGTGAGGAATATGAGTGATCTAGATGGAATTTAACCCTCCTATATATTAGGGGTGATATCCATAAATCTCTTGATTGAGTAGGACTATGAAATGCATGGTCATGCTCAAATAGTGTTTTGTTTCATATAGTCTACTCATTGATCAAGAAAACTCAAACTAAATTATGAAGAGTATGACACATTCCATGGCTCGAGTTTAATCTAGGATATCAAGGTTAAAAGGATTAAATTACATTGAAATATTGGTCACGAAAAGGTTGTATCGAGTCACCGATCTTATTATTATTTGAGTAGCAGTGATGCATTACTAGATGTCACTCACTGTTTATAATTTTATAATATGATTTTAAAATTATTGCCAATATAATAATAACCTATAGGGTCACACACTTAGAACGTAATTAAAAGGGAATTAATTTAAATTGTAAGGATTTAAATATATCAATATGATTGATAGTATTTAAATTACGAATTTAAATTAACAGGATAATTTGTATATATGTATATTAATTAAGTAAGACTTAATTAAAATATAATATATATAAATTCCGATTTTACTTTTCTAATAGGATTAAGGTTTTGTTTAATTACTTTTTGGACGCTATATATATCTAATATATCAGCAGTCTCAGGTACGTGAGACCAAAACAAAGAAAAACCCTAGCCGTTTTAGAAAAGAGAGTTGAGAGAAAAACTTCAGTAAAATCCAGATCTTGAGGGCGAGTACCGGAGTTCTCTTTGTTGCAGATCATGTGACGATTTGTGGGACGTTCGTGTGGATACCGTAGAGATGCAGTTCCGTTGGATTGCGTTGGACATTCGAAGCCGTTCAGAATTTCATCGTTCCATTCAAGCTCGGATAATCGGTAAAACAAATCTAAACCTCTGAATTAATTTATTTTTCGCATGGATCCTGTTTTAGGGTTTCGAAATAGTTTTAAAATTTTTAAATTCCGCTTCCTTTATGTGTTGGAAACCCTATATAATAACCATGATCAATTAGTTGTTTGTACAACTTGGCTCCCCCTTGGTGTTCATCTGTGTGCATTTGATAAACTAAATCTTTGGTCTCGCCTAGCTCCAAACACCGTAAGGGCTTGCCATTGAACCCTCTTCTCAACAATTCTCCATTCTATAAGAAGAATCGTTCTGATGTTTTCTTTATTATAAGTGCATCCTTCTTTTTGGCAGGAAGACTGTCGCTTTGTAAGAACTCCACATAAGGGATTCACCAATCTGCTATATCATCAATGAAGGCATTCCTTCTCCCCAGGTATTGTTGGCATGAAACACATTGTCGTTGAAGTGAATCTACTTCTTTCTTCTTTTCAGGCCAATAATACTCTTGGCGTTGCAACCTGCGATACAACCCAATATCTGCCAATCCGCAGCTATCTTCATATACCTAATTCAAAACTCTGTTCGCTTCCTGCCTCCCCAAAACATCGTGTCAATACACCATCTGCTTCTTTGTGATACAAGACTCATTTGATGATGCTGTATTTCTGAAGTTCCACTGGTGAGATTGTTCCCGCCTTTGTTGGTAACTGATGGGAGATATCATGTCTCCAATCATTTGTCATATCTTTGGCAAACAAATCTAGCACCGTGGTTGGGAGGGCTCTTTTTATTACCTTCACATCTAGGTCTTCTCCTTGGAAATACACTCTAGATGTTATTGTTACTAATGCATCAGGTTGTTTGTTTTGTCTTCTTGGCACATACTCAATCACCACTTTCTTGAAGGCCTCCATCACTTTTTGTGTTATCGTTCGATATGGTGCCAAAATAAGTTCCTTCACTGCGAATTGACCTCTTATTTGCTACACTATCAGATTTGAATCTACCCTTACTTTAAGACGTTTTGCTCCCAACTCTTGAGCCGCCAACAATCCCAATATAAATGACTCGTATTGTTCTTCATTATTCGTGCAAGGGAAATCCAGCTTGTATGACAAGGCCACTTCCTTTCCTTCTCCAGTGGTCAACACCACTCATGCTCCTCCTTTACCTACTGCAGACGACCCGTCAGAGGCCAAACTCCACCATTTCGAGTCCTTATCTAGTATGTAAATTTCTCCCACTTCTCCCCCGGGAAGATCCTCCAAGGGAGGTTCATATTCTCTATTTGAAAATTGAGCTAGTAGATCTGCCAAAGCCTGACATCTGATTGCCTTCGGTGTTACAAACTAGATGTCATATTATAAAAGGATCATCATCCATCTTACAGGTCTTCCTACCAATGCTGGCCTAGTCAATAAGTATCTGATTGGGTCAGTTCTTGTTACAAGTTTTACTTCATGGGCCAAAAAATAATGCCGCATTTTGTGCACAATGAATACCAATGCAAGGCAATGCCTCTCCACTTGCGAATACTGGGTTTTCGGTCCTCTAATTATCTGGCTGATGTAGTACACAGACTTTTCTTCTCCATCTACCTCATGTGTGATCAATCCTCCTACAGACTTTGTGGTAGATGTGATGTACAACTGCAACGGTATTCCTCTCTGTGGTACTACCATAGTTTGTGCTGAAGTCAAGATTCCTTTTACATTCTCGAAGGCCTGTTGCTGGTCTTGCCCCTAATCCCATTCTGCCTTTCCTTTTAGCAACTTCCCGCAAGGTTCCGTGACTTCTGTCAATGCTGGCATGAATCTTCTCAAGTAGGAAACCTTCCCTAGAAAGCTCTTCAATTGCTTTTGCGTTTTTGGTAGGGGTATCTCTGTGATAGCCTTTGCCTTGCTTGGGTCTACCTCCAAACCTCTATTATGGACTAAGAAGCCCAAAAATTTTCCAGTTGTCATCCCAAAGGCACACTTCTTCGGATTCATTTTCAACTTGTACCTTCGACATCTCTCAAACACTTTTCTCAAGTCCTCCACATGGGTGACCGCCTTTTTAGATTTAACCACTATATTGTCCACATAGTGTTCCACTATATCATGAATCATGTCATGAAAGATAGTGTGCATTGCCCTTTGATAAGTTGTTCCCGCATTCTTCATCTCAAATGGCATTACTACATAGTAAAAATTCCTAAACGGGGTACGAAAGGCTGTCAATTATGCATCTTCTAAGGACATCTTGATCTGGTTATACCCTACGAACCCATCCATGAACGACATCATCTTATGATTTGTCATTGCATCTACCAAAGTGTCTATATTGGGTAAGGGGTACATGTCCTTTGGGCACGCCATGTTTAAGCCTCTAAAATCCACACATATTCGCAATTGTCCATTGGATTTCTTTATTAGTACAATGTTGGATAGCCATATTGGATGTTTAATTGAATTGATGAATCCTACTTCTAACAACTTCTTGATCGCCTCCTTTATTTGTGTTTTAACTTCCGGTGCATAATTGTGAGGTGCTTGCTTTACTGGCTTAATTCCCACGCTTATATTCAGATTATGCTCTACCAGCTCCTTGTCGATCTCGGGCATCTCATCGTAGTTCCAAGCAAAGATATCCCCATACTCTCGCAATAACTTTATGAGCTCCTCCTTCTAATTAGCATTCAACTCCTTGTTGACATAAGTTGGTCTTAACGTTCCTCCATCTGTTGCTAGATCAACTTCTTCTAATTCATTTTGCTGAGGTCTTAGCCTATCCTCAAAGCATTCTAGAGTTGGTTCTACCTTCTACTGCACAACTTCTTCCTCTTCATTATTATTAGAGTGGGGGACACTTCCTGAGCCGTCAGGTTTGAATGCTCCCTCAGGCTCTTCCCCCTTGCACCGTCACAAGCGAAACACTATTTTTCTATCGGGTCTAATAACCCTCTCCCATTTCATTTTCTATTCTTCTTTTCTCTTTTCTTCTTTGCCAACTTCTGATTGAGCTATCCGCTTGGCATTTATTATGTTTCTAGCATCTCCAAGGTCTGTTGCCCGCTTCTTTTCTCTTTTTCCTTCTTTCTCCAAGTTTAACACTACTGGCTTTTTGGAACATTCCCCTAGTTCCAATGTCTTCTTCTTCTCCTTCTTCTCAGGCACAAACTTGTCTGCCTGCACTTCCTCCCAGCTGGCTAGTTTTAGAGAATTAGGTTTTGCAATATGATTCTCCCCTTCCTCAGTGACATCATCAAAGAAAATTGCCTCGGTGATGTGCGCCTCCTCTGGTCCAAAAGGATTCCTCGTTGTTGGTACCTTCACTTCTCTTCCCTTCCAAATAGCTTTCAGGCATTGGTAAAAGACCGAGGGTACTACCCCATAGTCATTCTGCCAAGTCCTTCCTAGCAAGACATGATATACTTCATCCACTTCTGTCATATGAAACATCATAGGTCCCTGGATCTTCCCAACTTCCATATCCACCTTGATATGTCCAAGGGTTCTTGTGCTTTGGTTAGCAAACCCTGTGATGTTTGTTTGTTCCTTCATATTTTCTTCTCTGACTGGCCTAACCTCTTAAACACGGTGTAGGGCATAATGTTTATAGACGCTCCATTGTCGATGAACGCCCTCCACACCTCTATGCCATTTATTATTGCTGTCACATACAACGGTCTATCGTGCGGGTATCTTATCTCTCTATCAGCTTTAGAGAAAGATATCTTGCTTTCTTCTTCTTCCATCGTCTTCACAAATCCTTTGCTCACGGCCATGCAGGTCTCCTGTGTCTCGACAGATTTAATGATTGTCTTGGTTACTTCTATTCTTGTTTCCTTGGCCAACCCTATTTGATCAAAAAAAATTGAATTTAGTTCCATTCATTAGTGTCGTCACCTGCAGGCCTTGATCAACATCCTCCCTTTCTTCCATCACTTTTAAATTCTCCATCATCTCCACTTCTGGTGCTTCACTATGAATAATACTGTTGCACGTTTCTTTTCCCTTATGATTGGGCAGCGGCTTGCCATGCACGCTGCTTCCTTTTTCCAGTTCTATTTCTCCTGCTGCCAACTTCTCATGGTATATCCTCCATAAACTGTAACAATCCATGTTGGAATGTCCTGTATATTGGTGGTATATGCAGAAGCCTGGCCTTCTCTTCATCTCTTCCGTCACAACAAATCTGGGTCTTGGAGGTTTTAACACTCCATGCTCCACCCATTATTTGTGCAAGTTCCTGAATGCCTTCTCACTACATGTAATAGCCTCCGGAATTGACATTCTTGCAAACTTGTCTCCAAGCTTTTCTCTATTATTTTGTTCAAAATTTTTCTCATTTATTTCCCTCTTGCCCCCTTGTGGTTTTAGCTGAGAATCTGCCAAAGCCACAGTAGTCGTCCTCTTACCTTTCCATGTAACCATCGCATTACTAGTGGGCAATGTCATGATTCCTCCCAAGTCTTGTGCAAAAGACGAGAGAGTCGCAAATGAATCGCAAGCTTTTGTAATGAAGTGGGGCTTGAAGGCATCTATGGCACCATTGTTGCATATGTTCTCCAAGTTTTTTCCTTCAATTGGCTATTCACACTTTTTGTGCCTGAGCCCTAAATCTGTCCACATAATCTGACAGCTCCTCATTCGGCTTCTGCTTAAATCGCATGAGCTCTACAATGGTTACCTGTTTCTGCACATAGAAAAATTTCTTAAAAAACTATAATTTTAGATCATCCCAATCATGGACTGACTCTTTCTCCAAATTATAATACTAACTGAAAGCACCATCTGTCAAGGTCTTGTTGAACTCTCTCATCAACAGGTTGTGGTTATTCACCTCATCATAACCCAACCATGGAGACATTGACTCCATGAACTTGGAAATATGCTCTCTGGCATTCCTTTTCTCCCCATTATACTTTGGGAACTACGGTGGGTGCTCAATATATATACCCTGTCGGGTAAGGTTGTCTTCGAACGTATGCCGGGTAGGGTGGAGTAAAATCCAACAATGAAGGTCAGGATATCTGCTTGCGAAATTGATTGATCACATCTATCATATCATCTCTCGTCACATACTGGCTCGTGGTATGGACTCTTTGAGGGGCTATGATGTATTGATGCATTAATGGTGTGTATGGTAAGGAAATTGGCTGGTGTACACTTGCATCCTGCAAAGCTTGTATTGATTGTACTTGCTGGCTTGTTGGTTGTATGTGGCTCGGGATGATTGGTATCTGGACTTGTGAAAATGTTGGGATAGTGGTCGGGATGATGTTTGGTTAAGGCTGGCTTGCTTCAAATCTAAGTTGTGGTACTTCATCACTATTCTGAGGTTCCAAGTTGATGATTGGAATCGACTGACTCTCCGTTACCAGAGGCATAGTCTGATTCTCTTTGTTGTTGTTGTTGTCCTCTACTCCTACTTGTTCCCCCTGCAAACTCCCTGGGAACATGGCCTTGAAAGTAGGGATCTACATCAACTGCTGGTGGAAATTCCCCATTTCCTCTTGCTTCTTCTACATCTCCAACATCATAGTTATCATCATTCTTTGGCCTTCCTGCGCCTCTTTTAATGCCTTGAGCATCTCCATCTGCATAGCATTCGCAGTTGTATACTCTCCAATTCCTTCCTCACCTTGCCTTCCCGTGCTTGTCTGCCTAGCATTGGTTTGTTGTTGATCAGCCATTTGAGGTGATGTTGAACTTCCTTCCAATGCATCTTCTATGATGGGTTAGTCGAAATCCAGATTTGCGCCTTGAAAAGCTTGGTTTGCTTATCTTGGAACTGGATTCGGTGAAGTGATGCTTGTTGTCGATGAAACTCTTCCTGTCGTTCTCCCACTTCGAGTTGTGGGCATACCCTTCACGAATTTTACACCTCCCCAACAGAGTCGCCAAAGAAATGTGGGAAAGAAAATCGTACATCGCTAGGGTTAGGGTTTCGTGTTCGCTGAGGAAGAGAGAAATCTATGAAGAGTACGGAATTGATTGATGAATTGAAGAGGGGAGAAGAACAAGTGAGCGATTACTCCAATAACACGTGGCAAAACTCGTAGAATCCAAGTGTCTTCTAGAGTAACTAGGATCCAGAGAGCCTTCTTGTGTCTAGAGTTCAAAGCGAGTCTCCAAGTCTTCAGTTTTTCCAAAAGTCCAAGCCAAGTCAGGAATCCAAAAGTTCCTTCCTCAATGGAATGGAAGGAGTATTTATAGGGTTTCTTGGAAAGTGGTCATGTCCCAGGCACATGCCCTCAGGGAAAATTCCAGAAATACCCTTAGTTACTCGAGTAATGCCCAAATCGTCCTGTCTTTCTAGCCACCAATCCAATCCCTCAATCAAGTCCCAAAATGATGAGTCACCTCCATGAGTCTTTTGCCTCGGGACACGTGGAGGCTTCTCTCGAGTCTCGCACATTCATTTTCGGCTTTTTCGTCTATTCATTTAATTCAATTAGGGCACAATGTAAACCCTAATTTGCGCATTCAATTCGATGATCACATGTGAACCCTAAGTTATACTTGGGCCCACATCAAAAACTAATATCTTGATGATCTACTCAAAAGATTTCACATGAAAAATTGTAAACCATTCAATACGCCCATGTTTTTGAATGAAAAATTACAACAAAATGATGGTAGTAAAACTGTGGATGGAAAGATGTATAGAAATTTGGTTGGCTCTCTGAGCTACCTTACTCATACAAAGCCAGATATCATGCACGCTACAAGCTATGTGTCCAGATTTATGAATGAACCAAGTAATTTAGATTATGCTGCAGTAAGGAGAATTCTTCGGTACCTTCGACGTACTAAACATCTTGGCATCAAATATGAAAAAGAAGTGGACAACAACTTGGTTGGTTATTCGGCCAGTGACTGGGTTGGTTCGCTTGATGATCGAAAGAGCACCTCCGGATACATATTTTACTTGGGATCAAAGATACTCTCATGGAGTCAAGAAAGCAAAAAACAGTTGCATTGTTATCTGAGAAGCAGAATATTCAGCAACTACTGAAACGGGTTGTGAAGCTGTTTGGCTAAGAAGAATTCTACTACATTTACAGCAAAAGGTTCATGAGCCTACAATAATTTACTGTGATAACATGTCAGCCATCGCAATGACAAAAAATCCTTTTTTTCATGCAAGGTCGAAGCACATTGAGCTGAGGCACCACTTCATTCGAGATTTGGTTAGCAAAGGAGAACTTTACTTAGAGTTCATCAACATCAATGAACAACTTGCAGATATCTTCACAAGGTCTGTTGGTTTTGAAAAACTTATGAAGTTCAAGAAGCAGCTGAAAATTACAAATTAAGAGGGGATGTTGAAAAGTAATTTGCAATTTTCAAAGTCAATATGTTTGTTGGGTTTTTCATTGTAGTGTTTAGTTTTTCCTCAAGTGTTTCATATTCCAAAAAGTCTTATTAAAGCAGATAAGTTCTGTAGATTATTCTAAAACTTGTAGCCAGTTATAAATACATGTTATGTATGCTATTTCATGTATGCAAGTTCAAGATAAATTAATAAAAAATGCAGGAGCAGCAGCTCTGCAATTTGGTTTCAGTTTTTCTTCAAACAGTTTTTCATTACTTTGCCCCAACAGAACTCTCATCTGAATGCTTCAATTTCCATAATTGGTCTTTGTCAATTTTGGAATTTGAGATTGAGTCATCTCCACCATATACTCTCATCTGAAATGCTTCAATTTCCATAATTGGTCTTTGTCAATTTTGGAATTTGAGATTAAGTCATCTCCGCCATATCTTATGAGAATAACAAACCAAACTTTGATGCTACTTGTTGGAAGCGTAAATGGGTTTACAAATTATAAATTGACACCACTCTATAATAAAATTTGGTTACAAAAATTTTCCTTTCAAAACACACTAGAACAAAATATTTTCTCTCACTAGAATGGTGTTGCAACACCTACCACAAAATTCTCTCAATTTAAATAGCTGCTGCTAATTAATTCATATGCAACCAACGCACTCTCTTTTCTCTCCTAATGATTACATATTATAAATGACTCCAACTTCTATTTATAAAGGAAACAAGCCGACATATGGACGTACGTGTACATATTATCATATCTAGCTGTTAATTACCTTACTTCTTCAGATTGGTTTTTGTCCTCTTAGTATCAGCCGCAACTTTTTACTGAGGCCATGACCATGTATATGTGTTCATAAAGAGTCCAGTAGATTTATTCCATGGTGACTTCACTCTATCCAATAGAAACCAAGTTCTTCACACTTAAGATAATGTAACCAACCATGCATGTATGCTTTTCTGTCGAAGAATCCAAGTTGGATTTTATTTCTCCAATGTGAAGTTAAGTTCTACTGCATGAATGGATTTGTCTAGAATTTACTTATTTACGTGGGTCACCTCTCAAAATAACCAATAACATTAAAACTTATTAGTGAAGCTTATGGTTATTCTCTTTTCACACTAGCTTGGTGGTTGGGTTTGTATTTTCTAACAAAAATGCAGTAAAAACTAATTTCATCATGAATTCCAAAATGGCTAAGCTGGATATAAGCTCTAAATGCTCCACATCATGCCATAATGATTAGGAAGATAGTATCGTGATGATAAGTGATCCGTCCTGGAGATCTTCACAAGTTCATTTAGATGTCAAACTTGAGGATTCTACTGATTTTCACCATAGTATTAGCTCTAATCAATCCCACAAGCATGATTTTTGTGAAACAAGTTCGAAGATACCTGGAACTGAGGAGTTAGCCAGTCAATCCAGACGCCCAAGCTACTAAATCCTGCAAGTATGATGGCAAAAATTAATCTCGGATGTTTGAATTTAGCAGTAGATTACTTGTTAATGGTTTTCAAAGAAAAGTATCTCATGTTGGAGATGACAATTTTGCCAGCTCTGTCACAAATGGTGTTTCTGAGCAAAAGAGCACATCCCAAGAATATCAAGCACTCTCTGAGAGGACATTCAAAGAGCAGTTTGGAAGTCGATCGTAATTCATGTCACCTTCATCATCACCACTGCTTCAACATATGAAAATATCTTTTCAGCCTATAGACATCTTTAAAACTTCCAAACTGAAAATAAAGTTCCCTGATGCAAGTGAGTGTCGTGAAAGTGGTGGGGATATGTTTCCTTCATTTCAATTAGTCCCAAAGAAATCTATATCATAGCAGCACCTTGGCTCAGACTCTGATGATGACACATGCATTCTGTAGATCTTCTCCTAATAGGTTTGATGATTGTCTTGGCCATTACTCTGAGTCGGATTCTGAGCAATGGGAAGCTGGAGAATCTCCCAGATGCAAGGATCATGAGATAATTGATACTTTATGCAGAATCTCAACAACAGACTCGGTTTCGAGCGATCTGGAGATAGGGAGTATCAACACCAGCTAATAATCAACAGTTAGTTAGGATATTGTTTCTGAATTTCCTTAATTATCTCTTGAGAATCCTTGTATTTGTAAATTCCTTGATTCATGCTTATGTGGTTATCATATATATATATATATATACACGACACTACTATTTGTAAATAATAAAAATAAAAATAATACAAAAGTTCAACTTTCTCTTAGATTTATTCTGGTATTAGAGCCACATATAGCTAACAAATCAATCCTTTCTTTTTCACTTTTATCCATCTTGGTCTTTCCGTGCATGACATCCTTCTTCTGAATATCACACTAATATTAATACTTTGCCATTCCGGATATTAATAGGTGTTTCATTTCGTTTTCTCACCAACAAAATGTCCATGGATTCTGGTTCCACCTTCTCTACTACAATCTTCAGCCCTCCTTCATCATATGTTCTTCTCTCTCAAGCCCACCACTATATCACACTAAAATTAGCTCCTTCCAACTACCTCATATGGCATACACAAATTGATTCATACCTGCAAGGCCAACATTTGTTTGGCTATGTCACCGACAAGTTCGCATGTCCTCCATCTTTTCAACCATATACCACTCCTTCCACTACTTCTGCTGCCTCTTCTATTCCCAATCTAGTGGCACAAACCTATGATGCCCTTGATAAACTTCTTATGAGTCTACTCTTCTCCTCTCTTAGTGAAGATGTGATACCCCTTGTGAAAGTAATATGCCCTCAAGCCAATTATATTTGATATAATAAGTATTTACTTTGTAATCTTATTCAAATATTAATAATAGAATAAAAGGCATATTTTATCCATGTTAATTGGTTGAATTAATAAATGTGATGAACCCATAGTTTTCGAGCAATGCTTTTAGAATCATGATGAGATCATGCTAGTGAGATCTAAATTCAAGAAAACTCAAAACTAAAATGTTCCTAATCGATGGATCACTAATATTGGGATTACTGATCCGGATAGATTAGTACATACTATGCTTGATCTTTAGAAGATAATGATTGATCTCATAATCATTTGTGTGAAGACACTAAAGCAAGTATGTAGGTGCTTATTAGAGAATAAGTTCACTGAACGTGACTCGCTTAAAGAACCCTAATGGAGTTTTATTCACCTGTCAATAGGGAAGTTCTTAAGTGATAGTTGTACAAGTGATCCTTGGACTTGAGATCATCATAGTACCTTGTGTATGTTAAGTTATACTTTGTCATATTCCTTAATACCTTAGGGTATGTCATAGGGTATGTACGGGTATAATAAAGTATACACGGAGGTAGGTGAATGATCGACAAAGGATCTACCACTTCTGATAAAGGGAGAGAATGTCCTATGCGATTTGATAAATGACAGCTCAAAAATCCCTGGCCAGGGTTGAATGAAAATTAGAAAGGAGTTTCTAATTTACATTAATCGGAGTTGTGCATTCTTAAATCGAAATGCATATGATTAAATAAAATAAGACTTGTCAGTAAATCCATGTCTTATATTTAATCGGGACATTGTATGGTAGAAGGATTGAATTGTACGGTAACTACTACTGAATAGGTTCTATGTGATTAAACATTGATTTCATATTATTCGGATAGTCATGATACATTATCGTAAGGTGTCCCTCATGATGTAAAATAAATATTATTTATTTATGTTTGAATTAAAGGAGTTTAATTCATTATAAATAATATTAGAATTGTTCTAATTTATTTATTCTACTACCGGCATAATATTGAACCTAAAGGGTCACACCACCGCAAAAAAGAATAATATTATATTAGAAAAAATTGGCTTTAATGATAATAAATTAAGTATTTAATTTATTAGTTGAATAAATTGAAATGCTTAATATTTATAATGATATATTTGGAGAAATATTGAATTATAAATTAATAAGAGAAATCTTATTATTATTATTATCATTTAATTCTTAATTAGATTAAGAATTAATTTAAATGAAATGTAAATATCATTTAAATTAAATGCAAAAGGTGGGCTAAGCTAATAACATGTGTTAGTTGCTTAAATGCAAAACATGTGGGTTAGGAGAATAATGTTACTTACATATTTTGTAAGTATTAGTCTTTGGTAGTATACTAATTGAATTAGGGTTTTCCTAATTCATCTAACCTAGCATTTATTGCACTTAGAGAAGTGCTAGCCTCCATCTAATGAAAGAGTTCTTGATGAAGGGTTCTTATTATTCTTAAGAGTTAGGAATAAAAGATTTAATTGGATTAGCCATCCAAGATTTCTAGGAAATCAAATATTGTTTCTTGTATAATCATTCTTGGTGGATTACCTCTAGAGTGCTACATACACTTTGTAGCTAGTGTTTAATTCAAGGAACAAAGATTGGAGGAGCTTGAAGAAATCAACAAAGGATTGTAGATTGTAAGAGCTTGAAGAAATCAAGAGAGGAGTAGATCTTGTAGCGGTTCAAAGGTTGGATCTATTAAGGTATTATCTCTTGTTAATCTTCATCAATTAATAGTTATGCATAAGGTGATTCATGGATAAGTTGCAAAAATTTTAATTTCCATTTTTCCGTTGCGTATTACAATTAGATTGTGATTTTGCATACTTTCAGTGGTATCAAGAGCCATCCTTATGCGTACTATTAATTGTATCAATCATATATATGTTGATATGTGTTTAGAACAATTTTTTGGGTATAATTGTTAGTATGAAATTATGTTTTTTGGAAAAACATCAAAAGCAAAAAAAAAAAAAAAAAAAAAAAAGGACACTGTTCATCGACGGGAACTGTTCACCGTCGGAAACTGTTCACGCCGGACACTGTTCACCGGCACTGTTCATGCCGGAAACTGTTTACCGGCACTGTTCACTGGTACTGTTCACCGGGCAGCGGGAACTGTTCACCGGGCAGCGGGCAGCGGAACTGTTCACCGGGCAGCCCGAACACTGTTCACCGGGCAGCTCGGGCACTGTTCACAAAAAAAAAAAATAATTTTCCAATTTTAAAATTTCAATGTTGAAAAATAAAGATGTTTATTTTAGACTTGAAATTGGTTTAAAATAAAGGAGTTTATTTTAATTAATATTGGATTTCAATTTTGAACAAAGATTCTAAATTTTATAAAGGAGTTTATATTAATTTGGAATGAATTAAAATAAAGGAGTTTATTTTAATTGGATTTTGGATTTCTACTAGTCAATTGCCCATTAAATGATATCAATATATATTGAATGGTTTATTATTCATGAGATGAATGATATATATAAATATATATATGGGATGATTAAGGACTATTGACCAATGTGATTGGATTTAATTTGAATGGATGCTTGAATGAATGGTTTTATTCATAATGGGGTCTGCGTACCTCGCCTATCTAAATTTCTAAATGTAATTTCTATCTCTCTCCTATGTACTTCCCCTTGACTGTTGATCAAGGTTTCTATTTTGTTAAAATGAATGTAATAGGATTTAATAGAGTTATTAGAGAAATTGGAACCGAAGAGCAAGAGCATTGAAGACTCATTTGTAATGAAGCCTGAGTTGAATGTAATAGTTATATTCAAATTTATTCTTGCACCCTAGGTTTGACCTATTGATTTACTCGGTGGCTCGAGTGAATCAAATTAGATTAAGTCCATAATCATCCCATATAGAATATAGTATTCTATGAATGCATGCTTATAATATATATATTAAATATATTATTATTCATGTTGATGAATGTTTAATATGACGCGTATTTATATATATATACTTGCATGCGCGCTAAACAAGATGAGACCATTAATAACAAAACCCTCATTACAAAATATTAAGTTGAATACGTTTAAAGGTATTTCAAAAATATCAAACGTAGCCTTCTAGCATGATAAAGCAATAGAGTATTAATTATTTAATATTAGTTTGTTGTGCACACACAAGACTCATATTAAATTTTTAAGATGTTGGCTTTATTACATTAAAAATGTTTTATAAGGAATTGAACAATACTAGTTTTGTTGTGCACACACAAGGACTATATTTTTCTATTCGCTTATATGGAAATGCTAGGTGAAACTTAACTTGGATTATTTTAGTTCGGATGTGCACACACTTGACTATTATAATCTAAGAGGCAAAAAACAAGGAGTTACATAGTTGATGTAATTGACAAGAGTTGTCTACCCTTTGAATAAATATATGGTTTGTTGTGCACACACAAGGCTGCATATTTATGTCAATAGGATCCTTACTCACTAAACAGATTTTTGAAAATTTGTCGAACTATATATGGAGGGTCATATAGTTTGTATAAAATAGTGGGAGACACCCTTTTAATAAAGTCCTATATTAAATTGGTGATTAATAAAATGAATATATGCTAATGTTGTTTAAATAAAAATTCATTTACAGATTTTTACAAATGGCCCATTCACTATCACTGCGGAGCAATATTGGATGCTAATAAACTAACCGGACCGAACTACACGGATTGGTTAAGGAATTTGAGAATTGTTCTCACCGCTGAAAAATTATCTTATGTCCTTAATTCGCCTGTTCCTGCAACTGTTGCAGAAACTGCCTCTGAGGAAGAGATTGCTACTTTTAAAAAGTGGCAAGATGATGCTATAGTAGCTCAATGCATCATGCTCGCATCCATGAGTAACGAGTTACAACGTCAACATGAGAAAATGGATGCACCTGCTATATTGCTTCACCTGCAAGAGTTGTATGGTGAACAAAGTAGGTCTGCAAGATATGAGATATCTAAGGAGCTCTTCCGATCTAGAATGACCGATGGCCCTACAGTACAGGCACATGTCCTCAAAATGATCAATTTGATTGAACAATTGGGACAACTGGGTTTTGTAATGGATGGAGAGTTGAGCCAAGATTTGATCTTGCAGTCACTCCCAGACTCCTACTCACAATTTGTTGTGAATTTTCACATGAACAAGCTTGATGTCAACTTTCCTGAATTGCTTAACATGTTGAAAACTGCAGAGAGTCACTTTCCATCCAAGAAAGACCAAGTCTTACTGATAGGTGACGCTTCCAAGAAAAGGAAGTGGCCCAAAGGAGCTTCTGCTAAGAAGAAAAATTCTAAGAAGGCAAAAGGAAAGACAGTTGATAAAGGTAATAAGAATAAAACAAATGCGGATAGCAAAGGAGTTTGCTTCCACTGCAATAAGCCTGGACATTGGAAGAGAAACTGCAAGGATTACCTTGCAGAGGCAAAGCAGAAAAAGCTTGTTGAAGCTTCAGCTACGGATACAGGTTTATTCATGATTGAAATAAATCTTTCTGTAAGTCAAAATTCTACTTGGGTATTAGATACCGGCTGTGGTTCTCACATATGCAATTCATTGCAGGGAATAAGCAGAAGTAGAAGGCTAAACAAGGGAGAAGTAACTCTACGAGTGGGAAATGGAGCAAAGGTTGCTGCATTAGCTGTGGGGACTTATTGTTTAGCATTGCCTACGGGAAAGTCTATCAATTTAATAAATTGTTATTATGTACCTGTTCTCATTAGAAACATTATATCTATTTCTATGTTGGACAAGGAAGGATTCGATGTTATATTTAAGAACAATGGTTGTTCTATTTATAATAATAATGTTTTGTTTGGAACTGGTAGATTAATTGATGGACTTTACTTACTTGAATTACATGAAAATATTTTTCAAATTGAACAAATTTGTAAAAAAAAAAGAGATGAAGTAAATCATACTTTCATTTGGCACTGTAGACTCGGTCACATCAATGAAACAAGATTAAACAAGTTGCATATTGATGGTCTTTTAGAACCATTCGATTTTGAATCATATCCAACTTGTGAATCATGTCTCATGGGTAAAATGACTAAATCTCCATTTAGTGGACATGGAGAGAGGGTTACAGGATTGTTAGAGTTGGTACACACAGATGTATGTGGACCTATGACAACAGATGCTAGAGGAGGGTATTCGTATTTCATTACATTCACTGATGATCATTCAAGATTTGGATATGTGTATTTAATGAAATATAAATCCGAATCATTTGAAAAGTTCAAAGAATTCAGAAGTGAAGTAGAGAAACAAACTGGCAAAAGTGTTAAGATTCTTCGATCAGATCGAGGAGGAGAATACTTGAGCAATGAGTTTCTTAATCATCTCAAAGAAAATGGTATTCTCTCTCAATGGACGCCTCCTGGTACGCCACAATTAAATGGTGTATCTGAAAGAAGGAATCGTACCTTGTTAGACATGGTGCGGTCCATGATGAGTTTCACCGACCTTCCAATATCATTCTGGGGTCATGCCCTAGAAACGGCTGCATATCTACTTAACAAGATTCCCTCAAAATCCGTCCCTAAGACTCCATATGAGATGTGGACAGGGAGGAAACCCAGTCTTAAGCATGTTAAGATTTGGGGTTGTAACGCTTATGTAAAGAAGTTACAAAGTGACAAACTTGAGGCTAGATCTGACAAGTGCAAATTTGTGGGGTATCCTAAAGAAAGTTTAGGATATTATTTCTATAATCCTACCGAGCAAAAGGTGTTTGTTGCCAAACACGCTACCTTCTTGGAAAAAGAGTTTATCCTTGAAGGGGCTAGTGGGAGGAAAATAGATCTTGAAGAAATTCAAGAACCACAAATTACTACAGATCAAGTGGATGAACATGTTCAAGTAGATATAACTTATGTACCACAACCGAGTCGTAAATCTGGAAGAGTGCCGAAAATACCTAAAAGGTATACACTTATCATAGAAGATGATGATGAGGTACGCATCATAACTGATGATGATCCAGTAACATACGATGAGGCTATGAGTAGTAAACACTCTGAGAAATGGCAAATAGCCATGAAATCCGAAATGGACTCCATGTATGAAAACCAAGTATGGACTTTGGTTACTCCACCTGAAGGCATTGTGCCTATAGGGTGTAAATGGGTCTTTAAGAAAAAGACTGGAGCAGATGGCAAGGTGGAGACCTATAAGGCCAGACTGGTTGCAAAAGGTTTCAAACAAAGACAAGGAGTTGACTATGATGAAACCTTCTCACCAGTAGCCATGCTCAAGTCCATCCGGATTTTACTTGCGATTGCAGCTTACTATGACTACGAAATCTGGCAAATGGACGTGAAAACGGCCTTCCTCAATGGGAAACTAGATGAGGATGTATATATGATACAGCCAGAGGGTTTTGTTTCAAAGGTTGGAACAAATCAAGTGTGTAAGTTACAAAGATCCATTTATGGATTGAAGCAAGCTTCTCGAAGTTGGAACATCCGTTTTGATGAGACAATCAAAGAGTTTGATTTTATCAAAAATGAGGATGAACCATGTGTGTACAAGAAAGTTAGTGGGAGTGCTGTGACATTCCTGGTATTATATGTTGATGATATATTACTTATAGGGAATGACATACCGATGCTACAATCAGTTAAAATTTGGTTATCTAAACACTTCTCCATGAAGGACTTGGGAGAAGCATCCTACATATTGGGGATAAAGATCTATAGAGATAGATCAAAGAGGATGCTCGGCTTGACCCAAGGTGCATACATTGATTCGATGCTAAAGAGGTTTAGCATGCAAGACTCCAAGAGAGGACTCATACCGATGAGTCATGGAGTAAATCTCTCTAAGAAATTGTCCCCAAAGACACCTGAAGAGAGAGAACGCATGAATCAAATACCTTATGCTTCGGCAATAGGATCCATAATGTATGGAATGATATGTACCAGACCAGATGTTGCTTATGCACTTAGTGTAACAAGTAGATATCAGTCTAATCCTGGAGAAGAACACTGGAAAGCTGTGAAAAACATCTTGAAGTACTTGAGAAGAACTAAAGATGTGTTTCTAGTATATGGTGGGTCTGATTTGAAACTAGAGGGCTTTACAGACTCAAGTTTTCAAACTGACCAAGATGACAGTAAATCCATGTCAGGGTATGTATTTACCTTGAACGGTGGAGCAGTGAGTTGGAAGAGTTCCAAACAGCAAACAGTTGCTGACTCGGTGACAGAGGCAGAGTATATAGCTGCAAGTGAAGCTGCAAAGGAAGCTGTTTGGATGAAGAAGTTCATTTCTGAACTCGGGGTAGTTCCTAGCATTACTGGACCCGTTCCGGTTCATTGTGACAACACTGGAGCTGTTGCACAGGCTAAGGAACCCAGGTCTCATCAAAGATCCAAACACGTGTTGCGGCGATTTCATTTAATTAGAGAAATAATTGAAAGAGGAGATGTCACCTTAGAAAGAGTGGACTCCCAGAACAACATTGCAGATCCATTTACTAAAGCATTATCGCAAGATCAATTCAATCGCCATTTCGATAAAATGGGTATTAGATACCAAGGTGATTGGCTTTAGTGCAAGTGGGAGATTGAAAGTAATATGCCCTCAAGCCAATTATATTTGATGTAATAAGTATTTACTTTGTAATCTTATTCAAATATTAATAATAGAATAAAAGGCATATTTTATCCATGTTAATTGGTTGAATTAATAAATGTGATGAACCCATAGTTTTCGAGCAATGCTTTTAGAATCATGATGAGATCATGCTAGTGAGATCTAAATTCAAGAAAGCTCAAAACTAAAATGTTCCTAATCGATGGATCACTAATATTGGGATTACTGATCCGGATAGATTAGTACATACTATGCTTGATCTTTAGAAGATAATGATTGATCTCATAATCATTTGTGTGAAGACACTAAAGCAAGTATGTAGGTGCTTATTAGAGAATAAGTTCACTGAACGTGACTCGCTTAAAGAACCCTAATGGAGTTTTATTCACCTGTCAATAGGGAAGTTCTTAAGTGATAGTTGTACAAGTGATCCTTGGACTTGAGATCATCATAGTACCTTGTGTATGTTAAGTTATACTTTGTCATATTCCTTAATACCTTAGGGTATGTCATAGGGTATGTACGGGTATAATAAAGTATACACGGAGGTAGGTGAATGATCGACAAAGGATCTACCACTTCTGATAAAGGGAGAGAATGTCCTATGCGATTTGATAAATGACAGCTCAAAAATCCCTGGCCAGGGTTGAATGAAAATTAGAAAGGAGTTTCTAATTTACATTAATCGGAGTTGTGCATTCTTAAATCGAAATGCATATGATTAAATAAAATAAGACTTGTCAGTAAATCCATGTCTTATATTTAATCGGGACATTGTATGGTAGAAGGATTGAATTGTACGGTAACTACTACTGAATAGGTTCTATGTGATTAAACATTGATTTCATATTATTCGGATAGTCATGATACATTATCGTAAGGTGTCCCTCATGATGTAAAATAAATATTATTTATTTATGTTTGAATTAAAGGAGTTTAATTCATTATAAATAATATTAGAATTGTTCTAATTTATTTATTCTACTACCGGCATAATATTGAACCTAAAGGGTCACACCGCAAAAAGAATAATATTATATTAGAAGAAATTGGCTTAATGATAATAAATTAAGTATTTAATTTATTAGTTGAATAAATTGAAATGCTTAATATTTATAATGATATATTTGGAGAAATATTGAATTATAAATTAATAAGAGAAATCTTATTATTATTATTATCATTTAATTCTTAATTAGATTAAGAATTAATTTAAATGAAATGTAAATATCATTTAAATTAAATGCAAAAGGTGGGCTAAGCTAATAACATGTGTTAGTTGCTTAAATGCAAAACATGTGGGTTAGGAGAATAATGTTACTTACATATTATGTAAGTATTATTCTTGGTAGTATACTAATTGAATTAGGGTTTTCCTAATTCATCTAACCTAGCATTTATTGCACTTAGAGAAGTGCTAGCCTCCATCTAATGAAAGAGTTCTTGATGAAGGGTTCTTATTATTCTTAAAGAGTTAGGAATAAAAGATTTAATTGGATTAGCCATCCAAGATTTCTAGGAAATCAAATATTGTTTCTTGTATAATCATTCTTGGTGGATTACCTCTAGAGTGCTACATACACTTTGTAGCTAGTGTTTAATTCAAGGAACAAAGATTGGAGGAGCTTGAAGAAATCAACAAAGGATTGTAGATTGTAAGAGCTTGAAGAAATCAAGAGAGGAGTAGATCTTGTAGCGGTTCAAAGGTTGGATCTATTAAGGTATTATCTCTTGTTAATCTTCATCAATTAATAGTTATGCATAAGGTGATTCATGGATAAGTTGCAAAAATTTTAATTTCCATTTTTCCGTTGCGTATTACAATTAGATTGTGATTTTGCATACTTTCACCTTGCTCACATCATCTGTCGAAATCTTATCTACATTCTCTGTCGCGTTTGCTAGTCCTATAACGCGTGTGCTTCGCCTATCTATGGAATTACATTCTCCACAGAATCATGATGAAACTCTAACTGCCTATCTTAACCGTCCAAAATGAATTTTCGATGAACTATCGGCTTCCGCACAACCCATCTCCCAATTTGACTTCATGGTCGCTGTTTTAAAAGGTCTTTGTGCTGAATTTGTATCTCTCAAATCAACCCTATCCATGTTTGATACTACTTTGTCATTCTCTGTGTTACTTAGAAAATGTCTTAGCCATGAGTTTATTACCGAACCAAATGTCCTTGTTTATTCTCCTTCTGCTCCATCACCATGGGCCAATAATGTTTAACGTTTCACCAATAATGCTCAACGCTTCAACAACCACCGTGGTCGCGGTCGTGGTACCTATGACCGTGGGCAAGGAAATTTCTTCCCACCTAACTCTCAGTATTCATCAAATTTTAATCGCCCATGCTATGTGTTCTGTGGTGGTTCCAATCACAACTCGTACCGGTGTTATTTTCGTCCTCAACCAACGACTTCTGCTGGTATCCTTGGTCCACCTCATGGCAGCCCTTTTTCGGTTGCTAACTTTATTACTACTACACCCATCAACTCGTCCAATATGTCACCACCCTCTCTGTCTTCTCTACAATGGTACCCTGATACGGGTGCTAATTATCATGTTACACTAGAATTAGTGGGTATTAATCATGTTAAGGAGTACAGTGGCTTGGATCATCTTCAAGTGGCCAATGGTAATATTCCTCCTATAAATCATCTTTGTTCCACCACCTTTAATTCCAAAAATAAAAAATTTCATCTTTCTCAAATTTTACATGTTCCATCTACTTCCAAAAAATTATTATCTGTTAATAAGTTTTGTGACGCCACCAAATCCGGGTCCCTTAAACCTCAGATTCGGTGCTCACGATACAACATACACATCTCATCTATCTATCCATTTCTTATGAATTACATCAATTATTACATTAACTTAATACAAAATATATAATCATCCCAGGTTTTACTAACCTTAACAATACATATCTAATAATACAAAAGGTTTAAGTCAAAATACAACATAATATTCATTACATAAGTGACGCTATTCCGTCGCCTTCGCTTTGCCTTTATCCTTCTTAGACCCTTTGGCTACCTCGGCTTTAGCTGAAAAGTTTTATTTTAAGCAAGGGTGAACAACTAATTTGCTCAACAAGTTAAAGCGTACAATAAAGGATATATCATGAACAGAAGAGTTTAACTTTCTGAAACTTCAACAATGTTTCAAAGATTATGAAGTAGCTGAATAATAAATCATTTCAAGTAACAAGAATTTTCTTGAATTTCATGTTGAATAATACATCAAGAATGAAAGAGTTAAAATTCTTTCGAAGATTCAATAATATTAAAGTGATCATGAAGGATTAGCAGTACTGCAATAATAGTCAATAAAGTGGGATTATACTCAGATTTCATGTTGAGTGATCACAATGGATCGTGAACTGCTAGAGGAATCATCAGCTAATAATACTGAATACCTCAAGAGTATAAGTTAATCGTATAGACTAAATATACTCTTCTGCAAGTACGTGAAGGGATCAGCTTCATTTTACCCGTGATTATGCATAATACTCAAACATAGCGCGCGGGTCGGGTTTTCGACAATAAAATTTCCCCTGATTTATTTTTCAGGTATGCTCATCTCAGTCTTAAATCATGAGTCGATACCACAACAATATGGTTTGGATTGCTTTCAAAGAAATACTACGATTTCAACACATAACATCAATATTGGTCTAGCCGAAATCAATGGCATAGATCTTTCAATAACAAATCAGTTCATAATTAATAGAACATTTCATGCAATATCAATTAAATATTTAGTCTAGCCAAAACAACTAGCTGAGACATGACTCATAAACAGTTTATGAATAAATAACTCTAATTATTTCACAGTTCAAATAATAGAACAGGAAATCAATTGCACAAAGTGTGAATGTCAATAATCATTATAGATGTGGAATAATCAACAATAATTATCCACTAACATGCTTGAAAAATAATAACCCAAGTTTGAGTTAGGGAAACTTGTCTTGTCCGTCGATTACTATAATATTAGATACTATAATAAATCATTAGTAATATTATCATCCTTTGATAATATTCTATCACATAATCATCATCTTAAACTCTCTTTTAATATTAAATAATATTTCATCACTTCTTAACATTATTAATCACATAATAATATTTTATTCCCTTTTCAATATTATTAACTACTTAATAATATTTTATTCATTCACAAGTATTATTATCATTTAATAACATCTTATTCATCTCATAATATTATTAAACGTTTAATAATATTTTAATAACTCTTTAGTAATATCTTAATCATTTACAAATATTATTAATCATTTACTAATATTATTAATCCTTAACTAATATTATTAATCATTTAATAATATTTTAATCCTTAATGAATATTATTAATCATTTAATAATATTTTAATCCTTAATGAATATTATTAATCATTTAATAATATTTTAATCACTTACTAATATTATTAATTATTTAATAATATCTTACTCACTTATTAATATTATAAATAATTTAATAATATTTTAATCATTTAATAATATTATTATTCATTTAATAATATTTTATTTAATTTCGAATATTATTAATCAATTAATAATATTTTATTTATTTACTAATATTATTAATCATTTAATAATATTTTAATCGTTTATAAACAATTTAATAAAATTGTTTATCTCTTACTATTTAATTCATTTAACACACATATCATGTCATTCATATAACATTTTATTAAAAATGACCAAAATACCATTATAAAATTTTAATACATCATATAATGATCATTAATAAATAAAATCACATTTACAAGTTTTACAACTTGATTTAACTTAATTTATCTATTTATTCATAACCTAAACATAGCCATGAAAAATACCAAAATAACTTTTTATTTTTTTCTTTTTTGGGAAATATCAGTATATGATATTTTAGTGATAATATATTTTGTCTGTAATTTTTCAATTTTGTTTACTATTTTTAAAGTGTTCAAAATAGTTCGAAATTGTTACAATTATCACAAATTATCTTTTTATTAAACAATTATGAAATTTACACGGTCGACTCCTGTTACCAAAACCTAGCTCCTGTAAACATTTTACATTTTTCTGAGTTGTATTTTAGGAGTTATTATAGTTTACCTTTAAAAAAATACACTTTCTTGTAAAAGCCATAACTCCCTCTCAAGACATCGAAAAATTACCATCTTTGGACAGGACTTGATAACTTAGCATATTATCATACCACAAAATATCAGAATTTTTAGAGCATCTAAACTGGCAGAAACTGCCCTTGACACAACTGACTTGTGATAGTTTTAACCTATAGTCTTTGTTCCACCCACCTGGACTGTTTTACCAAAATAGTTGTCATGGCTTGCTTAGTTAATATATTTGAGTTCTACCACTTGGTTTTAACAGTTAACTCATAAATATAACACCCTTGTTTTACGGATCACAAAATTAATTTGTGAATTTCAAATGATAAGCTTTCAAAGTGTCTCAAAATTAAGGTTTTCTCCAGCATTAAAACTAGTTTCCTTTTCTTTTATTTTTCAAACAAATCAACACCCAAAATAATGAGACCTAAACATGAAATACCCTATAACATGAAGATCTAGTGTTATAAGGTTTATTATCATAAACTCATTATTTGCTTCAAAACAACCACAATAAAACACAAGAAACTAATTAGGGTTTTAGGATTTTATATCTAGTTTTTGTGGCAATTTTTCTTCTTCTTCCAAAGTATAAAACTTGAAGACATAAAACTCTCCTCTCCTCCTCTTAGAACTCAGCAGCCCCCTTTCTTCTCTATCTCAAATATTTTGTGCTCTCTTGCTTTTAGAAACTTAGGAGATGAAAAAAATAAAGTAAACTTGCTATCAAGTGAAATGGGTCTTATTTATAGCCTTGGAAATGTATATATATAACTCATATATGTATACATATATAATTGCAAATCCCTCATTTTTTTCAAGCCATCCCCTAAATTGTGGCTCTCACATTTATTTTGCTAGCCTAACTAGGGAACAAGGCTAGGAATTTTATTTTATTTTAGGCTAGGTGGGTGGGTGAGCTAAGCTTTGAAAAATAAAATAAGCATGTGCCTTATCCTCCCTCCTTTCATCCGGATCATCCCCCCTTATTATCTCCATTTTTGATTTTTTTTATTTGCTTTATTTAGCTCCTTAAATTGTCTAGAAGGTCCATCAAAAATTGGACTAAGGTTTGGTCCAATCTCTTTATTTATTTAGGCTACCTTTTAATTGTTTAGGCTAAATTATTTGGACCATATCCTATATTTGTTTGGGCTTTCTAATAAACTATTTGGACCATGTCCCATAATTGTTTGGGCCATATAAATTAGCATATGATCAATACATAAATTTTATCTTATTCTAATTATTTAATTAGGATTTTTAGTCCACTTAATTTGGACATTAAATAATTACTCATATGGGTTTAATTATATAACACAATTAGACTTTCTTTAATTAGGTTAATATAATTTAATAAGTTGAGATAAAAAAATAAATCTCTTAGGTTAGTTTATTAGTATATATTTTAAATACTAGAATTCTCAAATAAATACCTTAAGTTATTTAATTCTCATTTCTAATATATAATATTAGGTTACAAGGCTTTCTTTTTAATTCCCTTTATATAATAAATAAATAAATAAATATACATATTTATAATATATATATATATATATATATTTAGTCTCATGCATATTCCACATAAGTCATAATATATTTATCATCATTAATAAATATTTAATACATTCATTTATCCACATATCCATTCAATGTAAGTCACAAAGTATTCAATACACTAATAAATAATTTAATATACTTATTTCTTGGCTTTCTTTTTTTTTTCTTCTACTAATTCATTAATTCAATTAGCCCTAATTGGCTTAATGAATTATTATACATATTTATCCACTTTATATTAGTTATACTAATTAATCACTTAAAGATTATAAATCTTTTCATTTACCATTCAAGGTTAACATTCAAGTTATGTTAATTCTCAACATAATTTGCTTTTTTTTTCTTAATCGTCAACTTGATTAATATTTTATCTTGGTCTCCTTTTCATTTCTTATTCAATTTAAAATAAATAAATTGACTAACTTACTTAATTCACATAACACATATTCACTCATATGCTCAAAGTAATAGAAAAAATTTATTCGTAAAAATATGCACACAATCATATAAAATTCTCAGTCCTTACAAATTTTGTCTAGATAATAATGTCTATTTTGAGTTTCACCCGTCTTGTTTTCATGTTAAGGATTCTATATCCCAAAAAACTCTTCGCAGCGGACTAACTAAAGACGGACTCTACACTTTGCAAGTTGCACCTTCCTTCACTACTCTTTCTGCTTCTCGAGTATTTTTATTTGATTGGCATCAACGCCTGGGTCATCCCCGTGAACGCTTCCTTCGTCATATTATTTCCAACCATAGCTTAGGTGTGTCATACAATAAAGGCTTTCTGGTGTGTACGACATGTCATATGGGAAAGGCCTGTAGATTTCTTCTTGATAGTAGTTCTTTTTCTACAAAACATGTTCTTGAATTAATAATGTGTGATGTTTAGGGCCCTGCTCTCTTGACTTCCTTGCATAGGAATAAATATTATGTTCTTTTTGTTAATGTTTATACTAAATTTTCATGGATTTATTTTATTAAGTTTCATAGTGAGGTTGCCTCTAAATTTTTGCAATTTCAATCCATGGTGGAACGTCTCTTTAATTCCAAAATTAAATATTTTCAAACTGACTGTGCTAAGGATTTTTTACCACTTACGTCACATTTTTCTCAAAATGGCATCATTCATCGCCTTTCCTGCCCACACACTTCAATTCAAAATGGACATGTTGAGAGACGTCCTCGTCATGTGGTTAAAAGTGGCTTAACATTATTGGCTCAAACCTCAGTTCCAAGAATTTTTTGAGAATATGACTTTTAATGTGCAACTTATCTAATAAATTGAATGCCATCTCCAATTAATAACTGTAATGTCCAAGAATTTTTAAACTTTGTATCAATTTATTTTGATATGAGAAAGTTATTTTATTTAATTTTACGGGCTTAATTGAATCCATGTAAATATTATTTAATTGTATAACTATATGGTCCAATAATTTTCAATGCCTAAAAGGGGCTCACTAATAGTTTGAATAAATTAATGAGTTAACCCTAACATTTGATTGGCAAGAAAATTGGGGTAATTAAATAAATAATTATCGGATTCAATAATTCGAATAAAGAATTATGGTTAAAATAAATATTTTAAATAAATAATTAATTGATTTAGTTATTTAATTTAAAATATTAGAAATAGTGGTTAATTTAATTGGGTCACTTTTCTTTATTTAGGATGGTCCATTTCTTTTATTTCGGTTGGCCCAATTCCCTTATCATTTTTCTATTGGGCCATTCATTTATTTATTTTTGCCGACCCAACCCCATTTGGGCTGAGCCCAACCTTCCTCCTGCCGGGTTAAATTTTGCAATCGGGTTGGGGGAAAAGTCCATTCATGAAAATCGATTTGGGAGCAGAGCGGGGTTAATAGGGACCAAACCCTCAAATCAGTTGTAACCAAGCCAAGAAGAGGTTGGAGAAGGGATAGGGGTTAGCCAGTTCGCTAAGGCTGGCAATCGATGGGATGGAAAGCGCCGGCGTGAAGGAGGTTGGCGTGTCGGCGTGTGACAGCACGATAGCATGAGGCGACCGGCGGACAAAGCGGCGACCGGCGGCTACCACAGTTTAACCAGCGGGTGAAGCGAGTGAGGGTAACGACCGACTGAGCGGCACCAAACGGACCAAAGGTCCCAAAAATTCAGCGACGCGATCGGTGGGGGTACGACGCTCGAGGAATTGGCCGGCGAGTTCACAGTCGGCGTGATGTATACCATCAATCGCCTATCTCCTTCCGACCGATGGTTCTTAACTGGCCAAATAAGGTAATGCCCAACCAATTTGGGTAAAAATTTCACTATAAATTGAACCCCCCATGTCCTAAACCAAAGTTGCCGATTCCTTTGCTTTGTGAGTTCCAAATAAAAAAAAATTAGGATTCGAAATTAAAGAGAGAGGAAGCAGGGGTGGCCGATCGTGGGTTTCAATTCTAGTTGGGGTAAATGTCCCAAGATTATACCGTTTATTTCGGTAGGAGGAGGAAGATTGCAACGCGATCAAACCCAAGGTATAACAATGGGTTTATTAAGCTACTGTAATAGTTTTATGTTAGGTCCTGTACAAATTTTCTTCTTCTGTACTTGGATTGGTGTTGCCGAATGTGTTGTGTGGTTATATTATACATTGTATTGTACTGTGTTGGTTCAATTGATTCAGAATCTGGTATTAAATTGTGTTGACACATTGGGTTGGTATTGTTTATATTTCTCTCTTTTCTCTTTCTGTGCTGGGATTTTATTGCTCCCTGGTATTGAACTGTTGTTGATGAACCTTAAAGGTTCTAGCAGTCGATGTTGTTGGTTCATAGTATATATTGCTTTGAAACTGTAATGTATGGACCTGTGAATTGGGAAGTTGTGTATATTAAGGAATCATAGGTTCTGGTAACTTGGTTTTTTTTTTTGCGATTAAGCCAGTGCCGTGTAAGGGCCAATGTCAAATTTTAGGATGCCCAATACATGTATGCTGTAATGCCTAAACCAAATTCTGTTTTCCTTTTTGAGTATCGATTGTTCTGGCAATCACATGAATGATAAAATCGAAAGTTTTTATGTTGGTGTGGCTGGGAATCGAACCCAGTTTTGGGTAGGAATTTATTGGGCAAACAGATAATAACTATTGTCTAATTAGTATTAAATAATAAGTAAGTACGAATATAAATTACAGATAATTAATTATTATTTAGCAATAAAGAATAAATAAAGATAATAAATATTTAATTATTATTTAATTCATATTAAATAATAATGAATAAGGTTAATAAAATAAATTTTATTATTTGAATAATAAATAAATATTTGATTATTATTTAATGATCAAGTATGAGTAAGGTTAATGAATTAATTATTTGTTATTTATCACTAAATGATAAATAAATACAATAAATATTTAATTATTTAATAATAATTAAGTATGAATATAAGTAATAAAATAATATTTATTTAATAATAAAGATAATAAATATTTAATTAATTAATATTAAAAAAATAATTAACTATGAACGAGGTTAACAAATAATTATTTATTATTTATCCATAAATAATAAATAAAGGTAACAAATATTTAAGTATTATAATAATTATGTATAGTAAAGTTAATAAATAATTATTTATCAAATAATAATAATGCTAACAAATGTTTAGTTATTATTTGATAATAATTAAGCATGAATAAAGAGAATAAATATTTAATTATTATTTAATTAATATTAAATAATACTTAAGTATGAATAAAGTTAGTAAATAATTACTTATTATTTATCAATAAATAATAAATAAATATAATAAATATTTAATTATTATTGAATAATAATAAAGTTAGTAAATAATTATTTATTATTCATCAATAAATAATAAATAAAGATAATAAATATTTAATTCTTGTTTAATTAATATTAAATAATAATTAAGTATGAACAAGTTAATAAAATGGTTACTTAATTAGTGTTTAATAGTAATTAAGTGTGGAGAGAGTCAATGCATTAAATTCTTTTTATTAATGACTAAGGGGTCATAATTACTTAATTCCCCTTAAGGGTGAATGGTAATTAAGCGCAAATAAAACTAAATAAGTGATTAATTGTTATTAAACCATGATAAATTTATTATTTATTTTTATAAATAATAAATAAGAATTATTAACCCATACTTAGAGACAAATAAGGGTAATAGTTTGAGTATTGAAATAATAAGTAATCATGATAAGTTAATTTCTGTTTGGTTAATGTTACATAGTAATTAAATATAGATGATGAAATTGTTTATTTGATAAGTAAATGGTATAGTAAGGTGTGTCAATATACAACTATACCATATTAATTGATAAGTCGACTTTATCCAATGATAGGTCACTCAAGATCAATTAATTAAAGCTAAGATAAATTGTAGCTGAGCAAACAGGCAAGTTCATCTTATTCAACTTCTACATTGAGCAAATTCTTTATATCGAAACTTTAATTGTTGCAAGTTTCTTTTCATTTGAGCAGGCTACTGTTGTATTGTAGCTTGAAATTTTATTCTAAGAATGCTTAAGTGGTTTAATTAATTTACAGCTATTCCACATCTATGATATTATTGACAATCGCATTCAATGCATTTGAATTCGTACATTTATTAAAGTTCCAAAATTCACGAACTATTCATGATTAAGTCTGAACCCTTGTTCGGTCAGGCAAGTGTGTGAAATTTATAAAAGCTATCTGAACCAATCCATGGTAAGGATTCTTAGACTGAATGAACACCCCTTTTATTATAGGGGAGTAACCCAGGTACCGTATATAAGGTACAAACAGTAGAGTTAAATGTTATGCATACACATAGCGTACGCGAGGCTGATCCCCTCAAGTACTTATTCTGTAGCCAGTAACCAGAGGGTCAACTAGCTATTGACTCCTTTAGAAGTTATTGTTTAAAGTCTACTTGACTATCTCTTGTTCTAAAAGCAATTAATGTTCTTGCTTCTGATATTTGTTGAATTCTCCTTCTATATTCTCTTCATTATGATATATCCTTTATTGTTATACTTTAAACTTGCTGAGCAAACTCGTTGCTCACCCTTGCTATATCATGACTTCATTGCAGCTAAACCCGAGACATTAGGAAAGAGCAAAGGGAAAGAAAAGATGAAGTGATAGACTTCACGTAGCTGATTTCATTCTATGTGTAGTTAAATACTATTAATGTAATTTAAACCCTGACATTTATTTGGGGTATGGATTTGTGTTCAGTACGTAAGGTTGTTGTATTCTGGGACTAGTAACACCTTTCTAATGAACAACATATGTTTATTTCCGCATTTTAGTCAATGTATGTTGTTGGAGGTGGATGATGTATTGGATCGTGATGACCGGATCTGGGTATTTGGAGACCCGAATTTGGGGGCGTCACAGGTTGGTATCAGAGCTGTAGGTTATAGACTTTAGGATCGCTAAACCTAGGTTATGACCTTAGACTTAAACTCATATTGAGTACGCTAGGATATGAAACAAGGAGATTCGGATAATGGCCTTGTCTAGGGGTGGATTGTGGAAATCTGCCAAGCCGAGTTGTGCATGATAAAATATTATTTCATTTTATCAATGAATATATTTTATTATGATACTGATATCGTTGTCTCTGCCTGTGTTTGTAGGATGGCTGACAGGGAAGGGACTAGTGGGACCCAGGAGGAGGAGACATTCATAGATATACCAGTAGTTGCTGAGCAGTTGGTGGGGTATGCTCCTATTGCCCAAGGAGTACCGCTGGAGGAGTCCGAGCCAGAGGAGGACTATCCGGAGGATCGAGGAGAGCCGGTCGTAGGCCGAGTCATGAGATCCGGCAGTCAGGACCAGGATGCTGAGGAGGAGGACCCCGAGACCGAGGGAGAGGAGCCACCTGCTTATGTTGATGGCATGGGATCCACTGCCGATGATATCATCGAGGGACTGACCAGCAGGAACGAGGAGCTGGAGGATCGGATAGCTCATTTGGAGTAGCAGAATCAGACCCACCAGTTCAGGGAGGACCAGTATAGGGATCTGGCTTACCAGCTAGAGCATGACCTGGGAGTAGCGAAGATACAGCTGTAGGGATACGAGTCCTCAGCGCAGCAGATTGGACCACTGCTACATCAGATGGTGGCCCGGAATGCTGAGCTGAGAGAGAGATTGGAGCAGAAGGATATGGAGATCGCCCATCTGAAGGCCAAACAGGAGGCCATGAAGTTCGAGTTTGGGCTGGAGACTGCGGAGAGGAGGCGGGTCAGAGATGCTTGGGTCAGAGAGGCGAGGAGGGTTGACCAGTTGGAGGCCAGAGCAGTGAGGATCAAGACCTTAGGTTTTGCCTTGGATGCCGCCTACAGGAGGCCCCGGACTGAGGTAGGGGAGTCTAGCCGCTCTGTTCGTCGCAGGGTCATGGGTGGGGCATTCTCTTCTAGTCAGCAGGCACGGATTCGTCACGACGTGTGGTGACGTGATATGATGGTTGTTTTGTCTTTAGTACAGTCAGTCCCACTTTTTGTTATATTAGGGACGTATTCATGTTGTCTTGTGAAACTCTATATTTGTTTTCATGTTTGGGGTAGCAGTTAAACCCCAACTTTTGTTGTCTTGAGGGATGGAAAGTTAGGATTCCCCACTTTTGTCTTAGGGGAATGTTTAATGATGGATAGGGCATGTAGTGGCGCATTTATAGAAGTATGCCACATGTTTAGTCTGAATGTAACAAATAGTGGTATATAAATATAAATGCAGATGTTTCACTTAAATCAAACGTGTTTGATAAATGTTTCTACTCTTGATTGCTGATTTCACTACCCTATTGTGTAAAACGTAAAACTACACGTAAAAGTCGGCCAGAATTCAAATCATGCCGCCAAGAGGACGGCCACGTAACCGGCAGGTTGAAGAGTCAGAAAGCGAGGTTGGAAATCAATCCAATCCAATGAGAATGTTCGCAGAAATGCTGGCAGAAGCCATGCAATCAAGACCGCCACTTGTAGGGACCCAAGCAGCTCCCGGGCCAGCACATCATTTGGCAAATTTTAAGGATTTTAAACTGGTCGGACCACCCGAGTTCAAGGGAACTCTTAACCCAATCGAAGCACAGACCTGCATCGAAGAAATAGAGAAGGTCTTCGAGGTCGCACGGGTGGCCGAGGAACAGAAAACAGGATTTGCCACGTTCATGCTGAAGGGCGAGGCTAACTATTGGTGGAAGGCCATTAAGGGACGAGCAGGTGAGGGAGTCATCTCTTGGGAAAGATTCAAAGAGCTATTCTTCGAAAATTACTTCCCGGAGAATACACAGCAAGATATGGAAGTAAAGTTCCTGGAACTGAAATAGGGGAATATGACTGTCGCCGAGTACGCGGCAAAGTTCAATGAGTTGGCCTGATTTGCCCCACATCAAGTGGACACCGAGGCCAGGAAGGCAAGAAGGTTTGAATTGGGACTAAAACCCTGGGTGCAGAAGTCAGTTGCAATATTGAAAATTAAGAACTTCGCTGAACTGCTGGAAAGGGCTATCATTGCGGAAGGGGGCAATGAAGCAGTGGCACGATTTAACCAAGAGAGAAAGAAGAATCAAGAGGTAACCAAGGCAGGGAGCAGCGGAGGTAGTAACCCCAACAAACGTAAGTGGCTCGAGAGTCAGTCATCCGGGGGAAACAAATCTGGAGGGGAGGTGAAGAAACCAGGCAGGTGCAACAATTGTGGCAAGAGTCACTCGGGGGAGTGCATGAAGGGGAAAAATGTTTGTTACCGATGTGGACAACCAGGGCACATGGCTCCTCAGTGCCCTAATAAATCGAAAGGAGGATGTTTCTCTTGTGGATCACCCGACCACCAGATTAAGGATTGCCCGAAGAGGAAGGGTGATGTCGGGAGTGGCAACAGGAGCAACAACAACAGCGGAAACAACAACCGACCGAGCTACGGGGCACCAGCCAATCAAGCCAACAGGCCAATGGCACGCACGTTCAACATGACTGTTCAGGATGCAATAGAATCCAAGGACGTGGTGTCAGGTATCATCCCACTCAATGATATAAATGCATATGTGTTGTTCGATTCGGGTGCTACCTGCTCTTTTGTTTCCGAAGAATTTGCTAGTCAGTTAAATATACCTCGTGAAAAGTTAGAACACCCTATAAATGTAGAAGTAGCAAACAAGGAAATCATTCCTGTAGAATACATTCATAGAAATTGTTGTGCTGAGTTACGAGGATTTAAGCTCAATGTGGATTTGATACCAATTCGGCTAGGAGAGTTTGATGTAATCCTGGGAATGGATTGGCTATCAATTCACGGAGCGGTTATTGACTGTAAGGAAAAGTGTGTACACCTAAAGACTCCTAATAAGTCGAAGGTGGTATTTTACGGCAGTAAGTCACCAAGAAAATCTTGTTGTCTGATAATGATGCAAACCAAGAAATTGCTTAAGAAGGGTTGCATATGTTATTTGGCCCATGTGGTTGATACTCGTCAGGTCGGGGATGAGATGAGTCAAATACCAATCGTGAGGGATTTCGCCGATGTCTTCCCAGATGAGCTTCCGGGACTACCGCCGGACAGGGAAACCGAGTTCGTTATCGATTTGGCACCAAGAACCGCACCAATATCGAAGCCGACGTACCGAATGGCACCTGTAGAAATGAAAGAGTTGATGGTGCAAATGCAGGAACTGTTAGATAAAGGTTATATCAGACCTAGCGTGTCCACGTGGGGATCACCAGTTCTGTTTGTAAAGAAGAAGGATGGTTCTATGAGGCTTTGTATCGACTATCGGGAGTTGAACAAAGTTACGATTACGAATAGGTATCCGCTTCCTAGGATTGACGATTTATTTGATCAACTTAAGAGAGCGAAATACTTTTCAAAAATCGACTTAAGAACAGGCTATCATCAGCTGAAGGTGAGGCAGGAAGATATTCCGAAGACGGCATTCAGGACTCGTTATGGGGACTTCGAGTTTCTGGTAATGTCATTTGTATTGACGAATGCACCAGCAGCGTTTATGGATATGATGAATAGAGTGTTCAAGCAGTACTTGGACAAGTTCGTAGTCGTATTCATCGATGATATTTTGGTGTATTCAAAGTCGGAGGAGGAACATGCTGAACATTTAAAGATTGTATTGGAAGCTCTCAAGAGGGAGAAGTTATATGCGATGTTTTCTAAGTGCGAGTTTTGGTTGCAGAGGGTACAATTCCTGGGTCACGTCATCCACAAAAATGGTGTTTCGGTGGACCCAGCAAAAGTAGAAGTAGTTATTAATTGGGAACAACCGAAGACACCAACGGAGATCAGGAGTTTCTTGGGATTAGCGGGATACTATCGAAGGTTCATCCAGGATTTTTCAAAGATAGCATCGTCATTGACCAACCTCACTGGGAAAATAGTTAAGTTCGTTTGGTCGGAGAAATGTGAGGAAAGTTTTATGGAGTTGAAGAAGAGACTTAGCCAAGCACCGGTGTTGACCTTACCAGACAACACTGGGGGTTTCGTAGTACATAGCGATGCGTCACACAAAGGTCTTGGCTGTGTATTGATGCAGCACGGCAAGGTTGTTGCATACGCATCACGCCAGCTGAAGGACTATGAGAAGGGTTACCCGACTCATGACCTGGAGTTAGCCGTAGTAGTTTTCGCCTTGAAGATTTGGAGGCACTATCTGTACGGGGAGAAGTGCGAGATATATACAGATCACAAAAGTCTGAAATATATCTTCACTCAAAAGGAGCTAAACATGAGGCAGCGCCGGTGGTTAGAATTGATCAAGGACTACGACTGTGAAATTCTGTACCATCCGGGCAAAACAAATGTAGTGGCTGATGCCTTAAGCAGAAAGGACAAAGTACAATTGATGCAGCTGACAGTTCAAGAAGAGTTGATAAAGGACTTTGAACGTCTGGAATTGGAGGTTAAGTATCCGATGGAGACAGACGAAAAATTTTTCACCGTGACAGTAGGTCTGACTCTACTGGATAAGATAAAGGAGGCTCAAGAATTTGATGAATAGTGCATTGTCATTAAGAGGCAACTATCGGAAGGAAAAACGTTGAAGTACAAGGTTGACATCACAGGTTTGCTGAGGTTCGAGGGAAGGATCTGGATACCATACGTACCAGACTTGAGGGAAGAAATATTGCAGGAGGCCCATAATACGAGATTTTCGATACATCCGGGTAGCACCAATATGTATCAAGATCTTCGTCAGCATTATTGGTGGCCGCATTTGAAAGGAGAAGTTGCAGAATTCGTCAGCCGGTGTTTAACTTGTCAGAGGGTCAAGGCAGAGCACCAGCGGCCGAGCGGATTGTTGCAACCTTTGGAGATTCCGGAGTGGAAGTGGGAGCACATCACAATGGATTTTGTGGTAGGACTTCGAACAACACAGAAGGGTCTAGACGCCATCTGGGTGATCGTAGATCGTTTAACCAAGTCTGCCCATTTTCTACCGATCAAGATCAAGTATAAATTGGAGCAATTGGCGAAACTTTACGTAAAGGAGATAGTATCGCGACATGGAGTGCCGGTATCTATTGTATCTGATAGAGATCCACGCTTTATGTAAAATTTTTGGAGAAGTCTACAGGAAAGAATGGGAACACAGTTGAGGTTGAGTACGGCGTATCATCCTCAGACTGATGGTCAGAGCGAGCGAACAATTCAGACCCTGGAAGACATGCTTCGAGCAGTCGTGATGGATTTAGGTGGCAACTGGGACGATCACTTGCCACTGGTAGAGTTCGCCTACAACAATAGTTACCATGCTAGCATTCGCATGCCACCATATGAAGCGTTATACGGAAGGAAGTGTCGAACGCCGTTGTGTTGGGATGAAGTTGGTGAACGGAGATTGTTGGGACCAGAATTGGTACAGCAAACCGTGGAAATCATTAAATTAATAAGACAGCGGTTAGTAGCAGCTCAGGATCGTCAGAAGAAGTATGCCGACCTACATCGTCGGAAACGAGACTTTGAAGTTGGTAGCTTTGTGTTTTTAAAGGTATCTCCTTGGAAAGGGAAGATCCGTTTTGGGAAAAAGAGCAAATTGAGTCCTAGGTTCATAGGACCTTTTGAAATATTAAGGAGAATAGGCGAAGTGGCGTACGAGGTAGCATTACCCCCTGAGCTTGAGCACATTCACAACGTGTTTCATGTATCAGTGTTACGTCCATATAAGCCAGACTATAAGCATGTCATCTCCTATGAACCAATTCAAGTCGAAAGGGACTTATCGTACGAGGAGATTCCTGTTCAAATACTTGATAGGAAAGAACAGAGGCTGAGGAATAAAACCATTCATTCTGTTAAAGTTCTCTGGAGAAACCACGCGGTGGAAGAAGCTATGTGGGAACTCGAGGAGAAGATGAGAGCAAATTACCCCCAGTTATTCGAGTAACCTTAGATCGAAATTCCGAGGACGGAATTTTTATAAGGGGGAGAGGATGTAATGTCCAAAAATTTTAAACTTTGTATCAATTTATTTTGATATGAGAAAGTTATTTTATTTAATTTTACGGGCTTAATTGAATCCATGTAAATATTATTTAATTGTATAACTATATGGTCCAATAATTTTCTTTGCCTAAAAGGGGCTCACTAATAGTTTGAATAAATTAATGAGTTAACCCTAACATTTGATTGGCAAGAAAATTGGGGTAATTAAATAAATAATTATCGGATTAAATAATTCGAATAAAGAATTATGGTTAAAATAAATATTTTAAATAAATAATTAATTGGTTTAGTTATTTAATTTAAAATATTAGAAATACAAGGTGGTTAATTTAATTGGGTCACTTTTCTTTATTTAGGATAGCCCATTTCTTTTATTTCGGTTGGCCCAATTCCCTTATCATTTTTCTATTGGGCCATTCATTTATTTATTTTTGCCGACCCAACCCCATTTGGGTTGAGCCCAACCTTCCTCCTGCTGGGTTAAATTTTGCAATCGGGTTGGGGGAAAAGTTCAATCATGAAAATCGATTTGGGAGCATGTGACGCCCCCAAATTCGGGTCTCCAAATACCCGGATCCGGTCATCACGATCCAACATAAACATCCACCTATAACAACATATGGTATCTAAAATGCGGAATAAAATAAACATACGTTGTTCATTACAAGGTGTTACTAGTCCCAGAATACAAATAACCTTAAACACATACACAATCCATACCCTAATAGCTATCAGGGATTAAATTATATTACAGAAGTCAACTACACATAATTTTATTTTCTGCTACATGAAGTCTATCACTTCATCTTTTCCTTTCCTTTGTTCTTCCCTGACGTCTCGGGTTTAGCTGCAATGAAGTCATGATATAGCAAGAATGAGCAACGAGTTTGCCCAGCAAGTTTAAAGTGCAACAATAAAGATATATCATGATGAAGGGATATTATAGGAATTTCAACAATAGAACAATCAGAAGCAAGAACATTAAATGTTTTTAGAACGATTGATAGTCAAATAAACTTTGAACGATAACTTCCAGAGGAGTCAATAGCTAGTTGACCCTCTGGTTACTGGCTACAGAATAACGTACTTGAGGGGATCAGCCTCGCGTACCCTATGTATATGCATAACATTTAATTCTGCTATTTGTACCTTATATACGGTACGTGGGGTACTCCCCTATAAATAAAGGGGTGTTCATACAGTCTAAGAATCCTTACCACTGATTGGTTCGGATAGCTTTTATAAATTCTCACATAATTGTCTGACCGAACAAGGGTTCAGACTTAACCATGAATGGTTTATAAATTCCTGAATTTAAATATACGAATTTCAAATGCACGAGTGCGAATGTCAATAAATATACAGATGTGGAATAATTTTAAAAGTAATTAGACCACTTACAGCGTGCTCGGAAATAAGATTCAAGCTTAAAGAATAACTTGCAACAATATATACCTTTTTGCACGAATTAAAACAATGCATAAGGTTTAAAAGCTTGCTCAATGCCAAAAATTGAGTGAGAAGAACTTGCAAAAATGAAAGAAGTTTAGGGTTAGGAACTTGCCTGTTTGCTCAGCTACAATTAAATCTTAGCTTTAATTACTTGACCTTGGATAACCTATCAGTTGGTAGAGTTGGTTTATCCATTAGCATTGCGTAATCGTATACTGATACACTCACTTATGCTATTTAAACAGATAATAATTAATCATGGTCACTATCATTTGAATACTCAATTTATTACCTTTAACTGTATCTAGGTATGGTTTAACAATCCTTATAAAATAAATTTATTTTGGTTTAAAGATAACGGAAAACCATTGATCAATTATTTAGTTGATTTACTCTTAATTACCATTACCTTAGGGGTAATTTAGTAATTATTGTACTTGTTCTTTATTCAACATTAATTAAGGTATAACTTTACACACACTTAATTATTATTAAATATTAATATTCGCTAAGTGTTTATTATCTTTATTTATTAAGGCCCAAAAATAATTAACTTATTAATCTCCCTCATACTTAATCATCATTTCAGCAACGATTAAGTAATTCTCATCCTTATTATTCAACAACTTTATTCATACTTAATTATTATTATTATTAAATAATAATTAAATACTTAGTACCTTTATTTACTATTTATTAATAAATAATTATTTTATTAAATTTATTCATATTTAATTATTATTATTACTAAATAATAATTAAATATTTATTACCTTTATTTATTATTTATTAATAAATAATTATTTTATTAACTTTATTCATATTTAATTATTATTATTACTAAATAATAATTAAATATTTATTACCTTTATTTATTATTTATTGGAACAATAATAAATAATTATTTATTAACTTTATTTATAATTAATTATTATTATAAAAAAATTATTAAATGCTGATTATCTTTATTTATTATTTAATAAATAATAAATAATTATTTTATTAACCTTATTCATATTTAATTATTATTATTATTAAATAATAATTAAATATTTATTATCTTTATTATTTATTATTAAATAATAAATAATTATTTTATTAACTTTATTCATATTTAATTATTATTATTGTTAAATAATAATTAAATATTTATTATCTTTATTATTTATTATTAAATAATAAATAATTATTTTATTAACTTTATTCATTATTATTTAATATTAATAATAAAAAATTAAATATTTTATTTATTGAAAATAATTAATTACTTTATTAATTGTATTTATTAGTATATTAACTAATCAATTATAAGTGCAGGATTAGTTTCAATGTAATAACCAAAGTTTGAGCCAAAGATAGCACAACTAGTTTAGTTGATGTATCATAGTATTCATGTATTCCCCAAACAATGTATATTACACCATCACAGTGATACAACCAACAGAAACCCAGATTTTGAACTCAAAATTATAATACAACTCCCAAGTTCACATCAAACAATATAGTTATTATACACCAACACGCTACCGAACCATTTTGGTTCCTCAATTACAGGTTTCCAGCAAAACGAAATACAAATTAATATCATACATATACTATAACCAACACATAACAATTGGCTGTTACAACCCAACAAAGTACCTAGAACAGTTTATTCCAATACCAGAAAACAAACTACCTAAACAGAGGAAGAAGATATTCCAATACAGAGAAATCAACCAAAGCAATGTCATGTATAACATAATCAACACGATTGACTGCTAGAACCCTTAAGGTTCATCAACAACAATTTTCCCAAATAAAGTCCTAATACAGTATGTCACACAACCTACCCAGTTGGCAACACAAACTAAATACACAAGAAGGAACCTATAACAAACCCAATACAAGGAATCATCACAGGGATACAACTCAACACAACATGGAAATTAATCAAAACCCATCACAGTCGCGATATATACCTCGGTGTAGACCGGTTTGCCGTCTTCCTCCTCCTTCCGAAATAATCAGTGTAATGTTGGGGCATTTACAGACAAATTGCCTAACGAATTTTTTTTTTTTTTTTTCTTTCTGTGTGGTTCACTCCCAGTTTGTACCCACAACACTGAAATTGGGTTTAGGGTTTGGAGCTCTAATTTATAGACGAAATCGGTTACTCAATAAACCGTGTATTACCCAAATTGGTTATTCAGGGACCGTCGGTCGGAGGGAGATAGCGCCTGCGACTCGCCGGCTGATTTTGAGTCGTGTGCGCTTTTACCGGTCGCGTCGCCGGATTGCTGGGACCTTTGGTCCGTCCGCGTGTGTGCTTGGTTGCCCGCTACGAACCCGCTCCGTCCCCTGGTTCTTCTTCACGCCATCGGTCGATTCAAGCCCTTTGTCGGCGCCTTTTCCCCCGTCCCTTACTCGATTGATGGATTGAAGCTTTGACATAGGGTTTGACTGATCGATTTGGGGGTTTTGAGGATCTTGGCTTCTATCAGTTATCCCCAATTTGAATCGCCGGTTGTCCTAATTAAATAAAACGGGTCCAACCCGTTCCTTGACCCACCCGACTGGAATGAAAAGAAATGGAGTTGGGTCGGCTATTTAAAGTACAAAGTGGCCCAATCGAAAAGAATAACAAGGAAATTGGATTTGGCCCAATAAAATAAAGGAAAATGGGTCCATTAAATTAACACCCTTATGTCCTAATATTTAAATTAAATAAACCAATAATTTAATTATTCAACATAATAATTCTTTGTTCGAATTATTTAAATCCGATAATGATAGATTTATTAACCTTAAATTTTCTTGCAAATAAATTCTTAGGGTTAACTCGCTAATTTATTTAAACTATCAGTGAGTCCCTTTAATGCACAGAAAATTACCAGACCACGTATTTATGTAATTAAATAATAGTACCCATATGGATCCAATTAAATTTGTAAAATTAATATAATGAACTTATTTATTTAAAATAAATTTGATACAGTGTTTAAAATTTTCCGGACATTACATCCTCTCCCCCTTAAAAAAATTCCGTCCTCGGAATTTCAATCTAAGGTTACTCGAATAATTGGGGGTAATTCGCTCTCATCTTCTCTTCGAGTTCCCACGTAGCTTCTTCCACCGCGTGGTTTCTCCAGAGAACTTTTACCGAATGAATGACTTTGTTCCTCAGCCTCTGTTCCTTCCTATCAAGTATTTGGACAGGAATTTCCTCGTACGATAAGTCCCTTTCGACTTGAATTGGTTCATAGGAGATGACATGCTTATAGTCTGGCTTATATGGACGTAATACTGATACGTGAAACACGTTGTGAATGTGCTCAAGTTCAGGAGGTAAGGCTACCTCGTACGCCACTTCGCCGATCCGCCTCAAAATTTCGAATGGTCCTATGAACCTAGGGCTCAATTTGCCCTTCTTCCCAAAACGGATCTTCCCTTTCCAGGGAGATACCTTCAGAAACACAAAGCTACCAACTTCAAAGTCTCGTTTTTGACGATGTAAGTCGGCATACTTCTTCTGACGATCTTGAGCTGCTACTAACCGTTGTCTTATTACTTTAATGATTTCCACGGTTTGTTGTACCAACTCTGGCCCCAACAATCTCCGTTCACCAACTTCATCCCAACACAACGGCGTTCGACACTTCCTTCCATACAACGCCTCGTACGGTGGCATACCAATGCTAGCATGGTAACTATTGTTATAGGCCAACTCTACTAGTGGCAAATGATCGTCCCAGCTGCCACTTAAGTCCATCACAACTGCCCGGAGCATATCCTCTAGGGTCTGAATTGTTCGCTCACTCTGACCATCAGTCTGGGGATGATATGTCGTACTCATTCTTAACTGTGTTCCCAGTCTCTCCTGCAGACTTCTCCAAAAATTTGACGTGAAGCGCGGATCTCTGTCAGACACGATAGATACCGGCACTCCATGACATGATACTATTTCCTTTACGTAAAGTTTCGCCAGCTGTTCCAATTTGTACCTGATCTTGATCGGTAGAAAGTGGTCAAACTTGGTCAAACGATCTACGATCACCCAAATGACGTCTAGACTCTTCTGAGTTGTCGGGAGTCCTACCACAAAATCCATAGTAATGTGTTCCCACTTCCATTCTGGAATCTCCAAGGGTTGCAACAATCCACTCGGCCGTTGGTGCTCAGCCTTGATCCGTTGACAAGTTAAACACCGGCTGACGAACTCTGCAACTTCTCCTTTCAAATGCGGCCACCAATAATGTTGACGAAGATCTTGATACATCTTGGTGCTACCCGGATGTACCGAAAATCTCGTATTATGGGCCTCCTACAAAATCTCTTCCCTTAAGTCTGGTACGTAGGGTATCCAGATCCTTCCCTCGAATCTCAGCAATCCTGTGCTGTCAACCTTATACTTCGATGCTTTTCCCTCCGATAACTGTTTCTTAATGTCAATGCATTCTTCATCGAACTCTTGAGCCTCCTTTATCTTATCCAGTAGAGTCGGGCCTGCTGTAACACCCCCTTCCCGAAACAGGAAAGGGAGGTCACGTGCAAAACACAACAAACCTCAAAATTAATAAACAGAGCACGAATAACTCCAAAATATTTAATAGTTGATAATCCATCAATATCGAATTAAATACAATTCTCCAAAAATTTATTTAATAATCAAAACCTAAAATCAAATAAACCTATATGGTCAAATGTAGCTCTCTTCACACGAAACCCTAAATCGCCCCTGCAGACCTGCCGGAAGAAAAACACAGCATGAGCCAAATGCCCAGTACGGATAAAGATATACAAAAGATGCACAACTGAAATACGAAATCAACTGAACAAAATACTGAGTAAAGCCTCAAGAATAAATATCGATGAAAAATATAATCTCCGAAGTTTGAATAGAATATATCTGAATCAACAAAATTAATAATACAAACAAAAGGCTGAATCAAAGTGGCTAAGTGGTTATTTCATACCGAGCTCAGAACAAAACACAAATATGCCTTGCCACACAAGCAAGTCAAAATAATTGCACATAGGCAAATCACACATTGGACCACGAATCCAAATGCATGCTAATCGGAAGGTATGTCTAGCACAAACATCACCAATCCGCAAAACAGAACAGAAACTAGGGTCGACCCATACGCCTCCCACAACAAAAACACCAAATGGCCCACTTCCTCCGGAGCCCAAAACGGAGACGCCGTGGACTAATCACACCGCCACGGAAGGTGTCATGCCTCGGTGCCAAGAGGACATGCCTGTGGTACCCCCACAGGTGGTTATAGCTCAGGTATACCCTATCACTTATTCTACAAAGATATGATGTCACAACACATGCAACATAATACCAACAAAGGGTTCTAAACGTACATGTTGAACCAAATCAAATCATGAACACAATGTCTCCAAAAGAAAGTAACAACATGTACCGCTCTACAAAGATCAATAAGTTTTATGCATGAAGAATAAATTCAAAAGATTACAAAATATGAAGTTTGGAACATCTAGATCAAACCAAAGCAAAATAAGAATTTGATTAGAAACGAAACAATTAAGCGAGCACCAAATTCTGAACGATTAGCAAAACAAACAAATCAACATGATGAGAGTATCGCTGAAGAAATATGGAATATGTTTAAATTATAATAGAAGGAAAAAAGTTCAAATTATAGAATAAAGTGAAGATGTCAAAGATCAAACTTCTATTCAAGAGCATCAACAGAAATATAAGGAAAAGGTAACGAATGACGAGATATCACGAGATATAAAGAATATAACAATAATCAAAGGAGTGGAGTACGGAATCCGTACCTGATATGCAAAATCATTTCTATCACACCCCACAAAATCTTAACCTCCAATGCCAACGATATCAAATACGAAATCTTAATCACCACCTAAATATATTCGCCTCGAATTAAATATAATTCAAACTAATAATTCTATAACAATTCGTAACTCATTTTAAATGCCTTTAATTATCGCCTTAGATCACTATTAATATTTCAAAACTTAAAAGTCAATAACAAAACTTAAGAAATCTTAAAAACCCCAATATGACAACTATTTTTAATACGTCAGTCCGCTATTCTGATCTTATCACCATTAATTAAAACTTATTTGTCAAATTAACTAGCTTTAACAGAAACTAGACTTCAAATACTCCAATTTAACCTCAAGAATCACCCAAATCGGATTTAAAATCATTAAGTTATACACTTTTAAATATTAGAACTTGTTGCTGAAAATTCTGCTATAAAAATTCTAAATCAGCCCCTTCTTAAAATTCATAACAAATTATACGTTAATCTTTAACGGTTCAAAATTGGTGAACACATTCTCAACTTATATATGTATAACATATCCAAAAATTATAATGATCCAACGGTCAGATTAAGAGATATAACCCACACAATATACCTAAAAATATAGAAACTGATTTTCAGATTTTAACGTTTACGTTCAATCAAATAATATTCCTATGTATAAATTTATTTCCTCATTCTGATTATCATGATATCTACTTTCATGTCTATATTTTATTTTAAAAAAATAATCACTAATTTAAAAATTCTCATAACTAAACTTAAAATCAAAAAACGAAATAATATTTACCTTCCTTGTTCGCCTTCCTTCAATACGCAGCAGTAAAGAATCTGACTTTTGGATCTTCTAGAGTCTTCAAAATCTTTTCATATCTCAGAAAAATTGTAGCTCTTGAAAAGATACACGAAATAGGCTCAAGAATCACTCGATTCGGAGTTAATATGACTGAGTTACGAATTTTTAAAGCTAAGGCTGAAAATTATCGCGGGAATTGGGATATATTGCGGTTTTCATCAATTTCAGGCATGAAGATGATGTCAAATAACTTTTCTTCCTATTTATAATTGTAGAGAACGAAAAACTGAAGAAATAGGCTTTGAATTCACTCAATTCTGACATCGGATGAATTAATTGTGATTTTTCTAATGAGCTGCAGTGCGTATGATTATTCTACGCGGGAATTCAACTAACCAAATTAGAATAGGATTAGGGTTACACCTCTTCTCTTTAAATATAAATAGGAATCAATATAGGAGTTATCAAAACCCTAATGGACTCCTTAATTTTAATTTAATCAATTATTTAATAGTCTACTAAAAGAATTTAACTTTCCAAACAAAACAAGGAAGGAAAAGAAAGAAAAAAAAAATAGTAACTTACCTTTTCCAATTCAATTATACTATTATAAATGAAATCAATTAATATTTAATTATTAAGAAAAATATGGGTTATTACATTCTTTCCCCCTTAAAAATAATTTCGTCCTCGAAATTTAAATAAATTATAGAAAGTTTTATTTTTATTCTATTTAAATTGAATAATCAGTCATGAACTTTAGTTAAGACGTAGTATCGTCCTTCGCAACGATCAAGGCTGACAAGTCCATCGGTCCACAGAATTATCCATGTACTTGTAGAAGATTTGACAGCTACAACATCAAGCCTTGGTAAGGTCTTCGTTCTGCATCAAATTAAACCACATGCTCTAGAGCTGGTGCGGCCCCGTCAATTTCTTGATTTTCATTCTTGTAAACGTACTCTTCGGAACGTAATTCGAAAACCCATAATTTTCTCCACATCCATAATCGAGATCGAATACCCAAAATATTCAAAATTATCTTTAATTCGAAATGAAAAACTCATGTTCTGCACATGATTAGGATCTAACAATTTATTATATAAAAACCAATTCATGCAAAACTACAATAACATTAGATAAACAAAATAACTCTACAAATTATATCACCAACTCTTCCTAAGTTATTCAAGAGCCTCAATCCAAATTAATTCTCAAATATTATTACACCCAAAAATATATTACTAAGACCTCTATCTTCATCGCCATATCAAATTCTAAGTCACATTTTATTATCAGTATAAGCAAACTATAGATGTTCGATCTCTCAAAATCCATTGAATTCATCACTAATCATATATATTAATCATTTAATAAATCATCATTCTCTTAGTGTAAACCTTAACCCAACATATTCAAAAATCTCCTCATACTATCACACAGAAAACTTCACCCAACATCACTCCAATATAAATTCTACTAGAAATAACCACAAAATTGATCATTAACACCAAATGATTAATCTAATCAACTCAAATATCAACAACTCAAATTTATAAGAGATCATCTATACTTAATAGTTTTCACTTATATCATATTATCTCATCAATACACATACCTCAAATTATCCACAAGCTTAACAAAAAATCAAAACATAACCCAAATCAAATCCTTAATTCTAAGATCATAATAATTGTTACCAGAAATAACTCTAACAAATAATTCTCCTATATCAAAACTCGCCGATACAAATACTCATATCATAATCATATGATCATTTCTTAACCGTACAAAATATAGTTTTATTCTTCTTAATGATCTAATCACAATTCTTAACTAGTATCATTGCTCCATCTCATAACAATAATCACTTTGGCAAAATTATCTCACATTCCTCAAATCAACTACAAATCAAAAGAGACCAACACATGGTCAAAATCAAAACCAACCAAACAGATAACCAAATCGAAACAAACTCCTACGTCTACCCAGTGGTTTACCCACAACTCACAGGTCAAGCCTAAAGGCAATCTACAGAATCATAACCTAAGCTTTGATACCATCTTTGTAACACCCCCTTCCCGAAACAGGAAAGGGAGGTCACGTGCAAAACACAACAAACCTCAAAATTAATAAACAGAGCACGAATAACTCCAAAATATTTAATAGTTGATAATCCATCAATATCGAATTAAATACAATTCTCCAAAAATTTATTTAATAATCAAAACCTAAAATCAAATAAACCTATATGGTCAAATGTAGCTCTCTTCACACGAAACCCTAAATCGCCCCTGCAGACCTGCCGGAAGAAAAACACAGCATGAGCCAAATGCCCAGTACGGATAAAGATATACAAAAGATGCACAACTGAAATACGAAATCAACTGAACAAAATACTGAGTAAAGCCTCAAGAATAAATATCGATGAAAAATATAATCTCCGAAGTTTGAATAGAATATATCTGAATCAACAAAATTAATAATACAAACAAAGGGCTGAATCAAAGTGGCTAAGTGGTTATTTCATACCGAGCTCAGAACAAAATACAAATATGCCTTGCCACACAAGCAAGTCAAAATAATTGCACATAGGCAAATCACACATTGGACCACGAATCCAAATGCATGCTAATCGGAAGGTATGTCTAGCACAAACATCACCAATCCGCAAAACAGAACAGAAACTAGGGTCGACCCATACGCCTCCCACAACAAAAACACCAAATGGCCCACTTCCTCCGGAGCCCAAAACGGAGACGCCGTGGACTAATCACACCGCCACGGAAGGTGTCATGCCTCGGTGCCAAGAGGACATGCCTGTGGTACCCCCACAGGTGGTTATAGCTCAGGTATACCCTATCACTTATTCTACAAAGATATGATGTCACAACACATGCAACATAATACCAACAAAGGGTTCTAAACGTACATGTTGAACCAAATCAAATCATGAACACAATGTCTCCAAAAGAAAGTAACAACATGTACCCGCTCTACAAAGATCAATAAGTTTTATGCATGAAGAATAAATTCAAAAGATTACAAAATATGAAGTTTGGAACATCTAGATCAAACCAAAGCAAAATAAGAATTTGATTAGAAACGAAACAATTAAGCGAGCACCAAATTCTGAACGATTAGCAAAACAAACAAATCAACATGATGAGAGTATCGCTGAAGAAATATGGAATATGTTTAAATTATAATAGAAGGAAAAAAGTTCAAATTATAGAATAAAGTGAAGATGTCAAAGATCAAACTTCTATTCAAGAGCATCAACAGAAATATAAGGAAAAGGTAACGAATGACGAGATATCACGAGATATAAAGAATATAACAATAATCAAAGGAGTGGAGTACGGAATCCGTACCTGATATGCAAAATCATTTCTATCACACCCCACAAAATCTTAACCTCCAATGCCAACGATATCAAATACGAAATCTTAATCACCACCTAAATATATTCGCCTCGAATTAAATATAATTCAAACTAATAATTCTATAACAATTCGTAACTCATTTTAAATGCCTTTAATTATCGCCTTAGATCACTATTAATATTTCAAAACTTAAAAGTCAATAACAAAACTTAAGAAATCTTAAAAAACCCCAATATGACAACTATTTTTAATACGTCAGTCCGCTATTCTGATCTTATCACCATTAATTAAAACTTATTTGTCAAATTAAACTAGCTTTAACAGAAACTAGACTTCAAATACTCCAATTTAACCTCAAGAATCACCCAAATCGGATTTAAAATCATTAAGTTATACACTTTTAAAATATTAGAACTTGTTGCTGAAAATTCTGCTATAAAAATTCTAAATCAGCCCCTTCTTAAAATTCATAACAAATTATACGTTAATCTTTAACGGTTCAAAATTGGTGAACACATTCTCAACTTATATATGTATAACATATCCAAAAATTATAATGATCCAACGGTCAGATTAAGAGATATAACCCACACAATATACCTAAAAATATAGAAACTGATTTTCAGATTTTAACGTTTACGTTCAATCAAATAATATTCCTATGTATAAATTTATTTCCTCATTCTGATTATCATGATATCTACTTTCATGTCTATATTTTATTTTAAAAAAAATAATCACTAATTTAAAAATTCTCATAACTAAACTTAAAATCAAAAAACGAAATAATATTTACCTTCCTTGTTCGCCTTCCTTCAATACGCAGCAGTAAAGAATCTGACTTTTGGATCTTCTAGAGTCTTCAAAATCTTTTCATATCTCAGAAAAATTGTAGCTCTTGAAAAGATACACGAAATAGGCTCAAGAATCACTCGATTCGGAGTTAATATGACTGAGTTACGAATTTTTAAAGCTAAGGCTGAAAATTATCGCGGGAATTGGGATATATTGCGGTTTTCATCAATTTCAGGCATGAAGATGATGTCAAATAACTTTTCTTCCTATTTATAATTGTAGAGAACGAAAAACTGAAGAAATAGGCTTTGAATTCACTCAATTCTGACATCGGATGAATTAATTGTGATTTTTCTAATGAGCTGCAGTGCGTATGATTATTCTACGCGGGAATTCAACTAACCAAATTAGAATAGGATTAGGGTTACACCTCTTCTCTTTAAATATAAATAGGAATCAATATAGGAGTTATCAAAACCCTAATGGACTCCTTAATTTTAATTTAATCAATTATTTAATAGTCTACTAAAAGAATTTAACTTTCCAAACAAAACAAGGAAGGAAAAGAAAGAAAAAAAAAATAGTAACTTACCTTTTCCAATTCAATTATACTATTATAAATGAAATCAATTAATATTTAATTATTAAGAAAAATATGGGTTATTACACCTGCCGTTACGGTACACAACTTTTCGTCCGTCTCCATCGGATACTTAACCTCCAGTTCCAGGCGTTCGAAATCCCGTATCAATTCCTCCTGGACTGTCAGCTGCATCAATTTCACCTTGCCTTTTCTACTCAAGGCATCAGCCACTACATTCGCTTTGCCTGGATGGTACAGAATTTCACAGTCATAGTCCTTGATCAATTCTAACCATCGGCGCTGCCTCATGTTCAGCTCCTTTTGAGTGAAGATATATTTCAGACTTTTATGATCTGTATATATCTCGCACTTCTCCCCGTATAGGTAGTGCCTCCAGATCTTCAAGGCGAAAACCACCGCTGCTAACTCCAAGTCATGAGTCGGGTAACCCTTCTCATAATCCTTCAGCTGACGTGATGCGTACGCCACTACCTTACCGTGTTGCATCAACACACAGCCAAGACCCTTGTGTGACGCGTCGCTATACACTACAAAGCCTCCAGTGTTGTCTGGTAAGGTCAACACCGGTGCTTGGCTAAGTCTCTTCTTCAATTCCATGAAACTTTCTTCACACTTCTCCGACCAAACAAACTTAACTGTTTTCCTGGTGAGATTGGTCAATGGCGATGCTATCTTTGAAAAATCCTGGATGAATCTCCGATAGTATCCCGCTAATCCCAAGAAACTCCGGATCTCTGTTGGCGTCTTCGGCTGTTCCCAGTTGATAACTGCTTCTACTTTTGCTGGGTCCACCGAAACACCATTCTTGTCTATGACATGACCCAGAAATTGTACTCTCTGCAACCAAAACTCACACTTAGAAAACTTTGCATACAACTTCTCCTTCCTGAGAGCTTCTAATACAATCTTTAAATGTTCAGCATGCTCCTCCTCTGTCCCTGAATACACCAAGATGTCATCGATGAATACGACTACGAATTTATCCAAGTATTGCTTGAACACTCTGTTCATCATATCCATAAATGCTGCTGGTGCATTCGTCAATCCAAAAGACATTACCAGAAACTCGAAGTGCCCGTAACGAGTTCTGAATGCAGTCTTCGGGATATCTTCTTGCCTCACCTTCAGCTGATGGTAGCCTGTTCTCAAGTCGATTTTTGAAAAGTATTTCGCTCCCTTAAGTTGATCAAATAGGTCGTCAATCCTAGGAAGCGGATACCTATTCTTAATCGTAACTTTGTTCAACTCTCGATAGTCGATACAAAGTCGCATAGAACCATCCTTCTTCTTTACAAACAGAACTGGCGCTCCCCATGGGGACACACTCGGTCTGATATATCCTTTATCTAACAATTCCTGCAGTTGCACCATCAACTCTTTCATTTCTACAGGTGCCATTCGATACGGCGGCTTAGATATTGGTGCGGTTCCCGGTGCCAAATCGATCACGAACTCGGTTTCCCTGTCCGGCGGCAGTCCCGGAAGTTCATCGGGAAAGACATCAGTGAATTCTCTCACGATTGGTATTTGACCCATATCATCCCCGACCTGACGAGTATCGACCACATGGGCCAAATAACACTCGCATCCTTTCTTCAGTAATCTCCTTGTTTGCATCATAGTAAGACAACAAGATGGTTTTGGTGATTTGCTGCCATAAAATACCACCTTCGACTTATTAGAAGTCTTTAGGTGTATACATTTCTTCTTACAGTCAATAACTGCTCCGTGGGTTGATAGCCAATCCATTCCCAAGATTACATCGAACTCTCCCAGTCGAATTGGTATCAAATCCACATTGAGCTTAAATCCTCGCAATTCAGCACAACAATTCCTATGAATGCATTCTACGGGAATAATTTCCTTGTTGGCTACTTCTACGCTCATAGGGTGTTCTAACTTTTCACAAGGTACATTTAATTGACTAGCAAATTCTTCGGAAACAAAAGAGCGAGTAGCACCCGAATCAAATAGCACATATGCATTTATATCATTGATTGGGATGATACCTGACACCACGTCTTTGGATTCCATGGCATCCTGCACAGTCATGTTGAACGTGCGGGCTGTTGGCCTGTTGGCTTGACTGGATGGTGGCCCGTAGTTCAACCGGTTGCTGTTTCCACTGTTGTTGTTGTTTCAGTTGCCACTCCCGGCGTCGCTTTTCTTCTTCGGACAATCCCTCATTTGGTGGTCGGGTGCTCCACATGAAAAACATCCCCCCTTTGGCTTATTCTGACATTGGGGAGCCATGTGCCCCGGCTGTCCGCAACGGTAACACACACTCCTTCCCTTCATACATTCCCCGGTGTGGTTCTTGCCGCAATTAGTGCACCTGCCTAGTTTCTTTGCCTCCCCTCCAGACTGGTTTCCTCCGGGTTTATTGCTCCCGAAAGATTGGCTCTCACTCCATTTGCGCTTATTGGGGTTGCTGCCCCCGCTGCTCCCTGCCTTCGGGCCCTCATGTCCCTTCTTCTTCTCTTGGTTGTATTTGGCCAGGGCCTCACTGCCACCCTCTGCAATGATTGCCCTCTCCATCAATTCTGTAAATGTTCTGATTTTCAATACCGCGACAGAACGGTATAACCATGGTTTCAACCCTTGCTCAAACCTACGAGCTTTCCTTTCCTCGGTGCTGACCTGGTGAGTTGCAAACCGTGCCAACTCACTGAACTTAGCTGCGTACTCCGCCACAGACATGTTCCCTTGTTTTAGTTCCAGGAACTTGATCTCCATCTCTTGCTTCATGCTCTCTGGAAAGTAATTTTCCAAGAACATTTCCTTAAAACGATCCCAAGCGACAGTGCCTTCTTCCATTCGGCCTCTGTTGGCCTTCCACCAGTAGTTTGCCTCACCTTTTAACATGAAGGTAGCAAAACTTGTTTTCTGTTCCTCTGCCACCCTTGCTACCTCGAAGACCTTTTCTATCTCTTCTATCCAGGTTTGTGATTCTATTCGGTTAAGAGTTCCCTTGAACTCGGGTGGTCCGACCAATTTGAAATCTTTCAAGTTTGCCAGATGATGCGCTGGCTCGGCTGCGGCTTGGGTTCTTCCAGGTGGCGGTCTTGATTGCATGGCCTCTGCCAGCATTTCCGCAAACATTCTCATGGGGTTGGTTTGGTCTCCAACCTCACTTTCTGACTCTTTGACCTGTCGGTTACGTGGCCTTCCCCTTGGCATGGTTTGGAATAAGGAAACTGATGACCTTTACCTATAGATTTACATTTTACATCATATGTTATTAAGATAAGCAATCAAGGGCAAAATATCTATCAACACATTTGATTTAAGTGAAACATTTGCATTTATATTGATATACCACTGTTTGTTACAAACTTGTGGCATACTTCTATAAACGTGCCACTATGCCCTACCAAACATCCCCTAAAACAAAAAGTGGGGAATGGTACTGCCCATCCCCTAAGGCAACAAAAATTGAGGTTTGACTACTACCCCAACAAGAAAACAAATATAATGTTTCACAATACAAATATGAATACGTCCCTAATATAACAAAAGGTGGGACTGACTGTACTAGCAACTAAACAACCATCCTATCCCATCACTATACATCATAACGGATCCGAGCCTGCTGACCAGAGAATGCTCCATCCCCGACCCTGCGACGAACAGAGCGACTGGACTCCCCTATCTCAGTCCGGGGCCTCCTGTAGGCTGCATCTAGGGCATGGCCTAGGGTCTCTATCCTCACAGATCTGGCCTCCAGCTGGTCCTCTAGCTGATCAACCCTCCTGGCCTCCCTGGCCCAGGCCTCCCTGACGCGCATCCTCGCAGCCACCTCCAGTCCAGCCTCGAACCTCATAGCCTCCTGTTTCGCCCTTAGGTGGGCGATCTGTAAATCCCTCTGCTCCAGTCCATCCCTCAACTCAACGTTTCGGGCCACTAACTGATGTAGCAGTGGTCCGACCTGCTGTGCTGAGGACTCGTAGCCCTGCAGCTGTACCTTAGCCACCCCTAAGTCATGCTCGAGCTGGTAGGCCAGGTCTCTGTACTGGTCCTCCATAAACTGATGGGTCTGGTTTTGCTCCTTCAAATGAGCAATCCGAGCCTCCAACTCCTCATTTCTGTCAGTCAATCCCTCGATGATATCATCGGCAGTGGACCCCATGCCATCAATATCAGCAGGTGGCTCCTCTCCCTCAGTCTCGGGGTCCTCCTCCTCAGCCTCTGGATCCTGACTACCGGACCTCATCACCCTACCTACCACTGGCTCTGGTAGCTCCCTAAGGTAGTCCTCCTCCGGCTCGGACTCCTCCTGTAAAAATCCTGGGGCAGTAGGAGCATAGCCCACCAGCTGCTCCGCAACCACTGGTATGTCTATAAATACCTCCTCCTCCTCACGGGCTCCACTGGTCTCCCCTACGGCAGCCATCCTACAAACACACAAAAACTAACATTAGTACAGCAATAAAATATATTCATTGAAGAAATGAAATTATATTTCATTGGGTACTACTCGACTCGATGAATTCCCCAATTCATCAAAACCACATATGATAAATCTCCTCGATTTATCTCCTAACACTCGATACGAGTTTACTATGAAGGTTATAACCTAGGTTTCGCGATCCTAAAGTTTATAACCTACAACTCTGATACCAACCTGTGACGCCCCCAAATTCGGGTCTCCAAATACCCGGATCCGGTCATCACGATCCAACATAAACATCCACCTATAACAACATATGGTATCTAAAATGCGGAATAAAATAAACATACGTTGTTCATTACAAGGTGTTACTAGTCCCAGAATACAAATAACCTTAAACACATACACAATCCATACCCTAATAGCTATCAGGGATTAAATTATATTACAGAAGTCAACTACACATAATTTTATTTTCTGCTACATGAAGTCTATCACTTCATCTTTTCCTTTCCTTTGTTCTTCCCTGACGTCTCGGGTTTAGCTGCAATGAAGTCATGATATAGCAAGAATGAGCAACGAGTTTTCCCAGCAAGTTTAAAGTGCAACGATAAAGATATATCATGATGAAGGGATATTAAAGGAATTTCAACAATAGAACAATCAGAAGCAAGAAAATTAAATGTTTTTAGAACGATTGATAGTCAAATAGACTTTGAACGATAACTTCCAGAGGAGTCAATAGCTAGTTGACCCTCTGGTTACTGGCTACAGAATAACGTACTTGAGGGGATCAGCCTCGCGTACCCTATGTATATGCATAACATTTAATTCTGCTATTTGTACCTTATATACGGTACGTGGGGTACTCCCCTATAAATAAAGGGGTGTTCATACAGTCTAAGAATCCTTACCATTGATTGGTTCGGATAGCTTTTATAAATTCTCACATAATTGTCTGACCGAACAAGGGTTCAGACTTAACCATGAATGGTTTATAAATTCCTGAATTTAAATATACGAATTTCAAATGCACGAGTGCGAATGTCAATAAATATACAGATGTGGAATAATTTTAAAAGTAATTAGACCACTTACAGCGTGCTCGGAAATAAGATTCAAGCTTAAAGAATAACTTGCAACAATATATACCTTTTTGCACGAATTAAAACAATGCATAAGGTTTAAAAGCTTGCTCAATGCCAAAAATTGAGTGAGAAGAACTTGCAAAAATGAAAGAAGTTTAGGGTTAGGAACTTGCCTGTTTTGCTCAGCTACAATTAAATCTTAGCTTTAATTACTTGACCTTGGATAACCTATCAGTTGGTAGAGTTGGTTTATCCATTAGCATTGCGTAATTCGTATACTGATACACTCACTTATGCTATTTAAACAGATAATAATTAATCATGGTCACTATCATTTGAATACTCAATTTATTACCTTTAACTGTATCTAGGTATGGTTTAACAATCCTTATAAAATAAATTTATTTTGGTTTAAAGATAACGAAAAACCATTGATCAATTATTTAGTTGATTTACTCTTAATTACCATTACCTTAGGGGTAATTTAGTAATTATTGTACTTGTTCTTTATTCAACATTAATTAAGGTATAACTTTACACACACTTAATTATTATTAAATATTAATATTCGCTAAGTGTTTTATTATCTTTATTTATTAAGGCCCAAAAATAATTAACTTATTAATCTCCCTCATACTTAATCATCATTTCAGCAACGATTAAGTAATTCTCATCCTTATTATTCAACAAACTTTATTCATACTTAATTATTATTATTATTAAATAATAATTAAATAATACTTAGTACCTTTATTTACTATTTATTAATAAATAATTATTTTATTAAATTTATTCATATTTAATTATTATTATTACTAAATAATAATTAAATATTTATTACCTTTATTTATTATTTATTAATAAATAATTATTTTATTAACTTTATTCATATTTAATTATTATTATTACTAAATAATAATTAAATATTTATTACCTTTATTTATTATTTATTGGAACAATAATAAATAATTATTTTATTAACTTTATTTATAATTAATTATTATTATAAAAAAAAATTATTAAATGCTGATTATCTTTATTTATTATTTAATAAATAATAAATAATTATTTTATTAACCTTATTCATATTTAATTATTATTATTATTAAATAATAATTAAATATTTATTATCTTTATTATTTATTATTAAATAATAAATAATTATTTTATTAACTTTATTCATATTTAATTATTATTATTGTTAAATAATAATTAAATATTTATTATCTTTATTATTTATTATTAAATAATAAATAATTATTTTATTAACTTTATTCATTATTAATTAATATTAATAATAAAAAATTAAATATTTTATTTATTGAAAATAATTAATTACTTTATTAATTGTATTTATTAGTAAATTAACTAATCAATTATAAGTGCAGGATTAGTTTCAATGTAATAACCAAAGTTTGAGCCAAAGATAGCACAACTAGTTTAGTTGATGTATCATAGTATTCATGTATTCCCCAAAACAATGTATATTACACCATCACAGTGATACAACCAACAGAAACCCAGATTTTGAACTCAAAATTATAATACAACTCCCAAGTTCACATCAAACAATATAGTTATTATACACCAACACGCTACCGAACCATTTTGGTTCCTCAATTACAGGTTTCCAGCAAAACGAAATACAAATTAATATCATACATATACTATAACCAACACATAACAATTGGCTGTTACAACCCAACAAAGTACCTAGAACAGTTTATTCCAATACCAGAAAACAAACTACCTAAACAGAGGAAGAAGATATTCCAATACAGAGAAATCAACCAAAGCAATGTCATGTATAACATAATCAACACGATTGACTGCTAGAACCCTTAAGGTTCATCAACAACAATTTTCCCAAATAAAGTCCTAATACAGTATGTCACACAACCTACCCAGTTGGCAACACAAACTAAATACACAAGAAGGAACCTATAACAAACCCAATACAAGGAATCATCACAGGGATACAACTCAACACAACATGGAAATTAACCAAAACCCATCACAGTCGCGATATATACCTCGGTGTAGACCGGTTTGCCGTCTTCCTCCTCCTTCCGAAATAATCAGTGTAATGTTGGGGCATTTACAGACAAATTGCCTAACGAATTTTTTTTTTTTTTTCTTTCTGTGTGGTTCACTCCCAGTTTGTACCCACAACACTGAAATTGGGTTTAGGGTTTGGAGCTCTAATTTATAGACGAAATCGGTTACTCAATAAACCGTGTATTACCCAAATTGGTTATTCAGGGACCGTCGGTCGGAGCGAGATAGCGCCTGCGACTCGCCGGCTGATTTTGAGCCGTGTGCGCTTTTACCGGTCGCGTCGCCGGATTGCTGGGACCTTTGGTCCGTCCGCGTGTGTGCTTGGTTGCCCGCTACGAACCCGCTCCGTCCCCTGGTTCTTCTTCACGCCGTCGGTCGATTCAAGCCCTTTGTCGGCGCCTTTTCCCCCGTCCCTTACTCGATTGATGGATTGAAGCTTTGACATAGGGTTTGACTGATCGATTTGGGGGTTTTGAGGATCTTGGCTTCTATCAGTTACCCCCAATTTGAATCGCCGGTTGTCCTAATTAAATAAAACGGGTCCAACCCGTTCCTTGACCCACCCGACTGGAATGAAAAGAAATGGAGTTGGGCCGGCTATTTAAAGTACAAAGTGGCCCAATCGAAAAGAATAACAAGGAAATTGGATTTGGCCCAATAAAATAAAGGAAAATGGGTCCATTAAATTAACACCCTTATGTCCTAATATTTAAATTAAATAAACCAATAATTTAATTATTCAACATAATAATTCTTTGTTCGAATTATTTAAATCCGATAATGATAGATTTATTAACCTTAAATTTTCTTGCAAATAAATTCTTAGGGTTAACTCGCTAATTTATTTAAACTATCAGTGAGTCCCTTTAATGCACAGAAAATTACCAGACCACGTATTTATGTAATTAAATAATAGTACCCATATGGATCCAATTAAATTTGTAAAATTAATATAATGAACTTATTTATTTAAAATAAATTTGATACAGTGTTTAAAATTTTCCGGACATTACAGAGCAGAGCGGGGTTAATAGGGACCAAACCCTCAAATCAGTTGTAACCAAGCCAAGAAGAGGTTGGAGAAGGGATAGGGGTTAGCCAGTTCGCTAGGGCTGGCAATCGATGGGATGGAAAGCGCCAGCGTGAAGGAGGTTGGCGTGTCGGCGTGTGACAGCACGATAGCATGAGGCGACCGGCGGACAAAGCGGCGACCGGCGGCTACCACGGTTTAACCAACGGGTGAAGCGAGTGAGGGTAACGACCGACCGAGCGGCACCAAACGGACCAAAGGTCCCAAAAATTCAGCGACGCGACCGGTGGGGGTACGACGCTCGAGGAATTGGCCGGCGAGTTCACAGTCGACGTGATGTATACCATCAATCGCCTATCTCCTTCCGACCGATGGTTCTTAACTGGCCAAATAAGGTAATGCCCAGCCAATTTGGGTAAAAATTTCACTATAAATTGAACCCCCCATGCCCTAAACTAAAGCTGCCGATTCCTTTGCTTTGTGAGTTCCAAATAAAAAATAAAAAAAAAATTTAGGATTCGAAATTAAAGAGATAAAGGAAGCAGGGGTGGCCGATCGTGGGTTTCAATTCCAGTTGGGGTAAATGTCCCAAGAATATACCGTTTATTTCGGTAGAAGGAGGAAGATTGCAACGCGATCAAACCCAAGGTATAACAATGGGTTTATTAAGCCACTGTAATAGTTTTATGTTAGGTCCTGTACAAATTTTCTTCTTCTGTACTCGGATTGGTGTTGCCGAATGTGTTGTGTGGTTATATTATACATTGTATTGTACTATGTTGGTTCAATTGATTCAGAATCTGGTATTAAATTGTGTTGACACATTGGGTTGGTATTGTTTATATTTCTCTCTTTTCTCTTTCTGTGCTGGGATTTTATTGCTCCCTGGTATTGAACTGTTGTTGATGAACCTTAAAGGTTCTAGCAGTCGATGGTGTTGGTTCATAGTATATATTGCTTTGAAACTGTAATGTATGGACCTGTGAATTGGGAAGTTGTGTATATTAAGGAATCATAGGTTCTGGTAACTTGGTTTTTTTTTTTGCGATTAAGCCAGTGCCGTGTAAGGGCCAATGTCAAATTTTAGGATGCCCAATACATGTATGCTGTAATGCCTAAACCAAATTCTGTTTTCCTTTTTGAGTATCGATTGTTCTGGCAATCACATGAATGATAAAATCGAAAGTTTTTATGCTGGTGTGGCTGGGAATCGAACCCAGTTTTGGGTAGGAATTTATTGGGCAAACAGATAATAACTATTGTCTAATTAGTATTAAATAATAAGTAAGTATGAATATAAATTACACATAATTAATTATTATTTAGCAATAAAGAATAAATAAAGATAATAAATATTTAATTATTATTTAATTCATATTAAATAATAATGAATAAGGTTAATAAAATAAATTTTATTATTTGAATAATAAATAAATATTTGATTATTATTTAATGATCAAGTATGAGTAAGGTTAATGAATTAATTATTTGTTATTTATCACTAAATGATAAATAAAAACAATAAATATTTAATTATTTAATAATAATTAAGTATGAATATAAGTAATAAAATAATAATTATTTAATAATAAAGATAATAAATATTTAATTAATTAATATTAAAAAAATAATTAACTATGAACGAGGTTAACAAATAATTATTTATTATTTATCCATAAATAATAAATAAAGGTAACAAATATTTAAGTATTATAATAATTATGTATAGTAAAGTTAATAAATAATTATTTATCAAATAATAATAATGCTAACAAATGTTTAGTTATTATTTGATAATAATTAAGCATGAATTAAGAGAATAAATATTTAATTATTATTTAATTAATATTAAATAATACTTAAGTATGAATAAAGTTAGTAAATAATTACTTATTATTTATCAATAAATAATAAATAAAGATAATAAATATTTAATTATTATTGAATAATAATAAAGTTAGTAAATAATTATTTATTATTCATCAATAAATAATAAATAAAGATAATAAATATTTAATTCTTGTTTAATTAATATTAAATAATAATTAAGTATGAACAAGTTAATAAAATGGTTACTTAATTAGTGTTTAATAGTAATTAAGTGTGGAGAGAGTCAATGCATTAAATTCTTTTTATTAATGACTAAGGGGTCATAATTACTTAATTCCCCTTAAGAGTGAATGGTAATTAAGCGCAAATAAAACTAAATAAGTGATTAATTGTTATTAAACCATAATAAATTTATTATTTATTTTTATAAATAATAAATAAGAATTATTAACCCATACTTCAAGACAAATAAGGGTAATAGTTTGAGTATTGAAATAATAAGTAATCATGATTAGCTATTATCTATTTTTAATGGCTAAAGGTCATTAATTAATTTCTGTTTAGTTAATGTTACATAGTAATTAAATATAGATGATGAAATTGTTTGTTTGATAAGTAAATGGTATAGTAAGGTGTGTCAATATACAACTATACCATATTAATTGATAAGTCGACTTTATCCAATGATAGGTCACTCAAGATCAATTAATTAAAGCTAAGATAAATTGTAGCTGAGCAAACAGGCAAGTTCATCTTATTCAACTTCTACATTGAGCAAATTCTTTATATCGAAACTTTAATTGTTGCAAGTTTCTTTTCATTTGAGCAGACTACTGTTGTATTGTAGCTTGAAATTTTATTCTAAGAATGCTTAAGTGGTTTAATTAATTTACAGTTATTCCACATCTATGATATTATTTACAATCGCATTCAATGCATTTGAATTCGTACATTTATTAAAGTTTCAAAATTCACGAACTATTCATGATTAAGTCTGAACCCTTGTTCGGTCAGGCAAGTGTGTGAAATTTATAAAAGCTATCTGAACCAATCCATGGTAAGGATTCTTAGACTGAATGAACACCCCTTTTATTATAGGGGAGTACCCCAGGTACCGTATATAAGGTACAAACAGCAGAGTTAAATGTTATGCATACACATAGCGTACGTGAGGTTGATCCCCTCAAGTACTTATTCTGTAGCCAGTAACCAGAGGGTCAACTAGCTATTGACTCCTTTGGAAGTTATTGTTCAAAGTCTATTTGACTATCTCTTGTTCTAAAAGCAATTAATGTTCTTGCTTCTGATATTTGTTGAATTCTCCTTCTATATTCCCTTTATCATGATATATCCTTTATTGTTATACTTTAAACTTGCTGAGCAAACTCGTTGCTCACCCTTGATATATCATGACTTCATTGCAGCTAAACCCGAGACATCAGGAAAGAGCAAAGGGAAAGAAAAGATGAAGTGATAGACTTCACGTAGCTGATTTCATTCTATGTGTAGTTAAATACTATTAATGTAATTTAAACCCTGACATTTATTTGGGGTATGGATTTGTGTTCAGTACGTAAGGTTGTTGTATTCTGGGACTAGTAACACCTTTCTAATGAATAACATATGTTTATTTCCGCATTTTAGTCAATGTATGTTGTTGGAGGTGGATGATATATTGGATCGTGATGACCGGATCCGGGTATTTGGAGACCCGAATTTTGGGGCGTAACAATAACTATCTTTCCCCTTTTCAAAAATTATTTTCCAAACCATCAAATTATAATTTTTTGAAAATTTTTGGGTGTTTATGTTTTCCTCTCTTAAGTTCGTATAATAAAAACAAATTAGAATACCGTTCTCTTCCGTGTATTGTTTTAGGTTACAGTGCTACTCACTTAGGATACTACTATTTTGAACCAAACTTAATAGACACATAATTCATACATTTTATTATCCTTAATTTTGTCATTTTAATTATATTAGTTTATTTAATTAATATGTTTTATTTTATTTTGTAGGATTTAATATTTTATAACAATAATGTTAAAATCTTGGTGATCAAACAATATTTAATGCACTTATTCATGTAAGGAAATATCCAAGAAGAATCCTACAAGGAAGAGGAATGAGGTGGAACAATCTTGGTGTGCAAGTCAAATCCAGCAAGAGACATAAAAGTCTATCTAGAAAATCTCTTTGAGAAGTTGATTGTCACTAGGAAGTTGAAACTTACATGAAAAGGGACTCTTGGGAGATTACCATGTACAGATTGAAATCAAGAAGAAAAGAAGAGGGGAAAAAGGGCACAAATTTATTTTCCCTATAAATAGTCTCTTGTTTTAGAGAGAAGGGATGTATAGTTTAGGAGTAGGAGTAAGATTAAATTATTTCTTTATTGTACGCTTGTTAGATGATCGTTAATTAAAGGGAGTTTTTTTATTTTATTTTTAATTTTCTACTTCTTCTTTATTTTAGTTAGCTTATTTATTTTCATGTCTAGGTAATTTCTTTAATCTAGGATGAAGATAAAATTAAATAATTATTCATGATAATATTTTTTTTATCTCTTTTATTATTTATGCTTTTATGTTTAATTGATTTCGCCTAGAGTTTCACTATTGAAATACCTTCATTTTATAGTTCTTATGTGATTTTAAATTAATTAAGAGGTTTTGCTAGATTATTGTTAAGATATGAGTTTTTCATAATCCATGTTTGCTCAAAGAAGTTTTGATGGGTTATAGTTAATCCTTAAATTTTCATAGTCTATGCTTGCCCACGATAATTATAAAATTACTAAATTAAAGGGAAGGGAGATCAAAATCATAATTAAGTTATAAAAATAGAAAAGATTGAATTACTTGTTATGTTTATTATTTAATGGATTCGGATTCCTAGATTGCTTCCTTATTATTAGGTAGTTTAATTATAGTTAATTGATTCTCAATCCTTATTTCTAATTCGCCTAAAATAGATATTAAGGATACATTAAAATTAATCTAGTCTCTGTGGGTTCGACCTGTACTTGCCAGTTCTTTAATTTGACACTGTGCACTTGCAGTTACATAATTTTATCACACCAAGTTTTTGGCACCGTTGTCGGGGATTAGAATTATTTTTTTTATTCCTTAATTTTTATTTATTCGAATTAGTTTTTAATTAAATTTTTTTTTTCAGGATTATCGAAGTGGATCGAATCAGCGAAAAGATAACAATTTTATTGCTGCGCTTTTTCTAGTACCTCATATCTCCATATTTTATTTTATTTATTTTAAAAAAAATAAAAAAAATAGTAGCTTAGTTTTATTTTTTTATTGTTAGTTAGAAAACGAATTGCCGTATTCATGCATTCATTCACGTAGAGCACATCCTGTTTAGGTTTTTATTTTATTTTATTTTTATGTCAAATATAAACTGTGGTGATTGTTGGATGATTGAGGTACGTCAAATTTCTCTTTACTTCGTAATTCACATAGTTTTAGGACATTTTATTTGTTTACTGTTTTTTTTATTTTATTTGTACATTTTTATCTTTAATCTAACATTAAGGGCAAAAACCTGTAACAAGATAAAGTGGGGATTTCATCACCCTTCCTTGGCCCATAAACCACTCATTCATTTTGCATAACATTGCCTTAATAAAATCAAGTAGACATTGGCTCCTAGGAATTTCGAGCTCAATTAGAACAAGGGACTCCAAGAGGAGGCTAAATTTTAAATTAATTAAACTACTGGTGTCTAGGCAAGTAGTTCAAAAGGCAAACGCCTAAAGAACGTGTGGTTATTCAATTAGTCACCGTACCCACGGAGAGACTTCCACCGTTCTTACACTTACCTAGCTAGTGGTGTGATTATTTTCGAATTTGGTGGACCTTGAGGTGTAACTTGGAACAGTTAGGAGTTGTCTAGATTTTATTTAGGTTAACCGTAAAATTAGAAATTTTATTTTATTTTATTTATATTTTTTTGTGACTTTCGTGGTTAGTTGTCTATTTATTTTGTGATTTGTGGAAAGATGAACTCTTATTATAGTTGGAATAATAATTTTACTTGGAATCAAGAACCCTATGAAAATTTTAATGCACACCAAGTAAATCAATTTTTTCCAACTTATGAAAATCCTTATTCATATTCATATTCATATCCATATTCGGATCCAGAACCTCAATATCCACAAGAATTTTCAAATGAATAAGAGGAAAGACTCAGTACCTTAGAGAAAACTATGGAAGCTTTAATAGAAACTCAATTTAACACGAATCGAGCTATATCTCGTCTAGAAATTCAAATGAGTCGGTTAGCCACCATAATAAATGAACAAGAGGTGGGTGAATTTTCTAGTGACTCTGAGGTTAATTTTGAAAATCTTGATGGTTGTGGAAATGATGAGAAAAATAAAAATTTTGAATTTAATTCTACGCATTTTGAGTCAAGCGAATTTGAGAAGTCTAAAAATTATGAGTCTGTGCCTAAAATTGATCATGTCACATTTAATGAGTCGATTGAAAGAGTCTATAAGCCTAAAGCTCCATATCCTGAAAGACTTATTCCTAGAGAACAACTGAGTGATTTTGTAGATCAACCCATAAAAGTAAACATAATCCAAGAGTTATCCATGACCCAGGGAATGAATGAAAATAGACTCTTGATTGAAGATGATCCAATTGATTTTTTCTTAAATCACCTTAACCAAAATTGGGATGAATCTAAATATTTAGATAAGGTTAATGAGATGTTGAGATCCACTTCACATAAGTCGCCCAAATTGGAACATACATTTGAAGCAATCCGTCCACACTTTGAGCATATTAGTGAATATTTTCCCGAGGTAGACTTTAAGCACATTCCTGATGAAAATTGTGACTATTTTCAATTTCCTAGGCCTCCGAAAAATCATGAAAAGACCACACTCATTTGCCTATATGCATTACTCTTTTATCATTACATGTGTTTTAGGATTTATGAAATTCGTAAGTATGTACATTTGTTTTCTTTCTCGCCACATTTTCTTGCAGAATAAATGCCCCACATACAAGGTACAATTCTTTCATTTCTTTGTTCTCTATTTTTCATTTGTATACATTGAGGACAATGCATGATTTAGGTATGAGGGGAGTTTATTTGTATTATCTTCATATCAGATTCAGCTTCCTTTTTGATGTGTAATTCTATCTCCAAATCATGTTAGGAATCGAATTATTAAGCTCCAGCATCTCAATTCCTTCTTAGAATCAGAATCCAAAAGTCAACTCACAAGTCAACCCATACAATCATAGAGTAGAGCCTCTCAGCAAACAAACGTAGAGTAACAAATCGTAGAGTGGAACTCTTCTCTCAGAATCATAGAGTAAACATAGCCACTAAGCTGAAAACGCAGAGTAGAATATCCTTTCGTAGAGTACTGTATCGTAGAGCATGAAAATCGTTGAACAGGAACTCTGGTCATAGAGTAAATCACAACAATCGTAGAGTGACACTGAGAATCGTCAAGCAACTTTGCCTAGCCTTCCTACGATCGTAGAGCTGCCAGACTGCACCCTAACACTACGAATATAGAACTCTCACTTAACGGTCGTAGAGTACTTCTGCAAAACAACATAAAACTCAGCATTATAACTCATATTTGTAAAATCACTTCAAATTATTCTATAAATCAATAAATACCTTAAATCAACTTGTATAACAGAAAACATGCAACTAAACTAAGCATAAAGGAATGAAAATAATCAAATATTATGCACCTATCAGGAAATCCAATAGCCTCTTTAATGCAGATAAGACAGTATTCGAATGAGGTGTTGGGCCAGTATGTGAAGCGGTTCCGAGAGGCGATCGGTGTATTTACAGATTTAAACGGCCCTCAGGCCCTCAAATACTTCACCACAGGGCTGGATGTGGTGAAATCGAAGAAGCTGGTAAAGGACATGATGTTCGATGCCCCGAAGGACTTAACCAAAGCTTACGACAGAGCAGAGAAATTCATCGCGATTGAGGAGGCCATGAGAAGTCTGAAGCCGAACGCGGCGGAGAAATCGAGGGATGGGATATGAGTAACCATCCCAGGTCAGATAACAATAACAGAACGGACGACTAGAATAAAAAGAATTTTAATGGGGGTTCGAGAGGAGGACGTCCGCCTTTCCCGAATAGGAAAATCAACAAGGTGTACACCCGTCTCAATACGGATCGGGCAACAGTATTGGAGCATTTGAGGAACAAGTCGTACTTTGAACCATGCTCGAATAGTACCCATAGAGATCGGGAAAATCAAAATAAATATTGCAATTATCACCAAGCTACTGGACACTCCACCGAGGTTTACAGGAACCTGAAAGAGTTAATTGAGAAGAATGTACAGAGCGGGGAGTTAGTTCAGTTTGTTACGGGTTGAGGGGCTTCGGGAAGGACGACCAACAATAGAAATACTCAGCAGAACCCAAAGCCTCAATTCGAATCGGCACCGATAATTCGAGGAGTGGTAGATGTGATAACAGGCGGTTCGATTGGGAAGGTAGCTGGAAAGAAAAGGCGAGGGGTGTTGGATTCGGTTATGACGGTGTCTGAATAACCGGAAAGGAGGGAACGACCATATCTCGACACTATGATATCTTTCACCGATGAGGATTACCCATCGGAACCTATTGAGCCACATGAAGGAGCTTTGGCTATCACTGCCCAAGTCAGATCCATGGACATAAGGAGGATCTTGATCGACAATGGCTTGACATATTATATGCTTATGTTTACCAGAGGCTAGATTTAAAAGGGAGGAAGATGGAGGTCGGGCAAAGCCTCCACTATACGGGTTCAGCAATGATTCGGTTCGGGTAGCAGGAACCATCGAGTTGCCAGTCATTTTTGGGACGGCTCCTCAGTAGGTGGAAGTCAATGCCAGGTTCTTTGTCGTGTATGTGGACTCTGTTTACAATGTTATTCTGGGACGACCAACATTGACAGTTTTGCAGGCAGTGACCTTCGTCCCTCACTTTAAGATAAAGTTCCCTATGTCGAACGGAGTTGGCGAGGTTAAAGGAGATCTGGACATGGCTCGGAGGTGTTATAGGAATTTGTTGATATCTTCGGTTGTCGGGAGGTGTAAACAGAGGCAGACAATGGCAATCGAGGTGGAACCATTTACCGAAGTAAGCACAAAACCCCTCGTTCTGCCAGCCGAAGAGACCGAAGACATTGAGTTGATCCCGGGGAAGAAGGATAAGACAATAAAGATTGGTTCGGGTCTACAGGAGCCCTTTCGAATGGGATTGATTGAACTGCTTCGGGTATACGCGAACATCTTTTCCTGGGAGCCCAGTGACATACCCGGGATCGACATAAAAGTTGTTGAGTACAAACTGAATGTAGACCCTACTAAGAAGCCAATACGACAGAAGAAGAGGATCTTTGCCCCGGAAACGCAAAAGATTATCGATGAGGAGGTGGCCAAGCTGTTAGAGGCCGATTTTATTTTTGAGATCGATTATCCTGAGTGGTTGGCCAACGTGGTGCTAGTTCAGAAGTAGAATGGGAAGTGGAGAATTTATATTGATTGTAATGATCGTAAATTTTTAAAACTCCATTATTAATTAAATATAAATTTTTTTTTAATGAGTTAGCTTGGCATGCTTATTGAAAATTTTGTGTGATTAATTGGTTATGTGATTATGTGTCTTTGCGTAACTGCCATGAATTATTAAAGGGGGTCACTAATGATTTAATTAAATTTGTAGACTAGCCCTAAGGTTTAATATCAGAAGAAGGGTTAAAGTTGTCTATTAAATTAAATATTCAATTTACTAGAATATAGTGGAGGAATTTAATGTGCATAGATTAATTAATATAAGTATTAATTAATGTCTGCAACATAGACATTAATATTTAATGGTCCATTTAGTGGGTTAATACTAATCGGACTAGATTAAGTTATTAATTCCATCTTTTATGTAATTACGAATGGGGTAATAAGGGTATATTAGAGTAATTGGGTTTATATGGTATGCCTTATTTAATTAACTAATAGCAATAGAAGAAGACCCAAATTATGAGACAAATTCCCTTCATCAGTCATGTTTGGGAAGAGAGTTAGAGAAATGAAACTTGAATATAACTGATTGTGAACAGTGGGAGTCTAATCCCCTCTTTTCCTCCTTTTCCCAGCCACGCCTAGCCTATTGTTATTGCTTGTATCAGAAGAAGAAATCCTAGCTGAAGATGTGGGTTGATTTGATTTTCTACATTACCCATCATCTTCTTCCCATTCCCGTTGGTTAACCAAATTGGATCATTTCATTAGCTGGATATTGAATTTCCTATAAATTGGAGCTTTGCCTTCAAAATTCTAGTTGCTATATTTTCTGCTAAGTCATATAGTGAGGGAGTATTCTGAGAGGTGCTAACAATCTGTATTTACTCATTTAAGGAGCATCAATTTAGCATCAAGAAGGTACACCGAGTTCTTCATTTCTTAGTTGATCAACTCTAAAGAAATCCACGATCTTGTTAATTAGTTTGTAATTGAGTGCCATGTTGCTATTTTGGTTGTGTACGAATGTTATGAACTCAGTATGTTGGTCTAGATACATTCAGAATGGGTAAATCATTTCTATTCTCGGATTCTGCAGAAGCAGAGTCGATCTTGAGCATGTACAGGAGTGGCGCGACCGCGCGCCACTCCCAAGGCCAAACCAAGCGCGGTCGCGCCGTGCATCAAATTTGGTTATGTTGTTCTGTCATCTTGTAGCATGCTAGTTAGTTCATTCATGTATACAAATAGGTTACTATGTATCTAGAATCCCTGTAAATACCATGAGTTGCATATGTTACTCTATGTATGTAATTTCAAAAAGGTAAAACTTAAGAATTTTAGAATGAAATTTTCAAATGGGCGTCTCTTCATAATCTGACCATTTGAGTATGTGTATATAGCTTAAATATGTGTTCAAATGCATGTCAGTTATGATTTCCAAGTTGTCTTGCATGAGCTACATGGCATGAGTTGTCTTAGTATGATTTTCAAAGGAAAATATAGGGTTTAAAGGCGAGTATCGTCAAATGTTGTGGAAGGTTGTGTTCTGACCATACAAGCATAATTATTAAGACTCATTATGCCTCTAGACATGATTGACATGAGCACCATTTAGCTAGGTATTATTTTGGCATGTGCGACTATGTTTAAGACATGAATTCCAAGTATAAGCTATGTGTTTAGTATGTGCATGTGTTGTTTACGTCCGAGCATGCATATTAAGTATTGTCTAGCCTCATTATGTGGTATTGTGACCATAGTAGTGGTTTCCTTGCGAAACGGACTTGATTAGCTTAACGTAGGGAAATTTCGAACATATAACTTGATATGGATTTAGAATGAGCATGCTAGGTTTGGAAACCAAGTTGATAATAATATGAGCGTGAATGTTTGATCAGTATCAGTTGCTTGCATGCTAGCTAGTAAGTCCGGATTCCTGCGGAATGAAATTCATTCTTGGTCTGTCCAGAGAGTGGCGCGGCCGCGCCACTCCTAAGGCAAAAACCAGCGCGGCCGCGCCGGTCGCCAGTTTTTCCCAGTTGTTTTAAGTTATGGACAGAGCCTTGCAGCATGCATGTATGTATGTCTTAGGTTGTATTGCATGATTAAACTGATGTGCTATGTGTTCAAGTTACATTGATGCATAGAACTAAGCTATTCTAGGCTTGTTAACTCGTTTATCTAAGATGAGAATTAATGTGATAGACTTAGTAATGATGATTCCATCTACGTGACTACATGTTAGAATTTCGTGGTGCGTAACTACTTGTAAGTGTAAGCTCGTACTAGTTTATACCGTACTAACTAAGGAACCGCCTTATGAAGGTTAGGTCATTTCACGCAATTTAATTTAAAGCTAGATTGTTGTAGCTGAGCAAACAGGCAAGTTTCCTATCCTTACTCATATTTTATTGCACAAGTTTCCTTTAAACCTACTCAATTTATGTGACAACCCGGATTTTCAGAAATTATTAGATAAGAATTTAATAAATAAAATTCTTGTTACGAGATGTTTTGGGTTTGAATATATGTATATATATGATATGTATTGTGAAATATGTGATTTGATGTGAAGATAATTATATATTCGTGTATTTGGGAAGAAATGGTTTAATAGTTAATTAAACCATTGAAAAGATTAAATGAAATTTCCATGAGAAGGAAATTAGTTGGGAAATATTAGTTAATTAAATTAAGTTAAAATTATATTGGAAAATAATCTAATTTGCTTGTTATGTCTTGTGAACAGCGGAAGTTATTGTGAATTAAGTTTCATAAATAATGTGAGCGATTCACTTAATTAAAATAGTGAATCAATGTGAATATATTTGTTTTAATATATTGGAGTTTAATATATATGTAAATGTAATAATATTGTGAGTTTTGTTTATAGTTTAAAATATTTATGGATTTGAATGAATATTTTATTTGGAATATTTATGGAATAAATATTCGATGGAGATTATTATAGAATAATTTGTTTATGTATGATGATATTAAAGAAATTTATAATTTGTGCGTATTTTAGTATGCTAAAGTGATGAGAATATTATATTTTGATTAAGTAATTAAATTAGAGGAATAATGATTTATTAAATGAAATTATAATTTATAATTGTCTAATTTGACATTATAAATTTTGTTAGTAAGATTTAATTAGATTTATTAATATAATAAGTTTAATTAAATTAGAGTGTGACATGTGACTTTATAGTAAGGGAATATAAAAATAATTTAGTAGGAGGTTCTATTGTGTCAAGCCAAACAAGGCCTTGTGGCCTTTGGCTTTCTTAACCGATGAAAAGCACGTAAAGTCTGGAGAAAAGAAAAAGACAGAACATAGAGGAAGAGAGAAAAAGAGAGAAGACATTCTCTGTGAAAAAAAATTGAGAGGAGTCAAAGAAGAAGAGGAAGAAGATTAATCAAGCTTCCTTTACTATCTAGCTAATTAAAGGTAAGCAATTTAGTTTAAAAGTTTCTAATTCTTAGTTGTTTTCTAAGTTCTCTCTAATTGAATTTATAGGGTTAAATTGTTGAAGAAATTGGGTTCATGTGTTATTGAGTTTGCTTAATTTAATATATGTTGTTTATAAATGATTTTAGGAGTATCAAATGCATGAAAACATGAATTAGAAGAAGAAAATTGAGTTTTGTAATAATATGTATATTTTAGTCTATTTTGAGACTAAAATTGATGGTTAATTCATGTATAAAATTTGTAATTGATGGTGGATTATGTTAGTGTTCTGAGAAACGAAAACGTTGCAAGTTGAATCAACCAAATTGGTTGAGTAACGAATCCGTATTGATCGATTACGCTAAATTGTAAAAGTTTGTAAAATCTAGAATGAATTGTGATTTTAAGCCTTTAAATTGGTTGTTTAAGATGTTTAAGATGTTAGAATTGTTATAAACATGTTGGGTATTGATTCTGTAGAGATTATAATATTTGGGTATGTCTAAATTGTTGTTAAAATGAAAAAATTAGGAAATTTTGGTCTGAAAATTCTGCAGTTCGACTGTAGAATCTGGAATTCATGAGGCTCGCCCCGGCGAGCTCAACAAGCCAAATTTCTCGCCCCGGCGAGAGCTCGCCCCGGCGAGAGTTTTGTGTTATAATTTTCACGCCCCGCGAGAATTGTAGAAATGGAAATTTTTTCTTATTTTTAATTCTTTTCTTTTGGCCATCATATGTTACCCTAAACAAGAATTACTTATTACCATTATACATCTAATGTAAAACAAAGTTTAAGACTTAGCTATTGGTTAAGTGTCGATTAAAGTGAGACGCAATAAAATGAAGGTTTATAAGGAGAACTTAATTTCTAAGTTGAGAATTGTATAGAGAATAAAAATGAAGGATTATGAAATGTTAAGTAGAATTAATACTAAGTGTTGCTACGCGGCTAATAAATGATGTGTATGATATATATATCTGTAGGATACGTGAAGTGCAGAAATATATAAGCTACTTATGGTAATTGATAATCTACAAACCAGGCAAGTCTTTCAGTTCCTATTTGTTATGTGAACTAAATGATTAACTGTTTTATATTTATGGGCAAAAGTATGTTGTATTTTATATATGTTGCAATGATGAAACGACAAAGTCAAAATATGACTACGTTTGTTAAATAAAGGATGTTGATTGAGTTGTGGGACTCAATCTTTACTTGATATGTGTTGGTCATTATGTATGATATGTTTAGTCAAATGATTATGATTTAGATGATGAACATGTTATCTATGTGCTATGTGATGCATGCAAACTGTTAGATTTTGCTGAGCTGTCGAGCTCATTCTTGCAAATAACCATTTTTGCAGGTTAAAGATACAAGGTAAGGTTAAGTGCTGCTTGAATGGCATGATTCAGATGTAATGCATGCAGACTAATTATTTTAGCTTAAATTAATATTTTTGAACCATAATTGAGGTTCTGGAAAATGTATCTGATTATGTAATAAGTGTAGCAGATGTAGAGTTGTTAAATTTGTATTGAGTTGTAATTTAATATTATCCGATGTATAAAGGGTGTTGAATCTAGAAGTTTTATTTTTTTATTATAACTTTGATGAAGCGAATCAAATATGATTCTAGAATATGTAATTGATTAAAGGTTATGATTCAGGGAAAGCAAAGAAAGAAAACTGAAAAGTTTTTATTTATTCCGCATTTTATTAAGTTTATTATCGATTAATGATGTAAAGTTAGAATATAGATGTATTGTTAACGACCGAAGTCGAGAGATGGAATTGTATGAATTTTGGGGTCGTTACAGTTGGTATCAGAGTTGATAGGTTAGAAACCTTAGGTACGAGTACCTTAGGCTATAACCTTAGAGAAGAGAGGTGAAGATGATAGAGTTTAAAGAGTAGTAAGTTAAGTATAATTATGGTGCAATCGTACTCTTTAATGGTTGATTTATGGTATCTGGGCTAAACAATTCCTTCAGAGAGTGGAGGTTGATACGAACTAGCAACCGATCTAACTCGCTGTGAGAGATAGTGTAGATGGGACGGGAACTAGTTTGTTGGTTGCTTGTGGGAAACCACTCAGGTGCTGTACTGAACACTGTTAGGGACTCGATGTGTATCAAGTATAGAATTATGGATGCGCATGATTAATAAGTGATTCTTTTTATATAGGTAGATGCATGAGATGACTTAAGACCTATAAACGTTACAAGAAGAAGACGCGAATGACGCGTAGTAAAATCGAATAAAATATTGAATAATATGAATGAAGTTAGAGATTCTTAAAGGAAGAATTGTTATATATAAACAAGAAGATTCAAAGAAGAATCTTGAAGAGTTATGAAAGATGAGAATCAGGAGTTACCTGACTCCAGTAATAAAGCTAGTGTTAATAAATACACGATATCTATAAGATGAGAATGGTATAATGATAAGGATGAACTCAAATAAAGTTTAGAGAATTCATGTGAGACAAGAGTATGATAAAATAATTAGGTTCAAAGAAGGACCTAAAGAGCTAAAAGAACAGGGAACACCTAAGTTGATTAATCATAGGATAACGTGATTAAAGAGAAGAATAAAGAAGATCGTAAGATGAGACGATCATGAGAAAAGAAAGAATCGTAAGAAGAGATGATGATAGAACGAGATCATGACGTGATCTGCTAAAGTTGTAAAATGTCAGAAGATCTTAAATGATTGAATGGTTGTAGCATGACGCTATAAAGAGATGGTACTATGAAATAGTACGAGGTAAACTCACGAAGGGTTATGGATGATAAAATACGAGAAATTCGTATCAAGCAAAGAGTTAAGTTAAGAGCAAGATGAAATTAGGTGGGATTTCAATTGAGGACTCATGTTAGTGGCCGAGTTGTACAATTCTTGGTATGGGACGAGAATTTGTGCTTGGTTTGAAAACTACTTAGCTTCTTATATTAATATAGTGGTTGAGTTGAACAAATCCTGGTATGGGACGGGATTTGTCCATGGTTTAACAACCGCTCAGCTTCCTATATTGATTAGTGGTCGAGTTAGTTCGACAACCACTTAGCTTCCTATATTGATAATCATTGAAATATTAGTGTCGCACTATCGATATACATATGATGAGAAGGTGATTCTTTTCTCATATTTATATTTGATAGTTAGAGAATATTAAGATTAGGTGCGGTTCTTAAAACTCATACTTATGGTAAGTTCGTGACTCATAATTGTATGGTGGAACCCCTCAGCGAATGGACGATTTTGGTCTGACTAGGATAAGTTCCTGAACCCATATGATTGTGGTAAGTTCCTGAACTTCCAAAGTGTGGTAAGTTTGATGAACTATATTGGGTATAGAAAAGTTATGGTATAGAGAGCATTGATGATATTGAAGAATGAGAGAATGATTGAGTGATGAAGCAATAGAGTAAAGATTGAAGTTGATGGAAAGAAAATGGAGATTCTAATTCTTCTAGCTATGCTAGATTTTCGAAATTATTGTCATCGTGCTGAAATTCGCAATTTTAAATTCTCAAAATATATTGGGTCAATGTTTGAGCCAATGAGTTTTAAAAAGGTACTATTATTTGTACGTCTATGCTAATTGTTTCAGCTAGACAAAAATAATTTGAAATTATCAAAATGTATTTTGAACGATGGAGTCATCAATGCAATCGAACCTAGTGTTGGATGTGATCGAAGGATCGTCAGCCCACTATGGTATGATGTAGTATGACAAAGTCCTAAAATGACGGCATCCTCAATGTACTATTAAGACGATACGGTATCATGACGTCATAAAAGAATTTTTATTTTTCTGTTAAGTTATGAAAAGATTTGCCAATTGAGTTGGCTAAAAGTGTTTTGACTAATATCCGAATTGTTGTTCAAGGTCTATGCTAATTGATTCAGCTAGACAACTATTGAAAGGTGTTTATAAAGTTCAAGAATTCTTTGAGATTTTATGTCAAACCAGTTTATTCTGGTGCGGAATTTGTATTAAGTCTGAGGTGAACCAACCCTGTAATGGGGGATACGCAATACCGTTAATATGTATGTGCACAATACATAGTACGAAGGGCTGATCACCTAGAGTACGAGAAAAGATGGTCCATAGTCTTTGACTGTTAAAGGATACAGTAGAAATATCTGTCAACCTAGGACAAGGTTCAAGTCTTTATGACTCCTCAGCAGAATATTGAAAGTTTTTGAATATATCTTTAAATTCTTGAGTTATTTGTGCTGCTTCCCAATTATTGAACCATTGTGGAAGATTCTTATTCTTTTGAAAGGTGGAAGTGGAAAGGAGGATATTCCTTAAGAAGGGGTATTAGACATGTGGTGCTGAGTAAGTTAAACAAACTAAAATAAATCGAAGAAAGAAATGAAATTCAGAGAGGGAAGAGATAAATTTAGTTGATGATGAGTAATGATGAGAAATTTTTAGAAGAGGAAGATGAGAAGAATGCGATGATCTTAGAAAGGTCTCTAGAGAAAGAACTTCGTTGTAAAACCCAATGAATACGTAGAGATTAATGTAAAGTCCATTTCGTTAAATGGAAGGAACGAATATTAGTAAATCAAAATTTCGAGGACGGAATTCTTAGAAGAAGGGGTGAATGTGATATCCCGAGTATTCATGCGATGCTAAATCAAGATATTTTATGATTTCAATGAGTATGTTATGCAATGATCGTTGGAGAAAGGAAATGAATGCGTTAAGGGATTAAAGAATATATAATACTCGAAGTGTTTCAAGTTTAACTGAAGGTGATGAAATAAAACCTATACTAAGGTAATGTGTTGAAGTTATTCGACGATATTTGTGAAAGGGATTTAGTGAAAACCGAGTAAGGGACGTTTCGTTGATTCCGATGGCGGAATCCTTATAAGGAGGGAAGGATGTGACAACCCGGATTTTCAGAAATTATTAGATAAGAATTTAATAAATAAAATTCTTGTTACGAAATGTTTTGGGTTTGAATATATGTATATATATGATATGTATTGTGAAATATGTGATTTGATGTGAAGAGAATTATATATTTGTGTATTTGGGAAGAAATGGTTTAATAGTTAATTAAACCATTGAAAAGATTAAATGAAATTTCCATGAGAAGGAAATTAGTTGGGAAATATTAGTTAATTAAATTAAGTTAAAATTATATTGGAAAATAATCTAATTTGCTTGTTAGGTCTTGTGAACAGCGGAAGTTATTGTGAATTAAGTTTCATAAATAATGTGAGCGATTCACTTAATTAAAATAGTGAATCAATGTGAATATATTTGTTTTAATAGATTGGAGTTTAATATATATGTAAATGTAATAATATTGTGAGTTTTGTTTATAGTTTAAAATATTTATGGATTTGAATGAATATTTTATTTGGAATATTGATGGAATAAATATTCGATGGAGATTATTATAGAATAATTTGTTTATGTATGATGATATTAAAGAAATTTATAATTTGTGCGTATTTTAGTACGCTAAAGTGATGAGAATATTATATTTTGATTAAATAATTAAATTAGAGGAATAATGATTTATTAAATGAAATTATAATTTATAATTGTCTAATTTGACATTATAAATTTTGTTAGTAAGATTTAATTAGATTTATTAATATAATAAGTTTAATTAAATTAGACTGTGACATGTGTCTTTATAGTAAGGGAATATAAAAATAATTTAGTAGGATGTTCTATTGTGTCAAGCCAAACAAGGCCTTGTGGCCTTTGGCTTTCTTAACCGATGAAAAGCACGTAAAGTCTGGAGAAAAGAAAAAGACAGAACATAAAGGAAGAGAGAAAAAGAGAGAAGACATTCTCTGTGAAAAAAAATTGAGAGGAGTCAAAGAAGAAGAGGAAGAAGATTAATCAAGCTTCCTTTACTATCTAGCTAATTAAAGGTAAGCAATTTAGTTTAAAAGTTTCTAATTCTTAGTTGTTTTCTAAGTTCCCTCTAATTGAATTTATAGGGTTAAATTGTTGAGGAAATTGGGTTCATGTGTTATTGAGTTTGCTTAATTTAATATATGTTGTTTATAAATAATTTTAGGAGTATCAAATTCATGAAAACATGAATTAGAAGAAGAAAATTGAGTTTTGTAGTAATATGTATATTTTAGTCTATTTTGAGACTAAAATTGATGGTTAATTCATGTATAAAATTTGTAATTGATGGTGGATTATGTTAGTGTTCTGAGAAACGAAAACGTTGCAAGTTGAATCAACCAAATTGGTTGAGTAACGAATCCGTAGTGATCGATTACGCTAAATTGTAAAAGTTTGTAAAATCTAGAATGAATTGTGATTTTAAGCCTTTAAATTGGTTGTTTAAGATGTTAGAATTGTTATAAACATGTTGGGTATTGATTCTGTAGAGATTATAATATTTGGGTATGTCTAAATTATTGTTAAAATGAAGAAATTAGGAAATTTTGGTCTGAAAATTTTGCAGTTCGCGAACTGCAGAATCTGGAATTCATGAGGCTCGCCCCGGCGAGCTCAACAAGCCAAATTTCTCACCTCGGCGAGAGCTCGCCCTGGCGAGAGTTTTGTGTTATAATTTTCTCGCCCCGGCGAGAATTGCAGAAATGGAAATTTTTTCTTATTTTTAATTCTTTTCTTTTGGCCATCATATGTTACCCTAAACAAGAATTACTTATAACCATTATACATCTAATGTAAAACAAAGTTTAAGACTTAGCTATTGGTTAAGTGTCGATTAAAGTGAGACGCAATAAAATGAAGGTTTATATGGAGAACTTAATTTCTAAGTTGAGAATTGTATAGAGAATAAAAATGAAGGATTATGAAATGTTAAGTAGAATTAATACTAAGTGTTGCTACGTGGCTAATAAATGATGTGTATGATATATATATCGTGTAGGATACGTGAAGTGCAGAAATATATAGGCTGTTATGGTAATTGATAATCTACAAACCAGGAAAGTCTTTCAGTTCCTATTTGTTATGTGAACTAAATGATTAACTGTTTTATATTTATGGGCAAAAGCATGTTGTATTTTATATATGTTGCAATGATGAAACGACAAAGTCAAAATATGACTACGTTCGTTAAATAAGGGATGTTGATTGAGTTGTGGGACTCAATCTTTACTTGATATGTGTTGGTCATTATGTATGATATGTTTAGTCAAATGATTATGATTTAGATGATGAACATGTTATCTATGGGCTATGTGATGCATGCAAACTGTTAGATTTTGCTGAGCTGTCGAGCTCATTCTTGCAAATAACCATTTTTGCAGGTTAAAGATACAAGGTAAGGTTAAGTGCTGCTTGAATGGCATGATTCAGATGTAATGCATGCAGACTAATTGTTTTAGCTTAAATTAATATTTTTGAACCATAATTGAGGTTCTGGAAAATGTATCTGATTATGTAATAAGTGTAGCAGATGTAGAGTTGTTAAATTTGTATTGAGTTGTAATTTAATATTATCTGATGTATAAAGCTTGTTGAATCTAGAAGTTTTATTTTTTTTATTATAACTTTGATGAAGCGAATCAAATATGATTGTAGAATATGTAATTGATTAAAGGTTATGATTCAAGGAAAGCAAAGAAAGAAAACTGAAAAGTTTTTATTTATTCCGCATTTTATTAAGTTTATTATCGATTAATGATGTAAAGTTAGAATATAGATGTATTGTTAACGACCGAAGTCGAGAGATGGAATTGTATGAATTTTGGGGTCGTTACAATTTACATTCAAGTAGGATGTGGTGTACTATGCAAGTTCTCTACCCCGAAACCTTAATTGTTGCAAGATCCCTGAACCCATTCTTGTATTATTTATTGCAAGTTAATATTTAAACTTGAACCTTTAATTCCTCAAGCATGCTCTAAGTGGTCTAATTATTTAACAATTATTCCACATCGTTGTTTTTGGCACTCGCACATTGTGCAATTGTTTTTCGCGCAGACGTTGACTTGTACTTTATTTAGAGTTCTAATATGGATGAATTGCCATAGTTAAGTCTTAACCAATGTCCAGCTAGACATTTGCGGTATAGATTTTAAAAGCTATCCAAACCAATTGATGGTGCGGAATCTTGGACTTTATGAACACCCCTTCAATATAGGGGAGTACCCCACGTATCGAATATAAGATACAAAGAACGGAAATTAAATGTTATGCATACACATAGGGTACTAGAGGCTGATCCCCTCGAGTACTTACTTCTGAGCCAGTAACTAAAGGGTCAATTAGCTATTGATTCCATTGGACGTGAAATGTTCATGGTCTTTGTTGACTATTGCTTATCTTAAAGAGCTGTTACTATTCTTGCTTTCGTACTCTCACTAATGAATTCATCTCAAATATCTCTTTCATTCATGATATATGCCATTGCTGTTGTTATTTAAACTTGCTGAGCAAACTAATTGCTCACCCTTGTATATCATGAACCTTATTGCAGTTAAGCCCGAGACTTCAAGCAAGGGCAAGGGCAAGGAAAAGATGAAGTAATAGACTTCAAGTAGCTGACTTTGTTATATGCTTAATTAGATTTATCTATCAATGTAATTTGAACCCTGCTTAATATTAGGGTATGTATTGACTTATGTATTAAGATTTTCGTATCTTGGGACTAGTAACACCTTTTGTATGAACAACATATATTTATTACATTCCGCATTTAGTCATTTATGTTGTTTGGAGGTGGATGTTTGTATTGGATCGTGATGACCAAATCCGGGTATTTGGGACCCGAATTTGGGGGCATCACATTGATTATACCGATCTGAATAAGGCATGTCCAAAGGATTTCTACCCACTCCCGCACATTGACTAGTTGATCGACGCCACTTCGGGGTTTGCGTTATTAAGCTTTATTGATGCCTTTTTGGGGTATAACCAGATTTCGATGCATAACGAGGATATCCCGAAGACGGCTTTCATAACGCATCGGGCGATCTATGCTCATAAGAAGATCACCTTTGAATTGCTGAATGCTGGTGCCACTTACCAAATGATGATGAATTACGTGTTTCGGAAGTAGTTGGGCCGAATCATGGAAGTTTATGTAGATAATATGATTGTCAAAAGCCTATCCATTCGATAGCATCTGAATGATTTGGAGGACTGTTTCCAGCCTATTAGGCACTACAACATCAGGCTGAACCCGACGAAGTGCATTGTTGGCCTCGGTTCGGGAAAATTCCTTAGGTATTTGGTGAGCAAAAGGGGTATTGAAGCGAATCCGGAGAAGATCAAAGCCATTCTAGACATGAAGTCTCCTCAAACGTTCAAGGATGTATAGTGGTTGACGGGTCGGATTGCAGCATTGAGAAGATTTATGTCCAAATCGGTGGAGAGATGTTTGTCGTTCTTTGATACATTGAAAGGGCCGAAGAACAAAAAGACTTTTTAGTGGACTTCGGAGTGTGAGGATGCCTTATAGGGAATAAAGAAATATCTATCTTTGGCGCCTCTACTGATGAAGTTGGTCCCTTCGAAACCTCTGTATTTATATTTGGTAGCAAGCTCGTTGGCGATCGGGGCGGTACTAGTTCGGGAGGCGGGAAGAAAACAGTTCCCGATCTACTATGTTAATCATGCTCTTCGGGATGTAGAAACTAGGTATCCGAATCTGGAGAAATTCGCTTATGCTTTGGTTATAGCCAATCGGAAGTTTCGACACTACTTTCAGGGAAGATTGATAGTTTTCTACACAGATTAGCCTCTAAAGAAGATATTGAATATGCCAAACATATCAGGGCAGCTTGCAGTTTGGGCTAAGGAGTTGACTCAGTTCGTGCTAGAGTACCATTCTCGGACAACGATTAAGGATCAGGCCTTGGCCGACTTTGTGGTAGAGTGCTCCTTTTCTCAACCCAACTCCGTCGATCAAGCAGAAGCGGCAGTTGGGCCGATCTCGGAGGTTCGGCAGGTTCAGACTTCATGGACGTTATACGTGGATGGGTCATCGACTTAGGATATGTAATAACCAAGAATTTTTTTGGGTCATTCTAAATTAATTTTTAAAATAAATTAATATGAGTATTGATTAATGAGAAATTATGTGAAACCTGATTTAATTTCTTAAATAGTCCAACTAGTAAATTATTAGTAGACTGGTCCATTTGATTAAATTATTAAGCCTACCTAATTAAATTATTTTGTGGACTTGAAAGATTAGTAAGTAAAGTTAATAAATTAACATTTGATAATTTATTAACTAACCAATTTAGAGCCCATTAAAGTTGATTTTAAGTGGCCCAAATTAGTGTATTACTAGCCCAAAAAGAATTAAATTGAAGGCCCAATTTTTGACCCACTTTAGTAGGGACTTTTTAGACATTTGACCAAGTAAATAAGTAATTAAAATTAAAAAAAAAATTGGGACAAATTCCCATGCGGATATCCGGCCATCAGAAAAAAAAAGTTTTCATTTCTTTAGTCCTTATCTTCCTAAAGCTAGGTGTCACATGATTAATTACTCACGTGTTGATTTTAATAGCAACAAGGAATAAGGATGGATGATATTAGGAGATATAGTAGATATACAAAATTATATCTATCATAATATAACAAGTATACTTCCATTTCATTCCTTTATTTCTAGCAAACTAGAAAGAAACTAGAGAGAGAAAGAAGCAACACCAAGAGAGGAAGAGGATGAGGAGAAGATTAATCTTTAATGCAACCAAAGTTTCTAAATTATTTTGGAAGGAAAAGGAAGATTGCACACAAAGGGAGGTATAAGATTTTTTTTAAGCTTTAGTATGTTTTATGAAGTTTATGACACTTTGAGTTAAGTATATGAAATCTTGTGATGATATGGTTTAAAACCTTATGAAAGGTTAGATCTTGATTTTTGTTGTGTATTTTATTTATATATGTGCGGATATGTTGGAAGATTTGGAGAAAAGGAAAGCAAAGGAGTTTTCTTTTTTGTACTTGTTCTAAAAAAAGATTTAGATCCATGAAAATTATTTTGGAGATTTATGTATTGTTTGTGTGATATTCTTGTTTGTTGTGATAGATGTATAAGTAAGGAGAAAAAGTCCTTTTGAATGGCACAAAAAGGTTGAGAAATGAGTTAGTTATGGATTTTTTTTAACAAAACACATCTTAGTTGGAAAAACAAAGAAAAAGCTGGCTGATCAGCCACTTAAACTCTGATTTTCGGGTAATAAACAGATCAGAATTGGGTGTTTGATAAATGAAAATTGTAGTTTGGGAAGATATGAATTCAACGCCTCTAACGGAACCTAAATCCGAGTTGTAGATTTCGTTTTACAAGCGTTTCTGTTAAGGACCCCAAATCTGAAAAAGGGACGAAAATTGTAGAAATAATGGACATTAAATCAAAGTGAAATAAGTAAATAATTATTATTTAATTAATATTAAATAATGATTAAAAAGTGATTGAGTGATATTATGTAATAAAGATGTAATTACTTAATTACATTAATAAAATTATTATTTATTATTTAATTTAATATTAAATAATAAGTGAGTGTAAATGCTAATTAATTATTTTTGAGGAAGAATAATTAAAGATTTATAAAGTAAATAAATTATTTATTTTTCAACGATAAATAATTGATTAATTATTTATTATTTAATTAATATTAAATAATAAATAAGCTTAATTTCTAATTAACTATTCTTTAATAGTAAAGAGTAATTAAAGACAAATAAGGTTTATAATTTATTACTTATGTAATTAAATATTATTTAAAATAACTAAAGGTGATTAATTAGTTACTATTTAACTATTATTAAATAGTAATTAAAAGTAGCTAAAGTTAGTAAAATAATAAGTAGATATAATTAGTTATTCTTTATAATAACTAAAGGTATTTAATTAGTTACTATTTAACTAACACTAAATAGTAATTAAATGCAAATAGTGTTAATTAAATAAAATGAATTTAATTAACACATTAATTAAACAATTATAATAAATTGTTTAAAGGTTTAATAGGTGTTTATCACTTAAGAAAAATAGTATTATTTAATTAAATCATTAACGTAAAGTCTATTAAATGTCCAATAGACTTAATGATAGAATAAGAGATTATAAGTGCTATGTGATTCATTGATTACTATTTAGATAGTATATGATAGAGTATAAGTATTCAATTATATGAAATGTTAATCGATAGACCGATATTATCAATGCTAGGTCATTCGAAGAGTTTTAATTAAAGCTAGATTATTGTAGTTCGTCGAGCAGGCAAGTTTCCTAACTCAACTCGAGTTATTACTTTCAAAGCATGTTAGTGAATAATTATTGATGATTATTCACATCTTTAATGATTATTGACATTCGTACTTTGTGCAATTAAATTCCTGTTCTACTATTATTGAATTGTGAATTATTTAAAGTTCTTTCATTGATGAACTGTTTATGAGTTGGATCTATGCTAATTGTATCAGCTAGATCGAATATGTGAATTTGATAAACTCAAATAATTTTTAAAAGCTAATTCAACCAGTTGACTGGTATAGATTATTCGACTGAGAAAAAGACAATTTTACTAAAGCAATTAAATTGAAAAATAATTATTGCGCAATTATTAAGTGTTTATGCATAAATAACCGGGTATGAAAGGCTGATCCCCTTGATTACCAAAACTTATTAAAAGGACCAGTTTAAATACTAACAACCTTCGTATATGTTCATGGTTATTATGACCACTCAGTATCTATTATTCAATTATCGAATCTTGTTAAATGTTCTTTCACAATTGAATTTCATTGTTGAACATCGATAAATAAATTCCTTTCTAATCATGATATATCTCCTTTGTATTTAAACTTTCTAAGCAAATTAGTTGCTTACTCTTGCTATATCATGATGGTTATTTCAGCTAAACCGGAAAGTTCGACGAAGAAAGATAAAGGAAAAGGAAAAGTACAAGAGTAGTTTATTATAAACTCTTAATTAGTTTTATATTTGATGTAATTATTTAAGTAAACCTTTTGTAATATTAAAGGTATGTATTAAGTTAAGGTTAAGAAGACCTTGGGATTATGTTGTAAACTTTATTGTAATGAACAATATATGTTTATTATTCCGCAATAGTTTATAAAATGTGTATGATGATAATGAATCATGAGCACCGAATTCGAGGTTAGGGATCCCGAATTTGGGGGCGTCATAGGTTGGTATCAGAGCTATTGGTTATATACATTAGGAATGCGAAACCTAGGTTATAACCTTATAAGAAAACTCGTATAGAGTATGCTAGGAGATGGACTATGGGAATTCATCTAGTATAGATTGTACATAATAAAATATTATTTCATTTTGTCAATGAATATATTTTATTGTAATACTGATGTTATTTCCTGTTGATTTGGTGTCGGGATGGCAGAGGAGGGTCAGGATAGTTATACGGTGGAATAGCCGATAGAGAATGAGGGATTGGAGGATATCACACAGGATATCCTTATCGGAGACCTACTGGTCAAGAATAAAGAATTAGAAGCTAGAGTGCAAGAGCTGGAGGCGGAGAATCACACTCTCCAGAGCACTGAGCAGCAGTATAAGGATGCTGCCCATCACGCATTAGTAGACTTGGATGAGCAGAAGGCCAGAGTTGAGTTGTTAGAGTTTCAGCTGGGTGAAAGGACTCTAGAGAATCAGGCGTTGATATTTGAGTTCGACTTAGAGATAGCAGATAAGATTAAAGTTTCGGACGCTTGGGTAAAGGCGGCCAGACGTGTTGATCAGCTCGAGGAGGAGCTGCAAGCTAGGGAGATCAGGATTGATTCATTGGGGCGAGCATTAGATATCGCCTATATGAATCAGCGGGCAGGACTGAGGAGGAGTTTCGTGGAGGTGGGTGAGTCAAGTCGGTCTGTGCGACGACGACTTATGGATGGATTTCTTCCACCGAAGCAGGAACATACAGACACACTTTCTCCTGATATGCAGTGATAGTTTAGTGGTCCTATATGTATATAGACGAAGTATGTACCCCTTTTGTTTATTAGGGTTATGTTATGTATGATGTAAACCTCAGGTAATGTGAGGCAGTATGTAAATATATTGTATCCCCACCTATGTGATTAGGGGAGTTTTAGTTTATGGCAAATCCCACATTTTGTTATTAAATTGGGATAGATGACATTTATAGCAATATGTCATATATGTAAAGAAGTTGGTATATGAATATAAATGCGATATTTTGATAAGTGTATTAAAGATAGTAAACTGTATATGAGTAATTTGTTAATTCAGCAAGTTGATTTAATTTAGCAAATCAAATTGGTTAAAATAGCAAGTTGTAGTATATAATAGTAAGCCTGGATTAATGTGATGGTTTAAGAATTATTTATGTTAAATTTGTATGAAACTACTATTAAATTATGGCATAAAAATGCAAATGATGAAGAAATAATATAAAATTTTATTGAATCATACAATGTCGTCGAAAAGAGAACAACGACACCGAAGGGTAGATGAATTCAATAATAATGAAGGAGGTCAAGCAGACCCGATGCAGAACTTTGTTAACATGTTAGCAGAGGCAATGCAGAATAGAGCACCAGCCGCAGGAAATCCGCCAGGGAATCAATTGGCGAATTTTAAGGACTTTAAGGCAGTAGGACCGCCAGAGTTTAGAGGAACAACTGATCCAACTGAAGCTCAGACGTGGGTGAAGGAAATTGAGAAGGCTTTTGTTATTGCTCGAGTAGCGGAGGAGTAAAAGATAGCTTTTGCTACCTATTTATTGAAAGGTTAGGCTAATTATTGGTGGGAGTCAAACCAGGCTAGAGCCGGGACAACAGTAATAACCTGGACAAGGTTTAAGGAATTATTTAACGAGAATGCAAACTAGGATGGAAGTAAAGTTTCTAGAATTAAAGCAAGAGAACATGACAGTTGTAGAATATGCCGTAAAATTCAACGAGTTAGCCAGATTTGCTCAACATCAGGTGCATACAGAGGTGAGAAAGGCACGTAGGTTTGAGAATGGGTTAAAACCATGGATATACAGTAAGGTGGCAGTTCTGCAGATTGATACTTTTTTAGCGCTATTGGAGAAAGCTATCGTTGCTAAGGGTGGTAGCGAATCAGTAACCAAATACAATCGGGAGAAGGACAAGAAGAAGATTGAAGGTGGAAACCAAGGTGCCAACAGTGGTGGTAGCAACAGCAAGAAACGCAAATGGAATAGCAGTGACAACAACTCAGAGAGTCAGCTAGGGAATTTTCAACAGAAGAAGCCAGCATGTGGGAAATGTGGAAAGAATCACTCGGGAGAGTGTATGAAGGGTAAAAATGTATGTTATAAGTGTGGACAGGAAGGGCATATTTCACCCAATTGTCCTAAGCCAAAGAAAGGTGGTTATTTTTCATGTGGAGGAACGAGACATAGATTCAAGGATTGTCCTTTGAAGAAGAATATTGATGGAGGAATTGGCAATAAGGGCAGTAACACCAAACTAACCATTAGAGGGCCAACACAGCAGAGCAAGCCAACAGCTAGAACCTTCAACATGACTGTGCAAGACGTAGTGGCATCCAAGGAGGTGGTGTCAGGTAAAATTTTGATCAATAATATAAATGCATATGTGTTATTTGATTCGGGAGCTACTTGTTCTTTTATATCTGATGAATTTGCTAGAAGGTTAAACTTATCTCGGGAAAAGTTAGAAAACCAATGAATATAGAAGTTGCAAACAAAGAAGTGATCCTTGTAGGGTTTATCCATAGAAATTGTTGTGTCGAAATAAGAGGACATAAGTTGAGCGTGGATTTGATTCCGATATGCTTAGGAGAATTTGATGCAATCCTAGGAATGGATTGGTTATTTAACTATGAGGCAGTAATTGACTGTCAAAAGAAGAGTATACGCCTTAAAACACCAAATAAGTCTAAGGTTATATTTTATAGTAGCAAGTTGCCAAGACAAACGAGTTGTTTGACGATGATGCAGGCCAGGAAGATGCTACGAAAAGGATGTGAAGGTTATTTGGCTCATGTAGTGGATACACGGATGGTGAATCCTGAAGTGGGGCAGATACCTATAGTAAATGAGTTCGTGGATGCTTTTCTAGATGAATTGCCAGGACTTCCACCAGACAGAGAGATAGAATTTGTAATTGATTTAGTATCAGGGACAGCGCCAATATCGAAAGCACCGTATAGGATGGCTCTGGTAGAAATGAAAGAGTTAATGGTCCAGTTGCAGGAGTTGTTAGACAAGAAGTACATTCAACCTAGTGTATCTCCGTGGGGAGAACCAGTGTTGTTTGTAAAGAAGAAGGATGGATCGATGAGGTTATACATAGATTATAGGGAATTGAATAAGGTGACAATTAAGAATAAGTATCTGTTACCGAGGATAGATGACTTATTTGATCAACTTAAAGGAGCAAGATGTTTTTCGAAGATTGATTTGAGAACTGGTTATCATCAGTTGAAGGTGAGACTGAAGGATGTACCAAAGACAACATTTAGAACTCGTTACGGCCATTATGAGTTTTTAGTGATGTCTTTTGGACTGACGAATGCGCCAGCTGCATTTATAGACTTAATGAACAGAGTATTTAAATCGTATTTAGATAAATTTGTTGTTGTGTTCATTGACGACATTTTGGTGTATTCGGAGACTGAAGAGGAGCATGTCGCACATTTAAGGATAGTGTTGGAGACATTAAGGAAGGAGAAACTATATGCCAAGTTTTCAAAGTGTGAATTCTGGTTGAAGAGAGTTCAGTTTTTGGGACATGTTATAAAACCATGAGGGAATTTCTGTGGATCCAGCTAAGGTAGAAGCGGTGAAGAATTGAGGACAACCGAAGATGCCTACAGAAGTTAGAAGTTTCTTGGGATTAGCAGGATATTACCGAAGGTTTATTCAAGATTTCTCGAATATAGCAACGCCATTAACGAATTTGACAAGGAAGACAGTTAAGTATGTGTGGACTGAGAAATGTGAGCAGAGTTTTCAAGAGTTGAAAAAGCCACTAAGTGAAGCACCTTTGTTATCCTTACCAGATAGTACGGGAGGTTTTATAGTGTATAGTGATGCGTCACACAAGGGACTAGGTTGTTTGTTAATGCAGAATGGTAAAGTCATTGCTTACGCGTCACGTCAATTAAAGGACTATGAGAAGGGATACCCTACCCACAACCTGGAATTGGCAGTTTTAGTATTTGCCTTTAAAATTTGGAGACATTATCTCTATGGAGAAAAGTGTGAGATATACACAGATTATAAAAGTCTGAAGTATATCTTTGCACAAAAGGAGCTAAACACGAGGCAGAGAAGGTGGATAAAATTGATCAAGGACTATGATTGTGATATTTTATACCATCCAGGAAAGGCCAATGTGGTGGCAGATGCTTTAAGCAGAAAGAGTAGAGAAAATTGTTTGTATTGACAGAGCAAGAAGAATTAGTAAAAGAGATGGAGAAAATAGAGTTGGAGGTGAAAAATCTGAAGGATTCAGATAAAGTAAAAGAGGCTCAGGAAAATGATGAAGAATATAGTAACATTAAGAAGCGGTTAGCTGAAGGTGAAGAGTTAAAATATAAGATCGATGGCACTGGATTATTGAGATTTGAAATCGAGTTTGTGTACCTTTAGTACCGGAATTAAGGGAAGAGATTTTACAAGAAGCGCACAGTACAAGATAGTCGATACACCCAGGGAGCACAAAAATGTACCAAGACTTACGCCAACACTTTTAGTGGCCAAACATGAAAAGAAAGGTTGCTGAATGTGTCAGCAAATGTTTAACTTGTCAGAAGGTCAAGGCAGAACATCAAGGACCAAGTGGATTATTGCAGCCATTAGAGATTCTAGAGTGGAAATGGTAGCACGTCACAATGGATTTTGTGGTGGGACTTCCAGCAACGCAGAAAGGTTACGATGCGATATGGGTAATTGTTGATCGTCTTACAAAGTCCGCATACTTTTTACTGATCAAGATTTGTGTAATTTGGATCAGTTAGCCAAATTATATATCAAAGAAATTATTTCAAAACATGGAGTGCCGATATCAATTGTATCTGATAGAGATTCGCGCTTCACGTCAAACCTTTGGAGAAGTCTTCAAGAAAGAATGGGGACACAGCTAAGGTTGAGTACCGCGTATCATCCACAAACCGATGGACAAAGCGAAAGAACGATTCAGACATTAGAAGACATGCTCAGAGCCTGTGTGATGGACTTCAAGGGAAGCTAGGAGGATCATACTCCACTAGTTGAGTTTGCATATAACAACAGTTATCACGCAAGCATTGGAATGCCACCGTACGAACCACTGTATGGGAGGAAATGCAGAACGTCCTTATGTTGGGATGAAGTAGGTGAACGAAAACTGTTGGGGCCGGAATTGGTACAACAGACGGCGGAGATCATCAGAGTAATAAGAGCTCGACTAGTAGCAGCTCAGGATCGTCAAAAGAAATATGCAGATCTTCATCACAAGAAAAAAGACTTTGAAGTAGGAAGTTATGTGTTTTTGAAAATATCTCCCTGGAAAGGGAAAATAAGATTTGGAAAGAAAGGGAAACTAAGTCCTAGATTCATTGGACCGTTCGAAATATTGAAGAAGATAGGCGAAGTGACGTACGAGTGATGAGTGGGTTTTGTACCTTCGAATTAGGTATTGTTGAGCTTAATTACTGTTATCCTTAAGTGTTTTTAGTATCATTTTATTTATTTTTGTGTTTATTTGTTGTAGGATGGAGTTGGAGGGGCATATAAGTCATTTGGTGAAGAAAAGAATTAAAAAAGATTAAAAATTGGGCTGAGTGGCATTTTTCTAAATATGTGGTCCTGGTCAAGCGCCTAGGCGCTTGGATTTAAACTAGGTTGAGCGCCTAGAGGCGCTCTAATGCAGAATGAGAAGGTTTTGTACGGCTGTGAGGAAAAATTGAAGCCAATTAAGAATCTGAATGAGGGTTTTATTAATATACAAAGGAGAAGACTTCAGAACAGAACATAACAAGATTTTGCAGAGAAAACAACAAGGAGAACATGAAGGAGATTTGCAGAGCTTGAAAATCAAGACAGAGATTGGGAGCAGCTTTATAGTTTCTTCTATCCCTTTCTTTTATCTTTAATTTTTATAATCTCTGGGATGTTTTTATTTATTATCTGGAAGATGTTTTCCTTTATTGTTAAGAACTAAACTTTTAATTAAGATTGCAACGGAACTTAGTATGTAATTTAGATTGATGCTTTCTATTTAATTTAAGCTAATTGTCTTTGAATTGTTTATCATATCTTGTTCTTATTGATTAATTGTCTGATCAACAATTACTAGGATAATTTATACAAATTATAAGATGGAGTATAGATTTAGATCTGGGATATGATAGCATCTGTTCATATAATCTGAGTAAGGTTAATATGTTTAGCATATAGGATATGAATATATCTATATGTCTTTTGCAACTATTAAAAGAATATGTGCTTGAAACCCTAATTAACACAATTCACATAGGAATATAGTAGGTTAATTAGTTAGGGTGTTCCTTGTAATTCTGTTGCTTAATTGCTGGATTTAAGAGGATTTGTTCATGTGTCATTCGGAAGAAGCACTTGAATATTATAAAGAATTCTTGATTAGTGATTCAGTGTAATTAATTAAATAAATAGGAAGTGTATTAGTTTAAATGAAATACTAAGGGAAGTTGTACTCTTAAACTATCATCTCTGCATTTATTCTTGCGACTTCATAATTCAGTAGTTAATTTTGTTAATTTAGTTCTCAAAATCACATATATTATCCGTAGTTTAAATAAAATTAATTGAGTTAGAATTAGTAATTGATAAATATTAACTTATTTCCTCGTGGGAATGATACTCTTCTTACTCTTTATTACTTGTTGACCACGTATACTTGCGTGTAAATTGTCAATACCAAATTTGGACAACAAGTTTTTGGCGCCGTTGCCGGAGAAATTATTTTAATATTTTGTCATTATTAATTTTGATAAAGTTAATCTTAATTTAAACATTTTTCTTTCTTTCTATCTTATTTCCTTTTCAGGTACCATGACTGCATTTAATTATCAATGGTCATATGAGCAAATGACACAACCAAGGGCGACAATGATAACCGATGTTGATGCATTTACAACATTATCAGCCCAGATAACAGCGCTTTCAAGTACAGTTGATGCTCTTGGGAGTCAGTCCACTCAAAATGCATACTATCAACAGCAGCCTAGTACCAACCCAAATCTCTATCATCCTGGTTGGCAGGATCACCAAGACTTTTCATGGAGCTATGATAATCAGGATCAATTCAATAATCCAAGTCCATCACACACATCAGAATTCTTGTATCCACCTCTGCCACAGCAAGAGCTAATGAATTTTGAGGAACGCCTTTCCAATTTCATAGAGCAGTGTGAGATGACGATGAACAATCAACAAGTGGCGCTTCGAAATCTCGAGAATCAAGTAGAACAGCTAGCCAATGCACTTAAAAATCGTCCTTTCAATACGTTGCCAAGCGATACGGAGTTAAATCCAAGAAGAAAAAGCGTGGAGCATGACAATACAATTCTATGTCAGAATGTTGAGGAGCTACATAAGGCTGGGGAAGGAAAACTAAAAAGGTCACACGATAATGTGGAAGATATTAATGAAGCTGAAAAGAAAAGGTTCAAGAATGGGACGCAAGAAGAAGAGGTTACATTCAATGTAATCAAGCTTCCATATGATCGTGAGGAGTGTTTCTGGATTGATGTGGTCAAGGATACAGGAAAAGTTGAATCGAATGATGAGAGTTATTTTCTTCCAATGGATGAAGATAAGTTTGGGGCTTTTCAAACGTACAATGATGCCAAGGAATTCAAAGAAAAGACTAAGAGGAGGTATGCAATGACATTTTTTGCGATTGAACCAGATTGAGAGAAGAGGAAGTAGTCGGGCTGAGGACGTAAAACTAAGCGTTGATTGGGAGGCAACCCAGAATTTATTTTTATTCATTTCATTTTTAGTTCATTTAGTTATTAAATATTTATTTTTCTTTAGCTTAGGATTTTGTATTAAGTTATTTATCTCCTTGTACTTTAAAATTAATCATTGGGTTTTTGGGTTGCAAGTTGGTAACATGAAGGAAGCTAGAATTGGGCTAAGTATCAATCCCAAGTGCCTAGGCTCTCCATCCAAAACATAGAAAAAAAAAGCATTAGTTCGAAAAATTGCAACACAAACCCAACTCTTCTCTCTCCTAATTCAACCAAACCTCTCTTCCACTCCTTCACAACCCCACGACATCTTTTATTGTCCTCTCCCAATCCAAAACTAAAACAAATTCTCCCACCCACAATCAACAAGAATCAATTCAACTATTAGATTGGGGTTGAATAAAGTTTGGGGGAGGTTCTCAAAAGGGCTTCACAAGGGTGTTTTCAACTTTGTATTCCAACTGTTTGAAAAAATTGCCACAATGAGATTCTTTACCAATTGGGATCCTTTCCAATTTCTACCACCACCAGACTTAGACCCTGATGACGACGAGGAGGCTGATGCCGATGATGATGACGTGAAGTAAGACGTTTATCAGGGAAGTCCTCAGTTCTTAATTTCTCTTTGATTTACACAATGAGGACATTGTGTCATTTAAGTTTGGGGGTGGATTATGCGCATATAGATTAGGCTCATGTTCATATGTAGATAATTTTAAATCATGTTTGATTTTGTTTCATTAAATGATGCATGTTGCTTGTAGTTGCATGTTAAGTGTTTAGGTTGTGTTATGCATCTAGTTTCATGAATTAAGCATAAATTGATATAGTGTCTAATGTGGCCAATGATAAGATTAGATTGATGGTTTTAACTTAAAAAGAATTGAAAACTAGTGCTTAGTGATGACTTTGACTATGAAGTGAGGTTGATCTTGTCTGAATTCATGTAAGCGAGAAAAGCACATAATCAATTGTTTTGATCAATTTAATTCAAATTGTTACATAATTTTTTTCTGGTGAGAAAATTTGGGTTAAAACTTGATAATATCGGTGAAACGCCCATTAAAACAAAAGCAAGCAGTGATCTAAGTTTGGGGGATCTAGGGGTGTAAGTATGTTTAAAAAAAAAGGTTAAATTTTTTTTTGTGAACCTTTCCCAATTGAAAGAATGGATCATGTGGTGGGTTGAGATGAAGCGTAAAACGCACTCACTCATAAACACATGCAACGAGAGGGAGCGTAAAACGCACTCGTTCAAAAGAAAGTGAGATGGAGCATAAAATGCACTCACTAAAAAGGAAAAAAATTGTTTGAATTCCTGGGGAAGGTTTTAAGAAAGATTTAAATGTTTTAAATAACCTTGTGATTTCTTAGGGACCTCTATGCTTAGTGATTGCTTGAATCAGCTGAATTGGTTGTGTTCACAGGTTGAATTGAGTTAAAATTGAAAGTTTTCCTCTAAAAAGTCAATTATGTGATTGATTTGAGTTGTGATTGATTAAAATGGTTGATATACACACACGCACAACATGGGTGATGACAGGTGTAATTTAACTAATTGGTTAAAGTTAGAAACTTTGCATTGGTTGGATGTTTTGTTTAAGTACTGTATGATATCTTTGAGGCATGGTGTTGGATATTATGTTAGTTGATTGTTTAATTCGTAGGCATTTAGTTAGGTTGCATTTGCATCATTGCATTGCTTGAGGACTAACAATTGGTTAAGTTTGGGGGTATTTGATGAGTGGGTTTTGTACCTACGAATTAGGTATTGTTGAGCTTAATTATTGTTATCCTTAAGTGTTTTTAGTATCATTTTATTTGTTTTTGTGTTTATTTGTTGTAGGATGGAGTTGGAGGGGCATATAAGTCATTTGGTGAAGAAAAGAATTAAAAAGGATTAAAAATTGGGCTGAATGGCATTTTTCTAAATATGTGGTCCTGGTCAAGCGCCTAGGCGCTTGGATTTGAACTAGGTTGAGCGCCTAGAGGCGCTCTAATGCAGAATGAGAAGGTTTTGTGCGGCTGTGAGGAAAAATTGAAGCCAATTAGGAATCTGAATGAGGGTTTTATTAATATACAAAGGAGAAGACTTCAGAACAGAACATAACAAGATTTTGCAGAGAAAACAACAAGGAGAACACGAAGGAGATTTGCAGAGCTTGAAGATCAAGACAGAGATTGGGAGCAGCTTTATAGTTTCTTCTATCCCTTTCTTTTATCTTTAATTTTTATAATCTCTGGGATGTTTTTATTTATTATCTGGAAGATGTTTTCCTTTATTGTTATGAACTAAACTTTCAATTAAGATTGCAACGGAACTTAGTATGTAATTTAGATTGATGCTTTCTATTTAATTTAAGCTAATTGTCTTTGAATTGTTTATTATATCTTGTTCTTATTGATTAATTGTCTGATCAACAATTACTAGGATAATTTATACAAAATTAGAAGATGGAGTATAGATTTAGATCTGGGATATGATAGCATATGTTCATATAATCTGAGTAAGGTTAATATGTTTAGCATATAGGATATGAATATATCTATATGTCTTTTGCAACTATTAAAAGAATATGTGCTTGAAACCCTAATTAACACAATTCACATAGGAATATAGTAGGTTAATTAGTTAGGGTGTTCCTTGTAATTCTGTTGCTTAATTGCTGGATTTAAGAGGATTTGTTCATGTGTCATTCGGAAGAAGCACTTGAATATTATAAAGAATTCTTGATTAGTGATTCAGTGTAATTAATTAAATAAATAGGAAGTGTATTAGTTTAAATGAAATACTAAGGGAAGTTGTACTCTTAAACTATCATCTCTGCATTTATTCTTGCGACTTCATAATTCAGTAGTTAATTTTGTTAATTTAGTTCTCAAAATCACATATATTATCTGTAGTTTAAATAGGATTAATTGAGTTAGAATTAGTAATTGATAAATGATGAGTGGGTATTTTACCCACTAATTAAGTATTTTTAGACTTAATATTTTGTGTGTTTTAAAGTATTTTAGGACATTTTATTTGTTTAAGTTGAATTTTGTAGGAAAATGCGGCTGACTAGGCGAATCGGGCAATTTTGGGTAAGGAGTGGCAGTTTCGTAAATAAGCTGAAGTTGAAAGCTGGGGCTTTCAGTTTGTGAAGGATTTGAAAGCTGGGGCTTTGGGACGCAGAAAGTTATGAAGATTCTTTCCAACTGGATGAAGGATTGAGGAGTTCTAATTGTTTTTGGAGGCTCTAAACCTAATTTTGATAAGGGAACTGCAAGTATAAAAGGGAGAGGAGTGTCGACGCCGGGTTTTCGCTTTCTTGGTCTTTTTCCAATTTTAGCCTTTTGATTAGATGATTTTTTGGAAAAGGTCGGCATTGATGTCGACGGGGGTTTTGAAAGATCGTTTTTATGATGAGCCAATTGACCAGAGTCGCCAGTTGGTATATTTGAAATGGATGTACCAACTCATCCGAATTTTCGTTCTTTTGTAAATCGCTGGCTCATATGTGACTCCGAATTAATTGGTCTGCGAATTGAGATTCATAGAGTTCGGGGGCTTGCTTAAGTGAGGGGAAGGTGTTAAGCACCCCTCGACTTCCGTAAAACACGGTTACCGCAATCTTGATGTTTTTCCTATCCTTTAATTCATGAAATGTATGTGTGTGCGCGTGCATGTGTGTGTGTGTGTGCTTATGTGAATGTTGTGGTGAGTTTGTATGAAAGAATCATTTGGATTTTAGGGAAAATCGTGTTTTACTTTGAGAATGCTTCGGAATGTCTTTTCGGCATACACGAGAAAGCTTTATGAGAAAGGTTTGATTTTAATTGTCAAAACTATGAGATTTTCGTTAGGTGTCGTTTTGACAAAACAAGGGTTTTAAACCTTCGTCAAAATAGGAATCGAGATCTATACGTTGCTTTCATAAAATGATAGGCAATTTCTAGGATCTCTTTAACCCTATGCACAACGGTTTAATAAAACGTCAATTATTTATAAAATCATTCCGTGTGATGCTTTGGAAAACGATTTTCTTTAGCCTTCTCGTCAAATAAGAATTGACATTCATTGGCATCCCCAAATTTTAGCCTTGTGATGCTAATAGCCTAATTTGATTGATTTTATGAAAGTCTTCATTTTTTAGCTTTGAAATCAATTTCGTGTCATAATTCAAATCAAGCGTAAACACACGTCGGGGCTATTCATGGGCATGTAAGCCATCAAAATATCCCCGAACGCCAACAATCACAAGTTTCACTATTTCGGGGCCTTAAACACGATTCTCGCCTTAGCGTCGTTTTAAGGCCCAACGATTACATATTTACAATGAAAACTACGTCACCTCTACTTCTTACATCAAGACATGTCCATCATCGGGTTTGGACCACGGGGTCGCTCCCCTAGGCTCACAACCAAGTATCCACACACGAACAATCGGATATTACAAGAAAATAAACCAACCCGGACAATCTAACAATACCAAGACATCCTAAAATGACAATCCAAATAAATTACACCCAATGAATCACCATAAATAAGTTAGAAATTTTCATCAATTGGATATCCTCGGGTTATTAGGAAGAATTTTGTTCCGATGGAACCTTCACCAATAATCCCTAACCCATGATTGTTCAACAAGACATATGAAAGTTACACCTAATTTACCCAATCAATATGACATGAATTGCTAGAACAAATAGAAATTTTCACCTTGCAATTGATCTCAAATGGATATGAACTTGTGTATTTGAATAGGATAAGGAGTGTATTTGATACAATCAAACTCAAAAGAATTAATTCCACTCTTTTTTTCTTCTTCTTTCTCACTATTTTGTTGCAAAATCTAGCTATTTTCTCTCTATTTCCGAGTTTGGTTGCTGCTGTATTCTCCTTCTTCCTCAAATTCTCCAACCTCCTGTATGCTGCCTGCTGCCGAGCTTAAATAGGCTGGCCAAAGCCAGCCGCAGATCTATCTGCGGCTGGCCGCAGATGGATCTGCGGCTGGCCAGCTGGCACGCCTCCCATCGCACTCAGCTGCTGAGTGCTGATTTCCCGGTTTTCGTGCTGGCGCACCCACTTGGCCGCAGATCTATCCGCGGCTGGCGGGCTTGACTTTCTCGATTTTCGTGCCACGCCTCAATTTTCGTACCGCAACGTCGGTTTTCGCTGACAGGCCCGTATTCCGCAGTCCGGGAACTTCCGGGAGACGCGCCACCTCATTCGGAAATGCCTGCCTCGGACGGTCATGCTGTCACGTCGACTTGGGCTGCCCAAATCATTGCGGCGGTGCCGGGCGCTCGCCCTGGTGCCCGCTCTTTTGCTCCTGCAAGCTGGTTCAATTGACGATTTCGCCCTCCTGTCATGGTTAGTAGAAGGAAACGCAAAATTTGGGTGTCTACAGCTGCCCCTCTTTATCATGTTTATGAAATGACGAATGAAATGAACAGGATAAAGAATAGACACTCGATGCATGAATGACAGTGCATAAGAATTGACAATACATACATGATGCAACACATATGATTTATGATACAACACAAGATGTAATGCATGCAAGACATTCGTAAGAGTGTCAATGTATCAACCCCTTGACCGTGTTTGTTAGTCTTTGGGTTCACTCTTTCAATCTATCGTCTTGTTCGGGGCCGGGTATCGTCGCCGGTCACCCACCGCGTAACCCCCGGTTATCGTCGCCGTTTGGTTATCTGTCGGAGCCGGTTATCGTCGCCGGACATCCACCTCGTGATCGCCGGTTATCGTCGCCGGTCGATCGTCATGTCGGGGCCGGGTATCGTCGCCGGTCACCCATCTCGTAACCTCCGGTTATCGTCGCCGGTCGGTTATCTTGTCGGAGCCGGTTATCGTCGCCGGTCATCCATCTCGTGATCGCCGGTTATCGTCGCCGGTCGATCGTCATGTCGGGGCCGGGTATCGTCGCCGGTCACCCATCTCGTAACCTCCGGTTATCGTCGCCGGTCGGTTATCTTGTCGGAGCCGGTTATCGTCGCCGGTCATCCATCTCGTGATCGCCGGTTATCGTCGCCGGTCGATCGTCATGTCGGGGCCGGGTATCGTCGCCGGTCACCCATCTCGTAACCCCCGGTTATCGTCGCCGGTTGGTTATCTGTCGGAGCCGGTTATCGTCGCCGGACATCCATCTCGTGATCGCCGGTTATCGTCGCCGGTCGATCGTCATGTCGGGGCCGGGTGTCGTCGCCGGTCACCCATCTCGTAACCCCCGGTTATCGTCGCCGGTTGGTTATCTGTCGGAGCCGGTTATCGTCGCCGGTCATCCATCTCGTGATCGCCGGTTATCGTCGCCGGTCGATCGTCTCGTCGGGGCCGGGTATCGTCGCCGGTCACCCATCTCGTAACCCCCGGTTATCGTCGCCGGTTGGTTATCTGTCGGAGCCGGTTATCGTCGCCGGTCATCCATCTCGTGATCGCCGGTTATCGTCGCCGGTCGATCGTCTCGTCGGGGCCGGGTATCGTCGCCGGTCACCCATCTCGTAACCCCTCAGGCTCGTCGCTTGGCGGAGTCTGTCATCCGTCCTGATCACCCGGACGTTGAGGAGGTTGCTCCTCCGGAGGTCGCGGCAGAGGGACCATCCTCCAGCACACCGGCTCCAGCTCCTCATAGTGCCTCGTCTGGCGCATCTGTGCAGATCCCCGATCTATTGGGTCGGGATCTCAGTCGTCATCCCTCGGCATCTCTCGTGGCTAACGAGGTATATTCGGTTCTATTCTGATTTTATTCTCAATTTCTCCATTCTCCTTTTATCCGGACTGACCCATTGGTGATTGCCCCAGGTACCCGAGTTTACTCAGCCGAGGGGCAACTGGTTCAACATCTACTCCCTTTACACGGCTTTGCACAGTGACTACCGGGCGGTGGTGGATTCTTGGGGCTTTCGTCACTTCTTTACCATCATTCCCCGGCAGTGCCCCTGGGGTTACATGAGGGCTTTATCCGAGCGATGGTTCCACCAGACGCAGTCTCTTCATCTCCTCGACTGCGAGGTCGTGTTGACCCCATGGGACTGGAGGTACATTACTGGCATTGAGTTTACCGGGTCCCGCGTCCCCTTGGATCTTGATATCACTCCTGTGGAGGTTCGAGCTTTGCTGGGCTTCGCTGCCGAGGACCGGGTCTTTAAGGCCCGCAGTATCCGATCCGGCGCTTTGGCTGTCGATGCTGTTGGGGGTCTGTACGCATTGCCCATTCCCGCGGATCAGGGCACCAGGGACATTCTGCTACGACGCCTGTTCCTGACCATTATGAGGGGTTGTTTTCTGGGGAACAACTCCTCCACTATTCATTTCAGCGTCGTTGGAGCGGTCAGAGACGTGGACCACATCGGTGACTATGACTGGGGGTCATTCACCTTTGCCTATTTCCTCCATGGCATGCGTCTACGCTCAGAGGGACAGACTGATGCCTGGCTCGGCTTCTACCATTTTCTGTTGGTGAGTCCCCTCCTCCTCTCTCTTACTGTATTTCTTTTCCTTTCATCTCTTTTCTGTATTTGATAGTGACTCATGGCTTGCCTTGTTTCTATTCACAGTTCTGGGCTTATGAGCGGCTGCCATGTCTGAGGCCTATCACTACTCTGGGCCCGGACACTTATCCTCGGGGTCGGTGATGGCATCACAGTACTCTGGAGGAGGTCCCCGTGTCGGGCAGCTTTGCACATTGTCGTATTGAGCTGGAGTTGATCACGGCTACCGATGTCGTCTGGATTCCCTACCTCTCCGAGCATCTGACTGTGGGGTTTGCTGACGGGCATCCTTCCGGCCCAGAGTTCGAGCTTTCCACCCGTCGCCTCACTTTGCAGAGTGTTGGAGGCTGGGTGATGTATCTGGGAGAGCGCGCATTCAGATGCGTCACCGGGGAGATCCGCATCCCGCACTCCCTTTCTTTCACTACTTTCTGGCCGCTGGATTCTCAGCCTTCAGAGATCATGCTTGCCGGGGAGGATGGTCGGATGCTTTCCACAGGTCCCACTACGAGTGATGCATTCCGTACATGGTGGGTGCCCCGTACCATCGGTCCTCAGACTCGGGCCACTTTCTTCCTTGGAGACATGGTTCCAGGCTCGGTGACGATGACCGATTGGGCTGCCTGTGTTCGGACCCCTACCCACGCTGAGCAGATCGCCTCATTGACCCGTCAGGTAGATCAGTTGTCGCTGTTTATTCGGGGGTTGGGCCGGGCCCCGGAGGAGGCTTACACCTACGATCCTGACGGTGCAGGTTATGATGCAGGCCCGAGTTCATCTGATGCCACAGCGCATCCCTACATCCCTGACATGAACTTTGGTCCTCCGAGCTCGACGACTCCAGGGGATCAGTTCGAGGATCCTGCTTTCATAGACGATACTGATTTTATTTAGACCAGGATAGGATAGGGCCCTTTGTACCAGCACCTGTTTAGATTTCTTTTTTCATTTATGCACTATGTACTGAACTCATTTATTTATTTATGCACAGTCTTCCTTCTTCATTTTTATAGGATTCATCTGTTTTATTATTAACTGTATGATGCATGCTTTTTATTTATGGGTAGAGAATGACCCCTGTACAGTCTTTTTTGATACTATTTTTTTCACAGATGTCGTCCTCAGATGCCGTGGTTCGTTTGGATTCCACCCCTCCCACAGGGTTGGTCGGCAGCCTCTTCCGCTGGTTGGACAGTTTACTGCCGGCAGACAGGATTATCGCAGATGGTCTTTTGGGACATTCTTGGTCCTTACTGGCCTTTCAGGTGCCAGCGGGCTTTGTGGATGGTCTTCTGAGCTATTGGGCCCCTGCTCGTCAGGTGTTTAGGTTAGGGACCGTAGAGCTGACCCCCACCCTTGAGGAGTATGCCCGCTTTACCGGCTTACCGTTGGACGGCCCTTGTGCTAGGGTCACAGTTGGTTCCATGCGCCGTCAATTCTTGACTTTCACCGGCTTGCGGAGGGCTGTCTTATTACCGGTAATCACATCAGACCATATGGTTCCTCTTCAGTTCTTGATCGACCGATTTGGCTCACCTGACAGTTTCCGTTTTTTCCTCGGTGATTTTTCCGTATCCGAGGAGCGCTGGGACGTCCTGAGAGCGGACGTTCTGATGGCCTGTGTCATCTCAGTTTTGTATTTGCCTGCAGGATCCGACCATTTGGACATGCGGATTGTTGCGGCCGTCAGGGCCCTTCAGGAGGATCACACCATTCTCCCCATGATATTGGCGGATACCTACATGTCGGCCACATATTGCCAGTCCTTCCGAGGGAGATTCTTCAGAGGGAGTTCGACCTTATTGTACATGTGGTTCATGAGTCATCTTAGTCCCATCGGCCATTTCCGCCGCCAAGGGTTCTGCTTCAGCCATGACATAACCACGCAGTTTTCGCTTCGTCCTGCGAGTTGTACTGATGTGGCCTCCTGGACATCATTTTTGTCTATCATTGAGGACCCTTTTCATCTATTGGTTTACTCGGGCTATTGCTCCTTCATGAGCTTCTTGACTCATGTGCCTGGCATGGATTTCATTCCCATTGCTGGGTTAAGGGGTGTGACGACCTATCATCCCCTGGCGGTTATGGGGCAGTTTGATCAGACACAGGATTTACACCCCTTCGCGGGTGCAGCCTCATACCGATTCCTTATATCATCCTGTACAGAGAGGGATCTATTGCAGGTATACGAGCTTTGGGATCGCAGGATCTTTGCCGAATATAGTGCGAGCTGTCACATCCAGACATTTGCCTACGTACAGTGGTGGCGTGGAGACCTGGATTCGGCTAGTTTGAGTCGGACTGGGGCCTTTGATGACCCTGGAGTGATTTTCACAGAAAATACCACAGACCATTCCATTTCAGCCGAATCTGCCCCGAGTCGGGTCGCTGAGGATTCCCGACTTCTCCTGGCCCTGATTACTACTGAAGCCGAGAGGGATGCCGCCCTTGCCGAGAGAGATGAGGCCATTCGGGTTAGAGATGCTGCCATTGCTGATAGAGAGGCCATTGTATTTCAGACCAGGGCAGTGGTAGATGCTCATTTTGGGACTGTCAGCCGAGCTACCTGCTTTTACTGGATCGTATTGATATGATGGGGCAGCAGATTGCAGGAGATGCTGATGCTTCGGATCTATCCACCACCCTGTCCATCCTGCTTCGGCTAGTTTCAGATTTGTAGATTATTTTATTTCCTGCATAGACTATGTTGGTTTCATCAGTTATTGAAAAAGAAATCTTGTAATAAAACGACTTATATATATAGACATGCATTTAAATTTAGTCATTTTCCCTTTTGTCGTATCATTGCCATCCATTGGGTCATCATTTTATCCAACTGACCATGATTTTGACATTTCGCCTTCTTTCTTTTCTCAAGACTTGATGGAGATTTGACAGAGATTGCCGCACACCTTTTGATTTCGTCGGATTGAATCTCAGATTTTGGATAACTGTTTGGTTGGATCAGGGTATGTATTCTGGGATGAAACTGGTTAGGCAGTTGGTTTCGGGAAGGTTTTGAGGGTGTAGGAAGGTTTTATCTGGCTATCGAAAATTGGTTTTGGTCAGGGAAAGGATTATTTTTAAAGGATCGGACCGCGCCATGACGGCTGCCTACGTACCCCCACAAGTTGGAAGATCAGGTCCTACGTAGTTCGCTCTCAAAGGAAAAACAGAACTGATGATTTAAGCGTAGAACCGCTTCACCGAGTCAGCATTGAGGGGTTGTGGAAATACCTCACCATCCATTTCTTGCAATATGAGGGCTCCTCCGGACAGCACTTTCTTAATCACGAATGGTCCTTCCCAATTCGGGGCAAACTTCCCCCTGGCTTCGTCCTGACAAGACATGATTCTCTTTAGCACCAGGTCATTCTCCTTGAATTTCCGAGGTCTGATCCTTTTGTCATATGATCGGGAGATCCTCTGTTGATATAGCTGGCCGTGCCAAATAGCAGCCACCCTCCTTTCATCAATCAGGGCCAATTGGTCATATCGACTTTGCATCCAATCCTCTTCGCTTATCTGAGCGTCGATCACTATTCTGAGGGACGCCATCTCAACTTCAACTGGTAGAACAGCCTCCATTCCATACACCAAAGCGTAAGGGGTTGCCCCTGTAGAAGTACGCGTTGATGTTCGGTATGCCAGCAGGGTGAGGGGTAACAGATCCGGCCATCCCCGATGATTAGCAGACATTTTCGCCATGATCTTCTTGATGTTTTTATTTGCAGCCTCCACTGCCCCATTCATTTTGGGACGGTAAATGACGGAATTGAGGTGCTTAATCTTGAACTGGTCACACAGTCCCTTCATGAGGGCGTTGTTTAAATTCTTGGCATTGTCGGAGACCACAACCTCAGGTTGCCCATATCGGCAAATGACATTATTCCTGATGAAGCTGACGATGACCTCCTGAGTTACTTTAGGGAAAGAAGCTGCCTCTACCCATTTGGTGAAATAATCGATCATGACGAAAATGAACCGGTGCCCGTTGCTTGCTTTGGGCTCTATTGGTCCGATTACATCCATTCCTCCCCACATCGAAAATGGCCACGGGGAGGTCATACAGTGCAGTTCATGGGGAGGCGTATGGATCACATTACCGTGCGCCTGACATTGATAACACCGTTTGACATGATCTTCGCAATCGGCCCTCAGCGTCAACCAATAATGCCCTGTCCTCAAAATCTTTTTGGCAAGCATCGGTCCACTCATATGGGGCCCACACACTCCACCATGTATTTCATTCATAATCTTTCGGGCCTGTGTTTCATCTACGCACTGCAACAGTCCCAACCCGGCATCCCTTTTGTAAAGTGAATCGCCACTCAGGTAAAACTTCATCGCCATCTTTTGAATTCTCATCCTTTCAGTCCGATTTGCCTGATCGGGAAGGGATCTGTCTCTCAGATATTCCCTTATGTCGTGATACCAGGGCTGCCTCGTCAACACCACCTCGTTTGATAACACTGCCACATTTTCCTCATATGCCGGGGCATTCTGTACGGTGATCTCAATCTGTGGACTGTTCCTACTCTTGATCACGTGGATTAAGGAAGCCAAAGTCGCCAATGCATCGGCGAAATCATTTCGTCCCCGAGGAATATGGCGGAAGGCGATATCTTCGAACTCTTGCATAAGCTGGGTGACACAACGATGGTATGGAAGTAACCGAAGCTCCTTAGTGTTGTATACCCCGATTGCTTGTCTGATTACCAATTCTGAATCCCCGAACACCGCTAGTCTTTTTACTCCCATGTCACGGGCCAATCGGAGTCCCAAGATACACCCCTCGTATTCAGCGGTGTTGTTCGAATTGCTGAAACGAAGTTTAGTGGCCACGGGGTATTGTTCTCCGGTGATAGAGACTAGGACCGCTCCGGCTCCTGCCCCCTCGGCATTCATGGCACCATCAAAATACAGCTTCCAAAATTGTCCCTCGTCATCACATTTTTCGTGCGATACCCAAAATATATCCTCGCCCGGAAGAGGAGTTTCTAACGGCTCCATCCCTCCTGCCGGGGCTTCTGCCAACTGATCTGCAATTCCCTGCCCTTTCATGGCCTTCTGGGTCACGTACACCATGTCAAACTGTTGTAAAATTAACTGCCATCTTGATAGTCGACAATTCAGCATGGGCCTTTCGAAAATATATTTCAAGGGATCCATTCTTGATATCAGGTACGTTGTATGCCCATGGAGGTAGTGCTGTAATCTCCCTGCAGCCCAGGCCAGAGCACAACAGGTCTTCTCAATGGGAGTGTAATTCTGCTCACATTGGCTAAATCTTTTGCTGAGGTAATAGATGGCCTGCTCTTTTCCCGCCTCATTTTTCTGTCCCAACATACATCCCATCGCGATGGCATTTACCGATATATACATAAACAGAGGGATCCCATCCTTCGGGGGTACCAGCACTGGTGCTTCAGTCAACTGCTTTTTAATGGTCTGAAAAGCCTTCTGACATTGCTCATTCCACTCTTGGGAAACCCCTTTTCTTAACAGTTTGAAAATGGGCTCACATGTAGTCGTCAAGTGGGATATAAAACGGCTGATAAAGTTTATCCTTCCGAGGAATCCCCTTATCTCCTTCTCTGTGCGAGGTGCTGGCATATCCACAATGGCCTTAATCTTTGCTGGATCCAACTCAATGCCCCGATCACTAACCAGGAAACCCAAGAGCTTGCCCGACTGTACTCCGAAAGCGCACTTGGCTGGATTGAGTTTCAAATTATACTTTCTGAGCCGATCGAATAGCTTTTTGAGATGGGTTATATGATCAGATTCTACCTTCGATTTCACAATAATGTCATCCACGTAGACTTCTATCTCCTTGTGCATCATATCGTGGAACAAGGCCATCATGGCTCTCTGATAAGTAGCCCCTGCATTTGTGAGCCCGAAAGCCAGTCGTCTGTAGCAGAAAGTGCCCCAGGGGGTGATGAATGCGGTCTTTTCCCGATCCTCCTCCGCCACCATTATCTGATGATATCCTGCGAAGCAATCCACAAAAGAGTACATTTCGTACTGGGCTGTGTTATCCACCAGGATGTGTATGAAAGGCACCGGGAAGTTATCCTTGAGACTGGCCTTGTTTAGATCTCTGTAGTCTACGCATACCCTCACCTTTCCTCCAGGTTTAGCCACTGGGACCACATTGGATAGCCATTCCGGGTAAGTGGACACCATAATGATTCCCGCCCTGAACTGTTTGATGATCTCTTCCTTCACTTTTAAGCTCCACTCAGGTTTCACCTTTCTTAGTTTCTGCTTGACAGGCCTGAAACCCTCCTTGATGGGTAACCGGTGCACCACAATGTCGGTGGACAATCCGATCATATCCTCGTGCGACCAGGCAAAGACATCCTCATATTGGCTTAGTAACTCAATCATTTCTACTTTTTGGCTGGGGGTAAGGTCTGTCCCTATCTTGAGTTCTTTTGGATTGTCAGGGGTTCCGATATCTATAGTGATGGTTTGGTCCAAATTGGGTTTGGGTTTATCTTCGACCCATCCTTTGATCTCATCAGGTGCGTCGTCGTAATCTGTCTCGTCTTGCTCAATGCCCATTAAATCGAAATCCAGCTCAATGTCAAAATCATAATCATCATTCAAATTTGAAGGACCATTTGTTAGGCAAGGATTACTCAAATTGGTACACCTGACATGAAACAAAATACTTGTCATATATAAATCATTTTTTCACGATGATCGCATTTTCAAATAACAAGAAGAAACGACATAATGATGCAGAATTAAAACAACAACAAAAATAAACTTCTTCATTCCCCCATCATCTGGGGTCAATCACCCTGACGTCGAGTTTTACCCCTGTTTGGATATCACGGGTTTCTGGGTCCAATTGTCGATGGTCAGGTCAGATGACATGCGCCGGATAAAGGAGGGCCTCACATCGGACACCTCCCCGATGATTACGGATACGTCGCTTGAATCCTTCTCCATATCTTTTCCAGGAATAATCAGCCCTGCCCAATCGATGACAGGCACAACTTGTTGGGCTCCCGGTGGCGCGATAACATTCGTCCCCTCCTTACTGCTTGTTGATTGTCCGGGAATGTAGCATTTGGTTTCAAACTCCTTTGCGACCTCCTGCAGGAAACTTTCCCTCCGGGCCGACTCACTATGTGTGGGGGTTAACTCTTCATTCCCTGCCCCAATCACAGGTCCGCTGATCCCTTGCTCATTGTCGGCTCTGGTCACTGGGCTGCCAACTAGTCGAATCGGAGTCGCACCCTGACGGTGTCCCCGTACTGCGCCCACATGGTATCCCAATCCTGCCTTGCCTATCTGCTGTGGTAGGTGGATGGGCTCGGTGATTCCCTGACTGCTTTTCCCTAGTCCCTGTCCAGGTTGGAAGTTCATTTTAATCATTTCCCTTGCCACAAAGGTAAGTTCCGGAGAGACCCTTGGTTTCACAGCTGGAGCCCCCAGGCATCTATAATGGGGAGTGCTAATCTCTAGTGATTGAAAGCTGGCAGGCGCCGCTGACTCATCCACATTGATTACTGGTAGGCCACTCCTGGGGGGAGAAGGGTCATCACATTCGGCCGATATTGTTACCAGATTCCCACCGATGATCAACTTGATTTATTGGTGGAGCGTGGAAGGAACTGCCCCGGCCATGTGTATCCACGGCCTCCCTAACAGCAGGTTGTAGCTTGCCGTGATATCTAGGACTTGGAAGGAGATATCAAAAGTACAGGGCCCTATCTCCACCGGCAATTCTATCTCTCCGATGGTGTCCCTCCGGGATCCGTCAAAAGCCCGAACCACCACATGACTGGCCCGCAGGCGCCTGGCACTGATGTTCATTTTCTTCAGCGTACTGAGAGGACATATATTCAATGCCGATCCCCCGTCGATCAGCACCCCATTCATGACATATCCTGAGGAGATTACTGCAATGTGTAGCGGTTTTCGGTGCCCCCTTCCCTCTTTGGGAATGTCCTCATCCGTAAAGGATATTGCATCGGTTTCCAATAAGTGGCCTATCAGCTGGCCGAAACCCTCCTCACTAATTTCTTTGGACACAAATGCCTCCTCCAGAACCTTCATCAGGGTTTTGCAATGCTCACTGGATGACAACACCAAGTCCATGACTGATGTTAGGGTTGATTCCTCATTTAAAATCTGGATCCCCCTCATTTCCGGGTGATCCATCCTTTTCAAAAACTCTATGGCCCTTTCCTCGGAAACCTCTTCATTTTTTCTCTTTTGGCTCTCAAGGACTCGCCCGGGAAGATATAGGGGGTTCCCCTTGGTCGTCACGGAAGCACAACTGGCCGCTACCTCGGGTATTCCCCCGTAATTCCAGGGTACAGTCTTCAGACTACTGATAGGGAGTTGTGGCCTTGCAGCAAAAATGATGGGCCTCGGAGCTGTCAACTTGATAGGTCCCTCTATGTTATTCGTACTTACCCCTATCAACTTGATGGGCGTTACCCTCGCACTCCCATGGTCATGTATCACATTTATCATCTCCTCAACTTTCTGCACATAGTTCAACCTTGGCGGCCCCCCAGCCTCACTTGACTCCGTCGCATTGACTCCCCCTCCATCATGTCTTGGCAGGGGATTTGCCTTAACATTCGGGGAATCCGGCTGTTCCACCACAATCTCTCCACTGTCAATCAGGTTTTGGATTCGATGCTTTAACGTCCAGCAATCCTGTGTATCATGGCCAGGGGAACTGGAGTGGTATGCACACCGCTTGCTCGGGTCAAACCTTCTACCCTTTGGGTCACTCGGGGGTGCCAAACCAACAATCTTCTTTTGGGCTACTAATACCGCTAATACTCGTTCAAGCGGCTCCCCGAGCGGGGTGAATACTCGGTTTTGCGAGGCCTCATATCTTCTTCGCCCATCTGCTCTTTGATCTGTGAAATTGGGCTGTCGGGATTGCCCTCCCCTCTGTACCTGTACCGGAAGGTGGCTTTCTTCTTTTCTGGATGACCCTTGTAGGATGAGGGAGACATCCTCTTCCTTCTTCTTTTGGACTCTCCGGGAAGTGCTGCCATAGTTTCCATTCTGTATTTGCTCGGCAGCAGTTTCTAAAGCAGTAAGGTCCCGGATTTTACCCGATTTCAACCCCATGTCTACCATCTCCCCATGTTTAATCATTTCAGCAAAGGGTCTTCCAATCCCCGAGATGACCCTCTCATAATACGGTGCCTCCTGAATGTCTACAAAGGTCATTACCATCTCTGATTCGCTCATCGGGGGGGTTACCTGTGCGGCCATGCCCCTCCATCTTTGCGCATATTCCCTGAAGGATTCCCTAGGCTGTTTTTTAACCTTTGTCATTTGGTACCTGTCAGGGGCCATCTGGGCCTGAAAGCTGTATTGGGTTAAGAAGGTATGGGCCAATTCCTCCCAGTTGTGGATTCGGGCATTGTCGAGGCGGGCATACCAGATTCTTGCCTCCCCCGTTAAGCTTTTCTGGAATAGTTGCATTCTTAATCCCTCGTCTTCGGCATAAGACCCGAGTTCTCCAATGTATATTTTCAAGTGTGTATAGGGGTCTCCCTTTCCATTGTATTTTTCAAACTCGGGAACTTTGAACTTTTCTGGATATCTGGCCCCGGGGAAAACACACAGATCTGAGTAATTAACCCTACCCAGGGAGCCTATGCCCCTTAGAGATTGGATGGTCTCCTCCATGTGTTTCATTTTTCTCCGAAGGTCGTCATTGTCCCCCTCTTCTGGGATAGTAATCACTGTCCTGCTAGGTATGGGAACGGCCTTTGGGATGACTGGCTCGTCCTTGAGTCGGGGTTGGTCCTCTTTAAGCAAGTTTGTACCATTTTTAGGAGGAATTTGATCATCCCCTGGTGGTGGAATATTATGCGATCCCTGGTTTACCGGATCCTGTCTGATTAAGAACTGTTCCTTTAACATTGTGGCCATTTCCATCATCTGTCTTTTAAAATCATCAAACTCCTCCCGAGATATGGAATTATGGTTAGGCAGATCAGCCATTTCAGATGTAGAGACCTGGGCTTTCTTAGACTGCGAACGGGTTTGAGGAGCAATCCTACAGAGACAAATGGTTCGAAGTTTAGTCCTGGGGAAATGAAAACATGGATGCGTGCTAAAGCTATAACTTTTTGTGTTTTGGGGTTCTTTAATCTTTCCCTGCAAAAGAGAAAGTTAGTAGTCCTTTAGTGCCATAACCAATGCTAAACATGCTTTATTATGCTCCCCCAACTATTCCCTGCAATTCACAAGCGGTTAGTAATCTCTTTCGACATAGAAAAAGGTATGTATGAATATTGAATGAGATCATGACATTTAGACATATAAACGTAAAAAGGCATGAAGAGACTTTTCCTGCGTTGGGTTATTCTGAGGATGACCTATCCTAGGGTTACTCTCACGGGCTTTTCGGCATGAAGGTTCCCAAATCTTCGCAATCTACTCGTTTGAGCCCTTTCGATTGGAGCGGATTTGAGTGGTGCGTTTCCTGAGCCATCTCCGGGGAGCAGCCCCATCGAGTCCAGTAATAAGCAACCGACAGGTTCGCCTCAGGAGGAGGTACTCTCTCAACATACATTCACATTCATCGTCCTCACCGTATGCAAATGATTTCTTTAAAGTAAAGCCATTCCATTCAATCATTCAATCATTGGACAACAACACACATTCGCACAACAAAAGTAAAAAATCAAAATATCGCACACACACACATTTTATGAATTTTAAAGGATAGGACAGCATCAAGATTTGAACGCGGCTTAAGCCCTCTAATGTCCCCAGCAGAGTCGCCAGCTGTCGACGCCGGGTTTTCGCTTTCTTGGTCTTTTTCCAATTTTAGCCTTTTGATTAGATGATTTTTTGGAAAAGGTCGGCATTGATGTCGACGGGGGTTTTGAAAGATCGTTTTTATGATGAGCCAATTGACCAGAGTCGCCAGTTGGTATATTTGAAATGGATGTACCAACTCATCCGAATTTTCGTTCTTTTGTAAATCGCTGGCTCATATGTGACTCCGAATTAATTGGTCTGCGAATTGAGATTCATAGAGTTCGGGGGCTTGCTTAAGTGAGGGGAAGGTGTTAAGCACCCCTCGACTTCCGTAAAACACGGTTACCGCAATCTTGATGTTTTTCCTATCCTTTAATTCATGAAATGTATGTGTGTGCGCGTGCATGTGTGTGTGTGTGTGCTTATGTGAATGTTGTGGTGAGTTTGTATGAAAGAATCATTTGGATTTTAGGGAAAATCGTGTTTTACTTTGAGAATGCTTCGGAATGTCTTTTCGGCATACACGAGAAAGCTTTATGAGAAAGGTTTGATTTTAATTGTCAAAACTATGAGATTTTCGTTAGGTGTCGTTTTGACAAAACAAGGGTTTTAAACCTTCGTCAAAATAGGAATCGAGATCTATACGTTGCTTTCATAAAATGATAGGCAATTTCTAGGATCTCTTTAACCCTATGCACAACGGTTTAATAAAACGTCAATTATTTATAAAATCATTCCGTGTGATGCTTTGGAAAACGATTTTCTTTAGCCTTCTCGTCAAATAAGAATTGACATTCATTGGCATCCCCAAATTTTAGCCTTGTGATGCTAATAGCCTAATTTGATTGATTTTATGAAAGTCTTCATTTTTTAGCTTTGAAATCAATTTCGTGTCATAATTCAAATCAAGCGTAAACACACGTCGGGGCTATTCATGGGCATGTAAGCCATCAAAATATCCCCGAACGCCAACAATCACAAGTTTCACTATTTTGGGGCCTTAAACACGATTCTCGCCTTAGCGTCGTTTTAAGGCCCAACGATTACATATTTACAATGAAAACTACGTCACCTCTACTTCTTACATCAAGACATGTCCATCATCGGGTTTGGACCACGGGGTCGCTCCCCTAGGCTCACAACCAAGTATCCACACACGAACAATCGGATATTACAAGAAAATAAACCAACCCGGACAATCTAACAATACCAAGACATCCTAAAATGACAATCCAAATAAATTACACCCAATGAATCACCATAAATAAGTTAGAAATTTTCATCAATTGGATATCCTCGGGTTATTAGGAAGAATTTTGTTCCGATGGAACCTTCACCAATAATCCCTAACCCATGATTGTTCAACAAGACATATGAAAGTTACACCTAATTTACCCAATCAATATGACATGAATTGCTAGAACAAATAGAAATTTTCACCTTGCAATTGATCTCAAATGGATATGAACTTGTGTATTTGAATAGGATAAGGAGTGTATTTGATACAATCAAACTCAAAAGAATTAATTCCACTCTTTTTTTCTTCTTCTTTCTCACTATTTTGTTGCAAAATCTAGCTATTTTCTCTCTATTTCCGAGTTTGGTTGCTGCTGTATTCTCCTTCTTCCTCAAATTCTCCAACCTCCTGTATGCTGCCTGCTGCCGAGCTTAAATAGGCTGGCCAAAGCCAGCCGCAGATCTATCTGCGGCTGGCCGCAGATGGATCTGCGGCTGGCCAGCTGGCACGCCTCCCATCGCACTCAGCTGCTGAGTGCTGATTTCCCGGTTTTCGTGCTGGCGCACCCACTTGGCCGCAGATCTATCCGCGGCTGGCGGGCTTGACTTTCTCGATTTTCGTGCCAAGCCTCGATTTTCGTACCGCAACGTCGGTTTTCGCTGACAGGCCCGTATTCCGCAGTCCGGGAACTTCCGGGAGACGCGCCACCTCATTCGGAAATGCCTGCCTCGGACGGTCATGCTGTCACGTCGACTTGGGCTGCCCAAATCATTGCGGCGGTGCCGGGCGCTCGCCCTGGTGCCCGCTCTTTTGCTCCTGCAAGCTGGTTCAATTGACGATTTCGCCCTCCTGTCATGGTTAGTAGAAGGAAACGCAAAATTTGGGTGTCTACAAGGAGCTTCTAACAAAGAGAGAGCTTTTGATATTCAGAGATTGAAGCAGAGATTAGAATTTGGAGATTGAGGATTCAAGGGAAGCTCACAAGGAATTCAGACTGAAGACGTGAAGGCGGAAGGAGACTTTGACAGAGTTTTTCTTATTCCTTATATTTTTCAGTTTGTAATTAATTGTGATGACTTATTTTGGATATTTGGTTTTTAATTCTAGCATGAACTAAATTTATAATTAAGGCTACAATTGAACCATTATTGATTATGGATTAATTATTTATTTGATTCCAATTATTATTTCATTATTGAGTTGTCTATCATATCTGTGTTAATTAATTAATTGTCTGATCAACAATTAGTGGGATACTCTAGGTGAATTCGGGATATGAAATTTAGGGTTAGATCTTGATATGATAGCATGTATTCTTGATTATTTGCATGGGATAAATAATTGGGGTTGTGAAGTGAATAGGGATATCTCTTCGCTGCATGTAACTTATGGGAATTGGTTCTTAATAAATTTAACTCTATTGTTTTGCATAGGAATATCGCATAATTAATTGAGTTAGATAAATTTATTTGATCACTTGGAAAAGGGCTCATAAATAAAGTGGAATTCATGTTAACAACTCGGATGAATTTAATAATTGGACAGATTTGTTACATTGATTCATATGACATAATTGGGGATATTGTAGTCTTAAGCTTTAATCATTTGAAATTCAATTCTTAGTAGTTAGTAATTAGTTAGTTTAGTATTTTATTTTCAAAATTCAAAATCTTTTATCGAATTGTTTAAATAAAATTAATTTGATTATTTGTTAGTACTTGGTAATTATTATTAAATAATTCTCTGTGGGTTCGACACTCTCTTATCACTTTATTACTTGTTGATCGTGTACACTTGCACGTAATTATTGATTGCTAAATCTACAACAAGTTTTTGGCGCCGTTGCCGGGGAGTTAGTTTAATAATTTTTGTCATCATTAGCTTTAATCAAATTAGTTTTAATTTAATCATTTTATTTTTATTTTAGTTCTCTTCCTATATTTCTCTCTTTTTAGGTACACCATGGCTGACTACGACTATCAATGGCCTTATACGAGAATGATTCAGCCAAGAGCGGTAGGGATTTATGAATTCGATGAATTGTCAGCACAGATTGAGACACTGTCGAGGATGATTGATGCTTTTGCAGTACAACGCATTCAAAGTGTGGCGGTAATTTGTGATTATTGTGCTGGAAATCATCCGAGTCATCAATGCGCCATCAATTTTAAGTCGATGCAGTATGGTGGCAATTTCGGCGATTACCCCAACAGTTATGCCTATCCCAACAACTATCATCAAGATTGGGGGTATCATCCAGATTTTTCATGGAGCCATAATAATCAAGTCCAAATCTTTGCTCCAAGCCAATCATACACTCCAGAATTTCAGGATTCAGCCTATCTACATGAAGAAGAAAGGAAACTGAGTTTGGAGAAGGCCTTGGCGAAGTTTATTACAGCTACGGACAAAAGAATGAGTGATCAAGATGGGAGCTGTCGTTTTACACTCCAAAATTAATACCTTACTAACACTCTACTAGCACAAAACTTAGTATAATGACAAGCAAGGATCGATCCCACAGAGAAGTGAATTAATCTTTTACTTATTCTAACATTCCTATTATTTCTATTAATGAGGGGTTTTTGAGTTTGATTCACTAAACTAACAAAAGTAATTAAGAATGATCAATGAATAAAAAGCTTCAGTTCTTCAGTTCAGTATCACCTTATCATAATTATGGGAAAATCAAGTTTAACAATATTTATCCTTCAATGAGACTAATAACCCTAGATAACCGCAATCGCTAATTATCCGCAATTCTCCTTATGTGTAAATCTAATGTGACAATCGCCTCAAGAGACTCTAACTATCATATAACCTAGAACTATCAGTCTAGATTTAATATAACAGCAGCATAAAGAATGAGAGAATTAGGTTATTCCAAGCAACAATTGCACAATCAGGAATTATTTAACTTGCCTTGTAATAATCTTAATAAATATCCAAAAGCTTGTCCACAATCAGATACTATCAATTGCTACCTATGATCAGACATAATATCGTTTACTTAATACTATATCTTAATCTAGCAGATGGTATCAATCAAATTAATTCAATTGGCCAAATCAAATCAAAAGATTAGATAACATACAATCAATTAAAAACAGATTATCAAAATAAATCTCATGCAAGAAGTAATAAATAAATAAAACCTGATTAAACCATTAATTATGAAAAAGGTTCAACATCCCTTAGAACTGAAAGTAAGAGTTTAGCCTGACATGCCTTCAATCTCCTCCTATTAGAGTTACAGTTGTAGTTGCCAAGATACCTCTCTAGAAAAATAGAATAATATATATAACAAAAGTCCTCAAGTTCCTACTTAGAGTTTCCTTCTTACTATCTGATCATAATGAATAGAATCCTCTTCCGAATCAACTTCCTTTTTCCTCCTTCAGCTGAACTTTGGCATCAAAATCCGTGACCTAGCGCCGCTGGCGCTGTCCCAAGCGCTTCTAGCGCTGCTATGCAGAATGCCTAGCGCCGCTGGCGCTGATGTAAGCGCTGCTAGCGCTGTGTTTGTGAAGGCTGAGCGCTGTTGGCGCTGATGTAGCGCTTCTGGCGCTTGGTTTGGGCGCTAATGGCGCTAGGGTGCAGCAAGTGGAGCGCTTCTAGCGCTGGTCCTAGCGCTTCTGGCGCTAGGCTATGTCCCAGTAATTACAAAAATGCCACTTTTAAGCCCCAATTTTCCATCTTCTTCCACTTTTGACCTTGAATTCTCCTGAAATCAATAAATAACCTAATAAGTGCATATACACAATAAAACATGCAATAAACTAGATATAAAGGAATAAAAATAAATGAATAATATGCACTTATCAAATTCCCCCACACTTAGTCTTTACACGTCCTCGTGTAAACTCAAACAAAGGTTATAATGGAATCATTTGAATTCTATTCAACCAAGCTCCCAAAGGTTCAAATTCAATTAGCATCCATGAATACTAACACCAATCAACAGAAATTCATTCTATACATCATCAATCAATTCATAACAATAATCCCATCAGTCCCCACTGAACATCTCTAAATCAAATTGAAACCACATAAGCAGCCCCTATGATTAACACAGATACTCAACTCAGTTTATATGGAACAACAACCATGCACACTGACTCACAACCAGAACATGTTTTTCTTTCCTGCCATTCATTTTTTTCTTCATTCAGGTGAATGCATTTTATGCTCCATTTCACCTTCCTCATTCTTTTCTCAAGCGAGTGCATTTTATGCTCCATCTCACTTTTCTTCTCACCAACGAGTGCGTTTTACGCTCCATCTCATTGCATGTGTTTATGGGTGAGTGCGTTTTACACTCCATCTCATTGCATGTGTTTATGGGTGAGTGCGTTTTACGCTCCATCTCAACCCACCACATTTTTTCCTTTTGAGACAAAATGTTTTTTTTTTTCAATTTTTTTCTTGCTCTCAATTTTTCTAATTTCCAATTCTTGATTTTGTCTTCACATGATCCTAGAAACAAGATAAGCAGTTAAACAGTTCTAAATCATGAAAGCAGTGCACATAGTCAACTCCACAACTAACCCAGTCAAGTAAACATGTATTTCACATTCAAGTACTCATGCAATACCAACTCAATCTAAATCAGTCAACTATGGGTCCTAACTTCATTATCATCTGTTATCAATTAATTCAGCATCAAACAAATTCTATCAATTAGCATCAATTTTCATTCTAAAACCAAAAACCTTTGAAAACTTGACCAAGCACAAATGTTTTCCTCAAAACAACTCAAAACAACTCAGACCTACCCTATACTATCCTACCTAAACCCCTCCCCCACACTCAAACCTTACATTGTCCCCAATGTAAGACAATCATGCAAAGACGAGAGAAATAAAAAAAAACAAATAAAGAAATAAAAAGGGATAGAAAAGCAAATCTGATGTCTTGGGTTGCCTCCCAAGCAGCGCATTTGGTTAACGTCGTTAGCCCGACATCAATTCTCCGCAATCACTCATAACTTGGATTCACTAAGTCTATCATCTCCACACTCTCCATCGAAAATCCTTCACGGAAAGGTTTCAGCCTATGTCCATTGACCTTGAATACTTTCCCTGTCTTTGGATTCTTTATATCTATAGCACCATGAGAGAACACATTAGTAATAACAAATGGACCTTCCCAACGAGAGCGCAACTTACCTGGAAATAACTTCAGCCGCGAATTGAATAGGAGAACTTGTTGGCCAACGGTGAAATCTTTCCTCAAAATCTGCTTGTCATGGAAGGCCTTTGTTTTATTCTTGTATAGTCTAGAACTCTCATAAGCTTCATTCCTCATCTCTTCCAATTCTTGTAGCTGGAACTTCCGATGCATTCCCGCGTCATCCAAACTCATATTACATTGCTTGATCGCCCAAAAAGCTCTATGCTCTAATTCCACGGGTAAATGACATGGCTTCCCAAAAACCAATCTGTACGGAGACATACCAATGGGGGTTTTGTATGCAGTTCTATACGCCCACAATGCATCTTCTAACCGCAGACTCCAATCTTTTCTGCTTGGCTTGACAACCTTCTCCAAAATCGATTTCACTTCACGGTTGGATACTTCAGCTTGACCATTGCTTTGCGGATGATAAGATGTAGAAATCTTATGCAAAACATTATATTTCCGGAAAAGTGCTGCTAGCATCCTGTTGCAAAAGTGAGTTCCTCTATCGCTGATGATAGCTCGAGGAGTTCCAAATCTGACAAATATATTAGTTTTGACAAAATCTGCAACAACTTTAGAATCATCAGTCCTGGTGGCTTTAGCTTCCACCCATTTAGAAAACATAGTCAACAGCCAAGAGAATGTAAACATTACCATGAGAAACAGGAAAAGGTCCCATAAAATCAATACCCCAAACATCAAAAATCTCAACAATTAAAATGGGAGTTTGTGGCATTTGATTTCTATGTGATATGTTACCTGTTCGTTGACAATTCTCGCATGATTTACAAAATAGATATGAGTCTCTAAAAATTGTTGGCCAATAAAAACCACTTTCTAAAACTTTATGAGCAGTCCGTTTGGGTCCAAAATGACCTCCACAAGCATAGGAATGGCAAAAATTTAGAATAGACAATGTTTCGGTATTAGGCACACACCTACGGATTATTTGATCAGCACAAAATTTCCACAGATATGGATCATCCCAAACATAATGTCTAGCATCACTCCTAAGCTTATCCTTCTGGTTTTTAGAAAATTCATTGGGAATAAATGCACTTGCCAAATAATTAACAATATTCGCGTACCAAGGCAATTCCTCCTGAATAGAAAAGAGATGCTCATCTGGAAAGGAATCATGCAAAGGTAGTGCCTCCTCATCTCTCATCAATCGACTCAAGTGATCTGCTACCAAGTTATCTGCTCCCTTCTTATCCTTGATTTCCAAGTCAAATTCCTGCAACAGCAGAATCCATCTGATAATCCTGGGTTTAGAGTCCTTCTTGGTTAACAAATACCTGAGAGCTGCATGGTCAGAATAAACTACAACTTTAGTGCCAAGTAAATAAGATCGAAATTTATCTAAAGCAAAAACAACAGATAAAAGTTCTTTTTCTGTTGTCGAGTAGTTAATCTGAGCTGCATTCAATGTTCTAGAGGCATAATAAATGGCATGGACAACTTTGTCAACTCTTTGGCCCAAAACAGCTCCGACTGCATAATTGCTTGCATCACACATTATTTCAAAGGGAATATTCCAATTTGGCGGTTGAATCACGGGTGCGGAAGTCAATAGGCTCTTCAACATATCAAATGCCTTCTTGCACGTTTCATCGAACTGGAATTCCACATCTTTTTGCAGCAATTTACATAATGGCAGAGCTATTTTGGAGAAGTCTTTGATAAATCGACGATAGAAACCTGCATGTCCAAGAAAAGAGCGAATCTCCCGCACACTAGCGGGGTAAGGCAAAGTAGACACAATATCTATCTTAGCTTTATCAACCTCTAAACCTTTAGCTGACACAACATGACCAAGCACTATACCCTGTTCTACCATAAAGTGACACTTTACCCAATTAAGAACAAGGTTAGTTTCCAAACATCTATCTAACACACGCGTTAGATTTTCCAAGCACAAATCCAAAGAATCACCATGTACTGTGAAATCATCCATAAAGACCTCGATGCAATTTTCCAAAAGATCAGAAAAAATGCTTATCATGCATCGCTGGAAAGTACCTGGTGCATTACAAAGTCCAAACGACATCCGCCGGTATGCAAAAGTACCAAATGGACACGTGAATGTGGTCTTTTCCTGGTCTTCGGGTGCAATCACGATCTGATTATATCCTGAAAAACCATCTAGAAAGCAATAATAAGTATGCCCCGCTAATCGTTCTAGCATTTGATCAATAAAAGGAAGAGGAAAGTGATCTTTTCTGGTTACAGCATTTAGTTTCCTGTAGTCAATACACACTCTCCATCCTGTTTGTATCCGTGTGGGCACCAACTCATTATTGTCATTCGTGATGACAGTTATTCCAGACTTCTTCGGAACTACCTGTACCGGACTCACCCACTGACTGTCGGGAGATGGGGGTAGATTATGCCTTGCATCTAGTAATTTAATCACCTCTTTCTTGACTACCTCCATCATGGGTGGATTTAATCTTCGCTGTGCTTCTCTCGTGGGCTTTGCTCCGTCATCCAAAAGAATCCTATGCATGCACATCGCGGGGCTTATACCTTTGATATCTGCTATCGTCCAACCAAACACTGTGACATGGTCTCTTAGAACTCTCAACAATTTCTCTTCCTGCACTTTGGTTAGATTACTAGCAATAATCACAGGTAAAGTTTCATTTGTCCCTAAATATGCATATTTCAAGTGAGCAGGTAAGGGTTTCAATTCTAAGATTGGAGCTTGCTCCACAGATGGTAACAATTTTTTATGAGAAATAGGCAATTGAATTGATTGAACTGCATACTTATCTGTGAATTTTGGTAAAGAGTGCAATGCAGCCACAACTTCCTTCAATTCTTGATTTTGGTCAAATTCTTCCTCTTTATCCATGTCCAAGTTGTTAGCAATAGCCATCTCCAAGCTTTCCCTGTGGTCTTGTTCAAAAGATCCCTGCACTATAGAATCAATGATGTCAATGGCAAAAACATGATCAACATCACTAGGGTACCTCATGGCGTCATATATATTGAACTGAATTTTCTCTCCATCAAATTCCATGGTCAAGGTCCCATTGTGCACATCGATCATTGTCCTTGCTGTTTTCAAGAATGGCCTTCCTAGCAAGATGTGCGAGGGATTTGGAGATCTATCATCTTCCATATCCACAATGTAAAAATCTGCAGGAAATATTAACTGATTCACCTGCACTAAGACATCTTCAATTACCCCTTGAGGGTAAGTGTTAGTACGATCAGCAAGTTGAATGATAACACCAGTTTGTTTCAAAGGTCCTAGATTTAAAGAAGCAAATACAGATAATGGCATGACATTTATTGACGCTCCTAAATCTAACATGGCTTTCTCAAATCTGGTATTACCTATTCTGCATGGGATTGTAAACATTCCTGGATCTTTACATTTAGGGGGCATTTTTCTTTGAAGCACTGCTGACACATTCTCTCCTACAGTGATTTTTTTCATCATCTTTCAATTTTCTTTTGTTAGTACACAATTCTTTCAAAAACTTTGCATACCTGGGCACTTGTTTGATGGCATCCAATAGAGGAATATTTACCTCTACCTTCCTGAAGGTTTCCAAAATTTCCCTTTCATTTTCCTCCTTCTTTGAAGTCTTGTGTGTTCTAGGTGGGAAAACGGCAACGGTGGAGTCTTAACTGGAGTAGATGGGGTAACAACTTCCCTCGGTGTCTCTATCTCATCACTAGCCTTCTCTTTTTCAATTTCCGTCACTGTTTTGGGTACTTCCAACTCCTTTCCACTCCTTAGTGTAATCGCACTAGCATTCTCCCTTGGATTGACAATTGTTTGGGAGGGCAACTTTCCTGAACCTTGCGAATCCAACCTCCCCACTATGGTGGCAAGTTGACCTATCTGATTTCTCAAGTCTTGAACAGAATTTTTCGTTTCCTGCTGGAACTGCTGTGTCTGTGTCATGAATGCCTTGAACATGTCTTCCAAAGATGTTCCAGGATTTGCAGGAGCTGCCTGTCTAGGTTGATATTGAGGTTGAGTTGGTTGAGAGCCTTGTGGGAACCCTTGTTGTCTAACCGGATACATGCTTTGCGCTGGTGGCCTATGTCCTCCATAACTAAGGTTAGGGTGATCCCTCCATCCTGGATTGTAAGTATTTGAATATGGGTCATACTTCCGCTGCGGTTGTGCTTGATAATTTCCCACTGCATTAGCTTGCTGTGCGGTTTCATCCTCTTGCAATGTCGGACAAGAATCGGTACTATGACCAGTCATTAAGCAAATCCCACAAACTTTTGCTGCTGGTGTGTTTCCTGTAGCCATTTGTTTAACCAGCACAGTTAGATCAGAAATTTGTTGTTCAAGGTTGCTCGTGGTCATCTCATTCACTCTTGCAGGTGCATGGTTATTCCTTGTCCCATACTGCTGAGAATTAGCAGCCATATTTGCAATTAGAGTCCTTGCAGCCTCCGGTGTCTTATCTACTAGTGCTCCTCCACTGGCAGCATCGATCATACTCCGATCCATTGGTAATAATCCCTCATAAAAGTACTGAATCAGGTGTTGATCGTCTATTTGATGGGGAGGACAACTGGAACACAATTTTTTAAATCTTTCCCAATACTCATACAGTGTCTCTCCGTTGAACTGTCGAATGGCGCATATCTCCTTTCTGATGTTGGCAACTCTTGAAGCAGGAAAGTACTTCTCCAAGAACAGCCTTTTCATGTCATTCCATGACTGTATTGACCCTGAAGGAAGATAGTACAGCCAGTCCTTCGCTAGATCTCCCAGTGAGAATGGAAATGCCCTTAGCTTGATTTGATCCTCTGTTATTCCATGTGGCTTCATGGTGGAACACACCACATGGAATTCCTTCAAGTGCTTGTATGGATCTTCACCTGTGAGACCACGAAAAGTAGGCAAAAGATGGAATTAGTCCGATTTAAGTTCAAAAGCAGCAGTTAAAGTAGGATATTCAATGCACAAGGGTTGTTGATTAAGATTGGGAGTGGCTAATTCTTTGAGTGTTCTGTTGTTATTTGGCACCAACCGCCATTTCTTCTTCCTTCTCTGAATCGGTGGATGATGTATTTGACAGTAACTCAAGTGCTATGTTGAGTCCCGGTGATGGAATTTCGTATGACTCTGCAGTGATGCCCTCGAGCTTGACGAGCTTCTTTCCTTAGCCTGCGTGCAGTTTTCTCAATTTCTGGATCAAAATTCAAATCACCGGATTGAGAGGATCGTGTCATAAACTACAATAATAAACAAAAATAAAATGAAAATAAAGTAAAATGAAGAATAAATAGAGATAAATAACACTTCCCCGGCAACGGCGCCAAAATTTGGGAGCTGTCGTTTTACACTCCAAAATTAATACCTTACTAACACTCTACTAGCACAAAACTTAGTATAATGACAAGCAAGGATCGATCCCACAGAGAAGTGAATTATAATCTTTTACTTATTCTAACATTCCTATTATTTCTATTAATGAGGGGTTTTTGAGTTTGATTCACTAAACTAACAAAAGTAATTAAGAATGATCAATGAATAAAAAGCTTCAGTTCTTCAGTTCAGTATCACCTTATCATAATTATGGGAAAATCAAGTTTAACAATATTTATCCTTCAATGAGACTAATAACCCTAGATAACCGCAATCGCTAATTATCCGCAATTCTCCTTATGTGTAAATCTAATGTGACAATCGCCTCAAGAGACTCTAACTATCATATAACCTAGAACTATCAGTCTAGATTTAATAAAACAGCAGCATAAAGAATGAGAGAATTAGGTTATTCCAAGCAACAATTGCACAATCAGGAATTATTTAACTTGCCTTCTAATAATCTTAATAATATCCAAAAGCTTGTCCACAATCAGAATACTATCAATTGCTACCTATGATCAGACATAATATCGTTTACTTAATACTATATCTTAATCTAGCAGATGGTATCAATCAAATTAATTCAATTGGCCAAATCAAATCAAAAGATTAGATAACATACAATCAATTAAAAACAGATTATCAAAATAAATCTCATGCAAGAAGGAATAAATAAATAAAACCTGATTAAACCATTAATTATGAAAAAGGTTCAACATCCCTTAGAACTGAAAGTAAGAGTTTAGCCTGACATGCCTTCAATCTCCTCCTATTAGAGTTACAGTTGTAGTTGCCAAGATACCTCTCTAGAAAAATAGAATAATATATATAACAAAAGTCCTCAAGTTCCTACTTAGAGTTTCCTTCTTACTATCTGATCATAATGAATAGAATCCTCTTCCGAATCAACTTCCTTTTCCTCCTTCAGCTGAACTTTGGCATCAAAATCCGTGACCTAGCGCCGCTGGCGCTGTCCCAAGCGCTTCTAGCGCTGCTATGCAGAATGCCTAGCGCCGCTGGCGCTGATGTGAGCGCTGCTAGCGCTGTGTTTGTGAAGGCTGAGCGCTGTTGGCGCTGATGTAGCGCTTCTGGCGCTTGGTTTGGGCGCTAATGGCGCTAGGGTGCAGCAAGTGGAGCGCTTCTAGCGCTGGTCCTAGCGCTTCTGGCGCTAGGCTATGTCCCAGTAATTACAAAAATGCCACTTTAAGCCCCAATTTTCCATCTTTTTCCACTTTTGACCTTGAATTCTCCTGAAATCAATAAATAACCTAATAAGTGCATATACACAATAAAACATGCAATAAACTAGATATAAAGGAATAAAAATAAATGAATAATATGCACTTATCACAAGATCAGCTGTTGAACTTATTGGATTTAAATATAAAAAACCAAGCAGTGTCGATTCGAAATCTTGAGAACCAGATGGGACAGCTTATCAACGCCTTCAAGAATAGTTATCATTGTGCATGGCCCAGTGACGTGGTTCTCGAGACTGATGGATTGCCCGCGCCAAAGCTGCAACCGGACGTGCTAATTGATGATAATTCTGATATGAAGGAGAATAGTGGGGATCAAGAAAACACAGTCGAAGAAGGTCTAGCCGTGAGTTTCGACGCTGATGTACCGATTTTGTTAGTGCCCCATGTACCTTTTCCGCCAAAGCTCAAAGATCCGGGTAGTTTTGCAATCCCCTGCCCAATTGGTAGTCATGTCATTGGCAAAGCCCTATTTGACATCAGAGTTAGCATGAATCTGGAACCATTGTGGGATGAGAAAGAGAAGATAGAAGAAGAGCCCGTGGTGTTTGACAAGATTCAATGTCCCAATCTAATCACGAACACAACAGAGGAAGCACCTAGCTATTTGATATTCATAATTAGGAACCTATCTACAAAAAGCAAACAAGGTGACTTTGAAACAATGGCCCCTACTGCAGCAAAACCTTCAAAAGTTACATGGTTATTAATGGATGGAGGGTTCCTCAATTTTCGAAGGGGAGTTGGATAGAAATTGAAGTAGTCAGGCTGAGACTATAAAACAAGCGCTTCTTGGGAGGCAACCCAAGTTTAATTTTTAGTTTTTAGTTTTATTTATTTTATTATGTTGCATAGTAGTTAATAAATTTCCTTCTAATGTGTTTACAGGTTATTCGAGTCCAATTAAAGTGCAATACCTTATTCATTCCAATGTGCCTAGCCTATTCTTCAGACTTATCAGACAAGGAGGAAGATTGCTATATTTTCAGGGAAGTCCTTTGCTTTACTTTTTCCTATTTTAGCCATTGAGGACAATGTCTGGTTTAAGTTTGGGGGAGTGGTCTTGTTTTGTGTTATTTATTTTAGTTTATTAAGGTTGCATGTTAGTTAGTATATTTTTAGGATAGGTGAGCAATGGTTTGATTTGAATTTGATTATGGTCAATGATAAGAAAAAAATGGATTAATTTTTTTTTAACTCTTGTGAAGTAGAGAAGCATGCTTAGTTTATATTTTGACTTATAAGTTGGGTTTACACTATTTGTGATTTTTTTGAACTTCAAAGCATATATCCATCTGTTTAGCTAGTTGTGACTTAAAATTCTTTTTGGTTAAATACTTGTGAAAGATATCATTGAAACTTTAAAATCTTATTTAAGCATCATTCAAAGCGAAATTTAGGCATTAATATAAGTTTGGGGGAAATCTTGGGTTATTGAAAATTTTAAAAATTGTGAAACCTTCCTAAGTTAGAATGATGAATCATGTGGTGGGTTGAGATGGAGCGTAAAACGCACTCACCTATAAACACAAGCACAAGAAGGAGCGTAAAACGCACTCGTGCGAGAGAAAACGGGATGGAGCGTAAAACGCACTCGTTCAATGAGAAGTGAGATGGAGCGTAAAACGCATTCACTAAATAAAAAAAAAGGAAAGAAAATTTGTGTTTTAAAAAACTTGGGAAGGGTTCAAGTGTGCTTAAATGTATGAAATATCTTTTTGATCCTCTAAATTTTATGTTTTGCTTTTATTAGCGGAGATTGATGTGAAAGCAGGTTTTTAGAGTTCATTTGAAAATCTTTTATTAGTATTTGATTATATGATCTAGTGTGAGTTACGGCTAATTGAACATTTGGATGCACACACACGCACTTAAAGGATCATGAGTAGTTGTGGAACTGATGATTAGGTTGAAATTTTAGGCTTTGCATGTTTTCAGAAATTTTTCTTGAGTTAACATTAGAAGAAATCTTTGAGGCTATTATGCAAATTTGTATTGATTCATTGCTCGAGTCGTGTGAGTTGTTATTTAGAATTAGTTGTTATAGTTGTTGTTCTTAGTGTTTGCTTGAGGACAAGCAAAGATTTAAGTTTGGGGGTATTTGATGAGTGGGTATTTTACCCACTAATTAGGTATTTTTAGACTTAATATTTTGTGTGTTTTAAAGTATTTTAGGACATTTTATTTGTTTAAGTTGAATTTTGTAGGAAAATGCGGCTGACTAGGCGAATCGGGCAATTTTGGGTAAGGAGTGGCAGTTTCGTAAATAAGCTGAAGTTGAAAGCTGGGGCTTTCAGTTTGTGAAGGATTTGAAAGCTGGGGCTTTGGGACGCAGAAAGTTATGAAGATTCTTTCCAACTAGATGAAGGATTGAGGAGTTCTAATTGTTTTTGGAGGCTTTAAACCTAATTTTGAGAAGGGAACTTCAAGTATAAAAGGGAGAGGAGCTTCTAACAAAAAGAGAGCTTTTGATATTCAGAGATTGAAGCAGAGATTAGAATTTGGAGATTGAGGATTCAAGGGAAGCTCACAAGGAATTCAGACTGAAGACGTGAAGGCGGAAGGAGACTTTGACAGAGTTTTTCTTATTCCTTATATTTTTCAGTTTGTAATTAATTGTGATGACTTATTTTGGATATTTGGTTTTTAATTCTAGCATGAACTAAATTTATAATTAAGGCTACAATTGAACCATTATTGATTATGGATTAATTATTTATTTGATTCCAATTATTATTTCATTATTGAGTTGTCTATCATATCTGTGTTAATTAATTAATTGTCTGATCAACAATTAGTGGGATACTTTAGGTGAATTCGGGAGATGAAATGTAGGGTTAGATCTTGATATGATAGCATGTATTCTTGATTATTTGCATGGGATAAATAATTGGGGTTGTGAAGTGAATAGGGATATCTCTTCGCTGCATGTAACTTATGGGAATTGGTTCTTAATAAATTTAACTCTATTGTTTTGCATAGGAATATCGCATAATTAATTGAGTTAGATAAATTTATTTGATCACTTGGAAAAGGGCTCATAAATAAAGTGGAATTCATGTTAACAACTCGGATGAATTTAATAATTGGACAGATTTGTTACATTGATTCATATGACATAATTGGGGATATTGTAGTCTTAAGCTTTAATCATTTGAAATTCAATTCTTAGTAGTTAGTAATTAGTTAGTTTAGTATTTTATTTTCAAAATTCAAAATCTTTTATCGAATTGTTTAAATAAAATTAATTTGATTATTTGTTAGTACTTGGTAATTATTATTAAATAATTCTCTGTGGGTTCGACACTCTCTTATCACTTTATTACTTGTTGATCGTGTACACTTGCACGTAATTATTGATTGCTAAATCTACAACAATAAATATTAACTTATTTCCTTGTGGGAACGATACTCTTCTTACTCTTTATTACTTGTTGACCACGTATACTTGCGTGTAAATTGTCAATACCAAATTTGGACAACAACGAGGTAGCTCTACCCCCTGAACTGGAACATGTACATAATGTGTTTCATGTGTCAGTATTGCGGCCATATAAACCTGATTACAAGCATGCGATATCTTACGAGCCGATTTAAATCGAGAAGGATCTATCGTACGAGGAAATTCCTGTTGAAATATTAGATAGGAAAGAGCAGAGGTTAAGGAATAAGGTTATACATTCTGTCAAAATTCTGTGGGGAAACCACAATGCTGAAGAAGCTACGTGGGAACTCGAGGAAAAGATGAGGAAGGATTATCCGAATCTTTTTGAGTAACCTTATGAGAAATTACGGGGACGAAATTCTTATAAGGAGGGGAGAATATAATAACCAAGAATTTTTTTGGGGAATTGTAAATTAATTTTTAAAATAAATTAATATGAGTATTGATTAATGAGAAATTATGCGAAACATGATTTAATTTCTTTAATAGTCCAACTAGTAAATTATTAGTAGACTAGTCCATTTGATTTAATTATTAAGCCTACCTAATTAAATTATTTTGTGGACTTGAAAGATTAGTAAGTAAAGTTAATAAATTAGCATTTGATAATTTATTAACTAACCAATTTAGAGCCCATTAAAGTTGATTTTAAGTGGCCCAAATTAGTGTATTACTAGCCCAAAAAGAATTAAATTGAAGGCCCAATTTTTGACCCACTTTAGTAGGGACTTTTTAGACATTTGACCAAGTAAATAAGTAATTAAAATTAAAAAAAAATGGGACAAAGTCCCATGGGGATATCCGGTCATAAGAAGAAAAAAAAAACTTTTCATTTCTTTAGTCCTTATCTTCCTAAAGCTAGGTGTCACATGATTAATTACTCACGTGTTGATTTTATTAGCAACAAGGGATAATGATGGATGATATTAGGTGATATAGTAGATATACAAAATTATATCTAACATAATATAGCAAGTATACTTCCATTTCATTCCTTTATTTCTAGCAAACTAGAAAGAAACTAGAGAGAGAGAGAGAAAGAAGCAACACCAAGAGAGGAAGAGGAAGATGAGAAGATTAATCTTTAATGCAACTAAAATTTCTAAATTATTTGGAAGGAAAAGGAAGATTGCACACAAAGGGAGGTATAAGATTTTGTTTAAGCTTTAGTATGTTTTATTAAGTTTATGATACTTTATGTTAAGTATATGAAATCTTGTGATGATATGGTTTAAACCTTATGAAAGGTTAGATCTTGATTTTTGTTGTGTATTTTGTTTATATATGTGCGGATATGTTGGAAGATTTGGAGAAAAGGAAAGCAAAGGAGTTTTCTTTTTTGTTTGTTCTAAAAAAGATTTAGATCCATGAAAATTATTTTGGAGATTTAAGTATTGTTTATGTGATATTCTTGTTTGTTGTGATAGATGTATAAGTAAGGAGCAAAACCCTTTTGAATGGCACAAAAAGGTTGAGAAATGAGTTAGTTATGGATTTTTTTTTTAACAAAACACATCTTAGTTGGAAAAATAAAGAAAAAGTTGGCTGATCAGCCACTTTAACTCTGATTTTCGGGTACTAAACATATCAGAATTGGGTGTTTGATAAATAAAAATTGTAGTTCGGGAATACACGAATCCAACGCCTCCAACGGAACCTAAATCTGAGTTGTAGATTTCGTTTTACAAGCGTTTCCGTTAAGGATCCCAAATCTGAAAAATGGACGAAAATTATAAAATAATGGACATTAAATTAAAGTGAAATAAGTAAATAATTATTATTTAATTAATATTAAATAATGATTAAAAAGTGATTGAGTGATAGTATGTAATAAAGATGTAATTACTTAATTACATTAATAAACTAATTATTTATTATTTAATTTAATATTAAATAATAAGTGAGTGTAAATGCTAATTAATTATTTTTGAGAAAGAATAATTAAAGATTTATAAAGTAAATAAATTATTTATTTTTCAAGGATAAATAAATTGATTAATTATTTATTATTTAATTAATATTAAATAATAAATAAGCTTAATTGCTAATTAACTATTCTTTAATAGTAAAGAGTAATTAAAGACAAATAAGGTTTATAATTTGATTACTTATTATTTAATTAACCTTAAATAATAAGTAGATGTAGTTAGTTATTATTTAAAATAACTAAAGGTGATTAATTAGTTACTATTTAACTATTATTAAATAGTAATTAAAAGAAGATAAAGTTATTAAAATAATAAGTAGATATAATTAGTTATTCTTTATAATAACTAAAGGTATTTAATTAGTTACTATTTAACTAACACTAAATAGTAATTAAATGCAAATAGTGTTAATTAAATAAAATGAATTTAATTAACACATTAATTAAACAATTATAATAAATTGTTTAAAGGTTCAATAGGTGTTTATCACTTAAGAAAAATAGTATTACTTACTTAAATCATTAACCTAAAGTCTATTAAATATCCAATAGACTTAATGATAGAATAAGAGATTATAAGTGCTATGTGATTCATTGATTACTATTTAGATAGTATATGATAGAGTATAAGTATTCAATTATATGCAATGCTAATCGATAGACCGGTATTATCAATGTTATGTCATTCGAAGAGTTTTAATTAATTAAAGCTAGATTAGTGTACCTCATCGAGCATGCAAGTTTCCTAACTCAAATCGAGTTATTACTTTCAAAGCATGTTAGTGAATAATTATTGATGATTATTCACATCTTTAATGATTATTGACATTCGCACTTTGTGCAATTGAATTCATATTCTACTATTATTGAACTGTGAATTATTTAAAGTTCTTTCATTGATGAACTGTTTATGAGCTGGATCTATGCTAATTGTATCAGCTAGATCGAACATGTGAATTTGATAAACTCAAATAATTTTTAAAAGCTAATTCAACCAGTTGACTGGTATGGATTCTTCGACTGAGAAAAAGACAATTTTACTAAAGCATTAAATTGGAAAATAATTATTGCTCGATTATTAAGTGTTTATGCATAAATCACCGGGTATGAAAGGTTGATCCCCTTGATTACCAAAACTTATTAAAAGGACCAGTTTAAATACTGACAACCTTCGTATATGTTCATGGTTATTTATGACTACTCAGTATCTATTATTCAATTATCGAATCTTGTTAAATGTTCTATCACAATTGAATTTCATTGTTGAACATCGATAGATAAATTCCTTTCTAATCATGATATATCTCCTTTGTATTTAAACTTGCTAAGCAAATTAGTTGCTTACTCTTGCTATAGAATGATGTTTATTTCAGCTAAACCGAAAAGTTCGACGAAGAAAAAGAAAGGAAAAGAAAAAGTACAAGAGTAGTTTATTATAAACTCTTAATTAGTTTTATATTTGATGTAATTATTTAAGTAAACCTTTTGTAATATTAAAGGTATGTATTAAGTTAAGGTTAAAAAGACTTTGGGATTATGTTGTAGATTTTATTGTAATGAACAATATATGTTTATTATTCCGCAATAGTTTATAAAATGTTTATGATGATGATGAATCGTGAGCACCGAATCCGAGGTTAGGGATCCCGAATTTAGGGTCGTCACAGGATGCTAGTGGTGTAGGGGTGATTTTGATAAGTCCAGAGGGATTCAGGATGTAGCAGGTCATCCGCTTCGATTTTCGGGCGACTAACAACGAGGCCGAGTACGGAGCAATCTTGGTTGGGTTACAGTTGGCAAAGTGTTTGGAGGTACAAAGGCTAATTGTCTTCAACGACTCTCAATTGGTGGTTAAACAGATATCAGGGGAGTATGAGGCTCGGGGGGCAAGGATGAATAAGTATCTGGCCGAAGTCAAGGATCGACTCCATTATTTTAGTTCGTATGCTTTTCAAGGGGTGGATCGGTCCAATAATACTATTGCTGATGCTTTATCAAAGTTGGTTGCATCAGATACAAATTCTTTCGGTGGTTCAGTGTATTTGGAGGTTCTTGAATTTTCAAGTATTCAGAAGACAAATGTGATGGTGGTGGAGCGTTCGGACTGTTAGTTGACGTCGTATATAAGTTATCTTGCCGATGACGAGTTACCTTCAGATCGGATATTAGCGAAGAAGATAAAGTACAGGAGCTCGAACTTCGTACTGATTGATGGTGACTTATATAGGCATGCAGACTCTTCGCCTTTGCTGAAGTGTTTGGTCCCGTCCGAAGTAGAGTACGTACTTCGGGAGGTTTACGAAGGAATCTGTGGGGATCATATGGGAGCTAAGGCTTTGGCGTACAAGGTGCTTCGTCATGTGGAGGCGTCGATGCCCTAAAGTCTCAGAAAACTAATACCCAACTGAGAACGACCTTATGAGGTTACTGAAGTGCCTAAGCCAGGAACTTATCGGCTTTGGGCAATGGTGGGACTAGGCGTAGTTGTTGGGGCACGTGATCAGTTTGTCTGGTTTCGGGTTTTGTGACGTTTAATTATTGAGTTTTTAATGATATACTCTTCCATTAAATGTTCCATTGTAATGAAAGACTGGGTGGCAATGTTGGGCCGTGGTTATTTGGGCCCGATGGATACGGTGGGCCATGGTCCACGTGGAGGAATGTTCCCACATAGGAGTCTGTTTAGGTAGTGGGAGAATATTAAGGAATCCTAACTATGTTTAATTTCCAACTCCTAAGGAAAGTGTTAGGATATGATTCGACTTTCTTCCTTTAAGGAGATTCAGTTTGATCCCATTAAGGTATCTATCCTAATGAGGAGTTCTATTTCTATACGGGGACGGGCATGAAGTTGGTGGTGTGATCACTATAAATACAAGGCTAAACTCTAATTCACAGGTAATAACGTTTTTTCAGTACTAAAGCATTAAGCTTCCATTGTTAAACCTTATTCAATTTGTACTTATTCTCACACCAGAGCTATCCTCCGGCGGCAAAAGTCGTAAGCTCTCTGAGTGTGGTTTCGTTTCTGTGCAGGATTGGACGTGCAGTTTGGTGATTGGACGCGTGGACGAATCTTTGTGTTAACAATTATTATTATTATTATTATTATTATTATTGTTGACTTTTTGAAGTCAATTTGAGACATTTTTAAATTCAAAATTAACATGAATGCATCTAATTTTAGTCAATTTAGTGATCAATAATTTTTACTATCTAAAAAATTAACATGAATGCATCTAATATTTATTGTTTCTTAATTTTTAATAAAATTTATTAATTTTGAGTTTGAAAATGTTTCAAAATAACTTTCAAAAGTCAATAATGATCTTATAATTTGAAAAGAAAAAAGTATTATTTAATTTATTTTTGTGAGTACAATTTGCAGGGTTTATTCTTTGAAAATAAAAGTAATTGAATATTAACTAATAATTAATATGCATGCATGTATTTTGGTTGCAAGGCGTGTTAAACCAACGAAGCCAACAGTTACTCATGGAAAAGCTCCAGAAACCAATTATGTAACTGCTTCAATCAGTACCAGCAACAAGGAAGAAAGTGATAAGCAACTTATGGCAAGCTACTCCACCACTGACGAGAGTACCATAAAAGCTGATAATAAGATGGACGTCAACAAAGTAGATGATGCCACTGTTGTCAAGCCTCAAGAAGCATAGCTTATGATCAGTATATAGTACTAATCATAAAAGCTTCTCCTGTGTTTTATTAAAATTATGTTGATCTATTAGGGTGTAGTAATGTAATATATATATATAGAGGTCGGATCTTAAGCATTACACCTTAAATAGCATTCCAAGCATACCCCCTTTAGCGACGGACCGGGCGACGGTTTGGTCCGTCGTCATAGGTTCGGTCCGTCGCTATAGGTCCGGTCCGTCGCTATATGTAATCCGTCGCTAAAACCTATAGCGACGGACCGAACCTATGGCGACGGACCAAACTGTCGCCCGGTCCGTCGCTAAACGGGGTATGCTTGGAATGTCATTTAAGGTGTAATGCTTAAGATCCGACCTATATATATGTGTGTGTGTGTGTGTGTGTGTGTGTGTGTGTAGGATGGTTGTGTAGGATTGTAGTAAATGTCAAATAGTTGGACGAACACTAGTGTGAAAAATTGTTTGCCCATCTATTTGACGGACTGTTAACTTCAATCATCGTGGTTGTGTAGGCATGTAGCCAACGTCAAACAATTGGACTCATACTAGTGTAAAATTGTTTGTCCATCTATTTGACGGTCTATAAACTTCAATCAACGTTACTTGTGAATCATGTTAAATATATATATATACTAAGCATATATTTTCAATACCAAGGCCACATGCAGTTTAGTACTGATAAATGCTATCTATAATATAGTTAAGAGAAACGATATATTTGCACCGAAAAAGAAAAGAGAAATTATATTTATACATGTGTTTTTATTAATTTTACAGGTCTCCCTCTCGTATGAAATTGAGGCTCGCTCTATTTCATGTGAAAGGAGATTATATAATACCACCAAAAATAATTTTGAAAATAAAGTCTCATTTGTCAATTATTTTGTTTTTTAAAAAAACTTAGTTTTATTAATATTATTAATATAAAATAACAAAATATCATCAAATTTGTCATATATCATAATATCATTATTATGCCACCACTCATAAGGGTGTGTTTTGTGAGTTTTAATTTGAGGGAATGGGAATGGACGGGAAGAGAAACTCACAAATAGGCCATAAACGAAAACTTAATAAGAAAACAAGAAACAGAAATGCATCACTAATATTTTTGCAAATTAATGACTTTTGCAAAAGTAAGGAGTGTCATAGCCTTCCCAAATTGTAAAGTTAAAAATGTTCTAAATAGCATGCAGAGTATTAGTATCTCAATTTACAAGGTCAAAATCTAAGAACAGGAAAAAATATTTTTTCCTTAAAAATATTTAGTATCAGTCTTTTTTTTCTTTTTCTTTTTCTTTTTTTTTTTCTCTCTTTAGTAAACGTATACCCTCCCAAACCCATATAGCCACCCATTGCTGAACTACTTCGATTACTTATCCCAAACCCTCCGTATGCCCCATTACACTGCCTTGCCTTTCACTTCCAAACCCATATTTAGTATCAGTCTTCTTTTTTTTTTGCCTCTCTCTTTAGTAAACGTATACCCTCCGGCCCAAACCCATATCTGAACTACTTCGATTACCCTCCCGGAGCCATCAAGATTTGGTACAGACCGGTTTCATTCTTGGAGTAGAAATATAGAACGAAAAGGTCTTTATGTACCTAACAGCTAGAGCTAAGGTAAATTACAGCTTAAAAATAAAAAAATGAAAAAACTTAAACAGAATATCTAGATAGATATAGCAAGAAAAGGGAAGAATGAGAGTGGTACTTCAAGTTTTTTAGGCCGAAGTACAAACCATGTCCTTGATGACACAATTAAGCACAATGGTAAAAAGCTAATTAAGAATTAGTGAGCTTATGGCTTTATGCTTTACTGGTCGATGTCTTAATCCAACAGATTTTTGATTAAAAAACCAAATAAAGGTGACCAAAACACATGGAAAAATAAACCTACCAATTAATTAAGAAGAATTACAGTAATGGGGCTTCGCTCATTATAGTCGCCATCAAGATTTGGTACAGACCGGTTATAACATCATTTTCAGTAATTAAATAAAAACTAAAGAGAGCCACTACTGCCTTGCCTTCCTTGTCAGAGAGACGCCAGTGCCTGCAACATTGTGTGCTCAACATCATGGAATACCATGCACCGGCCGGGAGGGTTGGTTCGAACTCGAGCTCCTCAATGATCATCATTTTGCTCACAATGCTGTGCGTCTGGGTATTGGAAAGCTCAAATGTAACATCCCCTTCCCAAATAGGAAAGGGAGGTCACGTGCAAAGCACAACAAACCTCAAAATAAATAAACAGAGCACTAATAACTCCAATAAATTTAATAGTGATAATCCATTAATGTCAAATTCTCCAATATCAAGGCAAAATAATCAAAACCTAAAATCAAGTAAACTTAGATGGTCAAAGGCAACTCTCTCATCACACTAGTCTTCAATCACCCCTGCGCAAACCTGCCGGAAAAAAAACACAGCATGAGCCAAATGCCCAGTACGGATATAGATATACAAAAATGTACAACTGAAATACGAAATCAAATATTGAATAAAGCCTCAAGCTTATATACCAACGAAAAATATGATCTCCAAACTCTGAGTATAATATATCTAAATCCACAGAATTAACGAGACAAATAGATAGAGTACAAAAATAATGAATTGAAATAACTCACTCAATTAATTGAACTGAACAGAACAGAACAAAACTAACACAATGAATGTAATAGGCTGAATCAAATGGGTGAGTGTTATAATTTCATACTAAACTCAAATACAAATAGCCAAAAACTAACAAAATACATCGGTACCATGATGTATGCATATCAAACAGGATAGTACGCACGACACATACGTCACTATTCCGTCCAAACCAATCAAATAAAATCAAATACTAGGTCGACCCATACGTATCCTGAACAAATATATCAAATGGCCTAGCTCACACACCAGAGCATACAAAAGAATACGCCGTGGACTGATCACACCGTCACGGAAGGTGTCATGCCCCGGTGTCAAGAGGACATGTCTGTGGTATCCCCACAGGTGGTTAGCTCAAGTATACCCTAAGGATCAAACTACAAAATGTAAGCCAAAAGAGGTTCAAATCACAAGGCTTATATGACCATCTCCAAATGATATCGAATTATTTCAAATACGAACATATTTCACTATCACAAGATACCAACCATCAAAATAATTTAAAGAGTACAAATACGAATTCTAAACGCCAAAAGGTAACCATCATATGAATTTCACAAGAAACAATTATATGAAATAATAACGAAATTCGAAACGAGGAACAAAACGAATTAATTAACTTTCACAAGAATATTGCTGAAGGAGTACGAAATCCGTACCCGATACGCAAAATCACTTATAGCACACTCCATAAAATCTTATCCTCAAATGCCAACGATGTCAAATACGAAAAGTAATTCACCACCTAAACATATCCACCTCGAATTAAATATAATCCAAACTAATAATTCCAAAATAATTCGTAATTCATTCAAGGTGCCTTTAATTATTGTCTTAATTCAATTATTAATACTCCAAAATTTTATGTTCCAAATATAACCCTTTAAATTCCTTTCGTCCGATTTAATAAAATGAAATTTTATTACAATTCTAATTATCAACAACATGATATTGTTCAATTAATTATTAATTAAATTCTAAAACTTTTACTAGTAATTAAGTGATTTAGTCCGAATTAATATACAAATACTTAATACAATTTATAAGTTACATTTTAGTTAGCTATTTATTTAAGTATTATATAGATATATTTATATACTAATTTTACTGATTCATTGGTATTCCACAATCCTGATTGATTTCATACATCTTGTCCGCAAGTCATATATATATTTTATTAATTAACTACAAACCTACAATCTATTTCATATCATTATTATATAATAGTATAAAACCACTTCTAGTATTTTTATTACTTTAATCCAACACATGATTCCTACCATGAACAAAATCTGGGTATATGACTTTGCACTCAATTGAAATTGAAATTACTTATTTACAGTGATGTTCTTTATTCCAATGCATATATAGCTAATATAATATGTGACTAGAATCTTGTATGCGGATTCATTTTCATAATCTTAAATTATTTCTCATTACTCCATTATTCCATATGCTGCTCATACAAGTTATCAAAATATATCAGAATAAAGCCTTTTTTAAAATTATTCCATCACATACTTCCATTTTACAGTTATATTAATTCAATTAACTTTGGAATTGCTATTACTATTGAAATCATTTTTAATGAATATACACAATGAAAGTAAAACTCGCAGTTATGGTCAAACCTGTCAAATTTCCTTCCACTTGTTCCTTTCCAGCTTGTTTCTTGATCAAATAGAAGAGGTCTCTTTTAGTCTTTCAGTATATATAAGTGGAAGGAGAGAGAAAGGATAGAGAAAAATGAGAGATGGAATATAGAGAGAGAGAGGAAGCGTAAAGGTTTTAGAGAAATAAAAAGCCCTTTGGTAGATGAAAAGTTGCGTAGGTGAAAGGTTTGTTTATTTGTTTATTATTTTATTTTATTTTATTTTATTTTATTTTTATTTTTTTTAACCTAGATATTACATTATCTCCCCCTTAAAAATAATTTCGTCCCCAGAACTCACATAAGCTACAAAAGTTTTATTGCATAATTATTCATAAATTTTAACTAATACTTAGCATTGCCCTTTTGTAACGATCAAGGTTGATAAGTTCATCACTCTACACAGTTGACCATGTACCTGTAGAAGAGTCAGCAGCTACCGTATCAAGCCATGTCAAGGTTATTCATTTTTGCACCGAATTAAACCACATACTCCACCGCTAGTGCAAGCCCCCGTCAATTTCTTTTAGTTTTGTTCTTGCAACGTACTCTTCGGAACATACTTTGAAAGCACAAAATTTTCTCTTTATCTAAATACGATTCGAATACCCAAAATATTTAAAATTATCTTTAATTTGTAAAATATTTATGTTCCACGCAGAATTAGGATATAACAAATTATTTTGTTTTATTTATTTATTTATTTATTTATTTTACATAAATTCATGCAAAACACTAAGGATTTCGGATAAACAAAACAACTCAACAAATTATATTACCAACTCTCCCTAAGTTCTTAAAAGATTCAAAATAACCAAACCCTAAATTAGTTCTCAAGTTTTATTAAACCCAAAAATATACTACTAAGATCTCTTCAAAATCAATTGGATTTCATTGCTTATTATATATCTAATCATTTTAGTAAATCATTCTCTTATTACAAACCTTAACCCAACAAGTTTCAAGATCTCCTCTTATTATTATAAAGAAACTTTACATAATATAACTCCAATATTCTATTTGAAAATAACCGCAAAAGTCATTAACTCCAAATGATTCACCTAATCACCTCGAATATCTGTAACTTAATTTTTTTAAGAGATCTGTTATACTTAATAGTTTCCACTTTATAATCTTATCTCATCAACACACATACCTCAAATTATCCACAAGTTTGACAAAATCAAAACCTAACCCAAATCAAATCAAATCCTCAATTCTAAGATCATAACAATTTGTTACCAGAAATAACTCTAACAAATAATTCTCCAATATCAAAAATTCGTTGATACAAATACTCATATCATAATCGTTTGATCATTTATTAACCGTACAAAATATAGCTTTATTCTCTTTAATGATCTAATTAAAATTCTTAACTAGTATTATTGCTCAATCGCATAACAATAATAACCTTGACAATTTTTTTTTTATCTTCCTTAAATCAACTACAAATCGAAAAGAGAATGACACTTGGTCAAAATCAAGACCAAGCAAACACAGAATTAAATCAAAAGAAACTCCAACGTCTACCGAGTGGTCAACCCACAACTCACAGGTCAAACCTAAAGGCAATCTACAGAATCATAACCTAAGCTCTGATACCATCTGTAACACCCCCTTCCCAAATAGGAAAAGGAGGTCATGTGCAAAGCACAACAAACCTCAAAATAAATAAACAGGGCACTAATAACTCCAATAAATTTAATAATGATAATCCATTAATGTCAAATTCTCCAATACCAAGGCAAAATAATTAAAACCTAAAATCAAGTAAACTTAGATGGTCAAAGGCAACTCTCTCATCACACTAGTCTTGAATCACCCCCTGCGCAAACCTGCCGGAAGAAAAACACAGCATGAGCCAAATGCCTAGTACGGATTTAGATATACAAAATGTACAACTAAAATACGAAATCAAATACTGAATAAAGCCTCAAGCTTATATACCAACGAAAAATATGATCTCCAAACTCTTAGTATAATATATCTGAATCCACAGAATTAACGAGACAAACAGATAGAGTACAAAAATAATGAACTGGAATAACTCACTCAATTAATTGAACTGAACAGAACCGAACAAAACTAACACAATGAATGTAATAGGCCGAATCAAATGGCTGAGTGTTATAATTTCATACTAAGCTCAAATACAAATAGCCAAAGGCTAAAAAAATACATCGGTACCATGATGTATGCATATCAAATCGGATAGTACGCACTGTAGACACCCAAATTTTGCACTTCGTATATTAACCCTGACATGAGGGCAAAATCGTCAATTAACCCAGCCTACGAGGACGAAAGGTGGACATAAGTACGAACACTCAAAGCCACCACAACGACTTGCGATCAAAGCCGACACGACAATGAGCGGATATCAGGAATTGACTAATGGCCACTACGCTGCCCTGCTCGCCGGTGAGCTAGTGGGGGTCGGGGGGCAGCGCCCTGGAAACCAAGCTCCAAATACAAATCCTGTGTCATGTCGCAGCCATTCGAAACGAACATTCCTGGATGACCTGGCACGTTTCCCAGCGGTTCCCGAACTGCAAAACACAAGCCTTTCAGCGAAAACTGATAGTACGACACGAGAATCGAGGTGCGGTACGAAAATTGAGAAAATCAGCCCACCCAGCCGCGGATAGATCTGCGGCCAATGATGGGACGACTGACGACACGGAACTCGAGCGCGGCACACGGAAATTGAGCGTGGCGCGGGGAGGAACTGAGGCTAGCCGCAGATCAATTTGCGGCCAAGCCGCGGATCAATCTGCGACTGCCCCTGGTAGCCTTTATCAGTGCAGTTCTTCATTTTGCATACAGAAGGTTGAAAGAAAGAAAAAAGAAAGAGAAAACAACAGCAAAGAGCAGCGGGAAAGGAGAGAAAAGAGTGAAAAAAGTGAGGATTTATATCCCTTTTGTTAGATTATATCACATACACTTTCTACTCTATTCAAGATACGAATTTATACGCATCGTGGTGTCATGTGCAAGGTGAAAAGATATTTTTTTATATAGCATTTTTGTTATATCATTTTGTTAAACTTTTATCATTCGAGCTCTATTAAATGTAGTTTTTCTTGTATATTATTGAGGGTACACGGATTAAGGACTATTGGTGAGGGTTCCAACGGAACAAAATTCTTCCTACTTGCCCAATGATATCCATTAGATGATTTTTAGCTCGTTATGATAATGTATTATGCGTAGTGTAATTAGATTGCTATTTTAGGATATTGTGGTGTGCGAGGCAACCCGGTGTTGTTTAAATTTTGTAGCATCCATTTTGTGGGTGTGTAGAAATTTTGGATGTGAGCCTAGGAACGCGACCCCGTGGTCCAAATCCGATGATGGACATTTTTGTTGGGTATATGTAATAGGACTGATGTGCCCTTTATTGTAAATATGTAATTGTCGGGCCTTAAAACGATATCAAGTTGAAAATCGGGTTTAAGGCCCCGTAATAGTGAAATATGCGATTGTGGGCGTTTGGGGTTATTTTGATGGCTCACATGCCCATGAATAGCCCCCAACGCACTGTAATGCTTGATTTGATTTACGACATAAAAAATTGATTTCGAGGCTAAATGATGAAGATTTCCATAAAATCAATCAAATTAGGTTATTAGCACCACGAGGCTTAAAATTGGAAGTGCTAATGAATGTCGATTCCTATTTAAACGAGAAGGCTAAAGGAAAAATCGTTTTCAAACGTCACAAAAATGGTTTTATAAAAATAAATAACGTTTTATTAAATCTTTGTGCATAAGGTTAAAGAGATCCTAGAAGTTTCCCGTCATTTTATTTACGAAAGCAACGTATAAGTCTCGATTCCTATTTTGACAAAGGTTTAAAGACTCTTGTTTTGCCAAAAACGACACTTAATCTCACAGCTTTTGACAAGTAAAATCAAACTTTTCTCATAAAAATAAAGCTTTCTCGTATAGGCCGAAAGACATTCTAAAGCATTCTCAAATTAAAACACGACTTTTTCATAAAAACCAAATGGTTTTTTCATGCAAACTCACCACAACATTCACATAGGCACACACGCGCGCACACACACATTTTAAGAATTAAAAGGATAGGAAAAGCATCAAGATTGCGGTAACCGTGTTTCACGGAAGTCGGAGGGTGCCTAACACCTTCCCCTCGCTTAAGCAAGCCCCCGAACTCTATGAATCTCGGTTTGCAGACCAATTAATTCGGAGTCACATATGAGCCAGCGATTTACGAAAACGAAGCTCGGATGAGTTGGTACATCCATTTCAAAATATACCAACTGGCGACTCTGGTCAATTGGCTCATCATAAAAAACGATCTTTCAAAAACCCCGTCGACATTTGTGCCGACCTTTTCCAAAAAATTATCTAATAAAAAGGCTAAAATTGGAAAGGGTAATAATTAGCATAGCAGCGATCTTCCCGGCGTCGACAGCTGGCGACTCCGCTAGGGACATTAGAGGGCTTAAGCCGCGTTCAAATCTTGATGTTGTCATATCCTTTAAAAATTTATGAATGTGTATATACGTGCGATATTTTGACCTATTTTACTTGTTGTTGTGTGAATGTGTGTTTTTGTCCAATGAATGAATGATTGAATGGAATTGCTTTACTTTAAAGTAATCATTTGCATACGGTGAGGACGATGAATGTGAATGTATGTTGAGAGTGTACCTCCTCTTGAGGTAAACCTGTCGGTTGCTTATTACTGGACTCGAAGGGGCTGCTCCCCGAAGATGGCTCAGGAAACGCACCACCCAGATCCGCTCCAATCGAAAGGATTCAGACGAGTAGATTGCGAAGATTTGGGGACCTTCGTGCCGAAAAGCCGCGAGAGTAACCTTAGGGTAGGTCAGCCTCAGATTAACCCAACGCAGGGAAAGTCTCCTCATGCCCTTTTACGTTTACGCGTATAAATGTTATAGTCCCATTCAACATTTTTATATATACCTCCCCTTTTGTCAAAAGAAAGTACTAACCTCTATGTTTTGCAGGGAATAGCTGGGAGAGCATAATAATTCGTGTCTAACATTTATTATTGCAATGAGGGACTACTAACATTTTGTTTTGCAGGGAAAGATTAAAAAACCCAAAAACACAAAAGTTACAGCTTTAGCATGCATCCACATCTTTCATTTCCCAAGATTAAACTTCAAACTGTTTTCCCCTGTAGGATTGCTCCTCAAACGCATTTACAATCTAAGAAGGCCCAGGATTCTACATCTGAAATGGCTGATCTTCCACCTCCTAATCATGGTTCCATATATCGGGAGGAATTCGATGATTTTAAAAAACAGATGTTGGAAATGGCCACGATGCTGAAAGAGCAGTTTCTACCAAGACAAGATTTGCCAAACAATGATCCGCCTAAGGAGGATCAACCCCAGCCTAAGGGCAAGCCAGTCATCCCTAAAGCCATTCCTACACCTAACAGGACAGTAATCATTATTCGAGAGGAGGGAGACACTGATGATCTTCGAAAGAAAATGAAGCAGATGGAGGAGACTATCCAGTCTCTGAAAGGCATAGGTTCCCTGGGCAGGGTAAATTATTCAGATCTGTGTGTCTTTCCAGGAACCAGGTATCCGGAGAAGTTCAAGATCCCCGAATTTGAGAAATATAATGGGAAGGGAGACCCTTATACACACCTGAAGATATATATTGGGGAACTTGGGTCTTATGCAGAGGACGAAGGACTGAGGATGCAGTTATTCCAAAAGAGCCTAACAGAAGAGGCAAGAACTTGGTATGCTCGCCTTGATAATGCTCGGATCCACAACTGGGAGGAGTTGGCCCATACTTTTTAACACAACACAGCTTCCAGGCACAGATGGCCCCTGACAGATATCAGATGACGAAGGTCAAGAAGCAACCAAAAGAATCTTTTAGGGACTATGCACAGCGGTGGAGGGGTATGGCTGCACAGGTGAATCCCCCAATGAGCGAGGCGGAGATGGTAATGACCTTTGTGGATATTCAGGAGGCGCCCTATTATGAGCGAGTGATAGCGGGGATTGGAAGACCTTTTGTCGAAATGATAAAGCATGGAGAAATGGTTGACATGGGGTTAAAGTCTGGCAAGATCCGAGACTTCACAGCTCTAGAAACAGTTGCGGAGCAAATCCAGAGTGGAAACTATGGTAGTGCTTCCCGCAGGACCCAAAAGAGAAAGGAGGAGGATGTTTCCCTCATCCTGCAGGGATCATCTAGGAAGGTGGAGAATAGCCCTCCAGTGCAAATACAGAGAATTATGCCACCCCGATAACCTAATTTCAATAATCAAAGGACGGACGGACGAAGAAGATTTGAGGCCACAAAGGATCGGGTATTCACCCCGCTTCGGGATCCTCTTGAACAGATTTTGGCATTATTAATAGCACAGAGAAAGATAGTCGATTTGGCACCCCCAATTGACCCGAAAGGGAGAAGATTTGACTCGAGTAAGAGTGTGCCTACCATTTGGGTTCCCCTGGTCATGATACTCAGGAATGCTGGGCGCTGAAGCACAAGATTCAGAACATGATCGATAGCGAGGAAATTGTGGTGGAACAACCAGAGTCACCAAATGTTAAAGTCAATCCCCTGCCTAAGCATGATGGGGAAAGGGTCAATGTGGTGGAAGCCAGCGAAGCCGAAGGACCACCAAGGCTGAATTATATAAAGAGAGTCGATGAGATGATTTGCATGACAAGTGATCAGGAGAATATACGAGGGACACCGATTAGGTTGGCGGGTCTGAGCAGGGGTATCAAAGAGGTGCCTATCAGGTTAACGGCTCCGAAACTTCTCACCATTGCAGCGAGACCACAAATCCCCATTAGTAGTCTGAAAACAGTACGGTGGAATTACGGGGGAGTATCAGAGGAGGCGGCTAGTTGTGCTTTTGTAATATCAAAGGGGAATCCTTTATATCTTCCAGGACGAGTCCTTAAGAGCAAAGGGAAGAAGAACGAAAAGATACCCGAGGAGAAGGCTGTGGAATTCTTAAGGAAGATGAATCATCCAGAAGCAAGGAGGGTCAAGGTATTGAGCGAGGAATCGACTCTGACATCGATCATGGATTTGGTATTATCATCCGACGATCACTGCAGAATTCTGGCCAAAGTCCTGGAAGAGGCACACATTCCCAAGGTGATTAGCAAAGAGGGATTCGGCCATCTAGTGGACCTTCTGTTAGAAAGCAATGTAATATCGTTCACAGATGATGACATCCCCAAAGAGGGAAGGGGGCATCGGAAATCGCTTCATATTGCGATAATCTCATCAGGATATATGATGAATGGGGTGCTAATTGATGGGGGATTAGCATTGAATATCTATCCATTTAGTACATTAAAGAAATGAACGTCAATCCTAAGCACCTGCGGGCCAGTTATGTGGTGGTACGAGCCTTTGACGGATCCCGGAAAGATACGATGGGGGAGATAGAATTGCCTGTGGAGATAGGGCCTTGTACTTTCAATATTTCATTCCAAGTCCTGGATATCGCGGCAAGTTATAACACGTTATTGGGAAGGCCATGGATACACATGGTCGGGGCAGTTCCCTCTACGCTACACCAGCAAATTAAGTTTATCATCGACGGGAATCTGGTGACGGTCTCTGCAGAGCGTAATGGCCTTTCTCCTTCCATGAATGGCCTGTCGGTGATTAATTTGGACGAATCGGTGGTACCCGCCAGTTTTCAGGCACTGGAAATCAATACTCCCCACTACAGATGTCCGGTGGCTCCAGCCGTAAAACCTAAGGTCTCTCCTGAACTTACCTTTGTTGCTAGAGAAATGATGAAGATGAAGTTTCGACCTGGGCAAGGGTTGGGAAAGAACAGTCAAGGAATTACTGAGCCTATTCAACTGCCCAATCAGATAGGCAAGGCAGGGTTGGGGTATTATGGAGGCGTAGAACAGAAACACTCTCAAGGGGAGACCCCAACTCGACTGGCCGAAAGTCTGATGCCGAAAGTCAACAATGAACAAGGTACTGGCAAGCCTGTGTCTGAGACATGAGGTGAAAAATGGACCCCCGCGAATGTTGAGTCGGCCAAAAAGGAGAGTTTCCTGCAGGAGGTCGTGCAACAGTTTGAAACTAAGTGTTATATCCCTGGACAGTCAGTAAGCAGTGGAAAAGGGAAGGATGTTGTCATGTCGTCAGGAGCCCAACAGAGTGTGCTTGTCATCAATTGGGCGGGGCTGACTATTCCTGAAGAGGTTATGAAGAAGGACCAATGCGCTGTGGCTTTAGTCATCGAGGAAGTTTCCGATGTGAAGCCGCCTTTCATCTGTCGCATTCCGGCTGATCTGACCACCGACAACTGGACGATGGAGCTAGTAATATCCAAACGAGGGTAAAATATAGCGTCAGGGTGGTATACCCCGGATGGTGGGGGATGAATGGATACCAGTTTTTGTCCCTTGTTTTGAATTTTGCATGGTTATGTTATTTTGTCATGTTATCTTAAAGATGATCATTGTGGGAAAATGACTTATATATATGACAAATATTTTTGTTTCATGTCAGGTGTACCAATTTGAGTATTTCTTGCCTAACAAACGATGTTTCAAATTTGAAAGATGACTATGATTTTGATATTGAGCTGGATTTCGATTCAATGGGCATTGAGCAGGATGAGACAGATAATGACGACATGCCTGACGAGATCAAAGGATGGGTCGAAGACAAACCCAAACCTAACTTAGACCAAACCATCACCATAAATATCGGAACCTTTGACAAACCCAAAGAGCTCAAGATAGAGACTGTTGCCTCTTTTTAAGTCTTTAATAAAAGAGCTCTAACTCGTGCAAGTGTACACGGTCAACAAGTAATACAGAGGAAGTAGAGTATCGTCCCACAGAGAAAGGATTAAATTAAATCACTATGCATCAGTTCTATCACTATGTTTATTTGCCTAAACTATTGACTTACTTTTGGTGACAAAATTATTCCTATATAAATTAATAACTAAATATGCAAATACTAATGAAATATATCAAGCCTGGAATTAATGGGATCCTAACTTCATTTAATAGTTTATCTAATTACCACTATCATGCTAGTAAGTTCACATATCACAGAAAAGTAGCCAAGGACACTAAAATAGACATAACCATTTGTCAATGTATTATGACCTACTTACATAATATCCATAATTAATAGACACCATGTAATCACCACTATAACCAAAATCACTATATTTCTATGTGAAATTGCAATTATAATGATTTAAAGCACAAACCCTTATTTTGACTCTTACGGTAAAACAGTATATTTCTATCTGATTCACAAAATATTAAGCTAACCAATTAAGCCTCATATTCGCAAGCTATCATGATTACAATCCATACTTATATGTTATTTTTCAATTCCATACAAGCACTGAAAACGAATGGTGATCAAACATTCATACATGCAAAACAATCATGATAGAAATTCCTTATGATACGCAAAACAATCTAACAATCAAGCTTATAATTAGACTACATATTAAAATCCGTTAGAATCCCAGAATGGAAATTAGTTCATGTCTGAACCAAAAGCCATTATGGGATCAAAACTACACATAAGAAAATAAACAATCAATTGAAGTAAGAAGAAGTAGATTGATCAAACCCAATTGATGAATAAAATCCAAAGTAAGCTTCAACCCACATCAATGTCCAGCACTTGAACAATAATAATCCACAAAAATCACTAAGTTCTCTCCAAAGTAAAGTAGATTAATTACAAATAAAAATCTCCCAGTTCCTACTTAGGGTTTCCTTCTCACTATCTGATCAATATTAACTAGAATCCTCTTCTGAATTGGCTTCTTCTTTTCCTTTCCAGCTGAACTTTGGCATCACAATTCGTGAACTAGCGCCTCTGGCACTAGCTTAGTACTACTCCAAGCGCTTCTGGCGCTAGCCCATGTCCAGGAATTACAAAAATGCCACCAAGTGTATTTTAAGCTCCAAATTTGCCCTTCTGCCACTCCAGCTCCAACCTACAATAAATAAACACAAAAACAAATAAAATAATACTAAAAACACTTAAAGACCACAATAATTAAGTCTAACAATACCTGATTCGTAGGTATAAAACCCACTCATCAGAGACAGATCTGACCCCTAGCCAGAAAACAAAAATAACCGAGTTGTTAAGCCAGTATGAGGATTTTTTCCCTGGTCTCATGAGGACATGATCGGATTGTCCACCGACATTATGGTACACCGGTTGCCCATCAAGGAGGGTTTCAAGCCTGTCAAGTAAAAACTAAGAAAGCTAAAACCGGAGTGGAGTTTGAAGGTGAAGGAAGAAATCGTCAAGTAGTTCAAGGCTGGAATCATTATGGTGTCCACTTACCCAGAATGGCTGTCCAATATAGTCCCAGTGGCTAAGCTTGGAGGGAATGTGAGGGTATGTGTCGACTGTAGAGATCTGAACAAGGTCAGTCTCGAGGATAACTTCCTAGTGCCTTTTATACACATCTTGGTGGATAACACGGCCCAATACGAGATGTACTCTTTTGTTGATTGCTTTGCGGGGTATCATCAGATAATGGTGGTAGAGGAGGACCGGGAAAAGACCGCTTTCATCACCCCTTGGGGCACCTTCTGTTACAGACGATTGGCCTTCGGTCTCACAAATGCGGGGGCTACTTATCAGAGAGCCATGATGACCCTGTTCCACGACATGATGCACAAGGAGATAGAGGTCTACGTGGATGACATTATCATGAAATTGAGGGTAGAATCTGATCATATAACCCATCTCAAAAAGTTATTCGATCGGCTCAGAAAATATAATTTGAAGCTCAATCCGGCAAAGTGTGCTTTCGGAGTGCAGTCGGGAAAGCTCTTGGGATCCCTGGTTAGTAATCGGGGCATTGAGTTGGATCCGGCGAAGATTAAGGCCATTGTGGATATGCTGGCACCCCGCATAGAAAAGGAGATAAGAGGATTTCTGGGAAGAATAAACTTCATCAGCCGCTTCATATCCCACTTGACAACTACATGCGAGCCGATTTTTAAACTGTTAAGGAAAGATGTCTCCCAAGAGTGGAATAAGCAATGCCAGAAAGCCTTTCAGACCATTAAGAAGCAGCTGACAGAAGCACCGGTGTTGGTACCCCCGAAGGATGGGATCCCTTTGTTCATGTATATATCGGTCAATGCCATTGCGATGGGATGTATGCTGGGACAGAAGAATGAATCGGGTAAAGAGCAGGCCATCTATTACCTCAGCAAGAGATTTAGCCGATGTGAACACAATTACGCCCCCATCGAAAGGACCTGTTGTGCTTTGGCGTGGGTTGCAGTGAGATTACAGCACTATCTCCATGAGCAAACTACGTACCTGATATCGAGAATGGATCCCCTGAAGTATATCTTTGAAAGGCCCATGCTGAACTGTCGATTGTCAAGGTGGCAATTAATCTTACAGCAGTTTGACATCGTATACGTAACGCAGAAAGCCATGAAAGGGCAGGGAATTGCAGATCAGTTGTCAGAAAAGCCAGCAGGGGGGATGGAGCCTTTAGAAACTCCTTTGTCGGGCGAAGATGTATTCTGGGTCTTACACACGAGATGTGATGACGAAGGGCAGTTCTGGAAGTTATATTTTGATGGTGCCATGAATGCTGAAGGGGCAGGAGCCGGAGCAGTCCCGGTCTCTATCACCGAAGAGCAATACCCCGTGGCCACTAAATTGCAGTTCAGTAATTCGAATAATACAGCTGAGTATGAAGGATGTATATTGGGACTCCGTTTTGCCCACGATATGGGAGTGAAAAGACTAGCGGTGTTCGGGGATTCAGAGCTGGTAATCAGACAGGCGATCGGGGCGTATAACACTAAGGAGCTCCAATTACTTCCATACCACCGATGTGTTATCCAATTGATGAGAGAGTTTGAAGATATCGCTTTCCGACATATCCCCCGGGGACGGAATGATTTTGCCGATGCATTGGCAACTCTGGCTTCCTTAATCCACATAATCAAAGGCAGGGACGTTCCACAGATTGAAATAGCGGTACAGAATGCCCCGACATACGAGGAGCATGTGGTAGTATTATCAGAGGAGGTGGTTCTGCCAAAGCAGCCTTGGTATCACAACATAAGGGAGTATCTGAGGGATAGATCCATTCCCGACCAAGCAAGCCGAGCTGAGAGGTTGAGAATCCAAAAGATGGCAATGAGGTTTTATCTGAGCGGGGATTCATTGTACAAGAGGGATGCCAGTTTGGGATTATTACGATGTGTAAATGAAACGCAGGCCCAAAAGATTATGGACGAAATACATGGTGGAGCGTGTGGGCCACACATGAGTGGACCGATGCTAGCCAAAAAGATCTTGAGAACGGGGCATTACTAGTTAACACTAAAAGCCGACTGCGATGATCATGTCAAACGATGTTACCAATGCCAGGCGCACGGCAATATAATCCATGCGCCTCCCAATGAACTACATTGTATGACCTCCCCTTGGCCATTCTCAATGTGGGGCATGGATGTAATCGGACCAGTAGAGCCCAAAGCAAGCAACGGACACCGATTTATCTTCGTCATGATCGATTACTTCACTAAATGGGTAGAAGCAGCTTCTTTCCCCAAAGTAACTCAGGAGATCATCGTCCGTTTCATTAGAAATAATGTTATTTGCCGATACGGGCAACCCGAGGTCTTAGTTTCCGACAATGCCAAGAATCTGAACAATGCCCTCATAAGGGAATTATGTGACCAATTTAAGATCAAACACCTCAATTCTGTGATTTACCGTCCTAAGATGAATGGGGGCAGTGGAGGCTGTAAATAAAAATATCAAGAAGATCATGGCGAGAATGTCTGCCAATCATCGGGGATGGTCGGATCTGCTACCTCTCACACTGCTGGCGTACAGAACGTCGGTGCGTACTTCTACAGGGGAAACCCCTTACGCTTTGGTATACGGAATGGAGGTTGTTCTGCCAGTTGAGGTTGAGATGGCGTCCCTCAGAATCTTGATGGATGTTTAGATAAACGAGGAGGATTGGATGCAAAGTCGGTACGACTAATTGGCCCTAATTGATGAAAGGAGGGTGGTTGCTGTTTTGTACGGTCAGTTATATCAGCAAAGAATCTCTCGATCGTACGACAAAAAGATAAGACCTCGGAAGTTCAAGAAAAATGACCTAGTACTAAAGAGAATCATGCCTTGTCAAGACGAAGCCAAAGGGAAGTTTGCCCCGAACTGGGAAGGACCTTTTGTGATTAGGAAAGTGCTGTCCGGAGGAGCCCTCATATTGCAAGAGATGGACGGTGAAGTGTTTCCACAGCCCATCAATTCTGACTCGGTGAAACGGTTCTACGCTTAAAAAAAATCATTTTCTCCTCTTTCTTTGAAGGACGAACTACGTAGGACCTGATCTTCCGACTTGTGGGAGTACGTAGGCAGCCATCGTGGCACGGTCCATTTCTTTACAAAATAATACTTTCTCTAACCGAAACTGATTCCCAACAGCCTGAAAAACCTTCCTATACCCTCAAAACCTTCCCAAAACCAGCCACCTAATCAGCTTCATCTCAAATGACATAACCCTAACCCAACCAAACAGTTAGCCGAAATCTAAGACTCAGTCCGATGAAATCAACAGGGTGTACGGCAATATCTGTCAAATCTCCTGTAGACACCCAACTTTTGCACTTCGTATACTAACCCTGACAGGAGGGAAAATTCGTCAAATGAACCGGCCTGCGGGAGCAAAGGATGGACAAGTACGAACACTCGACGCCACCGCGACGATTTATAACCGAAACCGACGTGACAACAAGGCTGTCCGAATTGAGCATTCCCGGAGGATGTGGCACGCCTCCCAGTAATTCCCGGACTGCAAAATACGAGCCTGTCGGTGAAAACCGACGTCATGACACGAGAATCGAGGCATAGCACGAAAATCGAGAAAGTCAAGCCAGCCAGCCGCGGATTGATCTCCGGCCAATGAGTGCGCCTTTTGAAAACACGGAACTCGAAACACGGAAACCGAAAATCAGCTGAGTGGAGGGGCGGCGGCCAGCCGCAGATCCATCTGTGGCTGGCTCTGGCCAGCCTATTTCAGCTCATCCGTCACTCAGCATACAGGAGGTTCGGAAGAAGAAAAAGAGGAGGTAGCAGCAGCTAGGGAGAAGAGGAAAAAACAGCAGAAATTTGCAAGAAAATAGAGAGAAAAGAGAGAAAAAAAGTGAGGAATTATATCTTTTATGTAAGGTTATATATCATATATTTTATACTCTACTCAATATACAAATTCATACACATTGTGAGGATTATTTGCAAGGTGAAAAGACCATTTCTATAGCAATTTTGGTATATCATTTTGTTAATCTTTTTGTCAATTGGGTTATGTGAAATGTAATTTTTCTTGTATATTGTTGTGGATACATGGATTAGGGACCATTAGTGAAGGTTCCCACGGAACGAAATGCTTCCTAATGACCCGAGGATGTCCATTTAGCGAATTAATTTAGCTTGTTATGGTGATTTATTGGGCCTAGTTTGTTTAGATTGCCATTTTAGGATATTGTGTTTGTTTGGCCATTTTGGATGTGAGCCTAGGAACGCGACCCCGTGGTCCAAATCCGATGATGGACATCTTTTGATATAAGTAGTAGAAGTGATGTAGTTTTCATTTGTAAGTATGTAATCGTCGGGCCTTAAAGCGACGCCAAGGCGAGAATCGTGTTTAAGGCCCCGTCATAGTGAAAATATGTGATTGTGGGCGTTCGGGGTTATTTTGATGGCTTACATGCCCGTGAATAATCCCCTACGCATTATTATGTTGGATTTGAATTGCAACACCAAAAAGGATTTCCAAGCTAAGCGATAAAGATTTTCATAAAATCAATCAAACTAGGTTAGTAGCATCACGAGGATAAGAAATTGGGGGTGCTAAGGAATGTTGATTTCTATCTTAACGAGAAGGCAAAAAAAAGAAATCGTTTTCAAACATAACAAAAAATTGTTTTATAAAAATAAATAATGTTTTATTAAATCCTTGTGCATAGGGTTAAAGAGATCCTAGAGGTTGCCCATCATTTGAGTTATGAAAGCAACGTATAGATCTCGATTCCTATTTTGACAAAGATTTAGAAAACTCTTGTTTTGCCAAAACGACACCTAATGCAATCTCACAGTTTTGATAATTAAAATCAAACATTTTCTCATAAAGCTTTCTCGTATAAACCGAAGGACATTCTAAAGCATTCCCAAAAGAAAAAACACGATTTTTCCAAAAACCCAATTGGTTTCTTCATACAAACTCATCACCACATTCACATAGGCACACACACACACACACGCACACATACACATTTCATGAATTAGAGGATAGGAAAGTATCAAGATTGCGGTAACCGTGTTTCACGGAAGTCGAGGGGTGCCTAACACCTTCCCCTCGCTTAAGCAAGCCCCCGAATTCTATGAATCTCGGTTTGGAGACCAATTAATTCGGAGTCACATATGAGCCAGCGATTTATAAAAAACGAAAACTCGGATGAGTTGGTACATCCATTTCAAATATACCAACTGGCGACTCTGATTAATTGGCTCATCATAAAAAACGATATTTGAAAACCCCGTCGACATTCATGCCGACCTTTTCCAAAAATCATCTAAACAAAAAGGGCTAAAATTGGAAAGGGTAATAATCACCGAAGAGGCGACATTCCCGGCGTCGACAGCTGGCGACTCTACTGGGATATTAGAGGGCTTAAGCCGCATTCAAATCTTGATGCTGTCCTATCCTTCAAAATTTATGAATGTGTATGTGCGTGCGACATTTCGACCTGTTTTACTTGCTGTTGTCTGAATGTTTGCTTTTGTCCAATGAATGATGAATTGAATTGAATAGCTTTACTTTAAAGAAATCATTTGCATGCGGTGAGGACGGTGAATGTGAATGTATGTTGAGAGAGTACCTCCTCCTGAGGCGAACCTGTCGGTTGCTTATTACTAAACTCGAAGGGGCTGCTCCCCGGAGATGGCTCAGGAAACGCACCACCCAAATCCGCTCCAATCGAAAGCACTCAGACGAGTAGATTGCGTAGATTTGGGGACCTTCATGCCGAAAAGCCCGTGAGAGTAACCTTAGGATAGGTCAGCCTCAGATTAACCCAACGCAGGAAAAGTCTCTTCATGCCCTTTTACGTTCGCGCGTATAAATGTCATAATCCCATGCAATATGCATATATGCCTCCCTTTCTGTCAAAAGAAAATACTAACCTCTATGTTTTGCAGGGAATAGCTAGGGAAGCATAATAATTCATGTCTATCAGTTATTATGGCATTAAAGGACTACTAACTTTCTATTTTACAGGGAAAGATTAAAAAACCATAAAAACACAAAAGTTACAGCTTTAGCATGCATCCATATTTTTCATTTCCCAAGACTAAACTTCAAACCGTTTTCCCTGTAGGATTGCTCCTCAAACGCGTTCGCAATCTAGGAGGGCCCAGGACTCTACATCTGAAATGGCCGATCTTCCACCTACTAATCCTGGTTCCATATCTCGTGAGGAATTTGATGATTTTAAGAAACAAATGTTGGAAATGGCCATGATGCTGAAGGAACAACTGCTACCTAGACAGGATCCACCTAAAGAGGATCCACCCCAACCTAAGGGCGAGCCAGTCGTTCCAAAGGCCATTCTTATACCTAACAGGACAGTGATTACTATCCCAGAGGAAGGAGACACTGACGACCTTCGGAAGAAAATGAAACAAATGGAGGAGACCATCCAATCTCTAAAAGGCATAGGTTCCCTAAGCAGGGTTAATTATTCAGATCTATGTGTCTTCCCCGGAACCAGATACCCGGAGAAGTTTAAAATTCCCGAATTTGAGAAATACAATGGGAAGGGGGATCCTTATACACATCTGAAAATATACATTGTGGAGCTTGGATCTTATGCAGAAGACGAGGGTCTAAGGATGCAACTATTCCAAAAGAGCCTGACGGGAGAAGCGAGAATCTGGTATGCCCGTCTTGATAATGCCCGGATCCACAATCTTCTTAACACAGTATAGCTTCCAGGCACAAATGGCCCCTGATAGATACCAAATGACGAAGATTAAGAAGCAACCAAAGGAATCTTTCAGGGATTATGCACAGCGATGGAGGGGTATGGCTGCACAGGTGAATCCCCCAATGAGCGAGTCGGAGATGGTGATGACCTTCGTGGACATTCAAGAGGCACCTTATTATGAGCGGGTTATATCGGGGATTGGAAGACCTTTTGCCGAGATGATTAAACACGGAGAAATGGTGGACATGGGGTTGAAATCTGGCAAGATTCGGGATTTCACGGCTTTGGAAACAGCTGCAGAGCAAATCCAGAGCAGAAACTATGGCAGCACTTCCCGTAGGGTCCAAAAGAAAAAGGAAGAAGATGTTTCCCTCATCCTGCAGGGATCATCTAGAAAGGCAGAAAACAATCCTCCAGTACAGGTGCAGAGAGTGGGGCCATCCCGACAGCCTAACTTCACTGATCAGAGGACGGACGGGCGAAGGAGATTCGAGACCTCGAAAAATTGAGTATTCACCCCACTCGGGGATCCTCTTGAGCGGGTGTTGGCAGTATTGATAGCCCAGAGGAAAATAGTCGATTTGGCACCCCCGAGTGACCCGAATGGAAGAAGATTTGACCCAAGCAAGAAATGCGCATACCATTCAGGTTCCCCTGGTCATGATACGTAGGAATGTTGGACGCTGAAGCACAGAATTCAGAATTTGATTGATAGTGGGGAAATTGTGGTAGAACAGCCAGACTCCCCAAATGTTAAAGTCAATCCCCTACCTAGGCATGATGGAGGGGGGGTCAACGTGGCGGAAGCCAGTGAAGCCGAGGGGCCGTCAAGGCTGAATTATGTAAAGAAAATTGATGAGATGATCAGCATGATAAGCGATCACGGGAGTACACGGGGAGCGCCAATTAGGTTGGCAGGTGTAAGCAGAAATATCATAGAGGGGCCTGTCAAGTTATCGGCTCCGAAACTTCTCACCCTCACAGCGAGACCGCAAATCCCTGTCCACAGTCTGAAAACGGTACCATGGAATTATGGGGGGGTGTCAGAGGAAGCGGCCAGTTGTGCTTCTGTAACAACAAAGAGGAATCCCTTATATCTTCCTGGGCGAGTCCTTGAAAGCAAAACGAAGAAAAATGAAGAGATATCCGAGGAGAAAGCCATGGAATTCTTGAGGAAGATGGATCATCCGGAAGCAAGAAGGATCCAGATATTAAGCGAGGAGTCAACCCTGACATCAATCATGGATTTGGTGTTATCGTCCAGTGATCACTGCAAAATTCTGGCGAAAGTCCTGGAGGAGGCATATGTTCCCAAAGAAATTAGCAAGGAAGGTTTCGGCCATCTGGTGGACCACCTGTTGGAAAGTAATGTAATATCATTCACAGATGATGATATCCCCAAAGAAGGAAGGGGGCATCGAAAACCATTGCATATTGCGGTAATCTTCTCAGGTTATATCATGAATGGGGTGCTGATTGATGGGGGATCGGCGTTGAATATCTGTCCCCTCAGTACATTGCAGAAGATGAACATCAATTCTAAACGCCTACGGGCCAGTCATGTGGTGGTACGAGCCTTCGATGGATCCCGAAGGGATACCATTGGGGAGATAGAATTGCCGGTGGAAATAGGACCTTGTACTTTTGATATCTCTTTCCAAGTCTTAGATATTGCGGCAAGTTATAACCTGTTATTGGGGAGGCCGTGGATACACATGGTCGGGGCAGTTCCTTCCACGCTACACCAGTAAATCAAATTTATCATCGACGGGAATCTGGTGACGATCTCGGTAGAGTGTGATGACCCTTCTCCTTCCAGGAGTGGCCTGCCCGTGATTAATGTGGATGAGTCGGCGGCACCTGCCAGTTTTCAGGCACTGGAAATCAGCACTCCCCACTACAGATGCCTGGGGGCTCCAGCCATGAAACCTAGGGTCTCTCCAGAACTTACCTTTGTTGCAAAAGAGATGATGAAACTGAAATTTCAACCTGGACAAGGGTTAGGAAAGAGCAGTCAAGGAATCACCGAGCCCATTCAACTACCCCATCAAATAGGCAAAGCAGGGTTGGGATATTGCGAAGGCGTAGCACGGAGACACCGTCAAGGCACGGCCCCGACTCGACTGGCCGGAAGTCCAATGACCAAGGTAAACAATGATCGAAGGACTAGCAAGCCTGTGATCGGGACAGGGGATGAAGAGATGACCCCCACAAGTGATGAGTCGACCAAGAGGGAAAGTTTCCTACAGGAGGTCGCGCAAAAGTTCGAAACCAGGTGCTATATCCCCGGACAGTTAATAAGCAATGAAGAGGGGAGGGATGTTGTCATGCCACCAGGAGCCCAACAGGATGTGCCTGTCATCGATTGGGCAGGGCTAATTATTCCTGAAGAAGGTAGGAAGAGGGACTCAGGCGATGTGGCCGTAGTCATCGGGGAAGTTTCTGATGTGAAGCCACCTTTCATCCAGCGCATTCCGTCTGATCTGACCATCGACAACTGGACAACAGAACCAGTGATATCCAAACAAGGGTAAAACACGGCATCAAGGTGGTAGACCCCAGAGGATGGGAGGATGAAGAAGTTCATTTTTTGTTTTGTATTTTGCATAATTATGTCGTTTCGTCATGTTATCTGAAAATGTGATCGTTGTGGAAAATGACTTATATATGACAAATATTTTGTTTCATGTCAGGTGTACCAATTTGAGTAATCCTTGCCTAACAAACGGTCTTTCAAATTTGAATGATGACTATGATTTTGATATTGAGCTGGATTTCGATTTAATGGGCATTGAGCAAGACGAGACAGATTACGACGACGCGCCTGATGAGATCAAAGGATGGGTCGAGGATAAACCCAAACCCAACTTAGACCAAACCATCACCATAGATATCGGAGCCCTTGACAAACCCAAAGAGCTCAAGATAGGGACAAACCTTACCCCTAGCCAAAAAGCAGAAATAACTGAGTTGCTAAGCCAGTATGAGGATGTCTTTGCCTGGTCTCATGAGGACATGATCGGATTGTCCACCGATATTGTGGTACACCAGTTTCCCATCAAGGAGGGTTTCAGGCCTGTCAAGCAGAAACTAAGAAAGTTGAAACCAGAGTGGAGCTTGAAGGTGAAGGAAGAGATCATCAAACAGTTCAGGGCTGGAATCATTATGGTGTCCACTTACCCATAATGGTTGTCCAATGTAGTCCCAGTGGTTAAGCCTGGAGGGAAAGTGAGGGTATGTGTCGACTATAGAGATCTAAACAAGGCCAGTCTCAAGGATAACTTCCCGGTGCCTTTCATACACATCCTGGTGGATAACACAGCCCAGTACGAAATATACTCTTTTGTGGATTACTTTGCGGGGTATCATCAGATAATGGTGGCGGAAGAAGATCGGAAAAAGACCGCTTTCATCACCCCTTGGGGCACCTTCTGCTATAGACGATTGGCTTTCGGTCTCACGAATGCGGGGGCTACTTATCAGAGAGCCATGATGGCCCTGTTCCACGACATGATGCATAAGGAGATAGAGGTCTACGTGGATGACATTATCGTAAAATCAAGGGTAGAATCCGATCATATAACCCATCTCAAAAAGCTTTTCGATCGGCTCAGAAAATATAATTTGAAGCTCAATCCGGCAAAGTATGCTTTCGGAGTGCAGTCGGGCAAGCTCTTGGGATTCCTGGTTAGTGATCGGGGCATTGAGTTGGATCCGGCGAAGATTAAGGCCATTGTGGACATGCCGGCACCTCACACGGAGAAGGAGATAAGAGGATTCCTTGGAAGAATAAACTTCATCAGCCGTTTCATATCCCACTTGACAACTACATGCGAGCCGATTTTCAAACTATTAAGGAAGGATGCTTCCCAAGAGTGGAATGAGCAATGTCAGAAAGCCTTTCAGACCATTAAAAAGCAGTTGACAGAGGCACCAGTGCTGGTACCCCCGAAGGATGGGATCCCTCTGTTTATGTATATATCGGTCAATGCCATTGCAATGGGATGTATGCTGGGACAGAAGAATGAAGCAGGTAAAGAGCAGGCCATCTATTACCTCAGCAAGAGATTTAGCCGATGTGAATAGAATTACACTCCCATCGAGAAGACTTGTTGTGCCTTGGCCTGGGCTGCAGGGAGATTACAGCACTACCTCCATGGGCATACTACGTACCTGATATCGAGAATGGATCCCCTGAAATATATCTTTGAAAGGCCCATGCTGAACTGTCGACTATCAAGATGGCAGTTAATCTTACAGCAGTTCGACATTGTATACGTAACTCAGAAAGCCATGAAAGGGCAGGGAATTGCAGATCAGTTGGCAGAAACGCCATCAGGGGGGATGGAGCCGTTAGAAACTCCTTTGTCGGGCGAAGATGTATTTTGGGTATTACACACGAAATGTGATGACGAGGGACAGTTCTGGAAGTTGTATTTTGATGGTGCCATGAATGCTGAAGGGGCAGGAGCCGGAGCAGTCCTGGTCTCTATCACCGGAGAGCAATACCCTGTGGCCACTAAATTGCAGTTCAGTAATTCGAACAACACAGCTGAGTACGAGGGATGTATATTGGGACTCCGTTTCGCCCGCGTTATGGGAGTGAAGAGACTAGCAGTGTTTGGGGATTCAGAGCTGGTAATCAAACAAGCGATCGGGGTGTACAACACTAAAGAGCTCCGGTTACTTCCATACCATCGTTGTGTTGTCCAATTGATGCGAGAATTTGAAGATATCGCTTTCCGACATATCCCCCGGGGACGAAATGATTTTGCTGATGCATTGGCAACTCTGGCTTCCTTAATCCACATAATCAAAAGCAAAGATGTTCCACAGATTGAAATAGCGGTACAGAATGCCCCAGCATATGAGGAGCATGTTGCAGTATTATCGGACGAGGTGGTTCTGCCAAAGCAGCCTTGGTATCACGACATAAGGGAATATCTGAGGGATAGATCCATTCCCGACCAGGCAAGCCGAACTGAGAGAATGAGAATTCAAAAGATGGCAATGAAGTTTTACCTGAGTGGGGATTCACTCTACAAGAGGGATGCTGGTTTGGGACTGTTGCAATGCGTAGATGAGACGCAGGCCCAAAGGATTATAGACGAAATACATGGTGGAGTGTGTGGGCCACACATGAGTGGACCGATGCTGACCAAAAAGATCTTGAGAACGGGGCATTATTGGTTAACACTGAAAGCCGACTGCGATGATCATGTCAAACGGTGTTACCAATGCCAGGCGCACGGTAATGTGATCCATACGCCTCCCAATGAACTGCACTGTTTGACCTCCCCTTGGCCATTCTCAATGTGGGGAATGGATGTAATCGGACCGATAGAGCCCAAAGCAAGCAACAGACACCGATTCATTTTCGTCATGATCGATTACTTCACTAAATGGGTAGAAGCAGCTTCTTTCCCCAAAGTAACTCAGGAGGTCATCGTCGGTTTCATCAGGAATAATGTCATTTATCGATACGGGCAACCTGAGGTTTTGGTCTCCGACAATGCCAAGAATTTGAACAACGCCCTCATGAAGGGATTATGCGACCAGTTTAAGATCAAACACCTCAATTCTGTCATTTACCGTCCTAAGATGAATGGGGCAGTGGAGGCTGCAAATAAGAATATCAAGAAGATCATGGCGAAAATGTCTGCTAATCATCGGGGATGGCCGGATCTGCTACCCCTCACCCTACTGGCATACAGAACGTCCACGCGTACTTCTACAGGGGCAACCCCTTACGCTTTGGTATATGGAATGGAGGTCGTTCTGCCAGTTGAGGTTGAGATGGCGTCCCTCAGAATATTGATCGATGCTCAGATAAGCGAGGAGGATTGGATGCAAATTCGATACGACCAATTGGCCCTAATTGATGAAAGGAGGGTGGCTGCTGTTTGACACGGTCAGTTATACCAACAAAGGGTCTCTCGATCATACGACAAAAGGATAAGACCTCGGAAGTTCAAGGAAAATGACCTGGTGCTAAAAAGAGTCATGCCTTGTCAAGACGAAGCCAAAGAGAAGTTTGCCCCGAACTGGGAAGGACCTTTTGTGATTAAGAAAATGCTATCCGGAGGAGCCCTCATATTGCAAGAAATGGATGGTGAGGTATTTCCACAGCCCCTAAATTCTGACTCGGTGAAGCGGTTCTACGCTTGAATCATCAGTTTCTCCTTTTTCTTTGAGGAACGAACTACGTAGGACCTGATCTCCCGACTTGTGGGGGTACGTAGGCAGCCATCATGGCACGGTCCGATTCCTTAAAAAATAATCCTTTCTCTAACCAAAACCGATTCCCAACAGCCAAAAAAAAAAAAAAAAACCTTCCTATACCCTCGAAACCTTCCCGAAACCAGCCCCTAATCAGATTCATCCCCAGTAACATAACCCTAGCCCAACCAAACAGTTAGCCAAAATCTAAGACTCAGTCCGATGAAATCAACAGGGGTGCGACAATATCTGTCAGATCTCCATCAAGACTTGAGAAAAGAAAGAAAGCGAAATGTCAAAATCATGGTCAGCTGGATAAAATGAGGATCCAATGAAAGGCAACGATACGACAAAAAAGGGAAAATGACTAAATTTAAATGCATGTCTACATATATAAGTCATTTTGTTACAAGATTTCTCTTTTGATAACCGATGAAACTAACATAGTCTATGCAGGAAATAAAATGATCTACAAATCTGCAACTAACTGAAGCAGGATGGATAAAGTGGTGGATAGATCTGAAGCATCTGCATCCCCTGCAATCTGCCGCCCCATCATGTCGATGCGATCCAATAAAGCGGTGGCTCGGCTAACTGTCTCAGAGTGAGCATCTATAACTGCCCTAGTCTGCAATACAATGGCGTCTCTGTCAATAAGGGCAGCATCTCTAGCCATAATAGCCGCATCTCTCTCAGCAAGAGCAGCATCCCTCTCAGCTGCAGTAGCAATCAAGGCCAGTCGGATCCGGCTATCCTCAGCAACCCGACTAGGGGCAGAATCCGCTGAGATGGAATGATCTGTGGTATCATCCGGGAAAATCACTCCGGAGTCATCAAAGGTCCCAGTCTGACTCAAACCAACCATATCCGAGTCTCCGCGCAACCATTGCACATAAGCGAACGTCTGGATGGGGCAACTGTCACTGTACTCGGCAAGGATCCTGCGAGACTAAAGATCATATACCCGCAGTAGATCTCTCTCTGTCTGGGATGATATAAGGAATCGGTAGGCAGTTGCGCCCGTGAAAAGGTGAAAATCCTGTGTCTGATCAAACTGCCCTGTGACCGCCAGGGGATGATAAGTCGTCACACCCCTTAAGCCAGCAATAGGGATGAAATCCAGGGTGGGCACGTGAGTTAAAAAACTCATAAAGGAGCAATAACCCGAATAGATCAGGAGATGAAAAGGATCCTCAATAACCGACAAAAATGTTGTTCAGGAGGCCGCATCAGTACAGCTCACGGGACGAAATGAAAACTGCGTGGCTATGTCATGGCTGAAGCAAAACCGTTGGCGACGAAAATGGCCGATGGGACTAAGATGACTCATAAACCACACATACAACAAAGTCGAGCTCCCTCTGAATACTCTACCTCGGAAAGACTGACAATATGAGGCGGACATATAGGTGTCGGCCAATAGCATGGGAATGATGGTGTGATCCTCCTGGAGGGCTCTAACGGCCGCAGTGACTCGCATATCCAACAGATCGAGTCCGGCCGGCAGATACAAAACTGAGATGACACAGGCCATCAAAACGTCTACTCTCAAAGCGCCCCAGCGCTCCTTAGATACGGAAAAGTCACCAGAGAAATGGCAAAAACTGTCAGGTGAGCCGAATCGGTCAATCAAGAAATAAAGGGGAACTAGATGGTCTGATGTGATCACCGATAGCAGAGCTGTCCTCCGCAACCCAGTAAAAGTCAAGAACTGACGGCGCATGGGACCAACTGTGACCCTGGCACAAGGACCGTCCAAAGGCAAACCAGTAAAGCGGGCATACTCCTCGAGAGTAGGGGTCATCTCCACTATCCCCAACCTGAACACCTGACGGGCAGGAACCCAGTGACCTAGAATACCATCTACAAAGCCTGCCGGCGCCGGAAAGGATAATAAGGACCGGAAATAGCCGAGAAGACCATCTGCGATAACCTTGTCGGCCGGCGATAAACTGTCCAACCAGCGGAGGAGACTACCGACCAACCCTGTGGGAGGAATGGGATCCAAACGTACCATGACATCTGGTGACGACATCTGTGAAAAATAGTATCAAAAAGACTGTACAGGGGTCATTCTCTATCCATAAATGAAAAGCATGCATCGTACAGTTAACAATAGAGCAATTGAATTTCATAAAGATAAAAACTGTGCATAAATAAACAAATGAATTCAATACAAAGTGTATGAAATGAAAAAAAAAAAATCTAACAGGTTCTGGTACAAAAGGCCTATCCTAGCCTGATCTAGTCAAAAGTGAGGTCATCTAAAAAGGCGGGATCCTCGAACTGATCCCCCGGAGTCGTCGAAGTCTGAGGCCCGAAGTTCATGTCAAGGATATATGGCTGCGCCGGGGCATCAGATGAGCTCGGGCCTGTGTCAAAACCCGTACTGTCAGGATCATATGCATAGGCATCCTCTGGGGTCCGACCTAGCACCCTAAGATACAACGATAGCTGCTCCACCTAGCGGGTCAGAGTGGCGATCTGCTCAGCATGAGTGGGACTCCGAACGCAAGCGGCCCAGTCAGTCATCATCACCGAGCCGGGGACCATATCTCCGAGAAAGAAGGTGGCCCGAGTCTGGGGACCAATGGTGCGGGGCACCCACCAGATACGAAAGGTCTCGCTCGTGCTGGGACCCGAAGAGAGCGTCTGGCCATCCTCCCCCGCGAGCATAATCTCCGAAGGCTGAGAATCCAACGGCCAGGAGGTAGTGAAAGGAAGGGAGTGCGGGATGCGGATCTCTCTAGTAACGCATCTGAATGCGCGCTCTCCCAGATACATCACCCAGCCCCCGACACTCTGCAAAGTAAGGCGGCGGGTGGAAAGTGCGAACTCCGGGCTGGAAGGATACCCATCTGTGAACCCCACAGCCAGATGCTCAGAAAGATAGGGAGTCCAGATGACCTCTGCAGCGGTGATCAACTCTAGCTGAATGCGGCAATGGGCAAAGCTGCCAGACACCGGGACCTCCTCCAGAGTGTTGTGATGCCACCGACGACCCCTGGGGTAGGTATCCAGGCCGAGGGTCGTGACAGGCCTCAGGCATGGAAGACGCTCGTAGGCTCAGAACTGTGAACAGAAACAAGGCAAGGCGTGAGTAACCGTCAAATGCAGAAAAGAGAGATGAAATGAAAGGAAGTACAGTAAGAAAAGAGGAAGAGAGGGCTCACCAGCAAGAAGTGGTAAAAGCCGAGCCAAGCATCTGTCTGTCCCTCCGAACGTAGACGAAGACCGTGGAGGAAATAAGCAAAGGTAAAGGACCCCTAGTCATAGTCACCGATCCGGTCTACATCCCTGACAGCTCCGACGATGCTAAAATGAATGGTAGAGGAGTTGTTCCCTAAGAAACAACCCCTCATAATGGTCAGGAACAGACGTCGCAGCAGAATATCACGAGTAGCTCGATCTGCTGGGAATGACGTCGCATATATGCCTCCAACGGCGTCAACATCCAAAGCTCCAGACCGAATGCTGCGGGCCTTAAAGACCCGGTCATCGGCAGTGAAACCCAGTAAAGCTCGGACCTCTGCTGGAGTAATATCAAGATCCAGAGGGACGCGGGATCCAGTGAACTCGATGCCCGTGATGTACCTCCAATCCCAGGGAGTCAGCACGACCTCACAGTCCAAAAGGTGAAGGGACTGGGTCTGGTGGAACCATCGCTCGGATAAAGCCCTCATATAACCCCAGGGGCACTGGCGGGGAATGATAGTGAAGAAATGACGAAAGCCCCAGGAATCCACCACCGCCCGGTAATCGCTATGCAGAGCTGTATAGAGGGAGTAAATGTTAAACCAGTTACCCCTCGGCTGAGTAAACTCGGGCACCTGTGGCAATCAGTAATGGGTTAGTCCAGATACGAACAGAAATTGAGAATAAATGCAGAGTAGAATTGAATATACCTCATTAGCAACAAGAGATGCTGAGGGGTGACGATTGAGATCCCGACCCAATAGATCGGGTATCTGCACAGAGGCGCCAGATAAAGCGCGATGAGGAGATGGAGCTGGTGTGCTGGAGGATGGCCCCTCTACCGCCACGTCCGGAAGAGCAGCCTCCTCAACATCAGGGTGATCGGGCCGGATGACAGCCTTCGCCAGTCGGCGAGCCTGGCGGGCCCGAGGCAAAGCAGGGATGGGTGCAACCCTACGGCGGCGAACCCGGCGATTACGAGATGGGTGACCGGATACGAGACCCGGCCCCGACAAGACGATCGACCGGATACGAGACCCGGCGATTACGAGATGGGTGACCGGATACGAGACCCGGCCCCGACAAGACGATCGACCGGATACGAGACCCGGCGATTACGAGACGGTCGATTAGAGGACGAAACCCGACGATTAACAAATGCGGTCAGGGATTGATACATTAACACCTTTACAAATGTTTTGCATGCTTTACATCTGGCGTCGCATCATAAGTTGTATGTGTTGCATCATCTATGTATTGTCATTCTTGTGCACTGTCATTCATGCATCGGGTGTCTATTTCTTTATCCTGTTCATTTCATTTAACATTTCATAAACATGATAAAGAGGGGCAGCTGTAGACACCCAAATTTTGCACTTCGTATACTAACCCTGACAGGAGGGCAAATTCGTCAAATGAACCGGCCTGCGGGAGCAAAGGATGGACAAGTACGAACACTCAACGCCACCGCGATGATTTACAACCGAAACCGACGTGACAACAAGGTTGTCTGAATTGAGCATTCCCGGAGGATGTGGCACGCCTCCCAGTAATTCCTGGACTGCAAAATACGAGCCTGTCGGTGAAAACTGACGTCACGACACGAGAATCGAGGCGTAGCACGAAAATCGAGAAAGTCAAGCCAGCCAGCCGCGGATTGATCTGCGGCCAATGAGTGCGCCTTTTGAAAACACGGAACTCGAAATACGGAAACCGAAAATCAGCTGAGTGGAGGGGCGGCGGCCAGCCGCAGATCAATCTGCGGCCAGCCGCAGATCCATCTGTGGCTGGCTCTGGCCAGCCTATTTTAGCTCATCCCTCACTCAGCATACAGGAGGTTCGGAAGAAGAAAAAGAGGAGGCAGCAGCAGCTCGGGAGAAGAGGAAAAAATAGCAGAAATTTGCAAGAAAATAGAGAGAAAAGAGAGAAAAAAAAAGTGAGAAATTATATCTTTTGTGTAAGGTTATATATCATATATTTTCTACTCTACTCAATATACAAATTCATACACATTGTGAGAATTATTTGCAAGGTGAAAAGACCATTTCTATAGCAATTTTGGTATATCATTTTGTTAATCTTTTTGTCAATTGGGTTATGTGAAATGTAATTTTTCTTGTATATTGTTGTGGATACATGGATTATGGACCATTAGTGAAGGTTCCCACGGAACGAAATGCTTCCTAATGACCCGAGGATGTCCATTTAGCGAATTAATTTAGCTTGTTATGATGATTTATTGGGCCTAGTTTGTTTAGATTGCCATTTTAGGATATTGTGTTTGTTTGGCCATTTTGGATGTGAGCCTAGGAACGCGACCCCGTGGTCCAAATCCGATGATGGACATCTTTTGATATAAGTAGTCGAAGCGATGTAGTTTTCATTTGTAAGTATGTAATCGTCGGGCCTTAAAGCGACGCCAAGGCGAGAATCGTGTTTAAGGCCCCGTCATAGTGAAAATATGTGATTGTGGGCGTTCGGGGTTATTTTGATGGCTTACATGCCCGTGAATAATCCCCTACACATTATTATGTTGGATTTGAATTGCAACACCAAAAAGGATTTCCAAGCTAAGCGATAAAGATTTTCATAAAATCAATCAAACTAGGTTAGTAGCATCACGAGGATAAGAAATTGGGGGTGCTAAGGAATGTTGATTTCTATCTTAACGAGAAGGCAAAAAAAAAGAAATCGTTTTCAAACATCACAAAAAATGGTTTTATAAAAATAAATAATGTTTTATTAAATCTTTGTGCATAGGGTTAAAGAGATCCTAGAGGTTGCCCATCATTTGAGTTATGAAAGCAACGTATAGATCTCGATTCCTATTTTGACAAAGATTTAGAAAACTCTTGTTTTGCCAAAACGACACCTAATGTAATCTCACAGTTTTGACAATTAAAATCAAACATTTTCTCATAAAGCTTTCTCGTATAAACCGAAGGACATTCTAAAGCATTCCCAAAAGAAAAAACACGATTTTTCCGAAAACCCAATTGGTTTCTTCATACAAACTCATCACCACATTCACATAGGCACACACACGCACACATACACATTTCATGAATTAGAGGATAGGAAAGTATCAAGATTGCGGTAACCGTGTTTCACGGAAGTCGGGGGGTGCCTAACACCTTCCCCTCGCTTAAGCAAGCCCCCGAATTCTATGAATCTCGGTTTGCAGACCAATTAATTCGGAGTCACATATGAGCCAGCGATTTATAAAAAACGAAAACTCGGATGAGTTGGTACATCCATTTCAAATATACCAACTGGCGACTCTGATTAATTGGCTCATCATAAAAAACGATATTTCAAACTCCCGTCGACATTCATGCCGACCTTTTCCAAAAATCATCTAAACAAAAAGGGCTAAAATTGGAAAGGGTAACAATCACCGAAGAGGCGACATTCCCGGCGTCGACATCTCCATCAAGACTTGAGAAGAGAAAGAAGGCGAAATATCAAATTAGGTTATTAGCACCACGAGGCTTAAAATTGGAAGTGCTAATGAATGTCGATTCCTATTTAAACGAGAAGGCTAAAGGAAAAATCGTTTTCAAACGTCACAAAAATGGTTTTATAAAAATAAATAACGTTTTATTAAATCTTTGTGCATAGGGTTAAAGAGATCCTAGAAGTTGCCCGTCATTTTATTTACGAAAGCAACGTATAAGTCTCGATTCCTATTTTGACGAAGGTTTAAAGACTCTTGTTTTGCCAAAAACGACACTTAATCTCACAGCTTTTGACAAGTAAAATCAAACTTTTCTCATAAAAATAAAGCTTTCTCGTATAGGCCGAAAGACATTCTAAAGCATTCTCAAATTAAAACACGACTTTTTCATAAAAACCAAATGGTTTTTTCATGCAAACTCACCACAACATTCACATAGGCACACACGCGCGCACACACACATTTTAAGAATTAAAAGGATAGGAAAAGCATCAAGATTGCGGTAACCGTGTTTCACGGAAGTCGGGGGGTGCCTAACACCTTCCCCTCGCTTAAGCAAGCCCCCGAACTCTATGAATCTCGGTTTGCAGACCAATTAATTTGGAGTCACATATGAGCCAGCGATTTACGAAAAACGAAGCTCGGATGAGTTGGTACATCCATTTCAAAATATACCAACTGGCGACTCTGGTCAATTGGCTCATCATAAAAAACAATCTTTCAAAAACCCCGTCGACATTTGTGCCGACCTTTTCCAAAAAATTATCTAATAAAAAGGCTAAAATTAGAAAGGGTAATAATTAGCATAGCAGCGATCTTCCCGGCGTCGACACGCACGACACATACGTCACTAATCCGTCCAAACCAATCAAATCAAATCAAATACTGGGTCGACCCATACGTATCCTAAATAAATATATCAAATGGCCAAAGCTCACACACCAGAGCATACAAAAGGATACGCCATGGACTGATCACACCGCCACGGAAGGTGTCATGCCCCGGTGTCAAGAGGACATGCCTGTGGTACCCCCACAAGTGGTTAGCTCAAGTATACCATAAGGATCAAACTACAAAATGTAAGACAAAAGGGGTTCAAATCACAAGGCTTACATGACCATCTCCAAATGATATCGGATTATTTCAAATACGAACATATTTCACTATCACAAGATACCAACCATCAAAATAATTTAAAGAGTACAAATACGAATTCTAAACGCCAAAAGGTAACCATCATATGAATTTCACAAGAAACAATTATATGAAATAATAACGAAATTCGAAACGAGGAACAAAACGAATTAATTAACTTTCACAAGAATATCGCTGAATGAGTACGGAATCCATACCTGATACGCAAAATCACTTATAGCACACTCCATAAAATCTTATTCTCAAATGCCAACGATATCAAATACGAAATGTTATTCACCACCTAAACACATCCACCTCGAATTAAATATAATCCAAACTAATAATTCCAAAATAATTCGTAATTCATTCAAGGTGTCTTTAATTATCGCCTTAAATCAATTATTAATACTCCAAAATTTTATGTTCCAAATATAACCTTTTAAATTCCTTTTGCCCGATTTAATAAAATAAAATTTTATTACAATTCTAATTATCAACAACATGATATTGTTCAATTAATTATTAATTAAATTCTAAAACTTTTACTAGTAATTAAGTGATTTAGTCCGAATTAATATACAAATACTTAATACAATTTATAAGTTACATTTTAGTTAGCTATTTATTTAAGTATTATATAGATATATTTATATACTAATTTTACTGATTCATTGGTATTCCAAAATCCTGATTGATTTCATACATCTTGTCCACAAGTCACATATATATATTATTAATTAACTACAAACCTACGATCTATTTCATATCATTATTATATAATAGTATAAAACCACTTCTAGTATTTTTATTACTTTAATCCAACACATGATTCCTACCATGAACAAAATTTGGGTATATGACTTTGCACTCAATTGAAATTGAAATTACTTATTTACAGTGATGTTCTTTATTCCAATGCATATATAGCTAATATAATATGTGACTAGAATCTTGTATGCGGATTCATTTTCATAATCTTAAATTATTTCTCATTATTCCATTATTCCATATGCTGCTCGTACAAGTTATCAAAATATATCAGAATAAAGCCTTTTTTAAAATTATTCCATCACATTCTTCCATTTTACAGTTATATTAATTCAATTAACTCTGGAATTGTTATTACTATTGAAATCATTTTTAATGAATATACACAATGAAAGTAAAACTCGCAGTTATGGTCAAACTTGTCAAATTTCCTTCCACTTGTTTCTTTCCAGCTTGTTTCTTGATCAAATAGAAGAAGTCTCTTTTAGTCTTTCAGTATATATAAGTGGAAGGAGAGAGAAAGGATAGAGAGAAATGAGAGATGGATTATATATAGAGAGAGAGAGGAAGCGTAAAGGTTTTAGAGAAATGAAAAGCCCTTTGGTAGATGAAAAGTTGGGTAGGTGAAATGTTTGTTTATTTGTTTATTATTTTATTTTATTTAAATTTTTTTTAACCTGGGTATTACATCAAACATCTTAGCAAGCTGGTTCAGGCTCATAGTCTCATGGAGTTGTAAGATGCCGAGCAGGTGAAAATGTAGTTCCTGAGAGCCTCTTTCTTATCTTGGCCTTGAGCATCTCAAGAACATTATCTAGATCTGATCAGCCTTCAAACATCAAGGAACTTGATAACTTCGTAGGACTTCCGGAAGCTAGTCACTCTTGCAAAGAGCCCTAGTGGCTACCAATACATGATTATAACGGCATAAAATAATCAAATTTGAGTCGAAAAAAATATACTTATTTTACACTATTATAATCATGGTGCTCCACAACCTTAAATTAAATAAAGGTTTACATATTGTCATATTTTCACATGATCTTTGCATCCATAGGGTTAAATTGTTGAGTGAAGATCAAAACCACTTTGTATTTAAAGTGATTTAAAACAAATTATGTAAGGTCAATCTCAGATATATTTTACTCCAAATAAACACAAACTCTTGCACAAGCATGAGAAAAAATAAAATAAAAAAAGCGGTGAAGAATTGAGAGCTTTAAAGGTACTCCATTATGGAAAAATGAAGCATTGGGACTTTGGAACCCAAAAAATGTTACAGTTATTTTCCTTTACAGACAAGTAAAACCTCAAAAAATGTCATTTCATATTTCACTAGCAGATGCCCTACAATTAAATTGTGTTGTGCAAATGAATGGTATAAAAAAGAAAGACTGCAAAAAATCCTACAACTTATTCCTCAACTTCCAACTCCAAGTGAAAATTGTAGTGCTGCTGTATGAGACAAAATCATTTTCTCCCAAAATAATTTTGGCAAAATGAATCACTTCAGTGTAATTGGACTTCTACCTGCAGTTGTTTCTCTACACAAGTTGGTTGGAGTCATAGCCTATGAATTATAATGGTTTTCCGAGCGGAGGAAAGCACCCCTCTTGACGACAAGCTCGCCTCCTCTAAAACCTTGAGTTGGAGTTCCGAAGGATAGTCCCTCATACATCCAATTCGCGGCCCAGCTCCTGTTGTCCATTTACAAGATAGCTGATGTGCCAACTGATACGACTTCATTCCTTTATGCGAGTTTATTCTTTGTATGATCTTTTCTTCAGGGACAGGCTCTTCATATTCTTCTTCACCTTCATCAAACAAATTACTCTTAGAAAACATAAACTCTATATCCGAGAAAAGTTCCTTTGGCATTGCATATTTCATTCTCGTCCGATGAATTGTCCATAGGGATAGGGATGTATTTAATTAGGCCCCGTCTGTTGTTCCATCTTCTTAAACATCTCAAACAAATCCTCCCTTTTCGGGATTTCAAGTGTGGTTAATTTTGAAGAAAATCCTCGAGCCCGCCTTGGTAAAAGGGGCTGCAAATGTTCTGCGTCATATACTCTTCCTCGTGACAGTCCGAGGTATTTCCCCGATCACAACATTCACCACATGTCGTCCACTGGTCGTGTGTGAAGGTCCAGGAACAATCATAAGTGCAAACTGTCCCTTCTTATACTGGTTCAAATTCCCCTTTTGTACTTGCTCTTCAAGGAAATTCTTCAGGGCCCAACAATACTCCGTATCATGGCCATATATGGTCCTCATGATACTTGCAATTTTTGTTTCTATTTTGTTTTTCTGAGGGTTGAGGTAATTTATCCAATCGGGTAAAAAAATGGTTTGCCTTTGATTTCTTCAAGAATGGTAGTTCGGGATTTGTTGAGGGGAGTGTATTTCTTCTTCTTTCTTCCTCACAATGCCATCACCATTGTCCCCTAGTTTGTCTTTCTTTCTATTCGAGCTCTTTCCAATTTTGCCATTACCTCCTCCTCCTCCTCCTCTGTTTCCATTTCCATTTTTACCATGATCCTCTTTCTTATCTGAGCGAGGGTACAGCGCTCGAAAAGCTTCCTCAGTAACATTCGAGATATTCAATCAATATAAATAAAGTTTATAAATATATATTTAAATTTTAATGAGAATTTTATTGCAGTTTTTTTATTAAAAAAAACAACCAAATGAAATAATTTTGTACATGAGATTTGGAAAGGACAAGTTAGTAGCTTTAGGAGGATAAAGGTCAAGAGTTTTTTTTTTTATTATTATTACTAATTCGAAGGCTCAAGAAGACTTTAAGACAACATATCATGTGCATCATATTTTTTGTGTTAATGTCATATGTAATATTTAATAAGTAGACCTGACAATTTAAGTTGAAACTATCTAGTTAATCAAAACTACTTTGGTTGATTAACTAATTCTTATATTACGGGTTAATTTTATTTTGGACCCATATTATGAATTAAAAATATGGACTAAAACTAGTTTAACTAATTTTGACCCATGTTAATAACACATCCCGCCAGGAAGGCTCTCTCTTGAGTAATGAACTTTAACGTGAACCATCTGCCTCTCATTATTGAGTTTTTATTCAATTACTCCACTTGTCTCTTGAGTTCTGTCTAATATTTAGACGTCATATAGTACTATATGTATAGTAATTCATTTCAAATGAAATGGAGAATCTCCATTATTTGTACATTCCTCATCATCTCTCTCTCCCATCATCATGATGTCACATTTCAACACATTTTAAATTTAGACCATGAAATGTAGAGGATACTAATTCCCGAATTATATACACACCCACAAATCCACACCATAACCATAACACAGACATGTTTTTATTTTTTATTTTTCTATTTATATATATATATATATATATATATATAACCATAGACATGACTAGACATTGAATATTAATTAGCCCTTTTTTCTTAATTTTTTTTATTTAATCATAATAAATAAAGAAATTAAAAACCAACTGAATCACTAGCTACTAGTTCTATTTTCTTTTTCTTTTTAAAATTTGAAAGAAATATAAAATGACTGAAGATAATGGTTTATTATATTATTTAGTAGATAAATATATTATTAAATAGATAAATATTAATTATGATTTTGAGAAGATAATTGTAATTATAGATTATTAAATATTTATTTAAATAATAAATACTGAATTATATGTTATAGGTTACTTCGATCAATTATTAAGCTAAACATTTGAATAGAGAGCATTTTTATTTAGTTATATTTTTGTGAAAAATAATTATTTTAATTTTATTTAAGTTTAATGGAATTCTATATTAATGTTTAAATTTCCAAACTCTTCAACGCCAACTCAATTGGCGTTGTGGCCATAGGCCCATAGCCTAGAAACCTCAACCAATTAGATGTAACTGAGAAAGGTGAACGTGATTTTGGCCATTTTTAAAAAATACTCTTTCCCACTAGTACATGCGGTTGGAGTACAAGAAGACTTTGGAAAAGTCTTCTATTCGAAATAGACAAGTCAACTGCAGTATTTTTTGAAGTCTTCCGATGGAGGTTCTTGTTGCAGAAAACCATTCCAAACTGTTTAGTAATCAATTGGAGAAACAATGGCCTCCTCTTCATCTTCTTCTTCAGAGATTAATAACGAACTAATTGATAATGGCAAGCTAACAACACCTACATTATCATCAGAGAAAATTATTGAAATGGGTAATCTGACCGCATCAGAGATCACTAATGAAATGGGTAAGCCGTATATAGCAACATATCTGTCTTTTTCAATAATTAAGAGTTAGTAGTAGTATTGTCTTACAAATTTTACAACTTTATGTTCCTGGATGTGATGAAAATGGAGCATTTGGAATTAGTTTTTAGCCCTTTATGCTTTTTGTTATTTGTAGCTCAACTGTTTGATAAAATGCCTGTTAGATTTGTAACTTAAGGAGAATATATAGCCCAATGCTAATTATTCAATGTAGGATGTGGGTTCATTTATTATCTATTCAGATTTCAGATATTTAATATACATTTTGAATTCAATTTTTGCATTAGGATATTGGTGGTGTTTGTGATTTCATCTGAATATTGAAATTTATAATCAGGGGGAGGCGGGGAAGGAGAAGGGAATTTAAACTACTACTTGCCCCTTCATCGATCAATATGCAATGACGATTGGTACGGTGTTAGAGACTTTTTGGAGACGAACCCAAGTGCTGTTACAACCCCAATTACAGCGGAGGGAGAGACAACACTTAGCTTAGTCTCTAAACAAGGGAAGAGGTCAAATTCTCTTCTGGAGAGGTTAGTAGAGTTTATGCCAATGGAGGCACTAACTCAGCCTGACTACACAGGGAATACAGCCCTTCACGCAGCTGCAGTGCTTGGCAATGTTCGCGGAGCCAAGATACTTGTGATGAGAGACCCTGAATTGCCCAATATTGTCAATTCTGATGGCTTTCTGCCTCTCCACTTTGCAGCTACCCATGGCCATAGAGATGTAATGCTTTTCCTCTTGAATGTGACAAGAGATGCAGTGGAGCCAAACCCATTTGAAGGCGAACCTGGTGCTATGCTTATGCGATCTGCAATAAATTTTAGATTCTATGGTAGGTAACTTTTATCAATTGTATTTCAATATAAATCAGCTTTGATTTAGGAATAGGACTTCTAAATTGGACATGTTACTCTTAAGCTTATCCAAAGAGTTGGTTCAATACGGTTGAATACTCCCTCCGTTACAAAATATACGATCAATATTTGACTTTTTGAAGTCAAATTGAAATACTTTCAAATTCAAAATTGATTTGAATCCATTTTATTCTATATAAAACAACTATGAAAATAGTAAGCTATCTAAACAACACTACTAATTACAAGATTTATTATTTTCAAAAGTTAAACGGATCATGTCTATTTTAAATTTGAAAATACCTCAAACTGACTTTAAAAAGTCAAACTTAATCTTATATTTTGGAATCGAGGGAGTAATTTTTTTCTACATATTTTTTGTAACTCAAATTAAATTTTATGAATGTGGCCATTCTGAAAGGGATTTTAAAACAATAAAATAGCTTTTCCAATACAAACAATGTCGAATTCCTTTAACTAACCACAAAATTCTGATTTTGAATTCATATCCCATGAGTGCGCTTTCCCAAACAGAGTTACTAATGATCAAATCCAACTAAGAACTGCAACATGTAAATATCTTTCTTCTAACATTACTTGATGTTTCAGATGTTGCTCTACATCTACTTCAACGCTATCCCATGTTGGCTTGGCAGCAGGGCTTTTCCCCTTTAGAAGTAATAGCTCAAGAGCCTTCTGCCTTTACAAGTGGATTGAAATTGGGCTTTTGGCAGCGCATAGTCTATTCTTGTCAGTAATCTTCTTACCTTTTTCACTTTGTTAGAGAGTATCCATACTACCTTATATGTTTATTAAAATTTTAAAATTCAGTTCCTATTTCATATGCTTTAAGGGAGGATGCAAAATATTTGTCTTTTACCCCTGACTTTTGTTTGATTTTATAGCATTTATTTACTGCAATATACAAACAGTGGCAATTAGAGCTTCTAAAATCATTGTTATTCGTATATTTCGATACGCAATATGTATGTTATCATATGTTGAAAGTGAGAAAGTGAGAGTGTTCATGTAATAGAACAAATAAGTATAAGGAATAGGAATAATTCCATTATCTAATATTACTCTCTTTCTTGTTGTATTTACATAGCATTACATTGGTTTATATAGGAAATAAGATAGCACACAATATAGGAAAACATGGAGAGGATAACATGGGGAGGAAAACATGGAAACATGTTTTCCCACCTAACATATTCTAACACTCCCCTCAAATGCAACTTTACATAGAAGGGACAAACTAAAGTGCATTTGACAAAAATATGAAGAAAAAATTGCAACAACATAAAGGAGCCATCATGACTAGCAAGCAGCTGAAGAACATGAGGAAAGCGCCATGGAAAGTGAGCTGGAATCTCCAAGAAGCAGCCAACGCCGAGAACCAATGTTGCCCCCATGTGAGACCCAAGTTGCACAAGCCAACAAAGAACAAACCGAAACGAAGCGAAAAACCATACGGCTGCGAATGAGCATGACGTAGCATGAACAACCCCTCATGCAACCTAGACCATATCATATCTCATACCTCATATCTCATATCTCATATCTCCCCCTCAAATGCAGCTTTATATAAAAAGGACAAAATAAAGTGCATTTGACAAAAAAGGAGGACAAAAAAAAGAAAGGAAAAAAAAATCAGAAAGATGTAAACAACATAGTTGCAGATTCTAACCAATTCAGACCCGGGACCATGTTGGAAGAGACATCAACAATGGATTCCATGTTGGAAGAAACATCAACAATGGGTAACATATGGGAAGAAAGCATAGCAAATATGGTGCATCAAAGAAGAAAGCTGGAAAACAGCCAAGGACCAGCAAGAAAACCAACATGGAGAGCTGCTGGACACTCGAGAAGCGGCTGAAAATCAATGGATCACCGCCGTAAAAAGGTCGCCGGAAAAGTTGTCGGAAAAATCGCCGGAAAAGTCGGCCACTGCAGATGGAAGGAGGAGAGAGAAAAGGCACGCTGGAAAAGTCGCCGGATAAAGGTCGCCGAAAAAGTTGCCGGAAAAGTCGTCGGAAAAAGTCGACCACTGCAGATGGAAGGAGGAGAGAGAAAAGGCACGCTGGAAAACTTGTCGGAAAAAGGCGCCGGAAAAGTTGCCGGAAAAGTCGTCGGAAAAAGTTGCCGGAAAAAGGATCAAGCTTTGATACCATGTTGAAAGTGAGAAAGTGAGAGTGTTCATGTAATAGAACAAATAAGTATAAGGAATAGGAATAATTCCATTATCTAATATTACTCTCTTTCTTGTTGTATTTACATAGCATTACATTGGTTTATATAGGAAATAAGATAGCACACAATATAGGAAAACATGGAGAGGATAACATGGGGAGGAAAACATGGAAACATGTTTTCCCACCTAACATATTCTAACATCATACAATATATACAAGAGCAATTCGATACAGCATTGCTAGTGTAGACAAGGTATCTCGCACGCATCTTACAATATGTCGCAAAAAAATAATAATTAAGTATTTGAGATCAATATTGCATAAGTTGGGGGGGGGGGGAGGTGGAAGGGAGATATTGATGAGGATATATATAAGCAACATAATTAGAGCAGGATGGCTGAAGTGGCATGGTGCATTTGAGTTGTTAGGCAATCATAAAAATCCCAGTCAAGTTGAAGGTTTTATAGGACGGCAATGAGACCAACAATGTTATGTGGGACTAAGTGTAGGGTGACCAAGAAGCAACATGTACATAAGATGGGAGTGGTTGAAATGAGAGTGTTAGGGTAGATGTGTGGCCATACAGTGTTGATTAGAAACAAGGACATTCAAAAGAAGGTTAAGTTGACATTAATTGGTTTGGGCAATATCCTGTGTTTACTTGTAGACGAAGAGCAAGAAGAGGAATCTTTATCAGAAGGAATATATAAGAAGAGGGATGGTGAGACAAAATTACTTGGGAGAAAGTTGTAAAAAGAGACTTGAAAAACATAATATAACTGAAAATATAACCTATCATAAGACTGAGTAAAAGAGGTTAATCCCCATTATGGGCCAAGTAGGGTGAAACACCTTGTGTTGTTTATACTATTATTTTCATAATTTTATTTTTGTTTTATTATTATTATTTTCCTTTCTCTTGTCCCCCATTTTCTTCTTTGTTTTCTTTTTAGCATTATATATATATATATATGTGTGTGTGTGTGTGTGTGTGTGCGCGCGCGGGCGCGTTTTTGTGTATGTGTATATATGTATCTTTCTATATGTGGATGTGTTTTTTATACTATTTATAACCTTTAATTTCTATTCTTTTAGTTTATTTTTTAAAAATCCTCTTCTTCTGTTTTTATTTTATCCTTTTCATTTTCTCTTGTTTCTACTCATGTTTACATATGGGATTCATTTTCAACCTACCCAAACTATTTCGGGATGAAATGTATTGTTGGGTCTTTAGTTCATACGATAACGATACAATTTTAAGTTAGAGACAGGAGTGATACGAGTCAAAACAACACAGTAGAGCCTTCTTTTTCCAGACAAGAGGTGTTCACTCATTTTATACAATATGCCTTAAAATAAAAGAAGTGACGGTTAGAGAAGAGAAACTCTTCTTTCTTTTCTTTCACTTTCTTGTCAAAAGTACGAAAATATTTTGGCCAAAATAATACTTGCTCTTCTTTTCTTTTTTTTTTCTTCACTAACTAAAACTCCAAGACACACCTTTCTTCGGTTTTCGCTTCTTTTCTCTCTTTAAGAAAAACTGACATCTCCTAATTTTGTTCTCTCTTCTTTTCTTTTCTTTTTCCTCCAAATTAAAACTCTTAAGACAGGGACTAATTTGACATTTAACTTTGTTAGAAATAAAATAGATGTATTGAATAGTTGTTATCTTATTACAAAGAACACTAAAGCCTTTATATATAGGCTACAAGTTGAGTAGTGGCCAATTATGTGTGGTCACCAAGTATGTGTGGGCACCAAGCATACTTGGTGACCAACTTCTAATAATAGTATACTCTAATAATAATAATAATATATTCTAATACTCCTCAAGTCGGAGCATGGATATCAGTCATGCCCAACTTACTACAGATAAAAGATATTCTAGTAGCTCCCAAAGCTTTTGTGAACACATCAGCAAGCTGATCTCCGGTCTTCACATGATTAGTAAGGATAATTCCTGCTTGAATCTTTTCACGAATGAAATGGCAATCAACTTCATATGCTTAGTTAGTTCGTGAAACACTGGATTAGATGCAATGTGAAGAGCTGCTTGCTTATCACACCATAATTGCATAGGAACTATGTCACTAAACCCTAGTTCAGTTAACAAATCTTGTAACCATAGTAATTCACAAGTTACATGAGCCATTGCCCTTTGATCAGATTCTGCACTAGATCTGGCCATAACAATTTGCTTCTTACTTTTCCATGAGACAAGATTTCCTCCAAAGAAAACACAATATCCAATAGTGGAGCGTTTATCGGATGGCCCCATTGCCCAATCCGCATATGAAAAACCCTAGATACGCAAGTGACCATGATCTTGAAAGACTAAGCCTCTCCTAGGTGCACTGATGTAGGACAAGGTGGAAAGAAGAAATAAGGGTACCTATCTCCGCGAAGAATCAGTAAAGAAACACACACAAAAGCACATAGCGTTAATCTCGAATCAATTCATATTCATAATCTCCCAAATAATGAAATATTCCAATGCTTAAATAAAAAACCCAATACTTGTCGACTAAGTAAAAACCCTAATTTAAAAAGGAAACAATCTCCTAATTAAAATCTACTATTATACTTAAAAACTTCTAATTAAAATCTACTAACATAATTAAAACTCTCCTAGAATATCCTAGTATCCTACTAAAATAATTACATTAATAATCCAATATTTATCTCTAAATAACAATACAAAATTAATAATAAACTTCTTGAATTTCTTCTTCCGTACCGCATCATTCTCCTCGCCTTTGAAAAAAACTCGTCCTCAAGTTTTGAAATATCGAAGAATAATAAACCACAGTCCGAGATATGCCTTCCAACAAGACATGCGCATCAGATGTCTCTTGAGCACAATTTTTGGGAATAACATTGATACAAGCAAGAAACTAGATGTCGCTTTGGACTTGAATACATAATTTGGCATAAGAAAGTCAATATGTTCTACCTCAATTGTGCCTTTTTTTTGTGTTCAACTTCTTGGTCAACATGGTTCACCTCTTGCACTGCACTTCCTTTAATGCAAACTACCTTTGAATGTTCAACTGATACAACATCCTTAACTCCAGCCACTTTAAGATCCTCACAAGTTGCAACATGTCGAAGTTCTTGTTCTTGAAGAGTCTCACTGACTCCTTGTTTTATTTGTAGGATCTGGTGTCATAGCTTTGACATTTGTGTTGATTCCTTGACCATGTGCTGGAATTGCGGCGATGGATTTTGAGATATTTGCCGGATTTGCTATAAGTGCTGCAATGGATTTTTCTATTCTTCTAAGACGGTCCTCCTAATTATAAGTCACCATAATTGGAAAAAAATTATAGACTTGTTTTTTTTTTTGGGGGGTGGGGGGGTTCTAGGGCTTAGGTGCAGAAAGTATAAAGAAATAGGGGCTGAATTCAAACTAATTAAACTTCAGGGGTTGAATGGAAAAATTCAGAAACTTCGAGGGCTAAATTGAAATTTTTAGAAACCTTGGGGTACCAAAATATAATTTGGCAGCAGAATCTTGTGCAGTACTGTAGCAGCAGCGTTATTTTTGTTTCTTCCAATTTTGGGATAAGTTTGAGACTACGTTGTCGTCTCGGATATTGATGTCGATTCTCCAGCGAACTTCGACAATTGGTGGTGGCCAGAAAATTAGGGTGGGAAGGAATTGGGTGAAATCAAAAGATATCAGGAATTTTGGCTCTTGATACCATTATGATGTAGGACAAGGTGGAAAGAAGGAATAAGAGTACCTATCCCCGCAGAGAATCGGTAAAAAAACACACAAAAGCACACAATTTTACTTGGGGACTAAATAAAAACCCTAATTTAAAAAAGAAACAATCTCCTAATTAAAATCTACTACTATAATTAATACTTCTAATTAAAATCTACTACCATAATTAAAATCTCCTAGCATATCCTACTAAAATAATTACATTAATAATCTAATATTTATCTCTAAATAACAATACAAAATTAATAATAAACTTCTTGAATTTCTTCTTCCGTTCCGCATCATGCACCCTTGAGATACTTTAAAATACGCACCACCGCATCCTAGTGGGAGGTTCGAGAAGTAGATAAGAATTGACTTACTACATTGACAGGAAATGCAATATCCGGATGAGTGACAGTAAGATAATTAAGCTTTCCCACCGATCTTCGATACCTTTTCGGATTTTCTAATAGTTCTCCCCTTGTAGTAGTTAATTTCTGACTAGAATCCATTTGTGACAACCGGACGGGAGCCAAGTGAGCCAGTTTCCTCAAGTAGGTCTAAGACATTTCATTTGGGAGAGAAAAATGCCCTTGCTGGATTGAGCAACCTCAATGCCCAAAAAATATTTTAAGCGACCTATATCCTTGGTCTCAAACTGCTGCATTAAGAAAGACTTGAGATCATTGATGCCCTGTGTATCATCTTCTGTAATTACAATGTCATCGACATAGACAAGCAATAAAATTCTCCCAGCATGACTTTCACGATGAAACATACAATGATCATTAGTGCACCGTAGTAAGTTAAACTTAACTACAACCTCTGAAAATTTTCCGAACCACGCCCGAGGTGATTGTTTGAGACCATATGGAGACTTCTTTAGCTTGCAAAACCAGCCCAGACAGTCCGTGAGCAAGAAAACCAGGTGGTTGCTTCATATAAACCGCTTCACTGAGATCACAGTGTAAAAATGCATTTTAGACATCAAGATGATGTAAAGGCCAATGATAATAGGCTGTCATAGAAATGAGCAATCGAACGTAAGACATTTTAGCAACTGGAGAAAAAGTTTCAGAATAGTCAATTCCATGAACCTGGGCATATCCTTTGGCAACCAAGCGTGCTTTTGAGGCGAGCTAAAGAGCCATTAGGATTCACTTTCACAGTATAAACCCAGTTACAACTAACAACAGATGCATTTGGGGGAGGTATCACAAGATCCCATGTGCCATTTTTCTACAAAGCTACTATTTCTTCTTCCATGGCAGTTTTCCAGCCAGGATTAGATAATGCCTCTTTCACAGTTTTGGGAATGGGGTGAGCAGAAATAGTAGAAAGACAACTATGATGTTTGACAGAAATACAAGTGTAAGAGATAGCAGCAAAAAGAGGATCATGAGTATAAGACCGTGTACCTTTGCGAAGAGCAATTGGTTTGTCCAGATTAGACAACTCAGGAGATGAGGATATTTTTGCAGGATCATCTGACGAAGGTGAAGGATCGGAAGCTATAGCAGTGGGAAGAGCTATATCTGTCCAAGACCGCCGATTGTACACATACCGAACAGGTGGCACTGGTCGAGTCTGAGGAACAACTGGAGAAATAGTCTGCACAATGTAAGTAGGTGCTCATCCAAGTCAGACTGGAAATGAGGCCGAGAAGAGAAAGGTGTATTTTCAAAAACGTTAACATCAGAGCTGCACAATTTTGCTCCACTGCAGATAATTCCGAACCCCCTCTAATTTCTTAGGCGACTAGAAGACGACAAGACCGTGGTAACATTAGTTGAAGTCCTAGAATCAGTTGCACCAGGCATTGCACTCTCAGCGGTCCCTGACATAACTTAAAGGAAAAACCTCCACAACTAATTGCCACAAAATACACAAAATAAATGGCGCAAAACAACCATCTTACGGTGCAAAGAATCACAATAATACCCCAAAAGAATCTCCAACAATAGCTAACATCAACAAAACATGCTGTTAGAATATGTTAGGTGGGAAAACATGTTTACATGTTTTCCTCACCATGTTATCCTCACCATGTAATCCTATATTGTGTGCTATCCTATTTCCTATATAAACCAATGTAATGCTATGTAAATATAACAATGAATGAGAGTAATATTAGATAATGGAATTATTCCTATTCCTTATACTTATTTGTTCTATTACATGAACACTCTTAGATTATCTCTTTCTACATGGTATCAGAGCTTGATCCTTTATCAGGAGACTTTTTCCGGCGACTTTTTCCGGCAAGTTTTTCCAGCGTGCCTTTTCTCTCTCCTCCTTCCATCTGCAGTGGTCGAATTTTTCGGCGACTTTTTCCGGCGACCTTTTTCCGGCGGTGATCCATTGATTTTCAGCCGCTTCTCGAGTGTCCAGTATCTCCCCATGTTGGTTTTCTTGCTTGTCCTTGGCTGTTTTCCAGCTTTCTTCTTTGATGCACCATATTTGCTATGCTTTCTTCCCATATGTTACCCATTGTTGATGTCTCTTCCAACATGAAATCCATTGTTGATGTCTCTTCCAACATGGTCCCGAGTCTGAATTGGTTAGAATCTGCAACTATGTTGTTTGCATCTTTCTGATTTTTTTTTCCTTTCTTTTTTTGTCCTCCTTTTTTGTCAAATGCATTTTATTTTGTCCTTTTTATATAAAGCTGCATTTGAGGGGGAGATATATGAGATATGAGATATGAGGTATGAGATATGATATGGTCTAGGTTGCATGAGGGGTAGTTCATGCTACGTCATGCTCATTTGCAGCCGTATGGTTTTTCGCTTCGCTTCAGTTTGTTCTTTGTTGGCTTGTGCAACTTGGGTCTCACATGGGTACAACATTGGTTCTCGGCGTTGGCTGCTTCTTGGTGATTCCAGCTCACTTTCCATGGCGCTTTCCTCATGTTCTTCAACTGCTTGCTAGTCATGATGGCTCCTTTATGTTGTTGCAATTTTTTTTCTTCGTATTTTTGTCAAATGCACTTTAGTTTGTCCATTCTATGTAAAGTTGCATTTGAGGGGGAGTGTTAGAATATGTTAGGTGGGAAAACATGTTTCCATGTTTTCCTCACCATGTTATCCTCTCCATGTTTTCCTATATTGTGTGCTATCCTATTTCCTATATAAACCAATGTAATGCTATGTAAATATAACAATGAATGAGAGTAATATTAGATAATGGAATTATTCCTATTCCTTATACTTATTTGTTCTATTACATGAACACTCTTAGATTCTCTCTTTCTACACATGCTTTAAGTCCAACCGAAACAAGTGTGGATCAACACATAAACTCGGATCTAGAAGAAACGAGTGACCAGAAAATTTATAAAAAAAATATAGGCACGATGAGCAGAGCCTAGCAAATCAGACTCTAAATTTTTATTTTTATTTTTTTGGAAGAGAGGAAAAAGAAACTCAAAGATTCATAGCTTTGATACCATGTTAGAGATAAAATAAATGTATTGAATAGTTGTTATCTTATTACAAAGAGTACTAAAACCTTATATATAGGCTACAAGTTGAGTAGTGACCAAGTATGTGAGGTCACCAAGTATGTGTGGGCACCAAGCATGCTTGGTGACCAAGTTTTATACTCCAATAATAATAATAATAATAATATATTCTAATAAACTTGAGCTAATATGTTTTACTGTTGAATAAACTGAGTTATCTATATGTTTAGATATGTAATTATTGTGTTTGTATTTCTTTTGCATTTTACGCTATGATTCACGATTATACACAATTCAAATTCCAGGGATTTTGTTCGCTGATTTAATTAGTTTATTTGTTGTTTAAGTATTAGTTGGTTAATTGTTAATTGTCAGTTAATATTAATTTGTTTGTTGTGTTAATATTGTTTCAGATTGTAATATGGAGCATTATTACCTTATTTTGAATTTAATATAATTGCGAGCAGACACACACAAATAGTATTTAGTTTTATTTACCTCGGATTTGTTCCGTCTTTAATATATCGCTTCAACTGAACGGATATCCTGGGTCAGCCACTGCCTGAGAAATAACAATCTTTTTAATATATGGTATGTAATAGTAAACCTATTTCTACATTTGGATTCGAAGTTTCCAACCAGTTTTGTGTTAGCCATCCAACTAAAAGGCACACCATGTCCAACTAAACCAGACATGATAGAGTTGGCTTTCCCAACCTCAATTTGTAAATTGGTAAAGTTGGCTGAGAACTAACTTGATTTGATGCAGCTGATTACTTTGAAGAATGTACAAATTTTATTGTGTAATTACTGTTGTTGAAAATATATAAATATTAAATTCAACTGTAAAAATTAAGTAATGTGAATTAAACTTATCTAGATTGTAGCAAATATTTGATGAGCAGAGGCTTGCAACGCACTGTCCTTAAGTAGAAATTTCGTCCCTAGGAGAAATCTTTTCTCGGTGCTAAGGTCACTGACGAAAATCTACTCCAGGATTTAACGGCTCTTCACCCCAGGAACAACTTCGAATTTTCCTTACTCGATCATACTAAAAAAATAAACCGTATATATGCAAAAAATAGGTATGCAGGTCACGGTTTGTATATATGAAATGTTAGCAGTGTATTTGTTAATATATATCTATGATAATGTGACACCAACACCTTTATTTGTCTCTATATAAATATATGTTATATAGTAATAAAATAAGTCACCCTGTTTTTCCAAGATGGAGAGAGATAATGGCTTATTTTTTATATCTTACTACAACTCAGAGAACAACTCCTTTTATAAACAACAAAAGGCAACGGTAATGCCCATGATTTGCTTAACAAATCCAACTAAATATCCCATAAGAACTGGTCAAAAAGTTTTGTTTTGGAACAGAAGGATTTTAAACATATGAGAAGTAAATTGACTCAGTCAAATTTTTGGAACTAAAACTCTTTATCAGGTATACTATATACAAAGTCCAAATACATTAATATGTACAAAATATTTTTAACATTTAACTTTGTAATATTTATTTACATCAAATACAACAATTATATCAATATGCTCTGTTTTTCAGGTATTCTTGCTGAGATGAGACATTCCCCACCATATCCTGCTGAAGTAGACATGGAGAACAAGACACACAGTTTTGGTAAGTTTTAAGACTCAGTTATCCAAGTATTTAAGTTATTTGGCATGCAGAGTACGCAGTTTCTTAAAAGCGGAATGCAGAACTTTCAGAAACCATTTAGTCACCAATTGTTCCATAAGTTTAATCTATTGGAGAATGAGACCAGTAGTGTCCATCACGCTTTATGATTCCCTGTCACCCTGCTCACACATGGAGGGATAAGGTAGTTGCATCTTGATGCAAAAATAGAAAAAAGTGCAACTGATTAGTTATAAAAAAAAGAAGGTAGATCTGAGAAGGTTCCCCAAGTAAATAATGATCTTTTTAAAAATTTTAAGGGTGTGGTTAGCCCAGCGAAGCTCATATTCGAACCACTATTTGAACACACTTCTTTTGCATTGAGAAACATCTCTCCCTTAATGAAGATAGAAAATAGAAAAGTAATTTGTCGAGAATGTTGTTACATCCCAGAGTTTTTGGTAATGTTGCTGAAATCAAGAGTCTTATAATAGATCACTAAGTTACATGGACTTGGGTGGAGAGTCCAGCGGGCACGGGTATTTTGAAGAGTCCAAAACGGGTACTTCTTAATTTTTGCCAATTTTTTACACTAATGTCCATACAATTGTCCGAGTGTTGAGAGACAGACGGGTATCTCGGGGCAAAGTGAAGAATCCATGTAACATAGATGGATCATCCTGTGGTATGGGCTACTCTCAGTGCATCTGTAAATTTCTTCTTGCAGAAACTGTTTTTGCATTGGTGATCATGAATATTCATGAATCATGAGGCTTAACTGAAGGTCATAAAAAGGTGGTAATTTAAGCTATATTTAAAGGGTGAGATTTGGTGATGTTGGGAAGTCCAATTATCAAGAAAGTTTGTTAGTTTACGTTTGGTGAGGTTCCTTTGACAATATACTTATATTTTTATGAAGTCTTTCAGCTACATAACTTCTTGCTGGCCTTCCTTTCTTATGTCGTGATTAGGGCTTGCAAGCTTAGATGATATGGATAGGCTTTGTAATCACCTGCTTTACATAATATTGGCTGCAAGGATTAAAATAATGAATGTGGGTTATATCCATTGTTGAGTTGCATTGATCCATTGTTGGTCTTTGGAGATCATTTTTCTTAAAAATAATACCCCTATGTTCCAAATTATAAGATCATATGAATTTTGAAAGTCAAATTGAGACACAACTCTAATAAGATCTGTTAGAAAACAATAGATCTTATAATTAGAAGTACTTTTTAGTGTATTGACTAAAATAAAATGAATCTATGTCAATTTTTTGAGTTTAAAAATGTCTCATATTGACTTCAAAGAGTCGATACGAACTTATATTTTGGAACTGAGAGTATATACCCGAAAAGTAGTGCGCGTGGCAAGTGGAAATTGTTCTGAACCTAAGAAGTCCAAAACCTAAGGATTAATTTGGTAATGAGGGCTGCGAGCAAAGCCCTAATATGAAGGGAATGGTGGAGTAACGTTTATCATGATGAGGCCAGTAAGAAAGGCTGGGAGGGGGAGTACAAACCTGATAATTTATCGGGTCCATTGTAAAGGTTCAAGCTTTTAGATTAATTGGTAACTCTGCATTGTATTTAAACTGGGATAGTATCTAATGCTAAGCAACACGATGGAAAAATTCATGCAAATGTATACCAATTAAGGTAATTATCTGCTTGACTAGCAAGCCCAAGTTCCCACTGCGAGCCAAGGCAACGCTAAGGTCTGGTGGCCTACCTCAAATGTTGGCAAGTCACACTCCCATTGCAGGGCTTAACATCGATGATTTTCACTCTGATCTTATCTAGCTCGGATTGAAGGGCACCCACGAAGCCCCTGCAAGGCATATGCATAGTGCTGAAATCCATACTTATGAACTTAGTCCAAGGGCTCAGCTAAGGTACACCCTATGTGTAGACCACCTTAGTCTTTACGAGGAATAATTCTACACGGACCGGCCAATTGGACAGAAAAATTGGACCGGTCCCTTTTCCTTATGTTTTTTTTATCGACTCCAAACATTTTTATACTATGAATTTTAACTTCAATTTATATAAAATTCAAAAAAATTAAATGTAATTTGGATATATATATCAAAAAAAGGGTTATATTCATCCCTTTTCCTCACTCTAATTTAAGAGAAAATATTCTACATTGGCCCACTAGGTCCAGCATTTTTCTAGCCCTAGGTATCCAGACCCTCTTTGGATTGTCTTGGACATCTTGATCTTCACCCATAAGGATCCCTATCTGAAAGTGGATGCCACCTCATATCTCACTCTAGAAATTTAACCTTCGCAGTTACAATATTCTCCTACTAATTCATTCTCCAACAGGTTAAGATTTTAAAGGAACTTGTTCCAAACAACTTTAAGATACAGTAACCTGTAATCATTGTGATCCATGTTACAACATGTAAAATGTTATTCCCTCCGTTCCAAATTAATTGCATTTCTAAGACTTTTTAAAGTCAAATTGACTATTTTTAAAACTAATTTTTTTACTATTTTTGCTAACATATAGGTGAAGATATTATAACCAAAAGAAAGTATATACAATTTATTACTAATTTCAATTTTTATAATTTTAGAAATATATTTATATATGCTTAATTATTAATTTTAAAAATAGTCAATTTGACTTAAAAAAGTCCTAGAAAAGCAATTAATTTGGGACGGAGGGAGTATTAAATTACCTGAAAATAAAATAAAATAAATGAAAAATAAGATAAATAGATAAACAATAGAGCCGCATAAATTCTTCTTGAAGATAATCGAAGCCACTCCCATTTGCAAGTGGAAGACAATTGTCGCAGCTCTATCTCTGGGATGATTCAACTGTACATCCAAGAGAGTTGCACCTCTCTTCAATGGATCGTGTATCCTTCTCCAATCGATCAAGCAACTTTGAATTTTTTTTTTGTTGCTCAAGGGTCTTATATCTTATGGAAGGACTGTATTGTTTCAAATTTTGACAACTCCAACCATTTGAACCGTTTATATAGGTGGTAGGAAAAAATAAGTTCCTTGAACCATTCATAACCAAAATTCACTTATTAAATGAGTACATGAATCTGTGGAATTTATTGAACAAAACAAAGGGGTTGAATCATATCCATATAAATGAACCTTTAAAATACTCATGAAATCTTTTGAAAAATATATAAATGATAATTTAAATCATAGTTATCAGAATCGAACCGGATTGGCCAGTTCAACCGGTTCAGTCGGGATTCGGACTGGATTCCGGATAAGTAATTGAACCGCTTTATACCATATAAACCGGCCGGAATTTTAATAAACCGGTGAACCGTGGGCTACTTAAAAATCCGTCCGGTTCTGTAAAATGAAGTTTGAAGATGCAAACTGAAAAGGCAAAGCAAGAAAAATGAAAGAAGAAATGCTGATTTTCATCTTCCTTTTTCTCAATTACCAAGTTTTGGATAGACAAAACCGCAAAAATTATTTTTAATTGTTATATTTCAGATTATATTAGCACTACCCAAATTATGGGATGAACTACGATTATCGAGAAGGGAGAAGGGAGAAAGGAGAAGGGGGAGGGAAAAAAAATTATGATGATTTGATGGGTTTCTAAATTTTATTGGTTATTTAAATAGACTGGGAATCACGATCTTGATTAGAGAGAAAAAGATGGAGTAATATTAGGAGTTTTGTTTTGTGATTAGCAACTGATGGGTCTTCCATATTTATCAACTCTTTTATTTTATTTTTTGAAACTTTCTAAACTCTAACTAATGGCACCCATTAAGGCATTAATTAGGTAGCTGGAACAAGGCATTAAATATACAGCTGAAGCATAAATATAGTTGTCATTTAATAATAATAATAATATAATAATTTCTTTTCACTATTCATCTAATTATATACAATCTATTGAAAGAGAGAAATAAAAATCATTCTATTAATTTAATAAAGATATTTATTTTCTTATCATTACTCAATTTAGTCTATCATAAAAAAAAATTAGTTTTTACTTTTGTTACTTGATAGTTTTATTAGTATAAAATTATGTGTTTTAATTTTTAAATAATATGTATTAATTTTATAGAGTATGTTAATACTTTCTATGTTTCAAAATATAGCATCATTATTGACCTTGTACGGTGAACTTATAATATTTTTAAACATAAATTTGACATGGATTTTTTTAATTTAGTCAACGTTGAATGGTTTTAATTTTTAGTTTGAAATTATCTAAAATTAACTTTTAAAAGTCAATAATGGTCTTATAGTTTGAAACGGAGGGAGTATTTTTAACTATTTATATTTTTAATTATTAAAAACTAATAATCCGGCTCAATCGCCGATTAACCCGGTTGAACCATTAAACCACTGAACCAATGTCATATTCGGTTTAATGTCCGGTCCGATTTTAATAACTATGATTTAAATTAAATTTGCAACACATTTCTAACATTCCATGTACATTTTAATATACCCTAGTCATTAGTTCGTACTTGCATCTGTTAGTAATTATTCTGTTTCACTATTATTATTTTCTTTCGGTCAGTGACTAGTTACTCTGCTTTCTTTTGTAGCGTGCATGAAGTTGCGTGCAGTAATTTGGAAAGTGCTTGAAATCATAGGTACAAAAGGCTAAAAAGCTGCCACTTGCAACATAGACATTGATTTTATGGTTCAATGATTCTTGAATTCATTGTCATTGCAGTGCCACAACTGAGGAATATTAGAGAGATGAAACTGTTGCATCTTCAAGCACTAAAACTCCTCGAATGCTTGTGCATGGAAGTCATACAGTTGTCTAACTTGGAAGCTTCCTTAATATTTAAGCGTGCCTTCCTCTTAGCAGCACAATATGGAATTCACGAAGTTGTAGAAGAGATTTTGAAGTCATTTCCCAGTGTAATAACATCCATTGATGAAGATAACCGCACTGCTCTCCATCTTGCAGTTATGTACCGTCATGAAAAAGTTTTCAATGTCATTAACCATCTAAATGGAGGGTTCTTTTGGTTCTTGTCAAGGTCATTGGACCGTTATGGCAACAATATCTTACATTTGGCTGGATATAGAGCGCAACAGTACCAACTCGATCTTGTTTCTAGTGCAGTTCTACAGATGCAGCGTGAGTTGCAGTGGTTTCAGGTAATTAATTGCAAACTAGGTGTCACAAGGCTAAATTTTGACACCAAATTTTGTGTCTGCAGTGGCCTAAGTTTGCATCAAACTTGGCCAACAATTCTCACACAAGTGCGCGCGCGCGCACACACTTGCACTAGTTTATTTAAAGTATAGCAAGCACGCACACAGCCACACGATCTATAGTCCAATGGCCAACCTTCATATCTCAAAACTACAAGGATAGACTGGCTAAGGGCCTGCACTAGGTCACAAGAAACACAGTTCTTTCTATTCCAAAGTCATAATTTATTGAATTTGTTTAACAATTGTCCCACAAACTGAGTGATTCATTTTCATCCATATCCTTCACTAGGCAATTGATTTTTCCATGTTAGACCTGTAATAGTTTAGAATGAAGTTAGGAACAACCATGCAGTAGCTTTTAACACCTTTCATCATTTCTTACATATGCTACAAGATTTATTATACAAAAGATGATTGTATTGAGAATGAAATAGAGGGATCAGAAGCCAAATTCCTTGAAAAGTGATTTTTATTGAAATCTAATAAGACTTTGCATTATACGTTGACCTTATTAACTCAACAAGGAAACTAGTAGTCATTTTTTTGACCTTTTCTTATAATTTTCTAGATTTTAATACAAACTCATCTAATTTACTACAGGAGTTGGACAGGTTTGTTCTGCCTGAACAACGAAAGTTGAAGAACAATGAAGGGATGACACCTTTAGAGGTATTTCATAATGAGCACAAGGATATGGTGGCATATGAAGGGCAATGGATGATTGGAATGGCAAATTCATGCACAGTTGCAACAACAATCATTGGCACATTAGCATTTGCAGCATCCATCACAGTACCAGGGGGTTATAAAGTTGACGGATCCCCAGTATTCGCTGGAGGAGCAGCCTTTATAATATTTGCTATATCAGATGCTTTCGCGCTATTCTCATCTATCTGCACCTTGCTTATGTTCTTATCCATCCTCACCTCTCGCTACGCAATGATTGATTATCTCTATTCCTTGCCCAACAGATTGATAATTGGTTTGGTTGCTCTATTCCTCTCTATAACATCCATGATTATAGCTTTCAGTGCGACGATTTATCTTGTTTTTGCTCAGAATAACAATTTGATTCTTATTCCAATTACCACATTGGCTCTTCTACCAGTGACCTTATTTGTATTGCTACAATTTCCGCTGCTACTAAATATGATGCAATCAACATATGGTAGTAACATTTTTAGATCATTTACTTCAAACAAAAAAAGATAAGCTTTTGATCTTCCGGAATCATGTACATTTAAACTTTTGTACATTTAAACATTTTCCTCAGTTCAGTTCAGTTGTATTTAATTGTAATGAGCTTGTCTTGATGCTTGCATCATGATGAATCAATGTATAGTGCTACTGATTAGAATTTTAAATGATTCTACTTATGATTCTTTTCGGTACTTTGCCTCTGTTATTTGATATGAATCCTTTTTTTGAACTTAGAATTTTTTTTCCTGAGGGCATACCAACTTGAGTTCAATAAATAGGATTCTTAGGGTGTTTATTTAAATAAACAGGAAAGTAAGAAAATTCTACAGATTGAGAGTAACGCTAGGATTTTTGTTCGGGTTTAAGAGTTTATAAAGGGGGATTTGTGATTGGATTTGGAGAGTATTTGCAATCGGAAATGATATACCTTGCGAGTTTATGTACGAACTCTTTTGTCGTCTTTACGTGTATAACTATTAGTGATAATTCTGATGGGCCAGCTTATAATTTTAGGCAATCTCATGTATTGATAGATGTCGCAATTGTAATTCGACAGAAAAGTTTTCCAATACATAGCATGACTCTTTGCTATTTTATGTTTTTATTTGGAGTCTTGTATATGTTCGCCAAAATCTGTCCGCTCGCAAAATCACCAAACAACGAGTGAGAAACTTGCACAAGAAACAAACAACCACACTGAGAAGCTTGACGGCCTGGGCCGCCGGGGGATAGCTCTGGTGTGAGAATAAGTACATGTCAGAAACGTCAACAATGGAGGTATGTAATTTGCTCTAGTACGTAAAAGTAAATAATGTGTAAGGTACCTGGAACCTGAATTATGGCGGTGTATTAATAGTTGATCACACCTCCTTAATTTTCTACGCCCTTCCCCGAGTAGGAATATGAGTTTTTATGTACATGCCTATTATAACTGCAATCCTCATGATTGGATTGGATTTGGTTTCCTTAGAAGTAGGAAGTCAAATTAGGTATGAGAATTACAAGTCAATTAGGACTGTGAATTCCTCAAAAGTCAAGCCTCCTAACTGAAATATTCTATCATTTGGCGTGGCCCACCGAATTATTCGGTTCAACAAAATCACACCCTAACATTGTCTCCCGACTCTCTTATTATAAGAAATTTAAAATAAGAGAGTACATCAATTAGCCAACTGTCGCCGAACCGGAACCGACTGAGCTCGTCACACCCAAACACCAAACACCCATCACATCGAACACTAAACGCTAGACGGAAACTTCTGGTTCTAACTCTGCCTCCCATTCCTTTATTCGATCTGAAGCAAGGAAGTTTTATTCTGGAGGATGTTAGTCCCAGAGGACGCTAGTCTCGGAGGACGTTAGTCTTAGAGGACGTTGGTCCAATGCACGTTTTAGTTCCAGAGGACGTTTGTCCGACAGATGTTTGTCCGTCCCGGAGAATGTCAATCCATTCAGGAGGACGTTAGTCCGTCCCGAAGAACGTTAGTCCGTTCATGAGGACGTTAGCCCGTTCCGAAAGACGTTAGTCCATCTTGAAGAACGTTAGTCCGTTTGGGAGGACGTTTGTTCGTCCCGAAGAACGTTAGTCCGTTCGGGAGGACATTTGTCCGTCTCGAAGAACGTTTGTCCATCCCGGGGAACGCTCGTCCGTTCGGGAGGATGTTTTCGGCCACCAGCCGAACCTCTTGTAACAACATCAATCACCTGGTGGATGGGTAAATCTTGGCCGGGTAATCGATCCCCACGACATTCCCGACCACCAACCAAACCTCCAAACTCCTTATCAACCGAAGTCATAAAGAAGTCAACCAAAGTGACTTGTTTTTATAAAAGATAATAGTGGTATGGGCTTAGGAAGGCAAAGCCCGTGGGAAGAATCACCGAAATGTGTGTCCGAAGATGAAACTCTATGTATCGGCAAAATTAAATTGTGAAGGCGACAATTTGGACTAGCCGAAGGCATAATGAAGCCGAAGTGGGTTGTTGTTGCTCGAAGTGTCACGGGTGAACATCTTGGACCGTCAAAACTCATATCAGGCTTGTATATCTTGCCCCCAGCCAATTCAGCTCGAATCAAGTACCAACCTTATATCTTGCCCAAAAATTTTCTCCTCCGCTAATTTTGTTGTTGTGCTGAAGAGAGAGGCAATAGACAGTGATCGAAGTCCGAAGTGAAATGCTATTGTCCGAAATGATACGAAATTTAATTTGGTACGAAATTCAGGGACGAACCCATGACTAGACCAAAGGGGCCATGGCCCCCCCCCAAGATTTTAATTTTTTTTAACAGCTATGGCCCACTTGTATTGTCAAATTAAATTATTTGTGTCCTGTGTCCAAGCTCTAAACTAACAAAGCAAGTTGCCCTACCATATTAACCTCATAGTCATCCGCCTCCATTCCCTTCCCCAGTCAATAACCCATATCATCTCCTGCCCCCATCTCTGATTTTCTTCCTGCTCCAAGTAGCCGAAGACTCCAGCTTGCCCGCCACCGTCGTGGACTGCTCAGGCCCCCTTCCAAGTTCCAACCCATCTGACCCTTTTCAAGTATGTCTTTTTTTATTTATTTTAATATTTATTTTTTTTTTGAAGTAATATTTTGCTATAAATTGTTTATTGTTAATTTAGGTTGCATTTGTTTGTATAATTTTTGTTGTTTGATGAACTCATGAACTGGCTTAGTGGCTTTGATTTGTTAATTAATTTGTGCTAACTTTTTTATGTTTTAGTCTTTATTATGGAGAAATTTCGTCTGTTAGTAATTAGTATCATAACTAAGTGCTTTATTTATTTTATTTGGAAACTTTGTTATTTATTGGTTGTGTGTTTTGCTGTTGAAGAGCTACAATTAAGAGAAAATTGGGTTTATCACTTTATCTGTTGTTATATAATACAAACTTGTATATAATAATATAATACAAATTTTTAATCCCTGATTTTATTTTAATCCCTGATTTTATTTTTTGTTTTTTTGTTTTAGAATCATGGGAAAATCACATACTATTGATTCATTTTTCAAGAGAAAACAATCAAATCATGTTGATACATCTATGCTTACCCCTGAGCCTAATGGTCAAACATCTACCCCTGAACAAGAACAACGTCCTCTAAAATCACCAAGAATTGAAGGTAAAGAATGGGATATTAATTATTTGGAGCGTGATCCTGGAAAACGTATCGAAATATGGAAATGTCGCGGTGATCTACTTGATGAGGTTCGACGAGCTTACATCAATTACGGTCCATATCAATGCATTCTTCCTGAGTACCCTTTTTCTGGATCTGAAAAGCATCTTCGTCGCTTTCAATCATCATGGTTCAAGATATTTCCATCTTGGTTAGAGTATTCCCCTTCAAAGGATGCCGCATTTTGTCTACCTTGTTATCTCTTTAACAAAGAAGATGCAAAATATGGGCAAACTACTTTTTCAAATGATGGATTTAATAGTTGGAAGAAAGTAAGGGATGGGAAGAATTGTGCATTTTTGAATCATGTGGGAAAAGATCCAAATTCATTACATAAAATTGCTCAAAAATCATGCGATGATCTAATGAATCAATCACAACATATTCAAAAAGTTTTTGAGAAACAAACTTCTGAACAGCGTGCAAACAATCGGTTGCGACTTAAAGCCTCAATTGATTCAATTCGCTATCTTACACTCCAAGGTTTGGCTTTAAGAGGTCGTGACGAAAGCAAAAGTTCCATCAATCGTGGTAATTTTCTTGAATTGATAAGCCTTTTTGCTGAGTATAATGAAAATGTTGCAAATGTTGTGTTAGATAAGGCTCCTCAAAATGCCTCATATACTTCATCCCGAGTCCAGAAAGAGATTTTATTTGTTTACTCAATGAAAATCAGAAAGGCAATTTGTGAGGAGATCGGTGATGCAAAATTTTATATTCTTGTTGATGAAGCTCGAGACCAGTCAAAAAGGGAGCAAATGGCTATTGTTATTAGATTTGTTGACAAAGATAGTTTTATTCGGGAGCGTTTTTTTGGTCTTATACATGTATCAGATACGAAGGCGTTAACTCTAAAGAACGAGATATTTTCTACTCTTTCCCGTTATGATCTTGACTTTCACAATATTCGAGGTCAGGGATATGATGGAGCAAGTAATATGCGAGGTGAATGGAAAGGGTTACAAGCTCTAGTTGCTAATGAATGTCCGTATGCATATTATGTCCATTGTTTTGCTCATCGTTTGTAATTAGCATTAGTTGCAACATCTAGAGAAGTTACTTTTGTACATCAGTTTTTTTCAAAATTGAGTTTTATTGTAAATATTGTGGGCGCTTCTTGTAAACGTAACGATGAATTGAAAGCTGCTCAATCTTCCGATATTGCTCATTTGATTTCCATTGAAGAGCTTGAGTCTGGGACATGAATGAATCAGATTGGTACTTTACAGAGGGCTGGAGATACACGATGGGGTTCTCACCTAAGGTCTCTGTCTAGCTTGATAAAGATGTTTAGTGCAACTTGTCAGGTTTTATTGAACATCATCGAGGATGGAACTTGGGATCAGCGTGGAGATGCTGATTCGGCTTATACTTCTTTGACTTCTTTCGAGTTTGTGTTCATATTGCATCTTATGAAAGCAATTATGGAAATCACTGATATGCTTTGTCAAGCTTTGCAGCGAAAGTCTCAAGATATTTTAAATGCTATGCACCTTGTGAAAACCACAAAAAAACTTATTCAGAAGTTGAGAGATGATGGATGTGATACTTTCATAGTGAAGGTGAAGTGTTTTTGTGAACAACATACAATAGATGTCCCAGATTTAGATGCTTTATATGTTGAGAGAAGAGGCCGAGCTCGACATCAACAAGATAAATTTACAGTGATTGAGCATTATCGGATTGATATATTTGCAGCTATAATAGACTCTCAGTTGCAAGAGCTAAACAATAGGTTTAGTGAGCAAGCAGTGAAGTTACTTGTTCTTAGCTCTACATTAGATCCTCAAAATGGGCATAAATCTTTCAGTATTGATGATATTTGTAAGCTTGTGGATGAATTTTACCCCAAAGACTTCACAGATCATGAGAAAGAGGACCTAAGGATACAATTGCAACATTACGAGTTTGATGTACTCCAACATGAAGAATTTCAAAAGTTGTCCACTATTTCTGATCTTTGTCAATGGTTGGTGAAAACTAGAAAATCAACAATCTATCCACTAATCGATAGACTGATCAGGCTTGTTCTAACTCTTCCAGTTTCTACTGCAACCACAGAACGTGCATTTTCAGCTATGAGTCATGTCAAATCTGAACTTCGAAACAAGATGGAGGATGAATATCTTACAAATTCTCTTATTGTCTACATTGAAAAAGATATTGCGAAACAGTTCAGTACAGAATCAATCATAGATGGATTTCGTGATTTGAAAGAACGTCGGGTGCAATTCTGATAAAGCTTTGATATGTTCTAAAAAACTCTTTTTCGCTATGTTTTGTTGTTTTTGTCAAAGCAAATTCTATTATTACATTATCTTTGTTTTACTAAAAATATGTTTTGTAATTGTGGAACTTTACTTTTTAATGATGAATATATATTATCCTGTTAAAAAAATTCTTGGCCCCCCTTAGATCAAATCCTGGTTTCGTCCCTGACGAAATTAGTCCGAATACCGAAGCTGTCCGAATCCATTGTATAATTTAATCTTACATGCTGAAGTGGAGATGAACATCACAATAAAGAATGGGCGGTGGTAGAGTTTATCTTTAGTATTATCCGATCGTCCAAAAATCATGGTGATATTATCCTTGAAGCTTTAATCTCCCGAACCAAGATAAACACAACGGTATGAGATGCAGCCCTTAACGTGGCGCCATAGAAAAAATCCAAACGGACTCACCAAAACCTCAAGAAAATTCCCTTGAACTTGTGCATAAAGCAGCTTGTATTCACTGGTTAATGATTGAAAGAAGATCCCACATATATAGAACCTGTCTGACATGGATTCCTTGAAGTTATTTGCTCCTTCTTTCCACACCCATTGTAAAAAACTGGATGATCTTCCAACTAACCGGTCTCCAAGAGCTCCTTCACAGTTGTAGGCCTCCTATTCAGCTGAATTTGCTCCGAAACTTTAAATTCCAGCTCATTTTCATTCCCATCAGTTTTTAACACCACTTCCTCTTCCTTCACCAATTATGTTTCTACATTCTCACCAACAGGTTGTTTGAATGCCGATCGCGTAAACCTCCTAGGAACTTCAACCGACTGCAACACATGTTTCTTCCCACTTACATCTACTGGCGCTTCAGAATCACCTTTCAGTTCCTCCACAATTACAGAACCAACGTTTTCTGTTGAGGTCCTGAGCCGTTTGTTTCTTTGATACACATTTAGTGCACTGCACTTACTGATCGAAACTCTAATTTCAGGAGACTGATCAATGGATCCGTTCATTTGAGAGACATTGTGAGGGAGATCGTTAGGTGTAGGCTTTGACGAGCGAGTTCGTCCGAGTGACTCACTGAGCTGCGACTGAGCCTCCAATGCGAAAGCTAACTCACGCTTCATAGCAGTAGCAGCAGTTGTTGTGTTCGAACGAGTGAACACAACAACAAATAGGGACTGAACTGAATCGAGTCTATAAGATCTGTAAAAGTTTAGGGTATGACTCGTATATACAGATAGTTGTATTTATCTTTCGTTGGAGCGCTGTGTAAACCTTAGAATTCCTTTGACGGAGAAGAACAGATTGACAGAGAGACAGACTCATACAAGAAGGTAATTAAATAATGAAAAATGATATCCAGTATTGACCACCCCAAATTACCATTGGCCAAACAAGCCCTTGCGCCGTTGTATAGTCCTACAAGTTCATGACATGTGTCCTCTCTTCGTCACTTCTCTTTTCAATTTTTTTCCTTTCCAGATCTTGGATAAAAAATAAAAAAAATCTAACTCATTCTCATCCATACGACTATAGGACACAGGTTGCATAAAAACCAAGTCCGCAAAGTGAGATGTTGATGTTAATTCCTCCCACCTCTTACAGACCCTCCTACACTGTTACCAATAATCAAAGTGAATAATGCTTTGATTTTATATGTATCACATGAATACTACCACTACATGCAAAGAGGTATGACATGGAACGTAGTATCAACACTTTATTACAATCATGCTTTAATTACTATTGCCAAAATAATAATCACATAGTTACCACAAAATCACATAATTACTATTAAATATTCTGTCACGTGGCGTGATCCATCGAATCATTTGAGCTCACAAAATCACGTCATAATACTATACATTGTGAAAGTTTTCAGCCGAATTATGATCGTGACGTATGTGCATATATGTGATAGGTAAAATTAAGAAGGGTCCAACTTTAATTTATTCTATCTTATCGCATCCACTTTCACGTTAGTCGCAATCCAACTTCGTCAAATATTTGTCGACATGTATATTATTTTCCTTTTATTTGTATAAAACTAAGAGTAGCTTTTCTGTGACGTATAAGTCTCAGGTTCGATTCTCACTTAGGTGAGTTTATTTCTTCTTTTATGTGAAGTGTGTTTTCTCTTTATGTGAAACTTGTTTGTAAGTTTGGTTCTTATGATATTGTAATAGTGAATGATATTGTAATAGTAAATTATGAAATAAGATTGTACTCCCAGAATGCGAGACTTCAAAATAAACAAAAAACAAAATCATAACTTCTTGTTTCTGCAAAATGTAATCAGTTGTGTAAATATAGTATTTGGTATGATATAATGAAATCATTGTGCAAGTAAAATTAAGATTCCATTTTTTTTAAAGTACTCAATTAAACATAAACTAAAATTTTAATCAATACTAGTTTACTTCTTTAATTATGTAAAATTATAGATAGAGACACTTTTTTTTTTGTGAAATGGGTTAGTAAAATTTGAATTTTTTAATGAGTAAAATTTCAATTTTAGGCTTTCTACAAATTGTTTCCTTAATTTTTGATGGCTTAAAAACACTTAAAACCTTAAATTTTTTAACCTTTAATTCATACCATTTTAATTTAAGAAATTGACCCCAATTCCCTGAAATGTCTAGAAATAAAATTTTCTGATCATCGAATTTAATATTTTTTGTCGAAATAAGTCACATGATACTCAAAATAATAAAACAATTTAGTCTTTTAAAAGTATATATCATTTATATAGGCTCAATTTTTTTCCACTCTAATGAGGAGCTTATAATTTTTTGTACTTTAAAAGATAGTTAGAAGTGAAACTATTTAAAAAACCCTCAATTCAATCAATTATTACATGTTGCTGGCAGACTAATTTTACTTACAGTAATTTAGGGACACTAACGTTCAATATCTTAAAATTAAAATATTAATTACAATAAGAAAATGATAAAATTTAGGCCAAAATCATTAATGGTGCCGTTGAGGAAATGAGTGTGAAACCGCGGAAACAACATGTGATAACTCAAAAATTGATGTAAACTACATGTAATATTTTGGAATTTTACTCTTCTTTATTTTGTTTAATTTTCCTTCTTTTGTCATTATTCAAACACTTTAACAGTTTGATTTTGAATGAAAACTTATGAGATTAGCATTTAAAACTTACAAAAGAACTTTGGATGAAAACATAAAACTTAAAACATTAATAACATAAGGAGAAAAAACTAATAATTATTTAGTAAACATTAAATTTAAAAAAAGAAAGAAAAAATAATTAATTTAGTTGTTGATTATTTTGATATACACATACATTAATATATTAAAAATGTATTATAATCTAATTTGGAAAGAAATGAGTATCTCCCTAAAGTCCAAAAAAATAAAAAAATAAATTATGAAATACACATTCAAAAAAAACACAACTAAATCTCTAAAATAAATAAATTTAACAATTGTCAAATTTTGTGCCAAGCACCAGATTGATGAGTGGGATTTATACCCGCGAATCGGGCCTATTAATACTTAAGAAGTTGCTTGTTCATCTTATTTTATATTGCTTTTATAGTATATTGTTGTTATTTTGCGCTAACATGCTTTGCAGGTGTTTTATTAGGTCATTTCCAGCGTTCAAGGGGTTTAATTGTCATTTTATCACTACCGGCGCCGCAACGCCCATTCCCAGTCATTTATTGGAGCTGCAGCGCCAGTGATCTGCCAGCTCAGCCAGTTCAAGCACTGCAGTGCTCCAGTTCTTCAGTAAACTGGCGCTGCAACGCCTCATTAATGCGTTGTCATACATACCAGAGCTGCAGTGCCACCTCCGGTTCCCAGGCAGAGAAGAGAGTTCAAGTGACCTAAGTTATATATACTAAGAAGGGGCGTAACACAGTTGAATATAGCCATGGCTTCAATATCAAAGAAAAAAGATCATTGCATCCTTCATATCTTGGATTCTACACCGTGAAGAGAAGAGTTAGAGCTTGAATATTTCTTAACAAAGGTTTTCTTTATCTAAGTCTTTCATTTATTTATGTAATCCGAGTATGTTGAACACATTGATAATGTCGTTTGGTTCTATAGGTATGAACTAACTCCATTTCTAGGGTTGCAATGTAACTTAATGATTAGTTTAATTGACTTTCTCTCCTATTTATTATAATGAAACACGTTTGAATGAGTTATTGTATTTCATGCTTTATTTATTGATTGCTTGGTCAAGTGATTGATATGAGTATTACTGTGATATTGGAAAATGGACTTTAATGCTTAACCCTAAATATGATAACATTTGTTATGCTCAGCCCTAATGGATTGAGAGCGTATCTTGCATCATAGAATAGGAATATATCTATTTACCTTGTGTAGCTAATAAGAATTAATGCTTAATGACTCCTAGTCTAGCTTATTTTACCATAGGAATATAGTGATTTATTTAGCTAGGGGATTTCATATAACTATCGGAAGAGGTTTATGCATATATAGAATTCTCGGTTGGCCATTCTGCTGATTTGTTAGATAAGAGGGAGAGTTAGGAGATTATACGAAGCATTAGGGGAGTTGTAGTCTTAACTTGTTTTATTTGATACAAATCTTTGCTCGCCATTTACTGTTTTAATTATATTGCTTTAAACAAACTATCTTTAATCAACTGCTTGGATAAGATTGAATTGATACAATTTTAGTATTTGAATAGATTTAGTATTATTTCCCTGTGGGTTCGACACTCAACTTATTACTGTATTACTTGTTGGACTGCGTATACTTGCGCGTGTTATATTGGTTCGTTAAATAGACCAACAAGTTTTTGGCACCGTTGCAGGGAAGATTAATATTAATTGTCTTTCAATATTAATACTAACTCAAGACGATCTTAATTTAAAGTGTTTTTCTGCTCAATTTTTCAGGTATTCTTGATTGTGTATGCCACCACGAAAAAAATCGAAATTTAGTACCTCTAGATCCTGAGGTTGATAGAACCTTTCGAAGACTAAGAAGGGAAAGAGTTCAGGTGGCATTAAATCCAGAACTAATGGCAGAAGAAATTCAGAAATCATTTCGAGAATATGTTATGCCGCATGTCACAGATATACAAGCCAGTATACAAAGGCCAGCTATTCAAGCGAACAACTTTGAAATTAAGCCTGACACGATTCAAATGATCCAAAACAATGTACAGTTTGGGGGGATGCCGAATGACGACCCCAACGATCATTTAATCAACTTTGTGGAGATCTATGACATTTTCAGATATAACGGAGTGTCCGAAGATGCAATCAGGCTCAAACTGTTTCCTTTCACCCTACGGGACAAGGCTAAGAGTTGGTTGCACTCGCTTCCCTCGGGTTCTATTACCACATGGGCTGATTTGGCCCAGAAATTCGTGGTGAAGTTCTTTCCTCCAGCGAAAACTGTCAAGCTCAGAAACGACATCATGTCTTTCTCACAATTAGACTCTGAGACTCTCTATGAAGTGTGGGAAAGATACAGGGATCTGTTAAGGAAGTGTCCTCACCACAGCTTGCCAAATTGGCTTTTAGTGCAAACTGTCTACAACGGGGTGTCAAGGTATACCAGATCGAGTATTGATGCTGCATCTGGAGGAGCATTTATGGGAAAGAAATGTGATGAAGCTTATGAGTTATTGGAAACTATGGCAGCAAACAATTACCAATGGCCTATGGAGAGGAAAATGCTAAGTAAAGTGGCAGGTATTTATGAGGTAAATGCAGTAACTGTATTATCTGCACAGGTTGATGTCCTTGTAAAGAAAATAGATGTCATAGAGAGGCAGGCGGTGCAAAGTGTAGCTGTGCCATGTGAATTGTGTGCCGGCAGCCACCTGACTGATCAGTGTGCCATTAGCGCTGAGTCAGTTTAGTATGTCTCTAACTACGGGCGACAACAGAATACTAATGCTCCCACACACTACCATCCTGGTTTTAGAAACCACCCAAATTTCTCTAGAAGTAACAATGACAACCAAGCCCAAACCTCTGCCCCAAGACAGCCATATCCTCCGGGTTTTCAACCTCAAGCACAACCTCTACAAGGGTCATACCAACCCCCACCTCAGCAAGAAAGGAAGCCTAGCCTGGAAGATCTCCTCTCCAGATATATAGCCCAGAACAAGACTAGAATTAATAGCCTGGAGGTCTCCATCCAGAATTTAGAGTATCAAGTGGGACAATTGGCTACTGCCCTTAATAATCGTCCCCAAGATTCCTTACCAAGTGACACTGAGGTGAATCCCAAGAGGGAGGGCAAAGAACAATGTAAAGCAGTCACACTCTGGAGTGGCAAGGCATTGGATGAAAATGGAGGAGAAACCTCAACAGTGCAACCGGAAGTTATTGAAGAGGAAATCATTATTGAGACCAATAGTAGCAAGTTTGGGGGAGAAGAGACCAGATCAAGGGAAACCACAATACCAGCTCCTACTGGTAATAATCCTAGTCTTATCAAACAACCTGTGCCATTTCCTCAACCCCTTCAGAAGCAAAATATGGATAAATAATTTTCTAATTTCTTAGAAGTTTTCAAGAAACTTCATATTCATATTTCGTTTACCGAGGCACTGGAACAAATGCCCAGTTATGTTAAATTTATGAAGGACATCTTGTCTAAGAAGAGAAAACTGGGGGACTATGAGACTGTAGCACTGCCAGAGGAGTGTAGTGCTATTCTACAGAAAAAGCTTCCACCAAAGCTTAAAGACCTTGGAAGTTTTACTATTCTATGCACCACCGGGGACCAGTTCATCGGCAAAGCCCTATGTGATCTAGGAGCAAGTATAAATCTAATGTCGTGGTCTATCTACAAGAAGCTGGTGTTAAATGAGGCTAAGCCTACCAGTGTCACACTGCAGTTGGCCGACAGATCCCTAACTTATCCAAAGGGGATAGTGGAAGACGTACTTGTTAAGGTGAACAAGTTCATCTTTCCTGTAGATTTCATTGTTCTTGACTTCGAGGAGGACAGGGAGGTCCCTATTATTTTGGGCAGACCATTTTTAGCCACAGGAAGAACACTTATAGATGTGTAGAAGGGAGAACTCACAATGAGAGTGCTAGATCAGGAAGTTACTTTTAATGTCTTCAGGTCTATGAAGTTCCCAAGTGCCTCTGAATATTGCTTCCGGGTCGATATGATTGACAAAGCAGTAAATGAAGTATTCTCAGAAAATTGCATGTCTGATTCGCTTGGGGCCACTCTGACTGGTGTTAGTGACGTGGAAGATCCTACTCATCTCGAGTATGTGAAATTGTTAAATGAATACCCACGGTTCACTAACTCAAAACAATATGTTGAACCATTGACAAGACCGAAATCTACATCCGAGGAACAATCGCCCATTTTGGATTTGAAGCCTCTACCTAGCCATCTGTGTTATGCTTATATGGGAGAATCATCAACTCTGCCTATAATTATTTCTGCATTGTTAAGTGAAGTTCAGGAAGGTGAATTGTTGCAGGTTTTGAAAAATAATAAAACTGCTTTGGGTTGGTCACTGGCCGACATTAAACGAATCAGTCAATCCATCTGCATGCACAAAATCCTCATAGAGGATGATGCAAAGCCTACCACCGAACACCAACGCCGACTAAATCCTATCATGAAAGAGGTAGTGAAAAATGAGATACTCAAATGGCTTGATGCCGATATAATTTACCCGATTTCTGAAATGGGGCATGACTGTTGTCACTAATGAGAACAATGAGTTGATTCCTACAAGAACAGTGACAGGATGGCGAGTATGTATGGACTACAGAAAACTTAACAAAGCTACTCGCAAGGATCATTTCCCTCTACCTTTCATCGATCAGATGTTAGATAGACTCGCATGACATAAATTCTACTGTCTCTTGGATGGATACTACGGGTACAACTAAATAGCTATTGCTCGCGAAGATCAGGAGAAAACAACATTCACTTGCCCTTATGGAACTTTTGCCTTCCGGCGGATGTCATTCGGGTTATGCAACGCACCAGCTACATTTCAACGGTATATAATATCTATTTTTTCTGATATGGTCGAACAAACACTTGAAGTGTTCGTGGACGACTTTTCAGTATTCGAGACTTCTTATGCCTCATGTCTAGCAAATTTGTATCTTGTGCTCAAGAGATGTGTTGACACTAACTTAGTTTTGAATTGGGAAAAATGTCATTTCATGGTCCAAGAAGGCATTATCTTGGGACACATAATATCTACCGACGGAATCGAGGTGGATAAGGCAAATATTGACGTCATTAAAAAACTTCCACCTCCATCAACTGTGAGAGGAGTCCGAAGTTTCTTGGGGCACGCCGGCTTCTATCGGCGTTTTATAAAGGATTTTTTGAAAATCACTAAGCCCCTATGCAGCCTTCTGGAGAAAGATGTGCCTTTCAAATTTGACAAGGCATGCCTAGATGCTTTTGAAATGCTCAAGGAGAGACTCATTATAGCACCCGTTGTGGCTGCCCCTGACTGGGAATCGTTGTTTGAACTAATGTGCGATGCTAGTGCCTATGCTATTGGGGCAGTTTTGGGGCAGCGGAAAGATAAGATATTTCACACAATATACTGTGCCAGCAAAACTTTAACAGATGCTCAACTCAATTACACTACCACTGAGAAAGAGTTGTTGGCAGTAGTATATGCCTTCGATAAATTCATATCCTATCTCATCAGCACGAAAGTCATAGTGTACACAATCATTCAGCCATTAAGTATCTTATTTCTAAGAAGGATGCTAAACTACAGTTGATCAGATGGGTCCTTCTTCTGCATGAATTTGACTTAAAAATCCGTGATAAGAAAGGAACTAAGAATCAAGTGTCGGATTATCTCTCGAGGTTGGATAATACAGATCAAGCTGAAAGTATGATTAATGAATTCTTCCCTGACTAGCAAATTCTTGTTATTCAGACTGAAATGCCTTGGTATGCTGATTACACCAATTTCATTATTCTAAGAAGGTGTCTACCTAAGGAGGAAATGGAAAATGTTCTTCATCATTGGCATTCATCTAAATATGGGAGTCATTTTAGCAGACAGAGAACAGCAACAAAGGTGCTACAATAAGGTTTCTACTGGCCCACTCTATTTAAGGATGCTTATGATTTCGTGCTAAAATGTGACAGATGCCAACGAGTTGGTAATATCTCTAGAAGGCACGAGATGGCCCTCAACATCATTTTGGAAGTCGAAATCTTCGACGTTTGGGGTATTGACTTCATGGGACCATTCCCTTCATCATTTAGTAATCTGTATATTCTGGTGGTAGTGGACTTTGTGTCCAAATGGGTTGAAACAGTTGTACTGCCAACTAATGATGCAAACGTGGTCCTTTGCTTCCTACAAAAGAATATTTTCACACGTTTTGGGACACCGCGTGCAATTATTAGCGATGAAAGGTCGCATTTTTGCAACAAATACTTTGCAGCCCTTCTCGCTAAATATGGAGTCACTCATAAGACTGCCACGACATACCATCCGCAGACAAGCGGCCAAACGGAGGTGTCAAATGGAGAGATTAAAAGCATCATGGAAAAGACTGTGAATCCTAGCAAGAATGATTGGTCAGCAAGACTGGATGATGCACTCTGGGCGTACCGAACGGCGTATAAAATACCAATTAGAATGTCGTCGTATCACCTTGTCTATGAAAAGGCTTGCCATTTGCCGGTAGAACTCGAACATAGGGCTTATTGGGCTATTAAACAGCTAAATTTTGACTTAAGTGCAGCCGGTGAGAAGAGACTACTTCAAATGAATGAGATGGACGAGTTTCGTCTCCAATCTTATGAGAATGCCAAACTATATAAAGAAAAGACAAAATGATGGTATGATAAGAAAATAATCAAGCGTGAATTTGAAGAAGGGCAAGTTGTGCTTCTTTACAACTCGAGACTGAAGCTCTTCCCGGGAAAATTGAAATCGAGATGGTTGGGGCCTTTCATAATTGCTAAAGTCTATCCACACGGTGCCATTGAGGTTGAAGATGCAAATTCCTCAAGGACCTTTAAGGTGAATGGACAACGGCTCAAACACTACTGGGGTAGTGACATTGACCGTCAAAAGACATCCATCACCCTTGAAGACCCGGTATGAGCCGTGGGAATAGTCAAGCTGACGACTTTAAAACAAGTGCTCAATGGGGAGACAACCCCATTTCAGTATCCTACTTCTACCCTTTTGTTGTCCATATGCTAGTGTACATTTCATCTAATGTAGTAGTTTAGTATGATCGTAGTATGTTTGCATGATATTAGGATTGCGTTGGTATAGTAGTCTGTTAATTGTAGCATGTTAATATGTTTTGGTAGCATTATAAAAGTTTAGTTCATTTTGGTATAATGTTAGTTTTTGGTCAAAATGTTAGCTTTGATATAGTTATATGCTTGCAATTTTTGGTTAGTTTTTGTTAAATGCTTAGGTTCTGTTAGAAATTCAGTTTTGGTATGCTTGTGGTTCAGAGTGATTTATAAGTTCCTAATATAGAAGTTTTTAGTATATGTTTAACTTTTGGAGAAATTTTGTCGGCTAAATGTTGGTTATGTGATTTGATTTTTGCCTGGTGCAGGGCACGCGCCGCAACGCCTTTTAAGGCTTAGCAGCACGCGTCGCAGCGTCCGGAATTGCCCAACCTACTGGAGACTTACGCTGCAGCGCCTGTGTTTGGCCTTCTCCACGCGCTGCAGCGCCCAGTTCAAATCCCAGATTTTATATCAGCGTTGCAGCGCAATATACCAAAGAATACTGGCGCTGCAGCTCCAATCGCGGATTTTAGTTTTATAACTGCATTATTTCAGCAGTTCTCCCAAGCCCTTCTCTAAACCCTAATTCCACTTCAATTCCTTCAAGGCTCAAATCATTAACTTCTTTCCCGTTCCAAAGCATTACAAGAGCCATTCCAAGTTCCTCTCCAGTGATTCCTTTCAAAGTTAGGACTGAGTTCTTCCCCAAATCAGAAATTGGAATTTCGAATAGCTGTTTTTCTGCATTGTGCTTGGGGATTCAGATACTTATTGTTCTAATCAGTTGAATTGAATTGCTTGGGCTGAATTTTTAGGGTTGTGCACTATCAACTAAGGTTAGGCAGGCTTGTTCTCGGCACTGCATGCCAAGCGCTTGTGGAAAATATGAATAAGGCAGTTTGTGCAGTGTTGACAAAAATTCGTTGAGTGATTGTCTGCGCTGAGTGGGTAGTTGGTTAGAATAGGGAGGACTATGCATTAGAACTGATTTGAACTGTTGTAGTTCCATTTTGGTTTGGACGCGCATATTATGCTTGCATTTGGGCCTGTTGGTACCTGATTCATCAACTAGGACTGTGCGTTTGTTTAAGTTAGTTTGGGCAGTGAATTGGTATTCAGTTGGGGCAAGAATTGGTTCAGTTTGGTTTTGATTTGGCCAGGGATTCCATAATTGTGCAAAGTATTTACTGAAAATCTTGGCATTGCTTTTAAGCGTCAAAGAACTAGTACTAGTTCATCTCCAGCGGCACCAACATGGGACCGTGCTAAGTTCATCAGCAAAGAGGCATGGAAGGAATATAATCAGACAATTGCCAACAAAATTTTAGTGCCTGAAAGAGGTTTAAGGCCTGATCAAAGGCAAGATGGGGAATTGATGACTATGATAATGGAGAGGAAATGGGTGCACTTTACAAAGCCACCTGAGTCGGCTAGTAAAAAAAACACAAAAAATCAAAAAAATTTAAAAAAAATTGTTTAACTTTTTATGAGTTGGATTAATTCTAATAAGTATCTGTGGAGCAAAACTCACGAGTAAGATTAAAAGATTTAGAACTTTTGAACCTTTGATTAGATACGAAATATTAGTTTGAAACACCATCTGGAATAAAATTGATTCATAAACATTTTTGCACTTCACGTTTGCACTAATTCTTAGTTGTGGGGTATAAACTATGATTCAAACAATTTCGAAAAAAAGGTAAAAAAAATTGGAAAGAAAAAAATTGAAAGAAAACAACAGTTGAAAAATTAAATAACTGCTTCAATATCCATTGAACGAAATAACTGGGTATCCAAGCCTCAAGAAACATCGATATTTACGCCGAAAAGTGTGATAGGTAAAAGCAGCTTGACTAGTCTAATTATGTGGCCTTTGTTACTCGAGTTAGTAAGCTCTTAGGGGTGTCTCTACACCTAGTGCTCTAAAGTCAATTGGTTTGGGAGTCATTGGTCCAACGCTCGCAACATGGGTAACTCTGAAAAGCCTAAGAAAACGAGACATTGCACAAGTCAAGAAAAAAAATGAAAAACAGAAAAAAAAGAGGGAAAAAAAGAAAAGAAAAAGAAAAATGAATTTGCTTGATTTTCATGGTAAAAATTGTGACGCCCCCAAAATAGGTCCATACAACTCATTTTGAGTCGCCAATAACATTCCACAAAATACAAATACAAATATGAATTTTCTCATTTATAACTAATAAGTGTTGTGCAAAATACGACAACACAATACAAATACATCTTAAATTCTCAATACACTTATTGCCACACTAATAGTAAGGTATTGAGACACTCCTATTATCTCGGACCATCACTCCATTCCCCGGCTAGTCCCCGCTACACTCTCTTTTCCTGAGGAGAACAATGGAACAAAAAGGAAAAGGGTGAGCACAAATAGCCCAGTCAGAAATATCATGACTAAGATAATGAAGAATAAAAATTATCTTTAGTCTTCAACAGAATTAAATCAGAGATTTAAAGATATTTTAATTGTTCAACAACAACAATTGCAGCGAAACAAACAATCAATTAGAAGAGTCAAGTAGATTATAATATCTACCATCTTCTATAAATTAAAGGATCACCACCAATATTTTATCCCTGTAACACCAATCAACAATTCCTGTTTATGAACATCCAAATCAACAGTTTATATTCAACAGCCTCTCTTTGCACTACGTGCCAAAGATATTTATTTGTAACATCACCGGTCATGATCATGTCAAACGTCAGTTCATCTTTGCACTACGGGCCAAAGATGACTTTCACCATACGCCTTTGTTTGTAACACCAAAAGTCATGATTATACCAATACACAGTTTGGTCAAAATCATGTCACGCCAGTTCATCTTTGCACTACGGACCAAAGAGAACTATCACCACAATTTAAGTATGAGGATGACGATGATGACAATGATACAGTGAGATTAAGGATAAGAAAAACTTTATAATTTAATCAGTATCAAAGATTGACCAAATTGCCAACACGATGACCAAATTGTGGAGTCATATTCAAGAATGATATTCAAAAAATTATTTCATACTTCAACTATAACGTATAAAATGAAATAGAAAGATTCAAGTGAAAAGATATTAGATGAAGCACAAACTATTAAGGATATTCTACTAATTTTCAGGGATTTTCTCCATTTAAAAATAAGGTTTTGGAAACAAACAAAGATTTCTTGTCATAAATTGAGAAATGTGAAAGAAAAAGATATCCCTTAAAAGAGTACAAAAGAAATGATACGTTATACGAGTATAACAGAATATATGAAACTACAAATGGATTTTCACTCGTCATGCGATAATTCGCGTAGACAGATTATTTCCACAACATATTAATAAGTAATGAATACAAAGGGTTATTCACTAGGCATACGTCAATCCGCACGGACAGGTTATACCCACAGATTAATAAGGAATGAATACAAAGGGTTATTCACCAGGTACGACACTCGTACATACAGGTTATTCCCACAGAATAATAAGAAATGAATACAAAAGGATATTCACCAGGCATGCGTCATACCGCACGGACAGGTTATCCTCACAAATTAATATAGAATGAATAACAACCTTTATGAATATAATATCACTTACGAACATGAAAGCAAATGATATTATATATGAGTATGAAAGAAATGATATTCCCTACCTTCGTTAACTGGATGTTACTTTCTATGAAGTTTACTAACTTCGGATAATACTAGTATTCTCACAAATACTCACAATAGCCTAGGACACTAAGAGAACTTAAGAAATTTAGAGAGAGATAAAGTATAAGCAATGAAGGTGTGAAATCTTAAGCAAACCCTCCCTATTTATGGGAAAATCAAGGTGAGGGCATTTTAGTCTTTTCCCTAAATTTTCTTGGTTTATTACTCTTATACCCTTGGCATATTCTTTTAATATCATCCATCCATTTTTTTCTTCCATTTATAGCATCCATCCATTTTTTCTTCCATTTATATCATCCATCCATTTTTTCTTCCATTTATATCATCCATCCATTTTTTCTTCCATTTATCAAAAGATAATTTCAAGATAAAACCATTATAAAAATAACTTCATTATCACAATAAATCCCTTTTTCTGTATTATTGTGTTAAATGTATTAATATTACAGATAGCATATACTCGCAATACTGACAACCAGATTATTCCCAGGAAAGAGGGGGCCTTCCATAAAAATGGCGCGCAATTAAATAACCCCTTTCCTTGACAGAATTTTTAGACATTGTCAATAATGCTAAAATATCCTATCAAATGATATGAGTTACAGTGTCGTGACAAATAGTAAAATATATTATGCAGATGCTATGTAACAATTATTGAATCAAGATACTGTGCAATTGCTACTTTATCAATTATTGAATCAATAATATAAAACATTGTGCAACATCGTGAGCTACTGTGGAATACCGTGTGCTACTGTGAAATAACGTGTGCTACTGTGGAATAACGTGTTTTACTGTTCTTTTTATCACCGGGTATTTCAACAGTTATCGGTTAAAGTTTTGCCGCCAATTTCTATCACTTTCTATATCCGACAGTTAACCCGTTGTGGGGCCCACTATCGTTGATAATATTTCCATTTCGGCACCGTCGTACGGTACCGAATATAATATTCCCCGACAGAAAGAATATTCCCTGACAAAAGGAATATTCCCCGACATACTATTTATCAGATAATTTGCATATAACACCCTTAACTATCATTTATAACAATTAAGCACTTCACTATTTAGAAAAATAATCATAAAGAAAATAATAAACTTTTATTTCATAAAGTCGGGATCTTACAATCTCCCCTCCTTATGAAATTTCGTCCTCGAAATTGACGTATGTACCTGGCATTTCGAAAAGGTGAGGATACTTTGCTCTCATTTCGGATTCTAACTCTCAGGTCATTTCCTCAACATCATGGTTTCTACATAAAACTTTGACTTGAGGTATAACCTTTGAGCGTAGAATCTGCTCCTTCTTATCTTAGACCTTGACAGGTATCTCCTCATACGTTAAATCCTCTGCTATCTCGTCTGGTTCTAATTCAATAACGTGGTTTGGATCTTTCACATATTTACGTAGCATGGATATGTGAAAAACATTATGAACACGAGACATACTCGGCGGTAAGGCGAGTCTGTAGGCCACAGTTCCTACTCGGTCGAGGATTTCAAATGGACCGATAAATCGAGGGTTAAGCTTTCCTCTCTTTCCGAATCGCGTAACACCTTTCCACGGAGCAACACGTAAAAATACATGATCTCCGACATTGAATTCCTCGTCTCTTCGATGAAGATCAGCATAACTCTTTTGTCGATCTTGAGCTGTTTGTATACGTTGTCGGATCATTTGGATCTTTTTCGTAGTCATACGTATCAACTCGGGTCCCAACAATTTTGCCTCACCTACTTCATCCCAACATGTTGGAGATCGACACCTTCGTCCATACAACGCCTCGAAGGGAGCCATGCCTATACTTGCTTGATAACTGTTGTTGTAAGAGAATTCCATCAATGGCAAGTATTTGTCCCCAACTTCCTTTGAAGTCTAGTACGCGGAGTCTTAATAGATCTTCGAGGGTTTGAATAGTCCTTTCCGATTGCCCGTCTGTTTGGGGATGATATGCAGAACTGAATCGTAATTCAGTGCCCATAGCTTTTTGCAAGCTGACCCAAAATCGTGAAGTGAACCTAGGATCTCGATCAGAAACGATAGATACTGGCATGCCATGCAATCTGATAATCTCGCTTATATACATACTAGCAAGACGCTCTAGTGAATAGTTTTCTCGTATAGGCAAGAAATGAGCAGACTTGGTCAATCTATCTATAATGACCCAAATTGCGTCCAAGCCTTGAGAAACTTTGGGAAGACCTGTCACGAAATCCATGTTGATGTGTTCCCACTTCCATTCTGGAATCTCAAGTGGTTGCAATGGACCCCTTGGTACTTGATGCTCCGCCTTGACACGTTGACAAGTTAAACATCTTGCGATAAACTCTGCAATCTCTTTCTTCATATTATTCCACCAAAATGTATGTCGAAGATTACGATACATTTTGGTACTTCCAGGGTGGATTGCAAATGGTGTGTTGTGTGCCTCCATCATGATTTTGTATTTCAAGTCAGGGTCGTTAGGAACACACAGTCTAGAGTTGACTCGAAGTATTCTGTCTTCGTCGACTCTTGCTTCTGGAATAGCACCTTCTTGTACATTTTTCTTCATATTCACCAACTCCAGGTCTGTAACCTGAGCAGCTTTAATTTTGTCGATTAAAGCCGGTTCTACCTATATATGTGCGATCTTCACATGGGTTCCTGAAGTCTTTAACTCTATCTCCATCCTTTGTAAATCATCCAAAATGGGCCTTTGCGATGTCAGTAACGCACTTGTACTTGCATATGATCTTCTACTCAATGCGTCAGCTACTACGTTCGCCTTTCCATGATGGTATTAGATGGTATGGTCGTAATCTTTCAACAGCTCGAGCCAACGCCGTTGTCGCATGTTGAGTTCCTTCTAGGTGAAGAAATATTTGAGACTTTTGTGGTCTGTATAGATCTCCACTTTCTCCCCATACAAGTAATGTCTCCAAATCTTCAACGCGAAAACGACTGCTGCCAACTCTAGATCATGAGTAGGATAATTCCTCTCATATTCCTTGAGTTGCCGAGACGCATAGGCTATAACTTTCCCATGTTGCATGAGAACACAACCTAGTCCTTTGCTTGAAGCATCGCTGTAGATGACAAATCCTTCTGATCCTGATGGTATTGCCAATACAGGTGCTGAAATGAGCCTTCATTTGAGTTCTTGAAAACTCTTCTCGCATTCTTCGCTCCATTTGAATGTTGTGCTTTTCCGAGTCAGTTGAGTTAATGGAACGGCTATTCGAGAAAATCCTTCTACGAATCTCCGATAATAACCAGCTAAACCCAGAAAGCTTCGTACTTTGGTTACTGACTTGGGTTGTTCCCAATTTGATACTGTTTCAATCTTCGCCGGATCAACCGAGATTCCTTCTTTAGAAACCAAGTGACCAAGGAATGCAACTTCCTCAAGCCAGAATTCACATTTCTTCAACTTAGCATATAACTTGTTTTCACGAAGCTTTTGGAGTATCAGCCTCAAGTGTTGCTCATGATCTTCACGACTTTTAGAATATATGAGAATGTCATCAATGAAGACAACCACGAAATGATCCAAATATTCCTTGAATATCCGGTTCATCATATCCATGAAAGCAGTAGGAGCATTAGTCAATCCAAAAGACATGACTAGGAATTCATAATGCCCGTACCGAGTTCTGAAGGCAGTCTTTGGAATGTCATCAGCTTTAACTTTCAACTGATGATATCCAGAACGAAGATCGATCTTTGAAAAGAATTGAGCACCTTGTAACTGGTCGAACAGGTCATCAATGCGAGGTAACGGGTACCTATTTTTGATGGTGACATGGTTTAACTCCCGATAGTCAGTGCAAAGTCTCATACTCCCGTCTTTCTTCTTTACGAATAAAACAGGAGCACCCCAAGGCGATGTACTTGGACGTATGAAACCGCTGTCTAACAACTCCTGTAGTTGGACTTTTAACTCTTGAATTTCAATAGGAGCCATTCGATATGGGGTTTTGGAAATAGGTTTCGTACCGGGTTCAAGGTCGATACAAAATTCAATTTCACGGTCTGGGGGTAGGCCAGGAAGTTCTTCGGGAAATACGTCAGGGAACTCATTAACAACAGAAATATTTTTCAAATCTGACGTACTTTTATTTAAACCCGTTACATGGGCTAAGAAGGCTTGACATCCGTTTTTCAATAAACGAATGGCTTTGTGACTAGAAATGATGGTTATTGATTTCAATGGTTTGGTTGCTTGTATTCGCATAATAGGTTGATTAGGAATATGAAAACTAATGACCTTACGAAAGCAATCAATTTTAGCATGATGAGCAGTTAACCAATCAATTCCTAAAATCACATCAAATTCATGCATGTTCAAGGAGATAAGATCAATAGGTAATGTGAGGGTGCCGATTTGAACAAAGCAAGATTTATAGACTGTAGATGTAACGAATGTTTGTGCTAATGGTGTTTCGACAGATAAGTCAAAATCTAATTTTTCAGGAGTCAAATTCAGGCGTTGAGCACATGTTGGTGAAATAAAAGAGTGGGTAGAACCAGTATCTAATAAGGCATAGACTTCACAAGAGTTAATAAGTAGTTTACCCGTAATAACCTCGTTCGGATTCTGCGCTTTTTGTGACGTCACGACAAAAGCTCTCCCTTGAACCACAGACTTTGACTTGTCCGTGACCGCCTTCGGTGTCATCATTGCAGCTGGACTTGACTTCGCTGCATGACAAAAGCGAGCTATATGGCCTTCCTTTCCATAATTGTAACATACTTGTGATGGCGATTGTGTACAATTTGGACTGATGTGTCCTTCCTTCCCACACCTGAAACATCTAACAGGTGGTCGTTCTCCTTCCTTCGAAACTGGTACTGGTGCTGGTGCTGACGTTGGTGCCTTTCCATGGTTGTTGTTGAATCTCTTCTTCTTGGAATTGTTACCACTTGACTCACTCCTTCTGTTATCCGGGCAAGGATTACCACCGAAGTGGTTACCATTTTCGGTGTTGTAATTCCCTCCTCGCTGATTATCATTATTTCGATAATTGCTGCCACAATTACGATTATTACCGTAATTTTGCTCTCGTGGTTAGGTGTTGTTTCCTGGTTGTAGTAGTCCTCTTTCCTGCTCCACTACTTGAGCCTTATCCACAGCATCTGCGTATATACAAATTTTATGAGAAACGAGATATTGGCGAATCTCTGGTTTCAAACCTCGTAGGAACATTCGTGTCATCCGCTTCTCAGTGTCCACCAAATGGGATGCAAAACGCGACAGCTCGGCGAACTTGGCTTCGTACTGTGACACCGTCATGTTGTTCTGTTCCAGTTTGATGAATTCTACCTCCTTCATATGACGAATACTTTCCGAAAAATACTTCTCGTTAAATAATTCCTGGAACTCGACCCAAGACATCTCGAGTGCCGAATGATGGGTACGTTTCACAGATTCCCACCAATGATCCGCTTCTCCTCGTAACATAAAGGTGGCAAAAGGAACCTTTTGATCGTCCGTGCAACGCAGTACATCAAATATCTTTGTTAATTGTTTAAGCCATGCCTCTGCCTTGAGTGGATCTGGCTTGTCGAAAAATTCAGGTGGTCACAATTCTTTGAACTGCTTAGCAGTGACCATCCGTACATTATCAGCGTTTCTGCCAGTATTGTACACAGGAGCTCTTCTCGCCTGGTTCTGTAGGTATTGCATGAAGTTCCTAAAAAATTCATCATTCATCCGGTTGTTAGCATCATGATTAACATCATGATGTTCTGAGTTTGCACCCGTATTATTTGTGGATTCCTGGTTTTCAGCCACAATGGTTTCATAGTGAATCTCTTGGTTTTCAAATGCCATTCTGAAATATGATCACAAAACAAAGATTAGTTAAAGAAATAGAGATGCAACATCTTGTCCCTATAACCAAACCAATTACTTAAATAACCAAAAATAGCTTAGGTAGGACACACTAGCAAAGGATTTTACTCGTCTCTCCCCTCCTAGTTCTAATCACAGATCTCTACCAGAGATCATATCCCTAAGCTCTGATATCAACTGTGACGCCCCTAAAATAGGTCCATACAACCCATTTTGAGTCGCCAATAACATTCCACAAAATACAAATACAAATATGAATTTTTCCATTTACAACTAATAAGTGTTGTGCAAAATACGACAACACAATACAAATACATCTTAAATTCTCAATACACTTATTGCCACACTAATAGTAAGGTATTGAGACACTCCTATTATCTCGGACCATCACTCCATTCCCCGGCTAGTCCCCGCTACACTCTCTTTTCCTGAGGAGAACAATGGAACAAAAAGGAAAAGGGTGAGCACAAATAGCCCAGTAAGAAATATCATGACAAAGGTAATGAAGAATAAAAATTATCTTTAGTCTTCAACAGAATTAAATCAGAGATTTAAAGATATTTTAATTGTTCAACAACAACAATTGCAGCGGAACAAACAATCCATTAGAAGAGTCAAGTAGATTATAATATCTACCATCTTCTATAAATTAAAGGATCACCACCAATATTTTATCCCTGTAACACCAATCAACAATTCCTGTTTATGAACATCCAAATCAACAGTTTATATTCAACAGCCTCTCTTTGCACTACGTGCCAAAGATATTTATTTGTAACATCACCGGTCATGATCATGCCAAACGCCAGTTCATCTTTGCACTACGGGCCAAAGATGACTTTCACCATACGCCTTTGTTTGTAACACCAAAAGTCATGATTAAACCAATACACAGTTTGGTCAAAATCATGTCACGCCAGTTCATCTTTGCACTACGGGCCAAAGAGAACTATCACCACAATTTAAGTATGAGGATGAGGATGATGACAATGATACAGTGAGATTAAGGATAAGAAAAACTTTATAATTTAATCAGTATCAAAGATTGACCAAATTGCCAACACGATGACCAAATTGTGGAGTCAAATTCAAGAGAAATTATTTCATGCTTCAACTATAATGTATAAAATGAAATAGAAAGATTCAAGTGAAAAGATATTAGATGAAGCACAAACTATTAAGGATATTCTACTAATTTTCAGGGATTTTCTCCATTTAAAAATAAGGTTTTGGAAACAAACAAAGATTTCTTGTCATAAATGGAGAAATATGAAAGAAAAAGATATCGCTTAAAGAGTACAAAAGAAATGATACGTTATACGAGTATAACAGAATGTATGAAACTGTAAATGGATTTTCACCCGTCATGCGATAATTCGCGTAGACAGATTATTTCCACGACAGATTAATAAGTAATGAATACAAAGGGTTATTCACCAGGCATGCGTCAATCCGCACGGACAGGTTATACCCACAGATTAATAAGGAATGAATACAAAGGGTTATTCACCAGGTACGGCACTCGTACATACAGGTTATTCCCACAGAGTAATAAGGAATAATACAGAAGGATATTCACCAGGTACGACACTCGTATATACAGGTTATTCCCACAGAATAATAAGAAATGAATACAAAAGGATATTCACCAGGCATGCGTCATACCGCACGGACAGGTTATCCTCACAAATTAATATAGAATGAATAACAACCTTTATGAATATAATATCACTTACGAACATAAAAGCAAATGATATTATATATGAGTATAAAAGAAATGATATTCCCTACATTCGTTAACTGGATGTTACTTTCTATGAAGTTTACTAACTTCGGATAATACTAGTATTCTCACAAATACTCACAATAGCCTAGCACACTAAGAGAACTTAAGAAATTTAGAGAGAGATAAAGTATAAGCAATGAAGGTGTGAAAATTTCTTAAGCAAACCCTCTCTATTTATAGGAAAATCAAGGTGAGGGCATTTTAGTCTTTTCCCTAAATTTTCTTGGTTTATTACTCTTATACCCTTGGCATATTCTTTTAATATCATTCATCCATTTTTTCTTCCATTTATAGTATCCATCCATTTTTTCTTCCATTTATATCATCCATTCATTTTTTCTTCCATTTATATCATCCATCCATTTTTTTCTTCCATTTATCAAAAGATAATTCCAAGATAAAACCATTATAAAAATAACTTCATTATCACAATAAATCCTTTTTTCTGTATTATTGTGTTAAATGTATTAATATCACAGATAGCATATACTCGCAATACTGACAACCAGATTATTCCCAGGAAAGAGGGGGCCTTCCATAAAAATGGCGCGCAATTAAATAACCCCTTTCCTTGACAGAATTTCTAGACATTGTTAATAATGCTAAAATATCCTATCAAATGATATGAGTTACAGTGTCGTGACAAATAATAAAATATATTATGCAGATGCTATTTAATAATTATTGAATCAAGATACTGTGCAATTACTACTTTATCAATTATTGAATCAATAATATAAAATACTGTGCAACATCGTGAGCTACTGTGGAATACCGTGTGCTACTGTGGAATAACGCGTTTTACTGTTCTTTTTATCACCGGGTATTTCAACAGTTATCGGTTAAAGTTTTGCCGTCAATTTCTATCACTTTCTATATCCGACAGTTAACCCGTTGTGGGGCCCACTATCGTTGACAATATTGCCATTTCGGCGCCGTCGTACGATACCGAATATAATATTCCCCGACAGAAAGAATATTCCCTGGCAAAAGGAATATTCCCCGACATACTATTTATCAGATAATTTGCATATAACACCCTTAACTATCATTTATAACAATTAAGCACTTCACTATTTAGAAAAATAATCATAAAGAAAATAATAAACTTTTATTTCATAAAGTCGGGATCTTACAAAAATCCCTACTAAGAGTTACATCACATACACAATGCATGCATCACATGAAATAAATTTTATGAAGGATGGTGTCTAGAATGAAGATTGAGTATTTTTGATATGGTGAAAGTGTGATTTTGAATTTAATCTTGCTTATGTATAATACTCATGTATACTTAGAAGTTTTCTTTCGATTTCATAATTGGTTAAACTCAAAAAGATTTTACTTTGAATTTTGAATTTTGTGGGTATATTCACTGCAAACCCTCACGAGACACAACTCGTCCACTTGGGGTAACCTTGGGGTTTAAAGGCTTGTTGCACATGCTAAGTGCAATCGTGTTTTCTACGAAAATGGGGTAGTATAATTTTTGTTTTTATTTTCTTTTCTTTTTGTTTTACTCGAGGACGAGCAAAAGCTAGCTATAAGGGTATTTGATAAACATATAATTCATACATTTTATTATCCCTAATTTTGTCATTTTAATTATATTAGTTTATTTAATTAATATGTTTTATTTTGTTTTGTAGGATTTAATATTTTATTACAATAAAGTCAAAATCTTGGTGATCAAACAATATTTAATGCTCTTATTCATGTAAGAAAATATCCAAGAAGAATCCTACAAGAAAAAGGAATGAGGTGGAACAATCTTGGTGTGCAAGTCAAATCCAGCAAGAGAAATAAAAGTCTATCTAGAAGATCTCTTTGAGAAGTTGTGTGACGCCCCCAAATCCATGTACTAGCTATAGTGGACTGGTGCTCACTATTCAACCTAAACTTCTTCTGAGTATATAAAGTTTAGACTCACACTATTGATAACCAGGCAGTTCCCAGGAAAGAGGGGGCCTTCCGCATATACGGCGCGCAATCAAATAACCCCTTTCCTTAACAGAATATTCTAGACATTGTCAATAATGTTAAATCTAAATTAAGAATTCACACATTTAACTAAACATAACTTAGATAGTTTATTTCAAACATCTCCGTCTGGTCCCAAGGTTCTTATAACCTTTACAAATACACACATATATAAAATCCTTCAAATTCATTACAAATATTATAAATATTTAATTATTGCATAACATGTTTCCTATTCATCCATCTTTCCTTTCCCTTTATCCTTGCCCGATCCTTCGGCTTTTTCATGTTTAGCTGCAAATATTAGGTTTAAGCAAGAATGAGCACAAATTGCCCAGCAAGTAATATGAGAGTTTAACATCGAACATAAAAAAAAGGATCATCTACATCTGAGCTTCAACAATTAGAATAAACTTGAGAAGTATTTGAATAACAAGAAATAATGAGATTTCAAGTTGTTACCATCGTACTGAGCGGTAATAAATACCTTGAACAAATAAAACCATCAGGACGAATATCAACTACAAAGACCGACAAACATCCTCCGCAAGTACTTTAGGTGATCAACCTATCGTACCATATATTGTGCACATATATAAATTTTTAACGCCTAAGCGTAAATGGGACTATATGTCCGACATCTGTTATCCCTTTTTTTTAGGGTTGTTCATCTCAGTTTTATACCACGAGTCCGCACCAAAGCAATTTGGATTGGTTTGATTTTAAATAACATCTATGATTTGAACGAATTCAACAATATATCATCGCACATTAATATTGTCTAGCCGGAACAATTGGTCTCGACGCATCTGTTCAACATTTCATGAATATTAAGAACTTTAATAACATAAGAAATTCGATAACGAAACAATTCTTTTAATGTACATAAGTACGAATACTAGCATCTATCATCAATTGAATAATTTATAATTCAACAATAAAGGAGACTTGCACAATATGTAAACTTGTGTAAGTTATAACATCATCATCATAAGAACTTGTACGGAATAATAATTGCACAAGTTAGGAAACTTACATTCAATATAGAAATCGAATGAAGTTAGGATACTTGCCTGATATGTCGTCTAAATATAACGTTATTAATTTGTCCTTCAAAAGACCTACACATATCATTAAGGTCATCACACCAATTAGTCACATACGTCATATGCCGTCATATTTTAGCCGATGAAACTTTACTCGAATTAATTATTTTACCTTTATATAAAATAATTTTCTTTATTAAACGTAGTTAACCATTTTATTATTTTTCTTCCTCCTGGCCACATATACTTAGAAATATTTCCCATCTAAAAATAATTTTATTATAATTTTTTTAACTTTATTAAGTATTTTTAAAAGGTGTCATTTCGGTTCAAAACTTAGCAATTTTGCTATAACGAACTTAATTCCAAAAAATTTTAAATTTGTTCAGTATCTTAATCATATTAAAGTATACTTTCAGTTAAAGTTTCATAACCATCTGAGTTATAGAACTAGAGTTATAGCAGTTTTCGTCCAGAAAACCCTAATATTAAATTGGTTATATCTCACTCATCCGAAGTCGGATTACGTTCATCTTTGGACATGAGATTTGTTATACCATATAGTTTCATTACCCAAAAGGGCTTAATTTGTTTCATGAGATAAGTGGACAAAACTGTCCACGAAAAAAAATGGGCAGCAAGATTTTACCGATTTTCTAGTTTTGCCTGTTTTAGTAGCAATTCCATCATAAATAACTTACAAAGTATTTTCTGGAAATTCCAGTTGGAGGAGTTAGGGAACTCATATATCTATCACCATAGGTTAACCACACTCAAAAATTCGAAATATAATGAGAGTTATGGTTGTTCAAATTTCAGTTTCTGTTTTTAGGAAAAACGGATTTTATCTTCTTTATTGCAACTTTGGTTCTTCAATTATTTTTCATCGTCTAAGTTATTTAACATCAATATCTAACATATTTATATATATATATATATATATATGAGTATGATACATATTTATATACATATATCCAAGACCTTTACAAGAAAATTGAATATAGGAAGGTTTTAGGTATTACCATCACTTATTTGGTAGAACTTCCTCCTCTTGCTCCTAAGCTTTCCCCCAAGCTCTTAAACTCTCTCTTTCTCTTATCTCTAACTTAGTTTTCTGAAAATGAAGTAATGTAATGCAAGTATTCTTGGTGTTGGCTATTTATAGACCCAAATTAAAGAATTGCAAGTAGTTCCTCCTTTCTTGGTTTTCATTTATGGTCCACTCCCTCATCTTTTCATCTTCTCTCATTTGTCCTAACTATTTACCCTAGTCATCCAATCAATTTAAACTAGGATTTAGGGTAGTCAAACTAGGTAACCATGATCCCCATTTCCCTCCTTGTTTTCTTCCATGTTTCCCTCTTTGTTCCCCACTATGTCTCCCACCATGTCTCCCACCATCTTTTTTTCTTTTATCTTTTTTTTAACTCATTTATTACATCATTAATGCATCACCACTTCTAGAAGTTAGATCAAGGACTTGGGCTTGGCTTTTTGGGCTCCTTGTAAGATTTATTAGGGCTTGTATTAGACTCATGTTTGGGCTATTTTAATTCTTTCTTGGACTTTCCCAATTAACATTTAACTTGGGCTTGTCAACTAGGTTTAATTCCTTAACTATTTTTCCCCATTAGTAACTTACTTGCACAATTAATTTGGGCTCTCTTACATTGTCATACAAGGCTAGTAATCAAGTTTTGTTAGTTAATAACCTAAGCTTTAATTCTCTTAACACTTAATCAACTTGATTAAATTATTTCTTTTTTTATTCCTTAGTTAGTTCAAACTAATTAAATTAATTAGTCTTATCTAACTATTAACTTACATCCCTCATCACTTAAATAAATATATTACACATATATTTATTCATTTATAACATTTGCATAAAAATTTAAACAAACTTCATTTCATTAATAACTATACATAACATTATTTACAATGCTACATGATTTTCTCGGTTATTACAAGTTGATTGTCATTAGGAAGTTAAAACTTATATGGAAAGGGACTCTTGGGAGATTACCATGTTGAGATTGAAATCAAGAAGAAAAGAAGAGGGAAAAAGAGAACAAAAGAGACAAAATTCAATGATTGTAAATTAGGGTACAAATTTATTTTTCCTATAAATAGGTCTCTTATTTTAGAGAGACGGGATGTAGTAGTTTAGGAGTAGGAGTAAGATTAAATTATTTCTTTATTGTACGCTTGTTGGAGGATCGTTAATTAAAGGGAGTTTTCTTATTTTATTTTTAATTTTCTACTTCTTTATTTTAGTTAGCTTATTTGTTTTCATGTCTAGTTAATTTCTTTAATCTAGGATGAAGATGAAATTAAATAATTATTCATGATAATATTTTTTTTATCTCTTCTATTATTTATGCTTTTATGTTTAATTGATTTCGTCTTCGATAGATTATTGTTAAGATATGAGTTTTTCATAATTCATGCTTACTCAAAGAAGTTTTGATGGTTTATAATTAATTCTTAAATTTTCATAGTCTATGTTTGCCCACGTTAATTATAAAATTATTAAATTAAAAGGAAGGGAGATCAAAATCATAATTAAGTTATAAAAATAGAAAATATTAAATTACTTGTTATGTTTATTATTTAATGGATTCAGATTCCTAGATTGCTTCCTTATTATTAGTTAGTTTAATTATAGTTAATTGATTCTCAATCTTTATTTCTAATTCGCCTAAAATAGATATTAAGGATACATTTAAACTAATCTAGTCTTTGTGGGTTCGACCTGTACTTGCCAGTTCTTCAATTTGACACTGTGCACTAGCAGTTACATAATTTTATCACATCAAAACTCATATAAAATTTGTCAAATTCGATATGTAAAATTTGAAAAGAATCAATTTCCTTTTTCTCACCCACAACCTTCGGCTCCGTCATCTTTACCAACTCAGCCTCCTGTTTCCTCTTGCGCACGTCCATAGGCCTGTATACCCACGTTAATTATTCCATCTAACTCCTCTTCGCTTCCCACTGTTATTCCTTTATCAACACTTCTGCCACCAATTTTGTTTCCCTCCTCTTCCTTCTCCCCCTCTGCCTCGTCTCTTGCTCCCAAAACTCATCTTCTTTCCTCTATATACACCTCAGCGCCATCTCTGACAAAATCACTAATCTCTTCTCCAGTTCTTGTCTAATAGTACACTGCAGGTCCCTTCAGGTGATGTTTCTCTCATGCCTGCATCCACGTCCTCATCACAATCTTTTATGCTTTATATTATTCCTACCATTCCGTCGGCTACACAACCACAGCATTTACACCGACTCCACCCCATGGTTCTACGACATCATAGACAGGCTCATAATGCCTCCATCTTCACCACCGAGCCAACCTCATTCCAAGCAGCAAATAAAAGTCATGTTTGGCGTCAAGTAATGCTAGACGAACTCACTGCCTTATATAAAAATCAGATAAGGATGTTGGTTCCCAAGTCTCTTGACATGACCATTGTAGGCAACAAGTGGGTTTTTCCCGTCAAGACTCATGTTGATGGTTCACTTGCCCGGTACAAGGCACGCCTCATTGCCAAAGGATATCACTAGCAACCTGGGTTAGACTATTCCGGAACTTTCAGTCTGGTCATTAAATCGACGACTATTCGATTAATTATATCCTTGGCAATCACCAAAAAATGACCCATTCAACAACTTGATGTTAACAATGCTTCCCTCAATGGTTTTTTAACAGAGCCTATCTATATGCAGCAACTGCAAGGCTTTATTGATGCCAAACATCCAGATTATATATGTGTGTAAACTACAGCGGTCACTATATGGGTTAAAACAGGCACCCAGGGCCTGGTTTTCACGTCTTTTTTCTTTTCTCCTGATTCATAATTTTACACAGTCCCAAAATGATAGTTCTCTATTTATCTATAATGATTCTAACACTTACTTATTTGTTCTTGTATATGTTGACGATATTTTAATTGCAGGTAGTTCAGTGCAATCTTTTTCTAATCTGATTATTACTAATGGTGTTGAGTTCTCCCTCAAAGACTTAGGCCTTACACTATTTTTGGGGGGTCGAGGTTGTACAAAATGAGGCTAGCCTTCTCCTTTCTCAAAAAAATATACCCAAAATATTGTGAATCGTGCCTCTATGTCCTCTTGTACATAAACCCCACTCCACTCCAATTTCTCCATTAGAAAAATTATTCACTTCTTTAGGCATCTTGTTTGACAATCCTAAACCTCATGCCTGTGTTATGGTGTGATAATCTAGGGACCTCTTATCTTGCTTCCAATCCTGTCTTTCATGCTCGTACGAAACACATTGAGATGGACTATCATGTGAAATGGTTGCCAACAAACAGGTCTCTATTCAATTTGTTTCCTCTCACGATAATGTTGTCGATGCTCTCACCAAACCCTTACTACCAGCCACTTTTTGTACAACCGGACCAAGCACAAAGTGTCTTTAGGAATACCCTTTGGCTTGCCGGGGGGGGGGGGTATCAACACTAGCTAATAATCAGCAGTTAGTTAGGATATTGTTTCTGAATTTTCGTAATTAACCCTTGAGAATCCCTGTCTTTGTAAATTCCTTGATTTATGCGCATGTGGTTATCATATATGTATATATATATATATATAGGACACTACTATTTGTAAATAATAAAAATAATACAAAAGTTCAACCTTCTCTTAGATTTATTCGGGAGAAAAGCTCAAGGAGTCATAGTTGACAACTATGAACTTATATAAAAATCCTTTTACCATGAATTGTATGGAGCCTTCTCAGTGTCTTTTACTTGATCTTCCTAGTTTTAATACCTTGAACCCTTCATTTGGGCAAAATTACACAATGATTTTGATGCGAAGTATCTCCAAGAATTGAACTTTTCTAAGGAGCCTACACCCCCTTCTCCACCTCTCCTTCTAGTGGAATGGCGGGCTATGAAACCAAATCCAGATGTGGCAATAGAGAAGCAATATACTTCCTTTGAAGCCCTCAAACATGCAATTGATCTGAAGCTTTCACCTTCTACAACTTCCCACCAACCTCGGCCAGCACCAGTTAAACATGACCAAAACACCGAGGCACTTATATGTACAAAAAGAACCAAGAAGGCACTTATATGTACAAAAAGAAGCAAGGTCTTCTTCTTATCATTATTATTATTATTATTATTATTATTATTATTATTATTATCAAAATAAAAATATAATATATTCAATTATTAAATAAAAAATAAAAATTAATAACTCTATCTAATTTGTAAAAATAAAATTCAAAACATCAATAATAATATTATAATTGTACAATAAGAACTTTTGTAAAGTTCAATCAAGTCAAAAATAAAAAATAGCAATGTAGTTTACAATGAAACAATCATAAGATCATCTTACTATATTAATTTGTTACCATTATTAATTAAGATTTTATGATAACTTATATAATATAGTTTGAGAAAAAAAAATATATGAATAGATCGTCTTACATAACTTGAATTTGTTACTCTTGATTAAATATGAGTGTAATTTATGTTCAAGTATAAGTAAATAGATAATATATGTAATAAGGTTTTTAAACTCCATAACATATACATGGTTAAATGACACTTTTGTCCCTCCAAGTTGTCACCACTTTTAAAGTCGTCCTTAAAGTTCATTTTTCGTCAATTAGGTCCTTAAAGTGACATTTGTTTGACGATTCCATTCTTTTTAAAATATAAATTCAATTATTAAATCATAAAAAACAAACTGATTCAATTTTTTTTAAAAAAAAAAAATTAAAAGGTTTTAAAAATTATTATTATTTTTAGAAAATATAGATTCAAAAAAATAAAACATTACTTTTAGGAAAAAAACAGAAATTTTTATTTTTTAAAAAATGCGTAAAGTTTCAAAAATTATAAATTCCAAAAAAAAGTAAATAAAAAAACTTTATTTTCATTAAAAAAATTAGAAATTTTTTATTTTTTTAAAAATGAGTAAAGTTTCATAAAATATAGATTCAAAAAAATAAAACTTTATTTTCAGAAAAAAATAGAAATTTTTATATTTTTAAAAATGAGTAAAGTTTCAAAAAATATAGATTTAAAAAAATTAAATAAATAAAATTTTATTTAGATAAATCAAAATTAGAATTTTTTTATTTTTTAAAAAAATGTATAAAGTTTCATAAAATATAGATTCAAAAAAATAAAACTTTATTTTCAGAAAAAATAGAAATTTTTATTTTCTTAAAAAATGTGTAAAGTTTCATAAAATATAGTTCAAAAAAAGTAAATAAAAAATCTCTATTTTCATAAAACAAAATTAGAAAATTTTTATTTTTTATTTTTTAAAAAACGAGTAATATTTCATGAAATATAGATTTAAAAAAATAAAACTATTTTCAAAAAAATTGAAAATTTTTATTTTTTAAAAATGAGTAAAGTTTCATAAATATAGATTTACAAAAAGTAAATAAAAAAATTATTTTCATAAAATAAAATTAGAAATTTTTTATCTTTTAAAAAATGAGTAAAGTTTCATAAAATATAGATTTGAAAAATTAAAATAAAAAAATAAAACTTTGTTTTCAGAAAAAATATAAATTTTTATTTTTTTAAAAATGAGTAATGTTTCATAAAATACAGATTCAAAAAAAGTAAATAAAAAAAATTATTTTCATAAAACAAAATTATAAGTTTTTTATTTTTTAAAAAATGAGTAATGTTTCATAAAATATAGATTTAAAAAATTAAAGTTAAAATTTTTTAATTCTTAATTATTTTTTTGAAAATTTACACATCTTTTAAAAAATAAAAATTTTCTAATTTTTTTTATGAAAATAAAGTTTTTTTATTTACTTTTTTTGAATCTATATTTTGTGGAACTTTACTCGTTTTTAAAAAAATAAAAATTTCTATAGTTTTTTGAAAATAAAGTTTTATTTTTTTGAATCAATATTTTATAAAATTTTACTCATTTTTTTTAAAAAATGGAAAATTTTATAATTTTTTTTCTGAAAATAATAATTATTTTAAAAACTTTTTAATTTCTTTTTTAAAAAAATTGAAAAGGTGAAATTGGGGTCGAGTCAAACTAGGTTGGGTTGGGTAAAAATTTGGCCAAAATGAGTTGGGTTATTGTCAAATCGGGTAAAAAGAACCGAATGGACAAAAAATATCACTTTTAGGACCTAGTTGACGAAAAATAAACTTTAGAAATGACTTTAAAAGTGGGTGACAACTTGGATGGACAAAAGTACATACATATATATATATATATATATATATATATATATATATATATATATACAGAACGGATCTTAAGCATACCCTCTTAAATGGCATACCAAGCATACCCCCTTTAGCGACGGACCGGGCGACGGTTTGGTCCGTCACCATAGGTCCAGTCCGTCGCTAAAGCCTTTAACGACCGGTCCGTCGCTAAAGTTTGTCCGGGGCTAAAGGCTTTAGCGACGGACCGAACCTATGGCGACGGACCAAACCGTCGTCCGGTCCGTCGCTAAAGAGAGTATGTTTGGTATGCTCTTTAAGAGGGTATGCTTAAGATCCGGACTCTATATATATATATATATATATATATATATATATATATATATATATATATATGTTAGTTTAATATAAAGCACGGGATCTTGTGCTTGATTCTTAAATTTTATATTTATTTCTAATTAATATTTTTTATATAATATTTTGAATAAAATAAGTAATATTACTTTTGACGTAACAAGCTACAATTAAACCTCGATAAATGAACCTAGCTTAGATAATAATTTCTTCAGGTCCCGACTTGGGCATGTGTACTAAAGTAATAGCCTCGCTAAATGCATTAAGTAATAATTTTTTTTTGAATCCTTAGAGGCCCAACAAAAATATAAATTAATAATTACTAAATTCCATACAAAACTTTATATATATAATCCACATATTCTTGAACTTTTGGTAATAACATCCATACAATAGACCCAAACTTTTCAGTCAATCAACAGTATCCATACAAAAGGTCATTTTTGTTTTGGTCTGGATCATTTCTCCGGACATATTCACTTTCTCTTGCCATTAGAGAAACCACTCATACAAAGCTCTCTCTAACTCGGGGTTTTTTGTTGATTTGTGCCTTTTAAAATTGCTATTTTTCATCTCATCTAACAAATATTCTGCTGACCTTTTAAGAGTGTTTGATATTGTTGATTGACTGATAGACAAATCAAACTTTTGTTGAACCCATGCTTGCATATCTTTTTAGCTAATAGAGGAATATATGCTCCTTTTTATACCCATAAATTGCTCTCCTCATTTCATCGATTAATGTTCATTTCTTTACTCCTTTCAAATGATGAGAAGCCATGGGAGAAAAAAAAATTGTAACTTGTTGGAATATATCTTCTACACATCTACCTTATACTGTACAGCTAAAGACTTGAATCTTTTCATTTGCTATGTAGATTAACTTAAAGCCTTTTATTTTTTAAGACACTATAAGTTTCACCAATTCTTTTTAGCTTCTCTAGACTCAAATTAATACATTAATTGTTGTCTCTTGATCTTTCTGACTACATACATAAATTGAAAAACTCCCTCTAAAATAATAAATATTAATTTATCGATAAATGAATAAATTATTCATTTATCGATAAATAAATAATCTCGCTAAAGTAATTTTTTTTTTGGTCCTAAGGGTATGCATTTATCAAGTTTTTACTGTATTTCTGTTTTTTACACATTAATATTTTGGACTTTTTTCAAATTTTATTATTAATTATTTATTTTTAATGATACATTTTTGTTTTTTAAATTTTTTATTCTTTAAGTTAATCTTTTGTAGATATTTTCTTATGATTTAGGATTTTTTAATGTTTTTTGAGCTATCTGTGTTTAGATTTCTTATTTTAAAATAATAAAAAAAGTTATACTAATAATTATGCATTAAACATGAACTTGACGGGTAGATTGAGACATATGACAGACCAAGTTGACAGGGAGATTGATGATTATCAAGGTGTTTTATCACTAATAAACTTAAATTCCACGGTAATATATATGTATACGTAGATGAGTTAGTTTTTGACCTAATGTAGGAAAAGTAATATTTGACTTAAAGTAGTAAAAGTAAACTGTAGGAAAAATATTTTTTGCGAACATAAAAAAAGATCCAAAAAAGAGAACAAACTAAATTGTCTATTTAGTTAAAGTATATAGATAGACCGTGCAAAGCACGAGGTATTATTATAAGGGTTAACTGTGTATCGGACCTCAAAGTATATACCCTTTTGCACTTTGTACCCCCAGGTTCAAAAGTTCTCATCCTGCTACCCAAATTAGTACTTTTAAGTAACCATAACTGACCTTTTTTATAATTTTCGACCAGAAAAGTTGATTGAATTGCCACGTGTTCCGGTACAGGGAGTATAAGTACGCTTTGACCTAATTTTTATACATTTGGTCGTATAAAACCATTTAAAACCAATTAAATATCAAGTTAATTTATTCATACTCCCTAATACAAATCTAGATGTACTTGGAAAAAATAAAAAATGAAAAATCTCATCTTCATCATCCCCAATTCATGAAACTCAAAAATTTCAAATCCAAAAACTCCAAACCATTAATCTCTTCAAATGATGATCTATCAAATTATCAAATATATCAAACATGAAGGATAGATTCAACACATTAATTTTCCCCATAAAGAACAAAAAATCTCAACCCATCTTTATCATCTTCCCCGTCATCATCATCTTTCCCATCTTCATCATCTTCTTAATCTACCATGAAACTCAAAATTTTCAAATTTTAAAATACCCAAATTATTCATCATATTCCTTTACAACCATTTACGAAAACTCGAAAATCCTAAAACAAAAATTTCAACCCACTTCAAATTTCAGTCCCAAAATCTCAAAACTCCCAAAACCATGTTCTATCATGAAACTCACTCATTTTCTCTCTATAAAATACAAATTGGGGAATCATTCATGAACTCGAAAATCTCAAACCAAAAATCTCAACCCATTCATCATCTTCAATTTTATCCCAAAATCTCAAAACTCATAAATCAAACTACACAAATATACGAAACTCAAGACTCAAAACTCAAATCAAACCCAAATCAAAGATAATATATTTCTATCCAGCCGTATTTGTGCTCATCTTAGTGATTCAAAACATAGATCTATGTAGCAGATTTGAAGTTTTGGGCAGTGTGGTTGTGAAGGAGAGTTTTGAGGGTGTGAAGAGAGAAGATGAAGATGAAGATTTAAAAATAAATGGGTTTCATAATATTGGGTTAATTAGTGTGGTTTAATTATTTTATTTAGGTTAATTTAATGTATTTATACTTTACCATGTGTATAATTAAGGTTTATACGAATTTGGTACTTCAAAATCAGTCAAATACGGTCAATCCGCATATTTCTACTGTAGACACCCAATTTTTGCGTTTCCTTCTACTAACCATGACAGGAGGGCGAAATCGTCAATTGAACCGGCTTGCGGGAGCAAAGGAGCGGGCACAAGGGCAAGCGCCCGGCACCGCCGCAATGTTTTGGGCAACCCAAGTTTACGTGACAATAAAGCCGTCCGAGGCAGGCATTTCCGAATGAGGTGGCACGTCTCCCGGAAATTCCCGGACTGCAGAATACGGGCCTGTCAGCGAAAACCGACGTCGCGGCGCGAAAATCGAGGCGTGGCACGAAAATCGAGAAAGTCAAGCCCGCCAGCCGCGGATAGATCTGCGGCCAAGTGGGTGCGCCAGCACGGAAACCAGGAAATCAGCACTACCAGCTGAGTGCGATGGGAGGCGTGCCAGCTGGCCAGCCGCAGATCCATCTGCGGCCAGCCGCAGATAGATCTGCGGCTGGCTCTGGCCAGCCTATTTAAGCCATCTTCAGGCAGCATACAGGAGGTTCAGCAATTTTTAGAATTGGGAAGAAGAAGGAAATTCCAGCAGCAAAAGAGCACGGAAATTGAGAGGAAAAAGAGAGAAATTTTGCAACCAAATAGGAAGAAAAGAGAGAAAAAAGGAGAGAATTCAATTCTTTTGATTTTGATTGTATCAATACACTCCTTATTCTATTCAAATACATCAAGTTTACATCCATTTGGATATCAATAGCAAGGTGAAATCTCTTTTGTGATATCAATTTCTATCATATCATTTGATCAAATTAGATGCAATTTTTCATGAAATTTATTGATTGAACAATGAATTAGGGATTATAAGTGAAGTTTCCATCGGAATAAAACTCTTCCTAATAACCCGATGATATTCGTTCATTAATTTCTTTGTTTGTTTTAAGGTGTTATATTTGGTATCAATTCCTTTAAATCGTTATTTTAGGATATCTTGGTATTGTTAGATTATCCGGGTCGGTTTATTTTCTTGTAATATCCGATTGTTTGTGGATACTTGGTTGTGAGCCTAGGAAAGCGACCCCGGGGTCCCAATCCGATGATGGACATATCTTGATGTAAGAAGTAGAAATGACGTAGTTTTCATTGTAAATATGTAATCGTTGGGCCTTAAAACGACGCTAAGGCGAGAATCGTGCTTAAGGCCCCGAAATAGTGAAATTTGGGATTGTTGGCGTTCGGGGACATTTTGATGGCTTACATGCCCATGAATAGCCCCGACGCGTGCTTATGCTTGATTTGATTTATGACACGAAATTGGTTTCAAAGCTAAATGATAAGATTTTCATAAAATCAATCAAAGTAGGATATTAGAATCACGAGGTTAAAATTTGAGAAATGTTAATGAATGTCGATTCCTATCTAACGAGAAAGCTAAAGAAAGATCGTTTTCCAAAACATCACACAAAATGATTTTATAAATAAAATGACGTTTTACTAAACCTTGATACATAGGGCGAAAGAGATTCTAGAAATTGCCTATCATTTATGAAAGCAACGTATAAATCTCGATTCCTATTTTGGCCAAGGTTTAACAAACTCGTGTTTTACCAAAACGACACCTAATGAAAATCTCATAGTTTTGACAATTAAAATCAAACCTTTTCTTATAAAGAATCAAGCTTTCTCGTATAAATCGAAAGACATTCCGAAGCGTTCTCAAAATTAAAGCACGATTTTCCCTAAAATCCAAATGACTCTTTCATACAAATTCCCCACAACATTCACATAGGCACACACACACCCACACACACATACACATTCATGAATTAAAGGATAGGAAAGCATCAAGATTGCGGTAACCGTGTTTCACAGAAGTCGAGGGGTGCCTAACACCTTCCCCTCACTTAAGCAAGCCCCCGAACTCTATGAATCTCGATTCGCAGACCAATTAATTCGGAGTCACATATGAGCCAGCGATTTATAAAAAACGAAAACTCGGATGAGTTGGTACATCCATTTCAAATATACCAACTGGCGACTCTGGTTAATTGGCTCATCATAAAAAACGATCTTTCAAAACCCCGTCGACCTCAATGCCGACCTTTTCCAAAAAAAATCATCTAAACCAAAAGGCTAAAATTGGAAAAGATTAAGAGAGACAAAAAAACCCGACGTCGACAGATGGCGACTCTGCTGGGGAACATTAGAGGGCTTAAGCCGCGTCAGGTCTTGATGCTATCCTATCCTTTAAAAATTTATAAATGTGTATGTGCGTGCGACATTTTGACTTCTTTTTGTTGTTGTGTGAATGTGTATTGTTGTCCAATGAATGAATGATTGAATGGGTTTGCTTTACTTCAAAGTAATCATTTGCATACGGTGAGGACGATGAATGTGAATGTATGTTGAGAGAGTACCTCCTCCTGAGGCGAACCCGTCGGTTGCTTATTACTGGACTCGATGGGGCTGCTCCCCGGAGATGGCTCAGGAAACGCACCACTCAAATCCGCTCCAATCGAAAGGGCTCAAACGAGTAGATTGCGAAGATTTGGGAACCTTCATGCCGAAAAGCCCGCGAGAGTAACCCTAGGGTAGGTCAGCCTCAGATTAACCCAACGCAGGAAAAGTCTCTTCATGCCTTTTTACGTTTATATGTCTAAATGTCATGATCTCATTCAATATTCATACATCCCTTTTCTGTGTCGAAAGAGATTACTAACCGCTGTGAATTGCAGGGAATAGTTGGGGGAGCATAATAAAGCATGTTTAGCATTGGTTATGGCACTAAAGGACTACTAACTTTCTCTTTTGCAGGGAAAGATTAAAAAAAAAAAACCCAAAAAACACACAAAAATTACAGTTTTAGCATGCATCCATTTTGCGTTTCCCCAAGACTAAACTTCGAACCATTGTCTCTGCAGGATTGCTCCTCAAACCCGTTCGCAGTCTAAGAAAGCCCAAAATTCTACATCTGAGATGGCTGATATCCCTAATCATAGTTCCATATCTCGGGAGGAGTTTGATGACTTCAAAAAACAGATGATGGAAATGGCCACAATGTTAAAGGAACAGTTCTTAATTAGACAGGATCCGGTAAACCAGGGATCGCATAATATTCCACCACCAGGGGATGATCAGAATCCTCCTAAAAATGGTACAAACTTGCTTAAAGAGGACCAACCCCGACTCAAGGACGAACCAGTCATCCCGAAGGCCGCTCCCATACATAGCAGGACAGTGATTACTATCCCAGAAGAAGGGGACAATGACGACCTTCGAAGAAAAATGAAACACATGGAGGAGACCATCCAATCTCTAAGGGGCATAGGCTCCCTGGGCAGGGTTAATTATTCGGATCTATGTGTTTTCCCCGGAGCCAGATATCCAGAAAAGTTCAAAGTTCCCGAGTTTGAAAAATACAATGGAAAAGGAGACCCCTATACACACTTGAAAATATACATTGGAGAACTCGGATCTTATGCCGAGGACGAGGGGTTAAGAATGCAACTATTCCAGAAAAGCTTAACAGGGGAGGCAAGAATCTGGTATGCCCGCCTCGACAACGCCCGAATCCACAACTGGGAGGAATTGGCCCATACCTTCTTAACCCAATACAGCTTTCAGGCCCAGATGGCTCTTGACAGGTACCAAATGACAAAGGTTAAAAAACAGCCTAGGGAATCCTTCAGGGAATATGCGCAACGATGGAGGGGCATGGCCGCACAGGTAACCCCCCCGATGAGCGAATCAGAGATGGTAATGACCTTTGTAGACATTCAGGAGGCACCGTATTATGAGAGGGTCATCTCGGGGATTGGAAGACCCTTTGCTGAAATGATTAAACATGGAGAGATGGTTGACATGGGGTTGAAATCGGGTAAAATCCGGGATCTTACTGCTTTAGAAACTGCTGCCGAGCAAATACAGAATGGAAACTACGGTAGCACTTCCCGGAGGGTCCAAAAGAAAAAGGAGGAGGATGTCTCCCTCATCCTACAGGGGTCATCCAGAAAGCAGAAGGTCATCCTCCGGTGCAGGTGCAGAGGGGGGAGGGCCATCCCGACAAGCCAAACTTCACGGATCAAAGGGCAGAGGGGCGAAGAAGATATGATGAGGCTTTCGCAGAATCGAGTATTCACCCCGCTTGGGGAGCCGCTTGAACGGGTACTAGCGGTATTAGTAGCCCAAAAGAAAATAGTTGGTCTGGCACCACCGAGTGACCCAAAGGGTAGAAGGTTTGACCCGAGCAAACGATGTGCATACCACTCCAGTTCCCCTGGCCATGATACACAGGATTGCTGGACGTTGAAGCATCGGATCCAAAACATGATAGACAGTGGGGAAATTGTGGTGGAACAACCGGACTCCCCGAATGTTAAAGCAAATCCCCTGCCAAGACATGATGGAGGGGGAGTTAATGCGACGGAGGCAAGTGAGGCTGGGAGGCCGCCAAGGTTGAACCATGTGCAGAAAATTGAGGAATTGATCAATGTGATACATGATCATGGGAGTGCACGGGGTGCGCCCCATCAGGTTGATAGGGATAAGTACAAATGGCATGGAAAGACCTGTCAAGTTGACAGCCCCCGAGGCCCATCCTCCTTGCAGCAAGGCCGCAACTCCCTATCAATAGTCTGAAGACTGTACCCTGGAATTATGGGGGGAAATACCAGAGGAAGCGGCCAGTTGTGCTTCCGTGACGACCAAGGGGAACCCCTTATATCTTCCCCCGGGCGAAGAGTCCTTGAGAGCCAAAAGAGAAAAAATGAGGAGGTTTCCGAGGAAAGGGCCATAGAATTTTTGAAAAGGATGGATCACCCGGAAATGAGGGGGATCCAGATTTTAAATGAGGAATCAACCCTAACATCAGTCATGGACTTGGTGTTGTCATCCAGTGAGCATTGCAAAACCCTGATGAAGGTTCTGGAGGAGGCATTTGTGTCCAAAGAAATTAGTGAGGAGGGTTTCGGCCAGCTGGTAGGCCACTTATTGGAAACCGATGCAATATCCTTTACGGATGAGGACATTCCCAAAGAGGGAAGGGGGCACCGAAAACCGCTACACATCGCGGTAATCTCCTCAGGATATGTCATGAATGGGGTGCTGATCGACGGGGGATCGGCATTGAATATATGTCCTCTCAGCACGCTGAAGAAAATGAACATCAGTCCCAAGCGCCTCCGAGCCAGTCATGTGGTGGTTCGGGCTTTTGACGGATCCCGGAGGGATACCATCGGAGAGATAGAATTGTCAGTGGAGATAGGGCCCTGTACTTTTGATATATCCTTCCAAGTTCTAGATATTACGGCAAGCTACAACCTGCTGTTAGGGAGGCCGTGGATACACATGGTCGGGGCAGTTCCTTCCACAACTCTCTCCCCACCAACAAATCAAGTTGATCATCGATGGGAATCTGGTAACAATCTCGGCCGAATGTGATGACCCTTCTCCTCCCAGGAGTGGCCTACCAGTAATCAATGTGGATGAGTCAGCGGCACCTGCCAGCTTTCAAGCACTAGAGATTAGCACTCCCCATTATAGATGCCTGGGAGCTCCAGCTGTGAAACCAAGGGTCTCTCCGGAACTCACCTTTGTGGCAAGGGAAATGATTAAAATGAACTTCCAACCTGGACAGGGACTAGGGAGAAGCAGTCAGGGAATCACCGAGCCCATCCACCTACCACAGCAGATAGGCAAAGCAGGATTGGGATACCATGTGGGCGCAGTACGGGGACATCGTCAGGGTGCGACTCCGATTCGACTAGTTGGCAATCCAGTGACCAAAGTCGACAATGAGCAGGGGATCAGCGGACCTGTGATTGGGGCAGGAAATGAAGAGTTAACCCCCACACGTAATGAGTCGGCCCGGAGGGAAAGTTTCTTGCGGGAGGTCGCAAAAGAGTTTGAAACCAAATGCTATATCCCCGGACAATCAACAAGCAGTAAGGAGGGGACGAATGTTATCACACCACCGGGAGCCCAACAAGTTGTGCCTGTCATCGATTGGGCAGGGCTGATTATTCCTGGAGAAGATATGGAGAAGGACTCAGGCGACGTATCCGTAATCATCGGGGAGGTGTCCGATGTGAGGCCCTCCTTTATCCAGCGCATTTCATCTGACCTGACCATCGATAATTGGACCCAGAAACCAGTGATATCCAAACAAGGGTAAAGCTCGACGTCAGGGTGGTTAACCCTTAGAGGATGGGGGGGAATGAAGAAGTTTTATTTTGTTGTTGTTTTATTTCTGCATAATTGTGTCGTTTCTTCGTGTTATTTGAAATTGCGATCGTCGTGAAAAATGATTTATATATGACAAGTATTTTGTTTCATGTCAGGTGTACCCATTTGAGTAATCCTTGCCTAACAAATGGTCTCTCAAATTTGAATGATGATTATGATTTTGACATCGAGCTGGATTTCGATTTAATGGGCATTGAACAAGACGAGACAGATTACGACGACGCGCCTGATGAGATCAAAGGATGGGTCGAGGATAAACCCAAACCCAATTTGGACCAAACCGTCACCATTGATATTGGAGCCCCTGATAAGCCAAAAGAACTCAAGATAGGGACGGACCTTGCCCCCAACCAAAAAGCTGAAATGACTGAGCTACTAAAGCAATATGAGGATGTCTTTGCCTGGTCTCATGAGGATATGATCGGATTATCCACCGACATTGTGGTACACCGATTACCCATCAAGGAAGGTTTCCGGCCTGTCAAACAAAAATTAAGAAAGTTGAAACCGGAGTGGAGCTTAAAAGTAAAAGAAGAGATCATCAAGCAGTTCAGGGCGGGAATCATTATGGTGTCCACTTACCCGGAATGGCTATCCAATGTGGTCCCAGTGGCTAAACCTGGAGGAAAGGTGAGGGTATGCGTGGACTACAGAGATCTAAACAAGGCCAGTCTCAAGGATAACTTCCCGGTGCCTTTCATACACATCCTGGTGGATAACACAGCCCAGTACGAAATGTACTCTTTTGTGGATTGCTTCGCAGGATATCATCAGATAATGGTGGCGGAGGAAGATCGGGAAAAGACCGCATTCATCACCCCCTGGGGCACTTTCTGCTATAGACGACTGGCTTTTGGCCTCACAAACGCGGGGGCTACTTATCAGAGAGCCATGATGGCCTTGTTCCACGATATGATGCACAAGGAGATAGAGGTCTACGTGGACGACATTATTGTGAAATCGAAGGTAGAGTCCGATCATATAACTCATCTCAAAAAGCTATTCGATCGGCTCAGAAAGTATAATTTGAAACTCAATCCAGCCAAGTGTGCTTTCGGAGTACAATCGGGCAAGCTCTTGGGTTTCCTGGTTAGTGATCGGGGCATTGAGTTGGACCCAGCAAAGATTAAGGCCATTGTGGATATGCCGGCACCCCACACAGAGAAGGAGATAAGAGGATTCCTGGGGAGAATAAACTTCATCAGCCGTTTTATATCCCACTTGACGACTACATGTGAGCCGATTTTTAAACTGTTAAGAAAAGGGGCGTCCCAAGAATGGAATGAGCAATGTCAGAGGGCGTTTCAGACCATTAAGAAACAATTGACGGAGGCACCAGTGCTGGTACCCCCGAAGGATGGGATCCCTCTGTTTATGTATATATCGGTAAATGCCATCGCGATGGGATGTATGTTGGGACAGAAAAATGAGGCGGGAAAAGAGCAGGCCATCTATTACCTCAGCAAAAGATTTAGCCAATGTGAGCAGAATTACACTCCCATTGAGAAGACCTGTTGTGCTCTGGCCTGGGCTGCAGGGAGATTACAGCACTACCTCCATGGGCATACAACGTACCTGATATCAAGAATGGATCCCCTGAAATATATTTTCGAAAGGCCCATGCTGAATTGTCGACTCTCAAGATGGCAGTTAATTTTACAACAGTTTGACATGGTGTACGTGACCCAGAAGGCCATGAAAGGGCAGGGAATTGCAGATCAGTTGGCAGAAGCCCCGGCAGGAGGGATGGAGCCGTTAGAAACTCCTCTCCCGGGCGAGGATATATTTTGGGTATCGCGCGAAAAAATGTGATGACGAGGGACAATTTTGGAAGCTGTATTTTGATGGTGCCATGAATGCCGATGGGGGGCAGGAGCCGGAGCAGTCCTAGTCTCTATCACCGGAGAACAATACCCCGTGGCCACTAAACTTCGTTTCAGCAATTCGAACAACACCGCTGAATACGAGGGGTGTATCTTGGGACTCCGATTGGCCCGTGACATGGGAGTAAAAAAGACTAGCGGTGTTCGGGGATTCAGAATTGGTAATCAGACAAGCAATCGGGGTATACAACACTAAGGAGCTTCGGTTACTTCCATACCATCGTTGTGTCACCCAGCTTATGCAAGAGTTCGAAGATATCGCCTTCCGCCATATTCCTCGGGGACGAAATGATTTTGCCGATGCATTGGCGACTTTGGCTTCCTTAATCCACGTGATCAAGAGTAGGGACAGTCCACAGATTGAGATCACCGTACAGAATGCCCCGGCATATGAGGAAAATGTGGCAGTGTTATCAAACGAGGGGGTGTTGACGAGGCAGCCCTGGTATCACGACATAAGGGAATATCTGCGAGACAGATCCCTTCCCGATCAAGCAAATCGGACTGAAAGGATGAGGATTCAAAAGATGGCGATGAAGTTTTACCTGAGTGGCGATTCACTTTACAAAAGGGATGCTGGGTTGGGACTGTTGCAGTGCGTAGATGAAACACAGGCCCGAAAGATTATGAATGAAATACATGGTGGAGTGTGTGGGCCCCATATGAGTGGACCGATGCTTGCCAAAAAGATTTTGAGGACAGGGCATTATTGGTTGACGCTGAGGGCCGATTGCGAAGATCATGTCAAACGATGTTATCAATGTCAGGCGCCACGGTAATGTGATCCATACGCCTCCCCAATGAACTGCACTGTATGACCTCCCCGTGGCCATTTTCAATGTGGGGAATGGATGTAATCGGACCAATAGAGCCCAAAGCAAGCAACGGGCACCGATTCATTTTCGTCATGATCGATTATTTCACCAAATGGGTAGAGGCAGCTTCTTTCCCTAAAGTAACTCAGGAGGTCATCGTCAACTTCGTCAGGAATAATGTCATTTGCCGATATGGGCAACCTGAGGTTGTGGTCTCCGACAATGCCAAGAATTTAAACAACGCCCTCATGAAGGAACTGTGTGACCAGTTCAAGATTAAGCATCTCAATTCCGTCATTTACCGTCCCAAAATGAATGGGGCAGTGGAGGCTGCCAATAAGAACATCAAGAAGATCATGGTAAAAATGTCTGCTAATCATCGGGGATGGCCAGATCTGTTACCCCTCACCCTGCTGGCATACCGAACATCAACGCGTACTTCTACAGGGGCAACCCCTTACGCTTTGGTGTATGGAATGGAGGCTGTCCTGCCAGTTGAAGTTGAGATGGCGTCCCTCAGAATAGTGATCGATGCTCAGATAAGCGAGGAGGATTGGATGCAAAGGCGATACGACCAGTTGGCCCTAATTGATGAAAGGAGGGTGGCTGCTGTTTGGCACGGCCAGCTATATCAACAGAGGATCTCCCGATCATACGACAAAAGGATCAGGCCTCGGAAATTCAAGGAGAATGACCTGGTGCTAAAGAGAGTCATGTCTTGTCAGGACGAAGCCAAGGGGAAGTTTGCCCCGAATTGGGAAGGACCATTCGTGATTAAGAAAGTGCTATCCGGAGGAGCCCTCATATTGCAGGAAATGGATGGTGAGGTATTTCCACAACCCCTCAATGCTGACTCGGTGAAGCGGTTCTACACTTAAATCATCAGTTTTGTTTTTCCTTTGAGAGCGAACTACGTAGGACCTGATCTCCCAACTTGTGGGGGTACGTAGGCAGCCATCATGGCGCGGTCCGATCCTTTAAAAAAAAAAAAAAAATAATCCTTTCCCTAACCGAAACCAATTTTCGATAGCCAGATAAAACCTTCCTACACCCTCAAAACCTTCCCGAAACCAACTGCCTAACTAGTTTCATCCCAGAATACATACCCTGATCCAACCCAAACAGTTATCCAAAATCTGAGATTCAATCCGACGAAATCAAAAGGTGTGCGGCAATATCTGTCAAATCTCCATCAAGTCTTGAGAAAAGAAAGAAGGCGAAATGTCAAAATCATGGTCAATTGGATAAAATGATGATCCAATGGAGGGCAATGATACGACAAAAAGGGGAAGATGACTGAATTTAAATGCATGTCTATATATATAAGTCATTTTATTACAAGATTTCTCTTTCAATAACTGATGAAACCAACATAGTCTATGCAGGAAATAAAATAATCTACAAATCTGAAACTAGCCGAAGCAGGATGGACAGGGTGGTGGATAGATCTGAAGCATCAGCATCTCCTGCAATCTGATGCCCCATCATATCAATACGATCCAGTAAAGCAGTAGCTCGGCTGACAGTCCCAAAATGAGCATCTACCACTGCCCTGGTCTGAAATACAATGGCCTCTCTATCAGCAATGGCAGCATCTCTAGCCCGAATGGCCTCATCTCTCTCGGCAAGGGCGGCATCCCTCTCGGCTTCAGTAGTAATCAGGGCCAGGCGGAGTCGGGAATCCTCAGCGACCCGAATCGGGACAGAATCGGCTGAAATGGAATGGTTTGTGGTATCTTCTGTGAAAATCACTCCAGAGTCATCAAAGGCCCCAGTCCGACTCAAACTAGCCGAATCCAGGTCTCCACGCAACCACTGTACGTAGGCAAATGTCTGGATGTTACAGCTCGCACTATATTCGGCAAAGATCCTGCGATCCCAAAGCTCGTACACCTGCAATAGATCCCTCTCTGTACAGGATGATATAAGGAATCGGTATGCGGCTGCACCCGCGAAGGGGTGTAAATCCTGTGTCTGATCAAACTGCCCCATAACCGCCAGGGGATGATAGGTCGTCACGCCCCTTAACCCAGCAATGGGAATGAAATCCATGTCAGGCACCTGAGTCAAGAAGCTCATGAAGGAGCAATAGCCCAAGTAAACCAATAGATGAAAGGGGTCCTCAATGATAGACAAAAATGATGTCCAGGAGGCCACATCAGTACAACTCGCGGGACGAAGCGAAAACTGCGTGGTTATGTCATGGCTGAAGCAAAACCCTTGGCGACGGGAATGGCCGATGGGACTAAGATGACTCATGAACCACATATACAATAAGGTCGAACTCCCTCTGAAGAATCTCCCTCGGAAGGACTGGCAATATGTGGCCGACATATAGGTATCCGCCAATATCATGGGGAGAATGGTGTGATCCTCCTGAAGGGCCCCAACGGCCGCAACAATCCGCATGTCCAAATGATCGGATCCTGCAGGCAAATACAAAACTGAGATAACACAGGCCATCAGAACGCCCACTCTCAAGGCATCCCAGCGCTCCTCGGACACGGAAAAATCACCGAGGAAAAGACGGAAACTGTCAGGTGAGCCAAATCGGTCAATCAAGAAGTGAAGAGGAACCATATGGTCTGATGTGATTACCGGTAATAAGACAGCCCTCCGCAAACCGGTGAAAGTCAAGAATTGACGGCGCATGGAACCAACGGTGACCCTAGCACAGGGACCATCCAACGGCAAGCCGGTGAAGCGAGCATACTCCTCAAGGGTGGGGGTCAGCTCTACTGTTCCAAACCTAAACACCTGACGGGCAGGGGCCCAATAGCTCAGAAGACCATCCACAAAGCCCGCTGGCACCCGGAAGGTTAATAAGGACCAAGAATGTCCCAAAAGACCATCTACGATAACCCTATCTGCTGGCTGTTGACTGTCCAACCAGCGGAAGAGGCTGCCAACCAACCCTGTGGGAGGAGTGGAATCCAAACGAACCACGGCATCTGAGGACGACATCTGTGAAAAAAAATAGTATCTAAAAAGACTGTACAGGGGTCATTCTCTACCCATAAATAAAAAGCATGCATCATACAGTTAATAATAAAGCAGGTGAATCCCATAAAGATGAAAACAAAACTGTGCATAAATAAATAAATGAGTTCAGTACATAGTGCATAAATGAAAAAGAAATCTAAGCAGGTGCCGATACAAAAGGCCCTATCCTATCCTGGTCTAAATAAAATCAGTATCATCTATGAAAGCAGGATCCTCGAACTGATCCCCTGGAGTCGTCGAGCTCGGAGGACCAAAGTTCATATCAGGGATGTAGGGATGCGCTGTGGCATCAGATGAACTCGGGCCTGCATCATAACCTGCACCGTCAGGATCGTAGGTGTAAGCCTCCTCCGGGGCCCGGCCCAACCCCCGAATAAACAGCGACAACTGATCTACCTGACGGGTCAATGAGGCGATCTGCTCAGCGTGGGTAGGGGTCCGAACACAGGCAGCCCAATCGGTCATCGTCACCGAGCCTGGAACCATATCTCCAAGAAAGAAAGTGGCCCGAGTCTGAGGACCGATGGTACGGGGCACCCACCATGTACGGAATGCATCACTCGTAGTGGGACCCGTGGAAAGCATCCGACCATCCTCCCCGGCGAGCATGATCTCCGAGGGCTGAGAATCCAGCGGCCAGAAAGTAGTGAAAGAAAGGGAGTGCGGGATGCGGATCTCTCCAGTGACGCATCTGAATGCGCGCTCTCCCAGATACATCACCCAGCCTCCAACACTCTGCAAAGTGAGGCGACGGGTGGAAAGCTCGAACTCCGGGCCGGAAGGATGCCCGTCAGCAAACCCCACAGTCAGATGCTCGGAGAGGTAGGGAATCCAGACGACGTCGGCAGCCGTGATCAACTCCAGCTGAATACGACAATGTGCAAAGCTGCCCGACACGGGGACCTCCTCCAGAGTGCTGTGATGCCATCGCCGACCCCGAGGATAAGTGTCCGGGCCCAGAGTAGTGATAGGCCTCAGACATGGAAGCCGCTCATAGGCCCAGAACTGTGAATAGAAGCAAGGCAAGGCATGAGTCACTATCAAATACAGAAAAGAGATGAAAGGAAAAGAAATACAGTAAGAGAGAGGAGGAAGGGACTCACCAGCAGAAAGTGGTAGAAACCGAGCCAGGCATCAGTCTGTCCCTCCGAGCGTAGGCGCATACCGTGGAGGAAATAGGCAAAGGTGAATGACCCCCAGTCATAGTCACTGATGCGATCCACGTCTCTAACCGCTCCCGCGACGCTGAAATGAATGGTGGAGGAGTTGTTCCCTAGGAAACAACCCCTCATAATCGTCAGGAACAAGCGTCGGAGTAGAATGTCGCGGGTACCCTGATCTGCTGGAATAGGCAGCGCATAGAGACCCCCGACTGCATCGACGGCCAAGGCACCAGATCGGATACTGCGGGCCTTAAAGACCCGGTCCTCCGCAGCGAAGCCCAGCAAAGCTCGAACCTCCACAGGAGTGATATCAAGATCCAAGGGGACGCGGGACCCGGTAAACTCAATGCCGGTAATGTACCTCCAGTCCCATGGGGTCAACACGACCTCGCAGTCGAGGAGATGAAGGGACTGCGTCTGGTGGAACCATCGCTCGGATAAAGCCCTCATGTAACCCCAGGGGCACTGGCGGGGGATGATAGTGAAGAAATGTCGAAAGCCCCAAGAGTCCACCATCGCCCGATAATCACTGTGCAGGGCCGCGTAAAGGGAGTAGATGTTGAACCAGTTGCCCCTCGGCTGGGTAAACTCGGGTACCTGGGGCAATCACCAAGGGGTCAGTCCGGACAAAAGGAGAATGGAGAAATTGAGAGTAAAATCAGAATAGAACTGAATATACCTCGTTAGCCACGAGAGATGCTGAAGGGTGACGACTGAGATCCCGACCCAAAAGATCGGGTATCTGCACAGAGGCGCCAGAAGAAGCCTGATGAGTAGATGGAGCCGGTGCGCTAGAGGATGGCCCCTCTGCCGCGACCATCCGGAGGGACAGCCTCCTCAACGTCCGGATGACCAGGACGAATGACAGCCTCCGTCAAGCGACGAGCCTGACGGGTACGAGGAGGAATAGGGGCAGGTGCAGCCCTACGACGGCGAACACCCGAAGTCCGAGAGGCGGAGGAGCTACTGGGCGCATCACGATCCATAGCTGGAATAGAACGGGCGAGAAAGAAGGTAAGTTCCCTTTTAAAATTATGTAATGAACATTCTAAATTTCTAGCCTCATCATATGATTAATGCAACATGATGCATGGTTATGGTATCAAAAAAAAAAAAAAAAAAAAAAAAAAAAAAAAACGGCAGAGTTCCGTTTGAAAAATGGACATCCCAGGCATAAGCCAAACGCGTTTTCCATCAATCAAAGCCTCAAACAGATCTAAATTGCATTCATATATGTAATTACAGCATGTAATGCATGATTTTATTGCAGAAAAGGAATAACAATATGTGGGACCGCCTCATGAACATAAAATAGGACTCACATAGTTGATACATAGCATGTATATAGGATGGTACATTACATAGCATTGTAAAGCATACATTTTATCTCTAAACATGCCAATAGTCAAATGTATAGCAAAACATTGACGAAATTGAAAAGTGACCGGTCAAAGTGTTACCTGTAGCGTGTAGATCAATCCTACCGGAACAGTTTTTGCAGGAAAGTTGAAAAATCGACGAAAAGCCCTTGCGAACAAGCAAAAATCGCAAGGAATATGTGTGAGTTGGAAGTTGAAAGTGACAGATCTCGAAGCAGGAGGCCGCTTATAAGCCCGATCTTGGCCGCAGATGTATCTGCGGCTGGCCGCAGATCCATCTGCTCCCTTGAAGCCATTTGACGTGTTGAAGTGAAAAGTTTACGCGATGGGTGACCGGCGACGATACCCGGCCCCGACATGACGATCGATCGGCGACGATAACCGGCGATCACGAGATGGATGTCCGGCGACGATAACCGGCTCCGACAGATAACCAACCGGCGACGATAACCGGGGGTTACGCGATGGGTGACCGGCGACGATACCCGGCCCCGACATGACGATCGACCGGCGGCGATAACCGGCGATCACGAGATGGGTGACCGGCGACGATACCTGGCCCCGACATGACGATCGACCGGCGACGATAACCGGCGATCACGAGATGGATGACCGGCGATGATAACCGGCTCCGACAGATAACCGACCGGCGACGATAACCGGGGGTTACGAGATGGGTGACCGGCGACGATACCCGGCCCCGACATGACGATCGACCGGCGGCGATAACCGGCGATCACGAGATGGATGACCGGCGACGATAACCGGCTCCGACAGATAACCGACCGGCGACGATAACCGGGGGTTACGCGATGGGTGACCGGCGACGATACCTGGCCCCGACATGACGATCGACCGGCGGCGATAACCGGCGATCACGAGATGGATGACCGGCGACGATAACCGGCTCCGACAGATAACCAACCGGCGACGATAACCGGGGGTTACGAGATGGGCGACCGGCGACGATACCCGGCCCCGACGAGACGATCGATCGGCGACGATAACCGACGATCACGAGATGGATGTCCGGCGACGATAACCGGCTCCGACAAGATAACCAACCGGCGACGATAACCGGGGGTTACGAGATGGGCGACCGGCAACGATACCCGGCCCCGACATGACGATCGACCGGCGACGATAACCGGCGATCAAGAGATGGATGACCGGCGACGATAACCGGCTCCGACAAGATAACCAACCGGCGACGATAACCGGGGGTTACGAGATGGGCGACCGACGACGATACCCGGCCCCGACGAGACGATCGACCGGCGACGATAACCGGCGATCACGAGATGGATGATCGGCGACGAAAACCGGCTCCGACAAGATAACCAACCGGCGACGATAACCGGGGGTTACGAGATGGGCGACCGGCGACGATACCCGGCCCCGAACGAGACGATAGATTGAAAGAGTGAACCCAAGGACTAACAAACACGGCCAAGGGGTTGATACATTGACACTCTTACGAATGTCTTGCATGCATTGCATCTTATGTTGCATCATAAGCTATATGTGTGTGGCATCATGTATGTACTGTCATTCTTACACACTGTCATTCATGCATCGAGTGTCTATTCTTTATCCTGTTCATTTCATTTATCATTTCATGAACATGATAAAGAGGGGCAGCTGTAGACACCCAATTTTTGCGTTTCCTTCTACTAACCATGACAGGAGGGCGAAATCGTCAATTGAACCGGCTTGCGGGAGCAAAGGAGCGGGCACAAGGGCAAGCGCCCGGCACCGCCGCAATGTTTTGGGCAACCCAAGTTTACGTGACAATAAAGCCGTCCGAGGCAGGCATTTCCGAATGAGGTGGCACGTCTCCCGGAAATTCCCGGACTGCAGAATACGGGCCTGTCAGCGAAAACCGACGTCGCGGCGCGAAAATCGAGGCGTGGCACGAAAATCGAGAAAGTCAAGCCCGCCAGCCGCGGATAGATCTGCGGCCAAGTGGGTGCGCCAGCACGGAAACCAGGAAATCAGCACTACCAGCTGAGTGCGATGGGAGGCGTGCCAGCTGGCCAGCCTATTTAAGCCATCTTCAGGCAGCATACAGGAGGTTCAGCAATTTTTAGAATTGGGAAGAAGAAGGAAATTCCAGCAGCAAAAGAGCACGGAAATTGAGAGGAAAAAGAGAGAAATTTTGCAATCAAATAGGAAGAAAAGAGAGAAAAAAGGAGAGAATTCAATTCTTTTGATTTTGATTGTATCAATACACTCCTTATTCTATTCAAATACATCAAGTTTACATCCATTTGGATATCAATAGCAAGGTGAAATCTCTTTTGTGATATCAATTTCTATCATATCATTTGATCAAATTAGATGCAATTTTTCATGAAATTTATTGATTGAACAATGAATTAGGGATTATAAGTGAAGTTTCCATCGGAATAAAACTCTTCCTAATAACCCGATGATATTCGTTCATTAATTTCTTTGTTTGTTTTAAGGTGTTATATTTGGTATCAATTCCTTTAAATCGTTATTTTAGGATATCTTGGTATTGTTAGATTATCCGGGTCGGTTTATTTTCTTGTAATATCCGATTGTTTGTGGATACTTGGTTGTGAGCCTAGGAAAGCGACCCCGGGGTCCCAATCCGATGATGGACATATCTTGATGTAAGAAGTAGAAATGACGTAGTTTTCATTGTAAATATGTAATCGTTGGGCCTTAAAACGACGCTAAGGCGAGAATCGTGCTTAAGGCCCCGAAATAGTGAAATTTGGGATTGTTGGCGTTCGGGGACATTTTGATGGCTTACATGCCCATGAATAGCCCCGACGCGTGCTTATGCTTGATTTGATTTATGACTCGAAATTGGTTTCAAAGCTAAATGATAAGATTTTCATAAAATCAATCAAAGTAGGATATTAGAATCACGAGGTTAAAATTTGAGAAATGTTAATGAATGTCGATTCCTATCTAACGAGAAAGCTAAAGAAAGATCGTTTTCCAAAACATCACACAAAATGATTTTATAAATAAAATGACGTTTTACTAAACCTTGATACATAGGGCGAAAGAGATTCTAGAAATTGCCTATCATTTATGAAAGCAACGTATAAATCTCGATTCCTATTTTGGCCAAGGTTTAACAAACTCGTGTTTTACCAAAACGACACCTAATGAAAATCTCATAGTTTTGACAATTAAAATCAAACCTTTTCTTATAAAGAATCAAGCTTTCTCGTATAAATCGAAAGACATTCCGAAGCGTTCTCAAAATTAAAGCACGATTTTCCCTAAAATCCAAATGACTCTTTCATACAAATTCCCCACAACATTCACATAGGCACACACACACCCACACACACATACACATTCATGAATTAAAGGATAGGAAAGCATCAAGATTGCGGTAACCGTGTTTCACGGAAGTCGAGGGGTGCCTAACACCTTCCCCTCACTTAAGCAAGCCCCCGAACTCTATGAATCTCGATTCGCAGACCAATTAATTCGGAGTCACATATGAGCCAGCGATTTATAAAAAACGAAAACTCGGATGAGTTGGTACATCCATTTCAAATATACCAACTGGCGACTCTGGTTAATTGGCTCATCATAAAAAACGATCTTTCAAAACCCCGTCGACCTCAATGCCGACCTTTTCCAAAAAAAATCATCTAAACCAAAAGGCTAAAATTGGAAAAGATTAAGAGAGACAAAAAAACCCGGCGTCGACATCTACCATGTCCCACGCACATGTCAGCTTTCCAGTAAAAATTTCATCGGAATTTTACTCCAGGGTCTATCGTGCTTACTTAAACAAAGTTGGGGTAGCGGGATGAGAGCTTTTGAACCTAGGGGTATCAAGTGTAAAAGGGTGTATACTTCGGGGTACGATATACAATTAACCCTTATTATAAAGTTATGATATTGTAAATATTTTATTAAGTTATTTTATAAAAATATTATTGGATTTAGAGGTAAAATGGTTCTAAGAAGAAAATATATTTCTTCTCTAATTATAATATTTAACTTATAATAAGATTTTACTTATACTTTTTTATAACTACACTCATATTTAATCATGTTAGGTAAGATGATCTATTTGAATTACTTTTTTCTTCTTAAACTATATTATCTAAGATGTAATAAAATCTTATTTAATAATGGTAACAAATTAATATTAGGTAAGACGACCTTGTATTTGTTTCCCAGTAAACTATATACTACTTATTTTTATTTTGACTCGGTTGAATTGAATGAAGGGTCTTGTTGTACAATTATAATATTATTGATGTTTTGAATTTTATTTTTACAAATATTTATTGGATAGAGTAATTAATTTTTATTTTTATAATCATATGGTTAATTGGTATATTAAATTTTTATTTTAAGAATAATAACAATTATATTGTATGAATAATGATTTTCTTATACTCGAAGCTATATTTATATTTTTATTTTAATCAATAGTAATAAATTTAAGTTAGGTTAGATGACTTTTATGGTAATTTTCTTTTCTTCTCAAACTATATTATATACAAGTGGTAATATAATTTTACTTAAACTTGTATTATTGTGTATATATTTGAATTAAAAAAATTATTATTATTAGATAAGGTGATCTTATTTTGATTATTTTTTTTATAAAACTATATTAAGAATTCATGTATATATCCTTATAAAAGTATGATATTAATTCTAATTTTTGAATAAAAATAACAAATTAATATTAGGTAAGATGATCTTATTTTGATTATTTCTTATAAAACTATATTAACGAATCTTTGTTTTCTTATAAAACTACGATACTAATTCCAATTTCTTATTTGAATTGATAAATAATAAATTTTGACTTAATGTAGGAAAAGTCAAAAGTCGAACTAAATAAATAAAAGAGGACGATCAAATTGTCTATTTAATTATAGTACAAATAGATGTAGATGTCTAGTATGTGATTTGGGGCTATTTGAAGCATGTGAGGCTTCCATATTTTGATGCAAGATATGCTTGGGTATTCTTTGTTTTGGCATTTTTGTGATATATGATGATATCCTAGGTAGGGTCATCATCCATAAAAATTAAAGTTAACCCATGATAGATTTGGGATTAAAAAATTATCTAATGCATTGTTGAGTTCAGTTTGCTTGATTACGAGCCTAAGATGATGCATAGGGCCTTCAAATCCATATTTAAAGAAATTAGGACCATCTTCCCATGATAGACTTGAGATAAAATTGTATTATTTCTTATTTGGTTGAATTTACATAATTGTAAGCCTGCGAAGAAACTTAATGCCTTCAAATCTATATTTGAAGAATTAGAATCTTCTTCCCATGATGGACTTTTAATTTGGGCTTGTAAGTGATCATTAGTGCTTGTAAATCATTTACCGGTCTTAAAACTATTTAGGTGACTTTTTACCTCTTAAGGTGAAGTTTAAGATCCAAATAATGGATTGTTGGTGTATTTTGGTGATGGGTCCAATGCGATAACTTTCATGCCCTATAGTGGATGCTAGCTCATTTACTTGCATTGGTTAACTAAAAATAATTTTCAAAAACTAAATGCTTTCTAAAATGAAACAAGGGTAAAAACAAAATGTTTGGAAGGATTTATTGGATAGAACCTAAAACACATGTTTTAAAATAACTTTTGAAAACACAATTTTTAAAAAGAATTTTGCAAACGTACATTTGAAAATTAATTTTGAAAACAAAATTTGAATAACCTTTTTGAATAAAGAAATTTCAAATAACTCTTCATAAAATCCAAAAGTTCCTTCCTAACGCAACTAAATCCCACTGGGATGAAAATGAACTTACTCACAATGCATAACACCAAACACACACTCACAATGAAATGACACAAATCACCTAGGCACAGAACACTTGGAGAACACACATGACAACTTATTCAAAACTTAAGAAAAGATTAAGAAAACAGTAATCGTGATTCACAGAAGTTGGGGTACCTAATACCTTCTCATTGCTTAAGCAAACTCCCAAACTATGAGGATCTCAGTTATGGACTAATTTAATTAAGTCACATTTAATGGGCTTTTCATCTTCAAAACTAAAAAATCGAATGAGTTGATATATCAATTTGAATTTATATCAATTGTCGACTCTATTTCATTAGTTCAAACTAAAATTAGAATTTAAATAAAGTTGATTAAAAAGACTTTTTTCAAAAATCTCACATTAACCATGCAAATTTTTGAAACACGTAAAATTAAAGTGATCATTTACAAAAATTCCTACGTTGACACATTAAATATAATATACTTGTGTCACTAAATGTACATGGAATTCTAAACTCTTATGCTACGTTTAGATTGGTGGAATATGAGGGAAAATGAAATGACTCATTCCTATGGAATGAAAAAAATTATGTTTGGTTGCGATTGAAATGAAAAAAATTGTGTTTGCTTTTTTGAGAGATGGAGAGCATATAGAATAACTCATTCCAACTAGAATAGAATGAATCATTTCACTTTTTATTCTATTCCTTCGATCTAAACGTAGCATTATGATACATCTAAGATAAGTGTCTAATTTTATATAAATACAGCTACAATAGTACCAACAACCAAAAGAGTGCGCATAGGGGTTGTCAAAAAGTTGCTTCATCTTCCAACTTAAGGGTCAACAATCATTATTTAAACATATTTTGCATATTCTCATAACTTAGATTTCATCCGAGATATAATAATACGCCAACTTTGACTTTGGCTGTATTAAATTACAACTTAATTAGCGGAAATACAGGAATAACACATGAATTCATAGATCAATGTAGAAAATTAGATCATCCAAACATACAAGTTGATACACTTTCTAATAAATACTAGGAGTGATTCATAATTAACGTTATTTATGGATTTATTTTAAATTAATTCATTAGTACTCATCTACATATATCGCGGATGACCACAATTTAAACATATTTTTTGATACACTTTCTAATAAATACGTTGCACTGTTTACTTTCTAGTACAGTCGTCGTTTGCAACACTTCGTAGTGGACACGTCATTTTGCACTTTCTAACAGATACATCATCCGTTTCAAATTATAAAATTAATATTAATTTTTAAATAATTAATTTGAGATTTTTTAAATTTAAAATTGACATGACTCATTTAAGTTTTAAAAATAATAAATCTTGTAACTAGGTAACTGATAATATTCATAATTATATTGACATAAACTAAATGAATTCATGTCAAATTTGAATTAGAAAATGTTTCAAATTGACATTTAAAAAGTTATTATTAATCTTATAATTTAAACAAAAAGAGTACAAGTTAATATGTTTTAATTCATGGTCTTCTATGATCCATGTGGTCGATTACATACAATTTGTTGAAAAATATGTTTACAAATAATTAAATCAGGGGCGCAATCAGTATTTGTTTCCAATAGGGGTAGATTTTAATTAATTTTTGTGATAAAATAGATAAAAGTCAAATATGATAAATCCAAAAATTATAATAGGTTTAGATATTAATTAACTATAATAATGTTTAAAAATTACAATGTTATCTTCTTAGACTCATAGCTTGAAAACGTTCCAAGATAGTTTCATTATCAATATCTCTAAATAAATCATTTGTGATGTAAGGAGTTAAACAATCACTCAACTATTTATCTTCTATATTTAGTTAAGAGTGGATTTAACAATATTTATCGCTAAAATTGTGAGACCGACAAAATCAAAGCAAAATTCAACAATAAATAAACATGATGATACATGGTAATTCAATGCTTTTTAATCATGGCATACCTGTAGCAACTATCTTTAGAGTGTCCATTACATGACCAAGGGCGGAGCCAGGAATTTTTTTCTGGCGGGGCTATCGCGCGGTTAAAAAATTGTGATCTTATAAATAATTTGACGGGGTTGGAGGGTTCGGGGGCTGCGCCCCCGAGTCAAATTTTGTAAATAATTTTATATTTTTCGGCTAGTTCTATATGTAAAAACATGTATTTAATTAAAATATTGTTAATATTACAAGTAATAACATTATATTATATATATATATATGTATACACTTCTTATTGACCTCGAATATTCCTTTCTAATCACAAATTTGTTAATAAATATTTAAATTCCTTATGTTATGAAAATAATATAAATTACATGACATATTAAAAAAGTCTAGTGATGTAAACCATTTTTTGATATGTATCCAAATTACACCTAAATTTTTGGATTTTTTAAATATTGGAGTTAAAATAATTAATATAAATATGTTTGGAGTCAATACCAAAAAAAAATGTTAAATAAGAGATGTCCAAAAAGATGTCTAATAAAATATGTCCCCCTAAACTTATTGGCGAAGATATATAAGTACTAATTTAAAAAAAAAAATTCAGGTGGGCTAAAGCCCACCCTAGCCCATGGCTCCGCCTTACATCCGGATACACACCATACAGAACCAATCAAACACATCAATAATCTCATAATAAATTCTATGTGAGTTCTAATTAATTAAAAGATTATTATAGTTGTGCAATATTAATTAAATAAAAAACCGATAACATTTGCATATCATGCAATCCATAGTAAACTATGTGTGCGCCCAAAACGATAAGTGAAATAAGGTCAAGTTGTAATACTCCCTCCTCCATTCCTTTTTATTTGTCTTTTATTTTAAAGAGTCAACTTTATTCATTTTTATCAATCATCTGTTGTAGATTTTTAGAAAGTACTAATGACTTGATTTTTCACATGATCCCTACACTAAGTACTAATTTATTTTTCTTTTTATCTTTCTAATAAATTTTAAAAAGGATAATATTGAGATTTTATATTTAATTTAATCAATCAAACAAATTATTAATTATATTTTTTATTCTATGTGTTTTCACCTAAAACTTCAATTAAAAGGACTGGAGGGAGTATTTATTAAGGCACTTTATAGTACTAGTAAAAATGACTTGAAACAAGGGTTTAGTGAATTAGTTACTAATAGGCAAAAAAAAAAAAAGAAGAGTCTGTCTGATGAAAGTATTACGTCTTTGAAGGTATGCATATTAGTATAATGTAATACAAAAAAAATATAAATAATATTCCCTCCGTCCCAAATTAATTGCATTTCTAGGACTTTTTAAAGTCAAATTGACTATTTTTAAAACTAATCTTTTTACTATTTTTGCTAACATATAGGTGAAGATATTATAACCAAAAGAAAGTATATACAATTTATTACTAATTTCAATTTTTATAATTTTAAAAATATATTTATATATGCTTAATTATTAATTTTAAAAATAGTCAATTTGACTTAAAAAAGTCCTAGAAAAGCAATTAATTTGGGACGGAGGGAGTACAATAATTATAAATCTATGCTTCCCACGGAATCGTGAACAAATTGTTATTTAATTAGAGAAATTTAAGAAAGAAAACGCAGTAATTTTATTATACTTTCACAATACAAATTAATTTCTTCATTTTATTTTTCACTCCTTCCCCACATTGTATAAGAGCTTAATAAAGAGATGCCTCTTCTTCTTCTTTCTAAGTCGCATAAAATTAATTTAAAATAATTATTCCACTGATTGTTGCTGAAAATATATTAGTCATAACTAATAATTGGTTCATTAGTATCAATATTCTAAAAAACGCTAAGTGAACCTAAGCGGTGGAATGAGCTTCGAGCGCCTAGGCCTTATAAACGGCGCCTAGACAGTTTTCTAGGCGGGTCCTAGACGAGTTCTATAGACGGTGTTAATTTAATTTAATTTTAATTTTTTTAGTGAAAGTATATGGGTGAAGTTTGAAACATACCAAACTTTAGGTCCGTAAATATAATTAGAAAGAAACTTTGAGTAGAGTATTTGTAATATGACATAATTTTAGTTATTGCATAAGAAAACCGGAGGGTTTAATGGCCAAATTATTTTTTCATTGAGTTTGGACTTTGTTTTAAAGTAAGAGTTTGGGTTTTGTCTTTTAAAAAAAGAGTGGGCATTGTTTAAAAAAAAGAAAAAGAGTTTGAGCTTTGTTTTTTTTAAAAAGAGTTTGGGCTTTGTTTTTTTGTTTTAAGAATAAAGTTTGGGCTTTCTTTAAAAAAGGGTTTGGGATATTTTTTGAGCAGGAAGGTTGCAGGTCGGGAACAAAAAGAAACCATAGTCGCTACGCCTCTGTCTCCTCCACCTCCTCATGATATGTCACTTTCAAATGGTAGCAGCGAAAGTGATCGGTGATCAGCCCCCAGGTAAGTTTATCTCCCCTCTTTTTCTTTTTTTTTTGCTAATTTGGGGGTGAGAATTGAACTTAAGATCTCTTACTTTGCAAGAAGCCTGGAGTACCAACTGAGTCAAAGCCAGTTGATGTCCCCCCTTTCTTCTATCTTCTTCTTCTTTTTTATCTTTTTTTTTTCAAACTGCGATGCGAGTCCTCAACATCTTTCTTTTCGCCTAGTCTTAATTTTCAAGATCAGGCTATCGCTGCCGCCTAGGCGGTCGTCTAGGCAGCCGCTTAGTCTGACTTTTAGAACACTGGTTAGTATTATCTTTAAAAATATTATTTTTGTTACTAATATACGGGGAGAAATTGTGTCAATCATTGAACCCTATACATCCTTTTGACAATAAAATTAAAAAATTTACTTTTCGTAAAATAAAGTTGTTGATATCATCATAATAAAATTATGTTGCTAAAGCAAATTTATGTAATTAGAGCAAAGATATATTTAATGAGATTTTTTGTCATTAATTTAATAATATTTAACACTTTAAATGACACTTATATATTAGTCGAATAAAGTACTTTCACTTTTGTAATATCAATCGCTTGAAATAAAATAAAATAAATGTGGAAGCATGTAATACTAACAAATAAGAAGCTAACCATAGATGTTTCCTTAATGAACTCTTACAGTACTATCTAAGATAAATATTTGATATTTGCTTCTTATGTTTGTTTTAAAAATAATGGGTGACATATTATTAGTATCAATTTATTACTACTATAGATTATTATATCCCATAATTTGTTTATTATTTAATTCTATCAAATATATTTTATTTTTTTAAGACTTTTGATGGTGGATTATAATTCAAAATAGAAAAGTGATATTATGTAATCCATTTTAGAGGTATCAAATAGCATAAAAAATAATAAATAAAAAAATTATCGACAGAAATAAATAACGAATAACTTATCTAATAAAATAATTCAAAGTAATAATAAATTAGTATAAATAATATTATCTCACACTTTACCTTCATAAACAAACATAACCAATATATTTTAATAAATACTCGTACCAAGCACCAAAAGAGTGTGATGTAGACATGTAGGGTTTGTCAAGAGTTAATTCAACTTTCCAATTGAAGGGTCAACACAATTATTAGTCAAAACATATTTTGCATATTCTCTTAACTTCGATCTCATTCTAGTTTAAGACTCTCCATACACCCACGTGACAACCAAGATCACATTATTTTTACATGGTTTTATATGCCTTCTTTTTCATGGTTGGTGTTTCAAAAACTATTTTAAGTCTATTCATTTTTGTCTATTTTTTTTTTAAAATTTATATTATTCAAGTTTCGAGATTTAATCTGAAATTATAAAAAGTATTATCGAGATTTAAGTGATTTATAATTGAATTTATTTATTAATAAAAATTATTTCAAATTCTTATTTTAGAGTTTTGTCAAAAAGAAAAGTTAAGAAAAAAAAAGGTTTAAGAAAAAAAGGTTTTATATTTGCGTGCTTTTGGAAAGTTGGGCAGACTTAGAGAGACATTTACATATATTTTATGATTGCGTTGTATAAGAGCAATGTAAGTGGTAGCGTGATACTTTGTGATTACGTTAGATTAACATGGTTGTCTACCTTTCAAAATTACTCTAATATGGTTGCTTCTAAGTGGTAGTGTGGTACTTTAATCGACTTTTTGGATCTAGCAAATAGGATAAGGTCAAGTTTATATATAATATGCTAGATACAGAAGAGGAGTTATAAGGTCAAGTTTATATATAATATGTTAGATATGTAATTGATAATCAAAAAATCGACATTATCGTAATATTAATATATATATACTAAACGTGCATAACTTTTTAGTTTGTTATACAAGGTATAATACTAATACATACTAAACGTAATAGTTTAGTGATAAAACTTATTTATTTACTGTAACGTCGCATATTCCGTCATAAAAATTGAGATGTATTATTGAAATTAGTACAAATTTTAATATAGACTAAACGTAATGTCTAGTCATAAAACCATGTCGTTTACTATGCAAGGTCACAATTTCGTTTCGGAAATTGAAATGTATCACTGGGATTAATACAAATTCCTTACCCAAAAAAATTAGTTTATTTAACCTTTTGATTTTTTTTATTATCTTTTTAGGTGTATAAATTTTAATAGTAAAAGTTATTATTAGGTAAAAGTTATTAGAAAAACATGTATAAGCATGTCATGAGGAATTGAATATGCGTTAAAATATGCATAGTTCACAAGTTCCTCAGTTAGATTACCATAAAATGGGCATACGTTAAAATACGCATAATTCACAAGTTCCTCAATTAGATTTCCTTAAAACTGGGATAATTCACAAGCTGATATTCCACACAAAAATATAATCACGGTAAGGTAAGACATAGGTGTTGATCAATTCATCCGTCCCACTAAAGATGTCTTGAGTATATTTTTTACACAAATTAAAAATAAAAAAAATAAAAAAAAATGAAAAAATATAAACAAATTCCAATTTTATCTACAAATGGACCCACATAAATTTTCTAAAAATTCTTTATTTTTTCTAAAGTAGTGAACCCTATACTTAAATACATTTTGAGGGTAAAATAATTTTATTTAACATTTTAAATTTAAATTGTGTACTTTAGAATGTTACAACTAAATTAACATACATTGTATTGAACTGAGGCATGAGGTAACACTTTTTTTAAAAAAAATGATTCACGCTATCGCAAATATATCAATGCTTAATCTGGTGTAGCGAGTCAGAAGCAAATCACTTCCAATATACAACAGGTTAACCTATAACCCTTAACAAAACTTACACAACTTGAAGAACTCAAAACTCCATAAACTCCGAACTGTTTTATCTTTGCCAAATTCATAAATATACACAATACCTAAATAATGCGTATGTTTTGTCTAACTCTTTGACCTCTTAAACTTTAATCATGCAAGGCATCTATCATACATGTACCCTTCCTATATACATTCCATGTCTGCACACCATGCCCGAGTCAATAAAATCATATGGATAATGAAATAAGACATAACTGACATTATCAATGGTAATAACTACTCATTATGTTTAATCAAATAAAAATCTCTTAATTCTTTTGTAACTCTCATGGAAATTATAACTCATACTTAATAATATAATATTAAAATAACGTATTTTATAAAATAACTTCAACAATATAATTATAGATCGACAAATTTTATATTTACCTATATAGGTCGATATTTAATATCGATATAAATTTATTGTCATACATAATAATACTATTATAATAATATAGAACAATCCTAGCATAAATATGAATAGATATTGAACAATGAAGTATTTCCCTATGGAGCCTGGTACAAGTGTATGTCTCGTTTCCTATATAACACTTTAGGCTGCAATTTGAGACCTTGGATGCACCTCTACAATGTCTTCCACAATAATCCCACAAAAACATGAAATATCATCAAATAAACATTTCCCAATTACTAGGCTATGCCAAATCCTAGCAATTTCAGGTATAATCGTATACTTGATATCCATATTCCTTATGAATAATCACCAAAATTTGTCCCCCTTGAATCTAAAATGGCCATATTCCCCTCCAAATTCCACAAATTCCCCCACTAATATTAACCATCTCATGTTTGGACTCCTTGGTTCTGCAAAAACATGGAAGCATAGAAAGACTTACATTGAATCATGGTGGCGCCCTAATGTCACCCGAGGTTACGTCTATCTCGATACAACCCCCTCATCGGAGTCCCTCCCTTGGTCACCATCTTCTCCACCATTTAGAATCTGCGAAGACACATCTAACATAATACTAAAAAGTAAACATGTTGTGCCACTTATGGTACGCATGAACCATGCAATCCTAGAAATATTTAGGGAGGACCATGAAGGGGTGAGGTGGATTATTATGGGAGACGACGATACGATGTTTTTTGTGGATAATTTGGTAGATGTACTAGGGAAATATGATCATACCAAATACGTTTATGTTGGTGGCCATTCGGAGACTGTTGTGTCGAATTACATTTTCTCGTTTGATATGGGTTTTGGTGGTGGTGGATTGGCGTTAAGTTTTCCTTTAGCAAAAGCATTTGTTGAAACTTTAGAAGATTGTTTACGGAGACATCCGAGCTTGACGAATAGTGCGGATTTTATAACAATGGCTTGTGTAGCTGATCTTGGGGTTTCCCTTAGTGTTGAGAAGGGTATTCATCAGGTATATTTATGTCTTCCTCTTGATTGTTGTTTATATAGTTTGTTCAACTTCAAAAATATGTACAAAACATGAAGTTTTTTTATATATGGTAACACTAATATTTTACAAAAATTATATTTCTACATAAATCTCTCTGACATGAAGATGGGACTCACGCACTATATTCATGTGAGAGGAATCATGTGGAATATCAGTTCTCTATTTTTATTTTCTAAAGATAATCAAATGTATTTGGATTGTGATAGAAAAGTGATTTTATCTGCATATAGAATTAATTAAGGCTCCATTTATCCCGAATTAAAGGTAGCTCTAATAGAAATATAGGCTCCATGTGTATTGAGAAAAACACATTTTCTGCAAAAAGTTTAGTTAGAAGGACAAGGCTTGGTAAGTTTAAATTTTTGACTACCCAAAAATGATGCAGTCATATATAGGAAATATACATTTAGAGATTATTTTATTATAAAAAAATAAAAAATAAAAAAATAGCGATACACACTTTAAACAACATTTATATATTACACCGAAAACATCATTTATTCTCTAGTAATATCATTTTTGTTCCCATAATATCAAATGCCTAATTTATTAATGAAACATATCTATGATGATTTCATCTCATAGTCATACCAAGAATAAGAGTTAATTGCTAATAACTATGTTAATATATATTTTTGATTTCAGACTGATCTAGTCAAGGATATATCTGGTTTTTTATCCTCCCATCCACAAGCTCCAGTGTTATCTCTCCACCACTTTGACGTTGTAGATCCAATCTTCCCCTCCATGGACCGTTTTGAATCCGCAAAACACCTCATGAACGCCGCAAACTCTGATCAGTCTCGTTTACTTCAACAAACAATATGCTACAATAGGCAAACCAATTGGTCTTTTTCAGTCTCTTGGGGTTATTCTACACATATTTATGAGAATATTATCCCTAGAAGCATTTTAAAGAAACCCCTTGAGACATTTAGGCCATGGATAAAGAATGCTAGGCCGCCACATTATATTTTTTCGACGCGATTCGTGTCTGCAGATCCTTGTGAAGCTCCTCATGTGTTTTTTCTTGACAAAGTAGACAAAAAGTTGATACAAAATGAAATTGTTACTAGTTATGTTCGAGCAGCACCAAGGGGTTTGCCGGCTTGTTCAATGAGTGGGAATTATTCTGCAGATCATATTTCCAGTATTAAGGTCTTCTCAAAAGCAGCAAAACCAATTGAGGTGAGTGTTTTTCTTTTCCTTTCCCTTTTAATTTCTATCTAAAATTTTTCATTTGGTGGAAAATTAATGTCTCTCTCTAGAAAATTTTAAAAAACCAACAAAATTTTTTTTTTTTACCAAATTTCTAAGCAAAGGAGTCCTTACCTCCAAATGTTTTAGGCTAAATTACATACCTATCCCTCCAAGTTGTCACCGAATTTCAAAGTGATCCCTTCGACAAAAGTTATAAAATCGTCCACCAAATTGACATTTTGATTTGTTTGTATTACTTGCTCTGATTTTTTCCCAAATTTAAGTCATATGTAATGCACGTGCTTTTAATTATGTTATATGTGTAATTTGACATTAATTAATATATATATATATATATATATATATATATATAGAGAGAGAGAGAGAGAGAGAGAGAGAGAGAGGACCGATACGTGAAATTCTTATGACTCCAAACACACGTGAATTTCATAAATTCTAGGGAAACATTTATATGTCAAAAGACAAGTATAACTTTGGTTAAAAGCATGTACGTGCATCGCTCATAATTCAAATTTGAGAAAAAAATCAGACAAAAGAACAAAATGACTAAAAATGCCAGTGTAAAGGATGAAAGCGTCAGTTTTGTCAATTAAGGGGACACTTTGAAACTCAGTAATAACTTTGGTGGGACAAATATGTAATTTAAAAAATAATTTAAGAGATATTAGAAAGGTATAAAAATCGACAACTTAGTAATTTTCAAAATATAAAAAATAGAAAAAAATAAAAAAAAGAATCAATAGTATCATACTTTGTGCATGAATAATTGTACGAAATGCAAAATGATATAACTATGTTTGCATAAATACAATTTCCAATGTTGAATTGATGATCACTTTCTTATTAGGAATTATTGAACTCTCACCGACTTGAAAATAGTTTTAAATTATATTCAAAAGATACTTTATTCATTTTAAAATTAAAAATATATTTTTTAAGTGAGACGACTTTAAAAATAATGTTATATTCTCAAATTAAATGCAATCATAGTAAAATAACAATAAGAACATCATACGACTTTATGTAATAATGCAAATTATTAATATACAAATTAAGAACTCATGCAACCTTATAGTATTAAAACGAAAATAGCACTTGAAAAGATAATTGAAAGTTGAAAAGATAATTGAAAGAATACTTGAAAGAATAGTACTTAAAAACGTCATGCAACTTTATAGTACTAAAATTATTTTATTTAATTTTTTTAAAATGAACTAGAAAAAAATATATTTCTAATATTAGAACAGAGAAAATATAATAAGTAAAAAATAAAGTATGCGTTAAACATACAATTTATAAATATATTTTTAACTCATTATAAAATTATTATATGACATTAATTGTATTATGCTAACCAAATCAATATTTGATTCTCGAGAAAATTAATAAAAATTAAAAATTAAAATTGATTCTCTCTTTTTCTACATATCAGACTGGAAGAAGTGAATGCTGCGACGTTTTAAGCAACGTGCATGGCACGGACATCGCGGAGGTCAACATCAAAATCAGGGCATGCATGGGGAATGAGATAATAGGTTAATCAGGAAGGCACGTGCACATGCAGTTGCACGTGCTTAAATATTAATCAATTCTTTGATTAATTTACTTAATTACCCATCCGAAGATCGAAATGCTCTTATTCCGTTTCCTTGTAAAAGGGATTACATTGTGGATTTAAATTTCAGACCGTTGTCAGTTCATTTGAGTGTTGTATAAAATATGTTGTATGTTTGAAAGAGAGTTCGATTTTGAATGATCTTTGTTATATAAATATAGCAGAAATTTAACTTTTTATTATAAAAAATATAACTTATTTATATAAATTGTTCAAATAGATTGTTCATTTGAACTATCTAGAATCAAAATATCTGCATCATTCATTAACGATGGAGGATTTTATTTTAACAATATGGTTTTCAAATCTCAACGCATCAGTAGGTTCTATGTTGGCCAAAAAGCTAGTGGCACCGTAAAAGTTTGAAAACTAAAAGTATTATAATAATTCTGTTTAATATTGACTTTTTAAAAGTTAATTTTAAATATTTTTAAACTTAAAATTGATGTGATTTTATTTAGTTTATGTCAATACAAGTATAATATCATAAACTACCTAAAAGATATTACTAACTATAAGATTTATTATTTTCTAAATGTAAATAAATCATGTCAATTTTGAGTTTGAAAATGTCTCAAATTGATTTTTCAAAAGTCAATATTAATCTTATAATTTGAAACGGAAGAAGTACATGACGTTCAAGACATAATCACACATATTAAGAAATTTTATTAAAACTAATGTTAAGTAATTAATGTTAGTTTAATTCCATTACTATTCATGCACAAATTAATTACTTCTCCTCCTCCTCTTTCTCTATCTCTCTCTCAATTACTCCATCTTGATGAGATTTTTTTAGGACAAAGCATGAAAGGATTAGAATTTTTTTAAAATATATGTAAAACGTCTTATATTATAGGAAAAAAAATTCTTCTAAAATCTCATATATAATGAAAAGGAGGGAGTATTTTTTTATATGTAGTTGGCATAAAAAAAAAGGTTGTATATGATATGTTCCACTAAAATTGGTTCTTGTTCAATTTATGTAACATGTTTTTACGTATACAAATGATTTGGTCAAATTGTGGGCATTTTTAACAATTGTTAGAAACTTTTATATTTTTGTTAAAAATAAATAAATTAATTTGTATGTTTTTTTCCTGATATCTTAACACGATTCAATAACGGTTTTGGTCATTAAGCTTTTTTATTTAGTATAAAATTTTTGCCACATGTCACTAAATCATATCAGAGCTGACATGCATGTTTCATTAATTTTTTCATCCCGTGTATTACTTTACGGTTGGAATTTTTCTAAAAAAACCTTAAGAGGGTTGTTTAATTTCAACCTTATAGGTACCTAATTTAATTATTATTTATGTAATAAAAGAAACTCATGTAGGTAACTTAATTTTTTCTCAGAATTCAAAAGCTAAAGTTACACAAAATTATTCAGAACTATGCCTTCACAAGAACTACAAAAGGGAGAACTGTGTGACATTTAGGTCTCAGGTTCATGTGAGTTTATTCTTATGCGAATTTTATTTCCTCTTTACGTGAGGCTTGTTGGTAAATTTATTTTTTCCTCCTTTAGTAAGGTTTGATTGATTTTTGATATTATAATAGTAACGATGTACTTAATTATGAAATTATATTGTATTTCTAAAAAAGTAAGACTTTCAAGAAGAAAAAAAAAGGACTACGAAATGTTATTTATATAGGTGAAAAATGTACAAAGTCACAAAACATGCGCACACAAAGGGTCAAAAACTACTATCTAAATTGTAACTTTAGGCTGGAAGAAGAGAGCAAGAGAAAGAACCAATTAATTAAGGCACTAGTGTAACTAATTAAGTCCACAATAATATGGTTAATTAATTATGAATCTATTAATTTCACTCATTTGAAATGCCGCCTTTGATTAACAACAAGCTCAAAGAAAAACTACAATGTTAAGTCTATGCAAAGCACTGATTATTTCAGTGTTAATCTTATATGCATTCTTCATTTACCATTCTAATAATCCAAATTGGCAACCTTCTGAGTGTTTTATTCCCTCGCAGTGCATATCGCAACCCTTACCTAATAATAATAATAATAATAATTATTATTATTATTCTGGTAATTATTCTACAAATATTAGTCTGTTAGAACTTGTGGCTCATAACTGAGAAGTTCAAGGAAAAGGTCGAGTGCGGAGCTTCGCGACACACTGGCCCATCAGAACTGAACAGAAGGGTTTGGGGGTGCGGGGGGCGGAACCCCTCGCGGTATGGTACAAAATTACTGTAGGAACGGCGCGGGGCGTGCCAGTACATAGCATCAGAGTGGAGCGGGGCACGTTAGGACTTTTGAGGTGCTCTGTATGGGTAGCGCGGGGCGCGCCACAGGCGGGTTTCAGGCTCTGGAGGACTAGCACGGGGCGCGCCAGTGGAAGCCAACGAACGGCGCAAGGCGCGCCGTTCCGCGCCGTTCGACGAACTCAGTTTTCCTAGTTCGTTTATTGGAAGGACATTATGAGTATTTGAGTCATAATATGAAGTAGGGTTGGAATAGGATTAGTAATTATAAATACTATCTATTGTAAAGCCCTATGTAACCTAAGAAAGACAATCAATAAAACAACTAGCCGCCCATGAATGTACCTAATTTTGGGAAACCACGTAAATCTCTGTATTAATTATATACTGTTGTGTTCATGTGTGTGATCCATCTATTCTAACATAGCCACATTGTTTTTGGAATTTCAGCCTCTGTCAATGCATGGAAAAATCGGAAATCGTACATTGTTTAACATATTTGGGTTTCTACTAGGTTGTTTTAGATTTAATCATGCAATTATTATAACATAAAATATTTTGATATTTTAGATGATATTCTAAATAATTCAATTTTAGCCTTCTATTGGATTTGTTCTTAATTATTAATTGCATGGTTCTGACTATATAAATCATAAACAAAGTTGTAATCATTGACAAATATTTGAAGTTTAACTATATTTTTTGTTTCGCTACATGTTTCAAAATGAATGAATGTGTATCATATTTGGTACCAAAACTATTTTGCTAATAGATTAGTGTTTTCTTGGTAATCATCACCTGGACAAGAATATTATACACAACTATAGTAGCCTGATTTCTTTTACGCTCTTTTGGTATTTCTAAAAGTTAAGTTATATATACAAATATATTATGTCCAATACCAATCTTAATTTATAACATTTGATAAAGTAAAAAGTTGAAAAATAAATCCTACATCCGTTTTAAAATATTCCCCCTTTTCGAAATATATAAGATATTGATTGACGTTTTAAAGACACTTTTAAATTTAAAATTGATAATAATTCATTCAATTTTAATCGATTAAATAACAAATATTATAAACTATTTTAACAATACAAGTCTTCTACTAATTCCAAAATTTATTATTCTAAAATATTAAATAAAGCACATTAATTTAAAATTTAAATATTTAGGAATGGAACCATGGAGAGAGAGTATACGATCAATAAATTAATTTGAGATTTTTTTTAATTTAAAATTAATGTGATTCACTTAAGTTTTAAGCAATACTCCCTCCGTCCTAATTAGAAGAATGACTTAAGTTATAATTTTTTTTAATCCACAAAAGAATGGTTTAAGGTATAAAAAGTAAGAGATAAATATGTCATTTAGTGGGGTCCATTAATATAAAAAAATAAAATGACACATCACTTTATGTAATATTGTAGGACTACTAAAGATAAATATGAAGAAAAAAAAAATTTGCTCACTTTTCTCTATCTTACTTTTCTTAGTTTTTGTAAAAAATTTACTTATGTCATCTGTAGACGAAGAGAGTATCTTTTAAAATGGATGTTGGAAAATAAATCCTACATCCATTTTAAAATATTCCCCCTTTTCGAAATATGTAAGATATTGATTAACGTTTTAACGACACTTTTAAATTTAAAATTGATAATAATTCATTCAATTTTAATCGATTAAATAACAAATATTGTAAACTATTTTAACAATACAAGTCTACTACTAATTCTAAAATTTATTATTTTAAAATATTAAATAAAGCACATTAATTTAAAAATTAAATATTTAGGAATGGAGCGATGGAGAGAGAGTATGAGATCAATACTAACTTTTAAAAAATTAATTTGAGACATTTTTAAATTTAAAATTAATTTGATTCACTTAAGTTTTAAGTAATACTCCCTCCGTCCTTAAAAAGATGGCTTAAGTTATAATTTTGTTTATCCTCAAAAGAATGGTTTAAGGTATAAAGAGTAAGGAGTATGTCATTCAATGGGATCCATTGGTATAAAAGAATAAAAGGGCACATCACTTTATGTAATATTGTAGGATCACTAAAGATAAATATGAAATTTTTTTTGTTCTCTTTCCTCTATCTTATTTTTCTTAATTTTTGTAAAAAACGTACTTATGTTATCCTTTTGCGGACAAAGAGAGTATCTTTTAAGACAATATATATTTATAATTGTATTAACAAAAGTTTAATCTATTTATATTAATTTTGAATTAAAAATATATATCATTTTTTTAATTAATATTAATTTTATATTTTAAAACGCATGAGTATAGATTTAAATTAATACAAGGAGTTGTTAGAGAATAACAATGTAGCGAATACAATAACAAAGATAAAGCGAAAGAAAAACAATCACACAAGACAAAAAATTTACGTGATTCACTCAAAATGTTTGGGTTAGTCCACAATCAACGGCTAACAGTTTTACTATCTTTTAAAAAATCTATACACAGTACAATTGTAAGATCCCTTCCTTATACATAATATAAGCAACCCTAATTCGCTCGAAAGTACAAAACTACCCACACTAAATTATTCGTAGCGGCAATCAATTAGTAATGATTACACCTGTAAGGGCATGTTCCATTCGCTCCAGACTTACTTGCTCTCCGCTTTAGGAATGGACTCAATTATATTTTTGGTAGCTGTACAATCGCTTCTGAATTAAAGTTTGAATTATACTTCACTAATAACAAAAGTTAGCGACACTTTAAAAAATGCGAAAAACTTCAAATAGTTAAGTGTATAATAAGTATTTTTATATATTGTTGGCATAACAAAAAGTTGTATATAATCTATAATTTGTTTTTATGTCGATAGTATAAAAATATCAAAAGAATTTATCCGTATCTGTTTACATATACATATACACATTCTTCTTCTCGGTGTAGAGCGATATACGAGAAATAGATGCTCAGCCTGCAATGTCCGATAACGGCGCTGAAATGAGTTGATAATTGTGGGCATTTTTAACAATTATTAGAAACTTTTATGTTTTTGTCGAAAATAAATAAATTAGTTTGTATATTTTTTCCCATATCTTAACAAGATTCAATGATTGATTTGGTTATTAAACTTTTTTATTTAGTATAAAATTGTTGACACGTCACTAAATCATATCAAAACTGACAAGGTTCATATATAAGTTTAATTTTTCATCCCGATAATAACTTTATAGTAGGAATTAATCTAAGAAACGATTTTATCTCAGAATTCAAAAGCTAAAGTTCCACAAAATTATTCAGAACTATGCATGCCTTCACAAGGAATACAAAATGTTATATAGGTGAAAAATGTACAAAGTCACAAAACATGCGCACACAAAGGGTCAAAAACTACTATCTAAATTGTAGCTTATGTGATCCTAAACTTTAGGATGAAAAGAGAGAAACAGAAAGAACCAATTAAGGCATTAGTGTAACTAATTAAGACCATAATAATAGGGTTAATTATCAATCTATTAATTTCACTCATTTGAAATGCCGCCTTTGATTAACAACAAGCTTAAAGAAAAACTACGATTTTCGTTCGATAAATTCCTCTTAAGTCTATGCAAAGCACTGATTATTTCAGTGTTAATCTTATATGCATTCTTCATTTACCGATCTAATAATCCAAATTGTCAACCTTCCGAGTGTTTTGTCCCCTCTCAACGCCTATCGCAACCCTTACCTAGTAGTAATAATAATAATTATTCACGTAATTATCCTACAAATATTAGCCACATTGTTTTTGGAATTTCAGCCTCTGTCAATGCATGGAAAAATCGGAAATCGTACATCGAATCGTGGTGGAAACCTAACGTTACACGGGGATTTGTGTATTTCGATAAAGCCCCCACTAAAGAGCATCTTCCCTGGCCTTCATCTTCTCCTCCTTTTCGTGTGTCCGAAAATGCCACAAAATTTGAGGTGTACAAAAAACATGTGAAACCCTTTGTGATTCGGATTGTACGCACCGTTTTGGAGACGTTTAAGGAAATTAAAGAAGATCAAAAAGGAGTTAGATGGTATGTGATGGGGGATGATGATACAATATTTTTTTTGGATAATCTGATTGATGTTTTAGGGAAATATGATCATACAAAGTATTTTTATATTGGAGGAATTTCGGAATGTACAAAGTCTAATTTTGACTTTTCGTTTGAAATGGCTTATGGTGGAGGAGGGTTTGCATTGAGCTACCCTTTGGCTGCTGCTGTGGTGAAGAATTTGGATGAGTGTATTAATAGGTATCCATACCTACATGTTAGTGATCAAATTTTACAGTATTGCATATCGGACCTTGGAATTTCTCTAACTCCCGAAAAGGGATTTCATCAGGTAGTTTATAAATTTTGCTTACATTGTATTATTTATAAATTTAATTACTAATGTGATTAATTGATCTTTTGACATAAACATACAAAACACTTTTTTTGGGGGGGAAATTGAGGAAAAAACATGCATTATGAAATGATCGTAATATGTTTATCCATAAAACATTCAATGCAATGGTGATATCACATCATGTACAATTTAGTTACTGAATTAAACAGAAAAAAATGTGTTATATATTTTTCTCTTTGTACGCATTTCTTTCTCTCTCTTCTATATTTGAGTCGATTTAAATGATAACGTGGTACTACTGTATATTGAATATTTTTCCTGTTAACACGTAAGAATTTGGACAGTTAGAGGTTGCATAAGAGCATAATGCAAACCATTCATTTTCCTAGTTTTTTGTTTGAACAAAATATAGTTCATTATACCTTGTGAGATAATTATAATAACATGCACTACTTCTCAAAAACTTTAAGTAACAATAAGTACTCCCTTCAATTTAACAAATAATAACACTTAAATAGATATGTAATAACAATACCTCAAAATCTAACAACTATTATACCCTCTACATCAAAATTTGCATGCATTCACTTTCATTTCTCTACTATTGGTTAATTCGGTAGTGTGTCAAAAACCCAATTTTGTTGTCATATTATATGTCTTATTTATTGTTTTATTTTTATGTATTGTTGTCACCTAATCTTTATCTATTGATTTACAATTATTTTGTAATTGAAAAAAAATACATGAAATGAAATATATAGGATGAGATAACAGATAAGATAAGGAATGTAACAACATATTTGAGTTTCTGGTTAAAAGTATCGACTTTGCCTTTTTGGCAAGTAATATTCTTATGCTAAGAAATGCTAAACATTTGTTTGTTTACAGCTTGATCTAGTGCACGACATATCAGGGTTCCTATCAGCCCACCCACAATCCCCCTTAGTCACCCTCCACCACCTCGACATCGTCCTTCCGATCTTCCCTTCGTTAAGCCGCCGCGATGCCCTCAACCACTTCATGAAAGCCGCAACCCTCGATCAATCTCGCCTATTACAACAAACAATTTGCTACCACAAGCAAAAACAATGGTCTTTTTCAATAGCATGGGGCTACTCAGCCCATATTTATGAACTAATTCTCCCCAGAAGCATTCTCAAAAAACCCCTAGAGACATTTATTCCTTGGAGTTTGAAACCTAAGCCCCCGGATTATATGTTCAATACGAGGCCGTTTCTTCCAAAACATCCTTGTGATGCTCCTCATGTTTTTTACTTGGAATCTGTAGAGAAAAATGTGACAGAAAATAGGATTGTTTCGAGCTATGTTCGATCAGCGCCACGTGGCACTTCAACTTGTCCATTGAGTAATAATTCTGCTGATTATATCTCCAAGATTCAGGTGTTTTCGTCGGCTTCAAAACTTAGCAAGGTGGGTGGAATTTTTTCTCTTATTACCTTTCTCACGGATTTTGATTTTGAACAGTCTATTTTAATAATTTATAAACAAATTGTATTTATATAGTAAAGAGTTATATTTCAAATGACCTTTATTATAATTTCATACAATTACAACTCTCTATTGTATAACCTGTAACTTGTTTTATATACTACCCAAATGGACTGCCCATTTTGACTTGGCTAAAATCAGGTTCCTTTTTCTAGGAGAGTTCCTTTACTTTGTGTATATTTATCGGGTTTATTATTTTCTTGCAGGATGAGAATAGAGGTGAATGTTGTGATATTATTCAAGTTGATGAGGCAAAAATTGCTAAAGTCAATTTCAGGACTTGCAAGAAGGAAGAGATAGTTGCTTAGATTCTTTTATATTATTTTTTTTAATTTATGCCAAGCAAAAGCACCTATACACACGGTTGTAATTAATTTGTTTATGATGAAATGATGGGAATGTTTATTTTGTAAACTTTACCAAAATTAACATGTATAGTACCTTGTATTGATCTGAAGCTTTGTTGTTTTTATAGATATATACTTTCTGGATTATTATTAATTTTTGGGCTTGCGGAGGATAACTATAAGGGTATATAAGTTATATACCTTAGTTTTATAAAATGAGTTTATCTCAAGTTTTTTTTAATAAAATTTAATTTTACGGATAGAAAGATCATGTAAAAATATTAGTAAACGTAAATTTTTGTTTAATTTAAAGTTGAGTAACGTCGTTATTATAACCTTGTGAAATAAGTATATTTTTGACGATTAAGATTAATTGAATTTTCATTACTATAAAGTTGATAATAGACATCACTAAATTAAATTATATGAAAATTCATATGTTCAAAATGTTTATATGTTCTTTTAATCCGTACCGTTGGATTTATCTAAAAAACCTTAAAAATAGACGTATTAACCCTACGGGGTATAAAAGTTAGATACTCTCTATGGTATATCCCTTTTCACTTAACGTTTTAAAAATTAGTTTAATTATTTTTAATTTTAAAATTAATATAAACACTTTTAGCTTTTGCTAATACAATTATAAACATTATAAACTATTTAAAAAATACCGCTGAAAAACTCAAGTGAATCACATTAATTTAAAATTTGAGAATGCCTCAAATTAATTTTTAAAAGGTCAATATTGATCTTATATTCCATTCGTTCCTAAATAAAAGATCATTATTGATTTCAAAATTTTAATTAAGATATTTTTAAATTCAAAATTAATGTGATTCATTTAAAATTGCAAAACAATAAATCATATATACTCTTTCTATCCTCAAAATGATGGCCTAAGATACAATTTCCTCTTTTTTGTCCTCAAAAAGATAGGAATAGGTACATAAAGGGGATAAATACACTTCTGTTACATCAAGTACCATCAAATTCATAATTCGGCCCCCAAAGTATTTGGGGTTACAATTTACTACATAAAGTACCTAATTTCATACAATGTAGCTCCCAAATTCAGATTCCGGCCAAAATTGGCCGAAATACTTAAATTGCCAGCCAGATAGAAATTGTATACGGTTTGATTGTATACAATACGGTTTGACTTAAATTAATCTAATATTCTCTTCTCCTATTCCAATCCAGAACATCTCCATCCCAAAACCCAATCTTACTTTCAAATCCCAACCAACATATCTTGTCAGAAGCTATTGTTTTAACCGGTATCTACCATCACAATCAAAGAACAACCTTAAGTGTCATTACCTCCATACAATATCAAACCCCTATAGAAAAAAAAACAATAGGATTTTGAAACTTAGGGTTTAAGATTTTATGGAAAAACTACAGGTTTGAAACAAAAAACTGAAGGAGACGGTTTAGTTTGATGCGGAACAATTGTCGGCGAATGCGTGGGATAGTACATAAGGAATTGAAGGAAGAAGAAGAGTAATAACAACCAAAATTTGAATTTTGCTTGTACCTTTTATCAAGGGCGGAGCCAGGATTTTTTTCCTGGCAAGGCTAGCGCGTGGTCAAAAATTTGTGGTTTTATAAATAATTTGACAGGGGTTCGGGGGCTGTGTCCCCCAGCCAAATTTTTTAGATAATTTTATATTTTTCGACCGGTTGCATATATAAAAACATATATTTAATGACAATATTGTTAATATTACAAATAATAACATTATATAACAATATTCTTTTGCTGTCATTAGCTTTAATTCTCCTTCCCAAATTCCCAATCAGCTCGTGACTTCATCTCCTTAATAAATTTAATAACTCAATATACGCACTAATATTGCAATCTCCACTAGCCACTTCCCCAATATCATAGCTTAAATTAATTATTTAGTGACTCAGCCTCGTGCCCCATAGACTCAGCCTCGTGCCTTTGCAGAATGAAAAGAATACAGCCATACAAGGGGAATGATGATGAGTGAGGGGCGGACATGTTTTGTAATTAGAATTGGTTTATAAAATTTTTGTTTTGCTCCCTCCAAGTATAGCTCCTCTATTAATCAGCCTCCCTTAAGTTTATTAAGTTACATATTTGGCCCTACCTTTTACCTATAAAAAAGAAAAATATCACCTGGGCTACAGTCCACCCTAGCCCATGTGTATCTCCGTCCTTGCCTTTTGTGATGTAGCTCTAATTATCAAATGAGATGATTATTCCGAAGATTTGAAGACGGATGTTGAAGAGGGTGATAAAGGGCCAGTGGTAATGAATCATGCCGGAATGAGTTCCGATCCAAACTGAAAGTTGTGTTGCCGGAGACTGAATTGTCACTGCCCTTCGAGGCGATACCATTTTGGAGATGTATTTTTTGATTGTTGTTGCAATCCTGCTGATGTAGTGCTATAGTGTTTCATGTTTTAAATTTTTTAATTTACATTTATTTTTTATTTGTTTATTTTAAGTTTATCTTGTATTTTATAAAAATGATTTTTAGGTTTTAAATATTTTACTATAATCTTTCAAGTTTATTTTAATTTTATTTGTATTTTAAAAAAATTATTTTTATTTTATTTTTGTATTTTTAAAAAATTATTATTTGTTATTTTTTTGTGATTTTCAAGTTTATTTTTAAGTCAATCCGTATATTTCTACGGTCAAATGGTATAAAAACACTCAAGACCCGATCGGATTCATGGATGGGTAGGGTATTTTGACCAATTTTGGTCGGAATCTGAATTTGAGGGCTTGTATGAAATTAGGTGCTTTATGTAGTAAATTGTAAACCCAAATACTTTGGGGGCCGAATTATAAATTTGATAGTACTTGATGTAATAGAAGTGTAATTAGCTCGTACATAAATTAAATGATAAGTATGTCATTTAGTGGGGTCCACTAGTATAAAAAAAGGACTCATCACTTTATGTTATCTTGTAGGGCGGCCACTAACACTAAGGATAAATATAAAACTTTTTTAACTCTCTTTTCTCTATATTTTGTAGTTTGTGTGAAAATTGTACATCCTTTTAAGAATGAAGGGTGTAATTAGTAGTACACTAGCTAGTAATTTTAGATATTCTATGACATTTATCGATCATTGTATAAATTTATATAAATTTTAAGCTTGAAAGTGTCTGATTTTGTTTTGGAGCTCTTCTATGCGGACATGATAATTGGACATGAACTCTTTACAATTTCACCTATTTGTATTTTGACCCTCCATTTTTTATAATGGAGGGTCAAAATACAAATATGTGAAATTGTAAAGAGCTCATGTCCAATTATCATGTCCGCATAGAGTTTTGTACCGAACTACAATACATGGATGAAGCATGCGGAGTCACTTGAGCAAGTAGGGAATTCTAATGACGATATTGATGACGGAAATGAAAATTACAAGCTGCCTTAACCCTGAATTTGATGAGGATCCTAATAGTGAATCAAAGAAGTTCTATGACCTACTAATGGCTGCAGACGAGCCCTTGTGGGATGGTTGTCAAAATCACACCAAATTATCAGCTGTAATTTTGTTGTTGCACCTGAAATCCAAGTATTGTTTGTCTAATACTGGATTTGATGCTTTTCTTTCAGCTTTCAAGGAAATGTTGCCTAAAAATAATAAATTACCCGAGTCATTTTATCACTGCAAGGCCTTAATGAAGGACCTTGGGCAACCTTTACAAAAGATACATGCGTGTGTCTTGTTTCGAGGAGAATATGCAGATTTAGATGCTTGCCCAATTTGTAATGAATCTAGATAAAAAGCATGGCAGTGTTGAAGGGAAAAAGAATAAACCAATAGCAAGGAAGGTCTTAAGTTTTTTACCAATTATACCAAGGCTTCGAAGGCAAACGGCCGAGCCTATGAGGTGGCACAAAGAAAAACGATGTGACATTCCAGGTGAGCTAAGGCACCCCGCTGATAGCGAGGCTTGGAAAGATTTTGACCTCAATTACCTATCTTTAATCCGTTTGGGCATTCTAGCAAACCTCATTTGACATGGCCAGTATTCCTTGTTCCATACAATCTCCCACCTTGGATGTGTATGAAAGAGGAGTACATGTTTATGTCACTACTTATTCCAGGTCCACGTGGACCTGGAAGAGAGATTGATGTGTATTTGCGACCTCTTATAGAAGAACTAAAGACTTTGTGGGATGTTAGAGTTGATACAAATGATGCTTTTTAAAGCAAAATTTTAATATGAAAGCTGTTGTAATACGGACAATCAGCGACTTTCGTGCGCTAGGCATATTGAAGGGTTGGAGTACACATGGGGCCTTGTCATGTCCTTCTTGTATGGATGCAAGTGTAGCTTTTAACCTTAAACATGGGAGGAAGCTGAGTTATTTTGGATGTCATCGTCGTTGGTTGAAGTGTAATCATAAATATCGAGCTTAGAAGAATAAGTTCAATAATAAAACCGAGCGAAAAAATCCTCCGCCTCGACGAACAGGTGTTGAGGAGTTAAATTTTGTATCTCAATTTAGTTCGGTCATCTTTGAAAAGGATAAGAATAGTAGTATCGATAAGACTCCTGGGTTTGGAATCGAGCATAACTGGACAAAGAAATGTATCTTCTTTGAATTGCCTTATTGGAGTATGCTTCTAATAAGACATTACTTAGACATGATGCATATTGAGAAAAATATTTTTGATAATTTATTTTACACAGTTATGAACATTACTAGAAAATCAAAAGACCACCTTAAAGCTCGTTTAGATTTGCAAGAGCTTGGTATAAGATTTGAATTACATCCTGAAGAGAGTGATAATGGGAAATTTAAATTACCAAAAGCCAAATATTCTTTAAAAAGTGAAGAAGTCAAACAGGTTTACAAGTGGCTTAAATTGCTGAAAGTTCCATACGGTTATGCTTCAAATATCTCTCATTTTGTTAACCTTGACAATTGCAAAATAATTGGGCTAAAGAGCCATGATTGCCATGTTCTCATGCAGAGGTTCTTGCTATTAGCCTTTCGTGATTTCTTACCAAACTCTATATGGGAACCAATAAATGCTTTATGCAAATTCTTTCGAGACATGCTCTAAGGTGTATAAATTAGCTGAGTTAGAGAAGCTTGAGCTATTTATTACTGAAATATTGTGCAGTCTTGAGAGGATTTTTCCACCGTCTTTCTTTGATTCAATGGAGCATCTACTTGTTCTATGAAGCCAAGGTCAGAAGACCAGTGCAATATCGTTGGATTATTGGATATACCCCTTCAAGAGGTGATGTCCTAATAAATTAAATCTCTTTTCTTGCCAAGTTTTTTTATGATTAAAGTCATTACCTCACTTTAATATAATTATAGGTGCATGTGTTCTTCGAAGAAAAGGGTGCGTAATAAGGCTCGCCCCGAGGGTTCAATAGCCGAGGCGTACATAATAGATGAACTAGTTTACTTTTCATCTCGATATTTTGATCTTAGGGTACAAACCAAGTTCAACCGAGCTGATCAAAATGACGATGGGGTCAAGTTGAAACTAATGGAAAGTTATCAATATTTAGCCACCCTAGGCCTGGTCGTCCAATCAGAGGAAAACGAAAATACGAAGATCTATCCGATAAAGAACTCGAGGCAGGAACCTTATACATCTTGTCTAAGTGTGAGGAAGTCTTTGATTTCATCGAGTACGTAATAGTAATTTTATTCTTATAAAGTTTAGTACTTTTAGATATGCAAATCATTACTCCATATCTACTAATTTATTTCATTACTTCTAGGGAGCATAAGCATTTATTGAAATAATTACGTCCAAACATGTCGGATAAAGTGCTACAAAAGGAACATAATTCAACATTTATCAAATGGTTTGAAAAAAGAGTCAAGAATGATGATGTCGTTAATACGCGTCTAAAAGCGCTCGCTAGCTATGGGCCCGTCTAGAGAGGTGACATGTTATGATGGATTCATTGTCAATGACTTTAGGTTCCATACAAAAGAATCGGAGTCAAGAAAGGTAACTCAAAATAGTGGTGTTTTAGTCCAGGGATGTACTTTGGAAGGCCAAGAACGAGACTATTACGGACAATTAATTAAAGTAGTTGAACTAGAATATTACGGCAAAGAGAATTCAGTATTTTTGTTCCAATGTGAATGGTATAATTCTGAAAAAGGGTAGTTGTTGACAAGTACGGGATAACTACAATTGATACAAAATCAAGGCACAAGTCGTATGAGCCATTTGATATTGCATCACAAGTTGTACAAGTGTTCTATGCTAATCCAGTGTCAACTAAAGCTAAAGGTTGGTCTACTGTCATCACAACAAAAGCAAGAAACACATATGATGTTGCTGAAATAGTAATGAGGAGACATATCAGGGGGAAGAGTTTGATGAGCAAACTGAGAATTTGATATTGCTTGATGATTCTCAATTTGCTGAAGAAGTGAATCCATCGTTACCGGAAGCAGGAAATGAAGATAGAGAATGTAGTGATGAAGATGAAGATGATAATGAATATTTTAATGATGATGAATATTCTGAAGAAGAAGAAGATGATGATGATATTGTAGATGATTCTGAAAAAGAATAACAAGTGTCGCTGGTTTTTTTATGTGATTGTTTTTTTATAAATATATAGTATTAGTTTTTAGTTTGCCTGAAATTGTAACAAAGATAATCATTGATCGTGTATTAAATTGTTCGCCTTGTTTCTGATAAGTAAATACAAGATTACACAAAATGCTTGTAAAATTTATGCGATTATACCATATGCTGGATATATAACATGCCTTTGCAGTGGTGAATTTTACTGTGATGCGTGTGACTAAAGACGAGATTTGAAAGCTTATTACAGTGAAGAAACTCACTATGTTGCTCATGTTCACTGTGTGATCTCTGAGGTATTATTAAATTAATTAGTTGCATGATTTTGATGATTTCTATTTTGAGTAGCTACTAATTGTTAACCGTTTTTGTAGGTATTTGAACTTATGAAAGAGTCTGGCGATATAGAGCTAGAGACATCATCTTGCAGACATCAACCTACAGAGGGAGCATTATTTTATTTTATTTTTATTTTTATTTTCTTACAAGGAGAAAATAGTAATCTCGTGTGATTCTGATTTCCATCCATTCCCATCTAGCTATGATTTGTCTTTGGTTTTGGATGAGGATTTCTTACTATGACCTTCATGATTTCAATTCTAGGTGGTGGTTTTTAGTTTTATTAGTTTGTTTAAGTGTTACAAATGTTGTGTATACGTGATTGTTAATAAAATATGATGCACATGTCTAGAGTTTGTTCATTATTTGAATAAGTAAGTAGCTGTTACTAGAGTTCATTTACCAGACTAGCTATTCTTTAGGAACAAGCATAAAGTAGAAACTATCTCCATTTCTTTAGGCCCAAGTAGCTGAGTTTTTTAGTTATGTTTTCCTATATATATAGCAGCTGGTATGTTCCAGATAATTATCAGTCAAGTAGTATTTCCTTTCATTATTGAAATAAGAATCCTTTCAATTGTTGCTCTGTTTTTCTGCAGTAACAGAGTTCCTGCTCTACTCTGTTTTGGGCGTTGAAGTTTTTTGTTTGGATTGTTTCTGTAGCAAACAAACTCAGTTGGTCTAATCGCCAGTGGCGGAACCAGAACGTTTTTAGAGGGGGGTCAAAATACATCAGTAAAAAAAATTTATTTATTGACGGTTGGAGTGCTTCTTTCGGTTGTACGACTAAGAGGAGACAACTGTATCCTGCGAGTCTGCATAGTTTGAAAACGTCTCAAAATTTGTTCATTTTTAATTATTGAAAAAATATCCTTTTCAATATAAACTACCAGACTGTCATTCATCCACTCGTCTCCCATTTTATTACGCAAGTCAGTCTTGACAATTTTCATCACAGAGAATATTCTTTTAACAGTAGCAGTCGCAACTGGTAAAATAGTAGCAGTCGCAGCTGGTAAAACCAAAGCCAACTCGATCAATCGATATACCAATGTAAAAGTAATATTTCTTCTTGTTTCAATCAGCTTCTTAGCAAGGAAAGGTCAGAATTTAAGTTTTTTCCTCTGTACTTTTTTCTCTTTTTTCTTCATGAAAAATGTGGTTTTAGATTTTGTGCTTAGTTATGTAAAATTGGTTCCCATTTTCTTGAAATTTGAGAGCCAATTGATCATGGGTTTCCATTTTCTTGAAATTTAAGAGCTGACTGAACATGGATTTTCATTTTCCTTAAATTTGAGAGCTAATTGAGCATGGGTTTCCATTTTCTTTAAATTTTGAGATAATTGAGCATGGCTTCCATTTTTTTTAAAGTTTGAGAGCTAATTGAACATGGGTTTCCATTTTCCTTAAATTAGAGAGCTAATTGAGCATGGGTTTCCATTTTCTTTAAATTTTAAGCTAATTGATCATGGATTTCCATTTTCTTTAAATTTGAGAGCTAATTGATAACAGGTTTGGTTTCTATTTAGTTTGCAGAGCACAGAGGAGCTAACACAGTCTCTTTTGGTCACTACTCTGGAGCTAGAAACAACAAGGGTCCGAGCTCAAGAGGAGCTGAAAATGAGAGATGACCAATTGATCCAACTCAAAGATTTGCTCAATAAAGCCATTACAGGGAGAAATGAAGCACAAGACAATTACCAAAAACTTTTTCTTGAAAAACTCTTGCTCCAACAACAATACCTTCAAACAACTCCACACTCTGGAGTTTCAAGCATTGAAGATGATCCCAAAATTAGAGGGCTTGATTCCAACAATGGCTTCTCTTCATCTGATTGTGAAGAAAGCATTGTTTCTTCCCCAATTATTGACCCAATTCCACTATTAACAAAAGATCATGAATTCATTCTAGTGCCAGAGAAGCCATTACCGGAAAAGGGGAAATTTGTGCAAGCAATGATGAAAGCAGGGCCATTACTTCAGACCCTTCTTCTGGCTGAACCTCTTCCTCAGTGGCGCCACCCTTATACCAGGGTCATATGACCCCCCTCGCCCCCTGGTTTTGCCTCTGCTAATCGCAGTGCACACAAGGTGTTCGATAAAAGGTCTACGTAAATTTTTCGCAACTATGGCAAATGGTAATGTTCTAAATCTTTCTCAATCTTTGATTCATGTCTTTAATGGAGAAAATTATGAGTTTTGGAGCATTAAAATGAATACTTTTTTTAATGCATAAGAACTTTGGGAGTTGGTTGAGAATGGTTTTGTATAAACGACACCGGATGTTAGAGAGCTTCGCAAGAAGGATGCGAAGGCTCTGCTTGCTTTGCAACAGGCTCTAGAATATTTACTCGAATTGTTGTTGGCATGAAATCGAAGGAAGCATGGACTATTTTGAAGCAAGAGTTCCATGGGACAACAAGATTTTGATTAATAGATCAAGTTTCTCCATTTTAATAATTTTGTATGATTTTACGTTCATATTTATTGTAATTTATCTAACAAATATATTAGGTGATGGAATTTAATAGCAATCACAAAATGTTCTTCTTTGTCGGGCCTAGACAAGTTTTATCCAACATTATTATCATTTGCCCCCACAATATTTAATACCATTATGAGTAATATTTTCTAACATAAGTAATATATCGTGTCACCCAAAAAGTCTTCAAACATTAAAATAATTTATCCACTAAAAAATGACATTAATTAATAAAAATCAAAAAAAAAATATGCCCACGAAAAATTAAACTACATTGATACAATGTCAAATATAAAATGTGGTGCGTACAAATAGTATATTAAACCCTTAAAAGTTTATTTACGCCTGGGTATACTAATTTTTTTCAATTTTTTTATTTTTAATTTCATGTACTTAAGATGACATAATCTGATGAAATTCATTTAATACTCTTTCTAAATTTTCGCAATGTATTTCTATCAATATCCTTTTGTGGATTAAAGAAGTGTTTTTTTTCCTTAAAATTCAAAAATTGAGTTCGGTCTATGTTTTATATTAGAAATTAGATTATATACTTCGTCATTAATAAAAATGATGTTCTAATATCAATTATTACTGCTATATATATATATATATATATATATATATATATATATATATATATATATATATATATATATACACACACACACACACACACACACACACACATTAAATGATAGCAATAGTACATAACATTTATATGAACTAATAATTCAAAAAAAATATATCCATGTACTATATATGTATAATTTATAAAAAAAAGTCATAAATTTTTTACAAAGTACAAGTATATGAACTAATTTATGCGAGTTCAACAAATGGATTGGACCTTAAGCTAATCGGATTCAACAAAATCATCAAATCTAAAAAAGGATATAAAATTTTAATATTATTTTAAAATAATAATAGAAAAGACACTTAATTTGCAACTTAATCTAAAAAAGGATATAAAATTTTAATATTATTTTAATTTATCCTATACTTAATTATAAGTTTTTTTTTCTTCTCCAGCTATGATGAGAACTAGAGGTGGAAGTAGTGTTTCCGGTAGGAGATCAACTCTTCCTCGTAATAGTGGCGAGACTGTTAACATGGAGAGAATGAGAGATGATCCTATTGTATCTCATAACAGTGGTTTGACGGGGACTACACCGAATACTACCCAAGCCAAAAGCTTATCTCGTAAGAAAAGGGGACCAACTCCAGGGATAATGAAGCCTAAAACAGGCCAAGTAAAGATGCTTGTCAATATCATTGGACAAAGTAAATTTTTACAAATCTACTCATGCTTGTCGATATGCAAGAGTAAGTTTTTACAAATCTACTCATGCTTGTCGATATGCAAGATATATTTATGCAAGATAGACAATCAATTCTTGACAGGTTGAAGATTCGTTTTCTGACACGTAACTATTATAGCTATGGGTTGTAAGTGTCTTTTTCTAGTTCAACTTCTCTTTTAGTACTGCCTTTCTTCTATTAGATTAGACTAAATGTTGGAGTCTTTAAAAAGGATGATTAAGACTTTGCAACTAACATATAATAGGGGTTCCATTTAACAAGATTTGATTAATCCTATTGTGACAGCTTTGTTTCTTCTTTTCATTATTGTTGTACTAATCATATGATGCTATGTTACTATATCTTTTAATTAGGTTCTTTGAACCTGAAGCTCGAACCAAGACTCGCATTTTATTTCAAAAATGTTTTAAAGAAGCTCGAACCAAATTTGAGCAATGGCCAAAACATGAAATGAAACTTCTTTGGGGAGAATATTTGGTATGCTTTAATGAATACAAACTTCAATTGTAGAAGAGAGTTTATCAAAAAGTATATTATTAATTATAAGTATTAATGTTTCGACTTGTGGATGGTGTTATAGAAATATTTTCGTTTTGCTTCATCCGAGGAGGGAAAGGGTCGAATCATATGGGAGGAAAATGCACGAAAAAGCTATCCAAACTATTTATGGAGATGGAAAGAAGATGTCAATAAGAAGTTTGGTTCCATTGAGGAAGGAAGGGATAAAAAGCCAACTCTTGATGTGTGATTATTGGTTGAGTAAAGACTTTTTAGACTCTAGTGAGCTACATAAAAAGAACAGAAACATAACTATGTATGTTCCTCACACATCAGGCTCCATACCATATGCCGTTAGGAGGGAACAAGAGGTAAATTATAAGTTGATGAAATCAAATTAATAATATGCGTAGTTGATAAAGGCACATGATAGTGGTAAAAGATTCATATCATGATGCTCTATTGGGAGTTTTTAAGTGTTCATGTGTACATACTGCTTATTTTTAATGTTAATATTTTTAATTAAAAAATTTATTATTTTGCTTGTTTTGTCTTAAAAACAAAGATTGCATCATCCACCAACGCAATATGAGTTATATAAACAAACTCATATGAGGAAGAAGAAGTGTAGTGAGGAAAAACGTGGGTTTGTGAAGAAGCAAAGAGGAAATTGGTATGATTTTCTCTAGTAAAATTATAAACTTTGTTTACTTGCTGGAAAGTGAAGATTGTTATTCGTTCTATTCGCAATTAGTTATGAATATTGTTAATAATATATATATATATGTTATGCATTGTATAGGATGATTATGGGAGAAGGCCATTCGCTAAACATGGTGATACAGATAAGCCCGTGCATGAGTTAGATGATCCAAATTTGGAGTTATGGCAGGAAACTGTTGGAGGCGTGAAGAAGAGTAGACTTGCTGGTCGTCCAGGGGAAAAGTGGAGTTCTCGTCCTGGTTCCTATTGTCCATCTTTGGTTGTAGATGACAACTCTATTAAATTAAAGAAAATAGAAAGCTACTTGAGTTATCTTCATCAATACGCAAAGAATATTTTTGAAACACTTGCACTTGATCATCCTATAGATCCAAATGATTTGTTTGCTTCATCAAATGCATCACTTGATATTCCAACGAATAACTCAGCCACACATGTTGAGAATGACGACGCAGATGATGACGACTCTGCAAATGATAAAGGAAATCTAGATCATCCCAAATCTAGATCATCAAATGCATCAGCTGATATTCCAACGAATAACTCAGCCACACATGTTGAGAATGACGACGCAGATGATGACGACTCTACAGATGATAAAGGAAATCTAGATCATCATCTGCGTCGTCATTCTCAACATGTGTGGTTGAGTTACTCGTTAGAATATCAGGTGATGCATTTGATGAAGCAAACAAGTCATCTGGGTCTATAAGAGGATCAAGCTCAAGTGTTTCAGCCATATTTTTTGTGTATTAATGAAGATAACTCGAGTAACTTTCCATTTTCTTTAATTTAATAGAATTGTCATCTACAACCAAAGATGAACAATAGGAACCACGATGACAACTCCAATTTTCCCCTAGACGACAAACAAATCTGCCCTTCTTCACACCAACAGTTTCCTGCCATGACTCCAAATTTGGATCATCTAACTCATGCACGGGCTTCTCTGTATCACCATGTTTAGCTAATTAATAGCCTTCTCCCATAATCATCCTATACAATGCATAAGATATATATATATATATATATATACACACACACACACACATAACTAATTGCGAATAGAAGGAATAACAATCTTCACTTTCCAGCAAGTAAACAAAGTTTATAATTTTACTAGAGAAAATCATACCAATTTCTCTTTGCTTCTTCACAAACCCACGTTTTTTCCTCACTACCCTTCTTCTTCCTCATATGAGTTTGTTTATATAACTCATATTGCGTTGGTGGACGATGCAATCTTTGTTTTTAAGACAAAACAAGCAAAATAATAATTTTTTTAATTACAAATATTAACATTAAAAATAAGCAGTACGTACACATGAACACTTAAAAACTCCCAATAGAGCATCATGATATGAATCTTTTTCCACTATCATGTGCCTTTATCAACTACGCATATTATTAATTTGATTTCATCAACTTATAATTTAACTCTTGTTCCCTCCTAATGGCGTACGATATGGAGCATGATGTGTGAGGCACATGCATAGTTATGTTTCTGTTCTTTTTATGTAGCTCACTAGAGTCTAAAAAGTCTTTACCCAACCAATAATCACACATCTCCTGCCACACATCAAGAGTTGTCCAACTAAGTTTTTTATCCCTTGCTTCCTCAATGGAACCAAACTTCTTAATGGCATCTTCTTTCCATCTCCATAACTAGTTTGGGTAGCTTTTTCGTGCATTTTCCTCCCATACGATTCGACCCTTTCCCTGAAAATATTTCTATAACACCATCCACAAGTAGAAACATTAATTAATACTTATAATTAATAATACACTTTTTGATAAAATAAATAATTTGGGTAGCTTTTTCGTGCATTTTCCTCTCATACGATTCGACCTTTTCCCTGCTCGGATGAAGCGAAACAAAAATATTTCTATAACACCATCCACAAGTTGAAACATTAATTAATACTTATAATTAATAATACACTTTTTGATAAACTCTCTTCTACAATTGAAGTTTGTATTCATTAAAACATACCAAATATTCTCCCAAAGAAGTTCAATTTCATGTTTTGGTCATTGCTCAAATTTGGTTCGAGCTTCTTTAAAACGTTTTTGAAATAAAATGCGAGACTTGGTTTCAAAGAACCTAATTAAAAGATATAGCAACATAGCATCATATGAATAGTACCCCAATAATGAAAAGAAGAAACAAAGTTGTCACAATAGGAATTATATGTTAGTTGCAAAGTCTTAATCATCCTTTTTAAAGACTCCAACATTTAGTTTAATCTAATAGAAGAAAGGCAGTACTAAAAGAGAAGTTGAACTAGAAAAAGACACTTACAACCCGTAGCTATAATAGTTACGTGTCAGAAAGCGAATCTTCAACTTGTCAAGAATTGATTGTGTATCTTACATAGATATATCTTGTATATCGGCAAGCATGAGTGGATTTGTAAACACTTACTTTTGTCCAATGATATTGACAAGCATCTTTTCAGGGCCTGTTTTAGGCTTCATTATCCCTAGAGTTGGTCCCCTTTTCTTACGAGATAAGCTTTTGGCTTGTGTAGTATTCGGCGTAATCCCGTCAAACCACTGTTATGAGATACAATAGGATCATCTCTCATTCTCTCCATGTTAACAGTCTCGCCACTATTACGAGGAAGAGTTGATCTCCTACCGGAAACACTACTTCCACCTCTAGTTCTCACCATAGCTGGAGAAGAAAAAAAAATTATTATTAAGTATAGGATAAATGAAAAAAATGATTCAAGTTATAACAATATATAAGAGGGCTTCAATATATAAGAGTCGAAGACTGATGAATGACCACATAGAAAATGAATTCACATAATTCAATCCATGGCGACGACATGCGTTACAAAGTAATTTTAACTAGCAAAATGTAAAGCTTTTATTATACAGACATGATTGAAGGAAATCTAGTCAAATCTGTTTCTGAATTCAGTGTCCCTTATTAATAGTATATGACTTTATACAAGCTTCTATACATTTCCATACACTAATATTGTTATTATTAACATAATACCTCTGAAATAATGTTTTACGTTAGCATGCTAGAGTTTTACTTTTATTGCAATATCATGGAGGAACCAATTTCGAAAGAACAGGATATAACTTCATTTCTCGAATATAATTTGATTTCATGAAATATATTTTCACCAGGCTTACGTGTTCCAAGGAAAATCAATAGATTGTGCAGCTAATCTAGTGAACACTAATGATAAAGATGATGTTGTAATGCAATTTCAAAATTCTTCATATAAACTGCCACCAAAAGCAATTAACATCTTACCTGGCTGCAAGACAGTAGCATTCAACACTACAAAGGCATGTTATATACCCAACATATGATATAATCGCAAAAATTTTACAAGCATTTTGTGTAATCCTGTATTTACTTATCGGAAACAGGTAAGCACACAATTTAATACACGATCAATGATTATCTTTACACTTTCAGGTAAACTAAACAGTAATACTATATACTCTGTATTGTAATTAATTTATTTTGTCTGCATTCAGCATAAGTCTGATAAAATATAGCATCACTAACCTTTGAATTGGTGCCCACGCAAGTGCTCTTATAGGAACTGTATCTGCACTGAAGCACAGTAGCGGTCTTGTATCTGCATACAAAAAAGTACAATATAATGCTCAACTGAACAACAAGTTTATATCATTTAATCAGTGAAGAGCGAGAATCTCCTTTGACTAATGTGTTTACAACTCAGATATATCAACACACTGTTTACGGTTGCACATTATTTTATAAAGCACTACGGCTAGAACCATATCCTGAGAAAGGAAGCATCTAAAATACAGAAATAACTACATGATGTCAAGTACCTTTAGGAGAAACATTGGCTGAGAACTTCCACAACGCAACCTTAATGTATGGTACATTTCAGTTCTGGAACCAAGGAAATACTAAGATCGACAAAAGAGGAACTGACTGCTTTGTATACTTCACATTTGGCACAAATAAAAATAAAATATTCAAGATCATCAGTTCATTTTTCCACCACACCCAACCACCCAATTTATAGGTTATAATTCAAGTAAATATTAATTGAATTACAAACAAAAGAGTACAAAATGAAGGTCAAATTAATGAAGTAATGAATACCCCTTCCATTCTAACAAAAGAAGAATTCCAATTTAAGTCTTTGCCTAATCAGTTTCATATTAGATTTGTTTACAGGCTACACTCCATTCTCAACCAAAGTAAAATTCCAACAAAGTATCATATACAGGCATGCATACATATACATATATTAACATACATACATATATATATATATATATATATATATATATATATATATATTAAATCACCACATACATATGAACAATCAAATTGTCAATATTAGATCATAAAACATCTCTATAAAACAGGAACTGGGGCCAAATTCGAACAAAGAAAGCATAATCACAATTCCAAATTAAGAATCGGGGCCATATTGGAATAGAGAAAGGAAAGAGGGAGAGAATAAACACCCAAGGAAGAGAAGACTTACCTTCGAGAAATCACAACCTTAACTGGGATCACAACTTTGGTAGAAGATGGGGAGAGGGTTTCAGTTTGCCGCCTATGGAGAAGATGGGGAGGTTTAATCCTACATTAAGGGATTTTGTGTGAGTGGGAAATGTGGGATACGCAACTAATTAGCTTAGATTTTTGTTTGTTTAATTTTCTTTTAATTTAATTTAATTAGCTTAGATTTCTTTTGGTTTAATTTTCTTTTGATATACTCTTTGTTCTACAAAAAGAGTATCATTTAATTATTTTTTAATAAATTTGTGAAATATGAATTAATTGATCCACTAGTAATTAAGTACAAATTTGTTATTCAAAATGACCAAATGAATTCACATAATTCAATCCATGACGACGACGTGCGTTACAAAGTAATTTTAACTAGCAGAATGTAAAGCTTTTATTATACAGACATGATTGAAGGAAATCTAGTCGAATCTGTTTCTGATTCAGTGTTCCTTATTAATAGTATATGACTTTATACAAGCTTCTTTACATTTCCATACGCTAATATTGTATTAACATAATACCTCTGAAATAATGTTCTACTTTAACATGCTAGAGTTTTACTTTTATTGCAATATCATGGAGGAACCAATTTCGAAAGAACATGATATAACTTCATTTCTCGGATATAATTTGATTTCATAAAATATATTTTCACCAGGCTTACGTGTTCCAAGGAAAATCAGGAGATTGTGCAGCTAATCGAGTGAACACTAATGATAAAGATGATGTTGTAATGCAATTTCAAAATTCTTCATATAAACTGCCACCAAAAGCAATTAGCATCTTACATGGCTGCAAGACAGTAGTATCATTCAACACTACAAAGGCATGTTATATACCCAACATATGATATAATCGCATAAATTTTACAAGCATTTTGTGTAATCCTGTATTTACTTATCGGAAACAGGTAAGCACACAATTTAATACGCGATCAATGATTATTTTTACACTTTCTGGTAAACTAAACAATTATACTATATACTCTGTATTGTAATTAATTTATTTTGTCTGCATTCAGCATAAGTCTGATAAATTATAGGAATTGTATCTGCACTGAAGCACAGTAGCGGTCTTGTATCTGCATACCAAAAAGTACAATATAATGCTCAACTGGACAACTAGTTTAAATCATGTAATCAGTGAAGAGCGAGAATCTCCTTTGACTAATGTGTTTACAACTCAGATACATCAACACACTGTTTACAATTGCACATTATTTTATAAAGCACTAAGGCTAGAACCATATCCTGAGAAAGGAAGCATCTAAAATACAGAAATAACTGCATGATGTCAAGTACCTTTAGGAGAAACATTGGCTGAGAACTTCCACAACGCAACCTGAATGTATGGTACATTTCAGTTCTGGAATCAAGGATATACTAAGATCGGCAAATGAGGAACTAACTGTTTTGTACACTTCACATTTGGCACAAATAAAAGTAAAATATTCAAGATCATCAGTTCATTTTTCCACCACACCCAACCACCCAATTTATAGGTTATAATTCAAGTAAATATTAATTGAATTACAAACAAAAGAGTACAAAATGAAGGTCAAATTAATGAAGTAATGAGTACCCCTTCCATTCCAACAAAAGAAGAATTCCAATTTAAGTCTTTTCCTAATCAGTTTCATATTAGATTTGTGTACAGGCTACACTCCATTCTCAACCAAAGTAAAATTCCAACAAAGTTTCATATACAAGCATGCATACATATACATATATATATATATGTACATCGAAGGACATATATATATATATATATATATATATATATATATATATATATATATATATATATATATATATATATATTAAATCTCCACATGCATATGAACAATCAAATTGTCAATATTAGATCGTAAAACATATCTATAAAACATGAATTGGGGCCAAATTCGAACAGAGAAAGCATAATCACAATTCTAAAATAAGAATCGGGGCTAAATTGGAACAGAGAACGGAAAGAGGGAGAGAATAAACACCCAAGGAAGAGAGGACTTACCTTCGAAATCACAACCTTAACTGGGATCACAACTTTGGTAGAAGATGGGGAGAGGGTTTCAGTTTGCCGCCTATGGAGAAGATGGGGAGGTTTAATCCTACATTGAGTTATTTTGTGTGAGTGGAAAATGTGGGATACGCAATTAATTAGCTTAGATTTTTGTTTGTTTAATTTTCTTTTAATTTAATTTAATTAGCTTAGATTTCTTTTGGTTTAATTTTATTTTATTTTGATATACTCTTTGTTATACAAAAAGAGTATCATTTAATTATTTTTTAATAAATTTGTGAAATATGAATTAATTGATCCACTAGTAATTAAGTACAAATTTGTTATTCAAAAAAGTAAAATAAATTAAAATAATATTAAAATTTTATTTCCTTTTTTAGATTAAGTTGCAAATTAAGTGTCTTTTCTTTTATTATTTTAAAATAATATTAAAATTTTATATCTTTTTTAGATTTGATGATTTTGTTGAATCCGATTAGCTTAAGGTTCCAATTCATTTGTTGAACTCGCATAAATTAGTTCATATACTTAATACTTTGTAAAAAAATTATGAATTTTTTTTTAAAATTTTACATATATAGTATATGGATATAAATTTTTTGAATTATTAGTTCATATAAATGTTATGTACTATTGCTATCATTAATAATTGATATTAGAACATCATTTTTATTAATGACGAAGTATATAATTTAATTTCTAATATAAAACCTAGAACGACCTCAATTTTTGAATTTTAAGGGGGAAAAAACACTTCTTTAATCCACAAAAGGATATTGATAGAAATACATTGTAAAAATTTAGAAAGAGTATAAAATGAGTTTCAGTATTACTCGGAGTAGATTAAGTTATCTCCGGTACATAAAATTAAAAATAAAATAAAAAAGTGAAAAAAATTAGTAGACCGAGACGTAAATAAACTTTTAAGGGTTTAATATACTATTTATGCGTACCACATTTTATATTTGACATTGTACCAATGTAGTTTAATTTTTTCGTGGGCATATTATTTTTTTTTATTAATTAATGTCATTTTTTAGTGGATAAATTATTTTAATGTTTGAAGACTTTTTGGGTGACAAAAGATATATTTCTTATGTTAGAGAATATTACTCATAATGATATTAAATGTAGTGGGTGCAGATGATAGTAATGTTGGATAAAACTTGTTCAGGCCCGACAAAGAAGAATATTTTGTGATTGCTATTAAATTCCATCACCTAATATATTTGTTAGATAAATTACAATAAATATGAACGTAAAATCATACAAAATTATTAAAATGAAGAAACTTGATCCATTAATTAATATTTTGTTGTCCCCATAGAACTCTTTCTTCAAAATAGTCCATGCTTCCTTCGACTTCGTGGCACCAGCAATTCGAGGAAATATGATACAACCTGTTGCAAAACAAGCAGAGACTTCGCATCCTTCTTGCGAAGCTCTCTAACATCTGGTGCCGTCTCTGCAAAACCATTCTCAACCAACTCCCAAAGTTCTTGTGCATTAAAAAAAAGTCTTCATTTTAATGCTCCAAAACTCATAATTTTTTCTGTTAAAGACAAGAATCAAAAATTGAGAAAGATTTAGAACATTACCATCTGCCATAGTTGCGAAAAACTTACTGAGACCTTTTATCGAACACCTTGTGTGCACTGCGATTAGACCAACTGAGTTTGTTTGCTACAGCAACAATCCAAACAAAAAACTTCAACGCCCAAAACAGAGCAGAGCAGGAACTCTGTTACTGCAGAAAAATAGAGCAGCAATTGAAAGGATTCTTATTTCAATAATGAAAGGAAATACTACTTGACTGATAATTATCTGGAACATACCAGCTGCTATATACTCCCTCCGTCCCAAATTAATTGCTCAGTTTTGACTTTTTAAAGTCAAATTGACCATTTTTAAAACTAATATTTTTACTATTTTTGCTAAAATACCGATGAAGAGATTATAACCAAAAGAAAGTATATACAATTTATTACTAACCCCAATTTTTATAATTTTAGAAATATATTTATATATGCTTAATTATTAATTCTAAAATTAGTCAATTTGACTTAAAAAGGTCAAAACTGAGCAATTAATTTGGGACGGAGGTAGTATATAGGAAAACATAACTAAAATACTCAACTACTTGGGCCTAAAGAAGTGGAGACAGTTCCCACTTTATATTAGTTCCTAAAGAATAGCTAGTCTAGTAAATGAACTCTAGTAATAACTACTTGACTTATTCAAATAATTAACAGACTCTAGACATGTGCATCATATTTTATTAAGAATCGCATATACACAACATCTGTAACACATTTAAACATACCAATAAAACTAAAAACCACCACCTAGAATTGAAATCATGAAGGTCATAGTAAGAAATCCTCACCCAAAACCAAAGACAAATCATAGCTAGATGGGAATGGATGGAAATCAGAATCATGCGAGATTACTATTTTCTCCTTGTAAGAAAATAAAAACAAAATAAAATTATGCTCCCTCTGTAGGTTGATGTCTGCAAGATGATGTCTCTAACTCTATCTCGCCAGACTCTTTCATAAGTTCAAATACCTACAAAACGGTTAACAATTAGTAGCTACTCAAAAAAGAAATCATCAAAATCACGCAACTAATTAATTTAATAATACCTCGGAAATCACACAGTGAACATGAGCAACATAGTGAGTTTCTTCACTGTAATAAGCTTTCAAATCTCGTCTTTCGTCGCACGCATCACAGTAAAATTCACCACTGCAAAGGCATGTTATATATCCAACATATGGTATAATCGCATAAATTTTACAAGCATTTTGTGTAATCTTGTATTTACTTATCGGAAACAAGGCAAACAATTTAATACACGATAAATGATTATCTTTGCTACAGTTTCAGGCAAACTAAAAATTAATACTACATATTTATAAGAAAAACAATCACATAAAAAAAACCCAGTGACACTTGTTATTCTTTTTCAGAGTCATCTGGAATATCATCATCTTCTTCTTTAGAATATTCATCATCATTAGAATATTCATTATCATCTCCATCTTCATCACTACATTCTCTATCTTCATTTCCTGCTTCCGGTAACGATGGATCCACTTCTTCAGCAAATTGAGAATCATCAAGCAATATCAAATTCTCAGTTTGCTCATCAATATTATACAAGTCAAAATCATGAAACTCTTCCTCCTGATATGTCTCCTCATTACTATTTTTAGCAACATCATATGTTCCTTTTGTAGCACTTTATCCGACATGTTTGGACGTAATTCTTTCAATAAATGCTTATGCTCCCTAGAAGTAATGAAATAAATTAGTAGATATAGAGTAATGATTTGCATATCTAAAAGTATAAACTGTATAAGAATAAAATTGCTATTACGTACTCAATGAAATCAAAGACTTCCTCACAATTAGACAAAATGTATAAGGTTGCTGCCTCGAGTTCTTTATCGGACAGATCTTCGCGTTTTCGTTTTCCTCGGATTGGACGACCAGGCCTTGGGTGGCTAAATATTGATAACTTTCCATTAGTTTCAACTTGACCCCCATCGTCATTTCGATCAGCTCGGTTGAACTTGGTTTCTACCCTAAGATCAAAATATCGAGATGAAAAGTAAACTAGTTTGTCTATTATGTATGCCTCGACTATTGAACCCTCGGGGCGAGCCTTATTACGCACCATTTTCTTCAAAGAACACATGCACCTATAATTATATTAAAGTGAGGTAATCACTTTAATCATAAAAAAAACTTGGCAAGAAAAGAGATTTAATTTATTAGGACATCACTTCTCGAAAGGGTATTGTTAGGAATCACAAGGTTTAAATTTGATGTTGTGGTACTAATGTATATATGCATCAGTAGTTGAATTGTAAAGTCTTTAATGAAATACATATGTACGGGGACTTAGAATAGAAAAAATCAAATATGTTAGAATGATCTAAGCTATATTGAAATTCTATCTGATCGAAGCATATTTGTAATAATAAGTGTTGTAAAGTCCTTTATTGAAGGTGATGTACAAAGGACTTAGAATAGAAGGGATCAAACTTGTTTGGTTGATCTTATGTGCTGAAATAGACTAATCGTAGAGCACTGCACAAACATCCAGTGAAAGATCGTAGAGCCAACTTCGTAGAGTCAAAGTATGCCATCACAGAGTTTAACAGGAAAACGTAGAGTGAAGCTCGGCAGATCGTAGAGTTCTCTCGGCAGAACGTAGAGCACTCTCGGCAGGACATAGAGCTCTTTCAGCAGATCGTAGAGTTTCTCGACAGAATGTAGAGCACTCTCGGCAGGACGTAGAGCTCTCTCGACAGATCGTAGAGTTCTCTCGGCAGAACGTAGAGCACTCTCGGTAGGACGTAGAGTTATCTCGGCATCACAATACTAACTCTCAGGATCATAGAGTCATCATAGCTTGTCATTCTATGATTCACAAAGGTAGTCTCTGCCGGTGTTTTCAAAAGACTAAATCAGCACTTCTGAAGAAGAACATAAAGGCAAAACATTGATGCTATTTCAGAGTGGTCAAAGTGAAATATGAAGATCACAGTGAATGTCTGCAAGCATCAAACGATTGTAGACTAGCAACTCTACAATCACACTGACGACATTACGACTAGTAAGATCGTAGATTCAACACGTCAAACAAGCAACCCAGATCTGAATTGAATATTCTAAGTTGCCCATAATGAGTGATCAGAAGAATGACCTGCCCAAGACAGTTGTTGAATACTAAATTGAACTAAACAAAGAAACAAGACAGTGGGGAGCAAACAGCTATTGTCTGCAGATATTCAGAGCACTATCTCTACCACTAACTTGATACAAGCTAATGGAAGCTGACTCACTCCACTACTACAGTCAACAAGTAATAAACTATTCCTAAGTTCAGCAACACATCTCAACGGAAGGATTAGATGCAACGGCCACATTTCAACGGAAAGATTTTCAGAAGCATCTACATAAGGCAGACGGATTAAAGATTACAGACAAACAAGTGCATCAAAAAGAAATCAAATTTGTCAAAGTATCATTCTACAATCCAAAGGAAAACATCTTGCTTCACAGCTGAGTTCATTAGACCATATGCTTCAAGCAACTCAGTAGCAACAAAACAATCACTCTCTATCAAGTGAAAGGGTCAATAGGTGACCAACTAAAGTCAAGTCTGCTGGACTTGCTGAGTACCAAAGGGTACAAGAGATTATAAGGTTGCGGGTCTTAGTCTACAGAGTTCCAAGGCTACTAGCTTTGAAGAGTACATTGTGTACTAGAGTTCCAAGACTGGGGGTCTTGAAAGAAACTTTGTGATTCAGTTGTAACGATATCCTTAGTGGATTTGCTACTCTAAGAGTAGAACAGTGGAGTAGGAGTCTTGTGTGCTCTGAACCACTTAAAGTCATGTCTCTATCTCTTTGCACTCCTTAACTGCCATAACTGTTATAACTGTTATATCACTGCTTTATCATATCCATTATAGCTAGTCCATCTCTAAGGGGGATTTTATCAATCATATATTTCGCTGTGTTTAATTGCTTGTTATTAATCAAATTGATAAGTCATTCTTTTGAAAACGATTTAAAAAGTTTTAAAGAATCTATTCACCCCCTTCTAAATATCTTTTGTGCCTCTGAAAAATAACAATTGGTATCAGAGCAGGTTCTCATTTCTAAAGCTTAATCCGTTTGAGTAGATCAATGGCACAACCCAGAAATGGCTCTGAGCTAGGTGGAGGAAACAAACCACCTATGTGCAAAAAAGACAAATTTGCCAACTGGAAAGTTCGCATACAGGCATACATGGATGCCATTGACGATGATCTATTTGATGCTGTCATCAGTGGGCCCTACGTACCAACCAAGCTAACGCCAACTGCTGAAGATCCAAATAAAGTCTCAATCAAATCAAATAAAGATTTGACTGATGCAGAGAAGAAAACAGTTCAGTTAGACAAAAGAGCCTAAAACATTTTGTTCATGGCCCTAGAAGATGAGCTATTTGAAAACGTTGTCAACTGCACAACAGCAAAGGAAATATGGGATGCACTGCTGATCGTGAATGAAGGGACTGAAGAAGTTAGAGAAAACAAACAGTCATTGCTCACTCAACAGTATAAAATGTTCACCCACATCTCAGGGGAGAACATCACTTCCACATATGAAAGATTCAACGTTCTACTCAACTCTCTTCGAGCATATGGAAAGACCTATCCAAATAAAGATCTCATCATCAAGTTCATGAGAGCACTGTCAAGTAAATGGGATGCCAAAACCACTGCCATAAGAGAGTCAAAGAATCTTCATGAAATGACTGTTTAGATGTTATATGGAAATCTTCTTACTTATGAATTGAAGCTGACCCAACGAGCAAAAACTCTGTCAAATGGAAAGAAGAAAGAAAGAGGAATTGCTCTTAAGGCATCTACCTCAAAGAAAGCTGACTCAGATGATGATAAAGATGATGAAGGAGTTGTTATACTGGCCAGACACTTCAAAAGGTTTATAAGTAAAAATGACAGACAAAGGAAGTTCAGCAACAGCTCTAAAGAACAAGTTAATGACTTATGCTATAACTGCAAACAACCAGGTCATTACATTGCAAATTGTCCCAAACCTCCAAGAAATGATCTAAAAAAGGACAAGAAAAAGTCAGAATTCAAAGGCCATCATAAGGCCAAGAAGAAAGAGGCTTCGTCGCTGAAAGTTCATGGAGTGATTCAGACAACGACTCAAGTCCTGAATCCGGTGAAGATGAAGAACCACAAAAAGCCAACCTATGCTTAATGGCCAAAGAAGGCAAAAGCAAGAAAGAGTTCAACGTGGATGAGGTATTTGATTTTTATTCTCCTGATTTAACTATTAATGATCTTAGAGAAGGAATGCATGACTCTATGATATAACTGTATAAATATATGAAACTGTTCAGAATTCTATCAAAGGATCATTCTCTTCTTCAAGAGGAAAAAGAGAAAGCAATCGTAGAGTTGGAAACTGCTCTACGAACTGCTAACTCTTGTACCAGTCTTGAGGCTGAGAATGCTAACTTGAGACAGATAAATGAGCTTAGCACTCAGAAAGAGTTAACTCTAGTTTTCAAGATTCAGGAACTAGAAAAGACAATTTCTTCATGGAACAAGTCTTCTCTGTCTATGGACTCCATGATCTCTAGCCAAAGATCAGTGGCTAACAAGTCAGGTCTAGGTTTCTGCAATACTCCTTCAAAAACCTCTGTGGATAAACCTATGGAAACTGATGATAATAGTTCTCCTAAATTCAGTAAGGGAATTATATTTATCAAATCCTCACATACAGCTAATCCAAATCATTCAAACTCTGTAAATCAAGATGTTGGATCCCAAACAAGTCTAGGATTCAAGAAATCAAAGAGTAAGTTAATTTCTACAATCAAGCCTCGAAGGATCGTAGAGTATGGCAAAACTCACTCTACAAACCGACCTGACAAGAATAGTAAAATTGACTTCCACTCTATGAAAACTGTGAATCATAGAGTTATGAGGAAGCAGAAGGAATTTAAGCCAAAAGGAAAAGCTGTAAGCCACTACTACCCACGTATGCTTAAGACAAGAAGGAATCCATACTCACACAAAAGCATGCATTATATTCAATGTTACACCTGTCATAAACATGGTCATAAAGCTGCAGAAATTTCAATTATTTCTATCATGTACTGCACAGACCTAAAATCAAGCAGATTTGGGTCCCTAAGGCTATTAACGAATATGGACCCAAGCAATTTTGGGTACCAAAATGAAAGTTGATCCTTTTTGCAGGTCCAAAGCTCCACTGAATCAACATGGTACCTTGATAGTGGATGCTCAAGACATATGACAGGCAACAAGGCTCTCCTATCAAACTTTGAAGAAAAAGATGTCCTGTAGTCATCTTTGGAGACAACAAATCTGGAAAAACAAGAGGATATGGTTCAGTTGGAAATGGTGTTGTGTCTTTCAACAAAGTGACATATGTTGAAGGACTAAAGCACAACCTTCTTAGCATCAGCCAACTATGTGATAAAGGTCATCAAGTCACCTTCCTCAACAATCAGTGTCAAGTTAGGGACTTAAAGACCAACTCATTGAAACTGATAGTAACCAGAAAAGGAAATGTCTATACTGTCAACCTTGCTGAGTTAAATCCTAATGAAGCAATATGTTTTCTTGCCAAAGCTTCTGAAGATCAGTGTTGGTTATAGCATAGGAGGTTATCTCATTTAAACTTCAAAAGCATGTCAAGGCTTACCTCCAAAGACCTTGTAGTAGGACTACCAAAGCTCAACTTCATCAAAGAGAAACCTTGCAAAGCATGTCAGTTTAGAAAGCAAACAAAGAGCTCATTCAAAAGCAAAGCAGTCAACTCAAATGATAAGCCCCTTAAATTACTCCATATGGATCTCTTTGGGCCTATCCCAACTGCAAGCCTTGGAGGAAAGAGATACTCTCTAGTGGTAGTAGATGACTATACCAAATTCATATGGGTATTCTTTCTGAGCTCTAAAGATGAAACCAGCTCTCATCTTATCAAGCTATTCAAACTCGTTATGAATGAGAAAGAGGAGAAGATCAAGGCTACCAGGAGTGACCATGGAAGAGAGTTTGATTTCTCTGAGGTAGAACTTTACTGTGAAGAGAATGGCATCAATCACAACTTCTCAACCCCAAGAACTCCCCAAGAAAATGGAGTAGCTGAGAGGAAGAATAGGACACTGATTGAAGCAGGGAGAACACTACTGGCAGCTGCTTAACTTCCTGAGTATTTTTGGGCAGAAGCAGTCAACACTGCATGCTACACTCAGAACAAGTCTCTCATTCACTCCATCCTCAAGAAGACTCCCTACGAATTATGGAAAGGAAGGAAACCAAACATCAGTTACTTTCGCGCCTTTGGTTGTCTATGCTACATCCTCAATAACAGCAAGAAGTATCTGACCAAATTTCAACCTAAGTCAGATGAAGGGATCTTCCTCGGTTATGCTATGAACAGCAAGGCCTACAGAGTATTCAACAAGGAATCATTAAGTGTTGAAGTCTCTATTCATGTCATATTTGATGAGTCAGAATCAAAGAAAAAAACTACTTCACTCAACGATACAGCAGAGAAGAACCCTAGGTTCACAGAGTCCAAAATCATTAAGTTAGACACTACGATCGTCAAGCCAGAAGCAGAAAACACAGAGCAAGAAGAAGCAATTGTAGAGCTCACTATGCCAGACAATGAGACTCTACGACCTGAACCATAAATCAACCTAGAAGAACTCAGACAAGAAGGCACCAGAACTGATGTTCCAAGAAGGAGAAAATGGACAAAGGATCACACTGAAAATCTGATCATTGGAGATCCTAATGCAAGAGTTAGGACAAGATCAGCAACTCAAAATGAATGCATCTACCTAAGCTTTCTCTCTCAAATAGAGCCCAAAAAGGTGGAAAAAGCATTAGGAGATTCAAGCTAGATAGATGCCATGCAAGAGGAGCTCAACCAGTTTGAAAGAAGCAAAGTTTGCAGACTAGTTGAAAGGCCAAAACAACATCCAGTCATTGGCACTAAATGGGTTTTCAGGAACAAGATGGATGAAGAAGATGTCATCACAAGGAACACAGCAAGATTGGTAGCTAAAGGTTACTCGTAGGAAGAAGGGATTGACTATGATGAAACATTTGCTCCAGTTGCAAGATTGGAAGCTATCAGAATCTTTCTTGCCCATGCAGCCCACATAAGATTCAAAGTCTTTCAAATGGATGTCAAAAGTGCTTTCCTCAATGGAGAACTTCAAGAAGAAGTCTATGTGGAACAACCTCCAAGTTTTGTCAATCCAACCTTTTCTGATTATGTTTATAGATTAGACAAAGCATTGTATGGATGTATGGATTAAAACAAGCACCTAGAGCATGGTATGAAACACTTACTAACTTTCTCGCTGAAAAAGGATTCACTAGAGGTAGGGTAGATACCACTTTATTCCTAAGGAAACATAAGGATAAATCACTTCTAGTTCAAATCTATGTGGATGATATTATATTTGGTTCTACTGATGAAAAGTTGTGTGAAAGGTTTGCCAAGCTAATGCAGAGCATATTCGAAATGAGCATGATGGGAGAACTGAACTTCTTCCTTGGACTTCAAGTGAAGCAAACTGCTGAAGGCATATTCATAAACCAAGCCAAATACATTAAAGACCTATTAAAGAAGTATGGCATGGAGTCAGCCACCATCATGAAAACTCTCATGGCACCTGCAACCAAGCTTGACAAAGATGAGAAAGGTAAAAGCATTGATATTACTCAATATAGAGGTATGATTGGCTCTCTCTTATACCTAACTACTAGTAGACCAGATATCATGTTTGCCACTTGTATTTGTGCTAGATTTCAAGCTAATCCTAAGGAATCTCATTTATTAGTTGTAAAAAGGATTTTCAGATATCTTAAAGGCACTCCAAATCTAGGACTTTTGTACCCCAATGAGTCACCCTTTGATTTAATGGGATATTCAGATGCTGACTATACAGGATGTAAAATATATAGAAAGAGCACAAGTGGAACATATCAATTACTTGGAAATAGACTTGTCTCCTAGTTTAGCAAAAAGTAAAACTCAGTTTCAACCTCAACTGCAGAAGCTGAATACATTGCTGCAGGCAGTTGCTGTGCACAAATCCTATGGATGAAAAATCAGTTAGCTGACTATGGATTTGAGTTTAAGTCTATTCCTGTTCATTGTAATAATACTAATGCAATTGCTATAACTCATAATCCTGTCATGCACTCAAGAACCAAGCATATAGATATAAGATATCATTTCATTAGAGATCATATGCAAAGTGAAAATATATCATTACATTATATTCCTACTGAAAACCAGCTTGCTGATGTCTTTACAAAACCTCTAGATGAATCAAGGTTCAACATGTTGATAAGTGAACTAGGAATGCTAAATTTACATCCATAATATTATGCTTTGAAATTTACTAACTCTGCAGAAAGAAAGTTCGTAGAGTGACGTCAAAAATCGTCAAGTGAAATTGGAAAATCGTAGAGCTCAAGGGAAGCCAAGCTGCTGAGACTCACTCTACGATCGTCGAGTAAGATCGAAATCGTAGAGTAAAAAATACTCAAAGATGAAACGTAGAGCTTAGAAGGAGCTAAGGGAAAAATAGTCTTTTCCGTCGGACTAATACGTGCACTCATTCAACACTTGACACGTGACCCACTCAACAGAACAAGAGGGAAGTTTTTACGAATTCATTTCAAAATTTTCATTTCATTTGAAAACTCTCCTTCTTTGTTGAAACCCTAACTCTCTGGTTCAATCAACTCTCAACAAATTTCGTTCTTGTACAGCAAAATCAAAGAAATTCTTAAATGGCATTCTCTCCAGTCATCTCAAGCAACTCCCTCGACTTTAAAAATTTTGCCATAACTGAGATGAAATACAAGAGAATCATCTCTCTGCTACAGCGATCAGGACTCTACGAAGCCTTTGACACCAATACTCGAGTATATCCAAAATTGGTGAGGGAATTCTACTCAAATGGAATTATTGGGGATGGAATCCTGTCCACGAAGGTCAAAGGGGTTTCACTTCAGCTAAGTGCTTCAGAAATCAACGTAGCCCTAGGATTCAAAAATAACGGGCTTACAACTCTCCAGTTCATCAACACCGAAGAAGGGCTGAAGCGAATGCATCATGAGAACAACCCAGGGCTGAAGGGATTAAAGAAAAAGGAATTTCCCCAAAAGTATGAATTTATGGCTGATGTTGTTGGTAAATGCATTATGTGCAAGGATTCAACTCATGATTCCGTCAGCGACATTCAACTTAGAATCATGACTGCTATTGTGAAGAAGATCCAAATAAACTATGGTGCCCTGCTCCTAGAATGGATTGGAAATTGGGTCTCAAATGATGGAAAGATCAAAGGAGCAAGGAAAATGTTTTATAGCAGATTTATAAGCATCGTTCTTCAGAAATCACTAGGAGATCAAATTGGGGATAATGAAAGAGAAGTTATAAATGTCAACAAAAGGATCACCCAAATGCTATTTGTTCACTGGAAAAGGAATCCAGTTAGGAATTTAAGATCAGCTCAGACAGAAGACAGTGAGAAAACTCAAAGTGAGGTCAGAAAGCCTTCCATGAAGAATATGTCTGTGGTTGAAGAAGAAACTGATGAGGTAGATCAGAAGGTGCTGGCTCTAACCAGAAAGAGCAAAGGGAAAAAGAAGGCAGTGTCCCAGACTAAAGAGGAACCTCAAGGTTCATCAAATGAAGGACCTGTATCTTCTGCTGCTCAACCAAAGTCTTCCCTCTCTTCAGAAGCAGAGAAGGAGAAAAGAAAGCAAACGAAATAAGCTTCTGGTGAAATATCACCAAGTTTAAAGGTGTAACATAAGAAGGGAAAACGCAGCTCTAAGCAAAGCCTCCCTACAATCACTAAACATCCACACTCTATGATCGTAGAATTAAGAGATGAAGACGTTGCTAAAGATGCTGGACAGCCTGAATCCATGACTGTTGATGACGAACAAATGGCTGGGAAGGTTGTTGAACCCGAGCCAAAGAAAATGAAGAAAAACCTGATGACTTTAGCTCAAAAGGAGCTTAATGAAGTAATGTTAAGGATCAAAGAAGAGGAAATGAGACTATTAACCTCTAGTCAAACTGTCGCTCCAACTGAGAGGGAGCAACAAGAAGCTGTTGAGCAAAGATATGCTCATATTGAGGGGGAGACGCCTAATGTCCCTGAGCGAGCCACTGCTCAGGTTGAGGGGGAGCCATTAAAAGCTCATGCTGAAATCTTCTCAAGCCCTCAAGTGACTGAAACAGAACCTTTGGCTGAAAAAGCTGAGGCTGTGGAGATCAGTGATGGATCAAGTGATGAAAATGAAGATGAAAGCCTAGAAATCATTATTGAAAGCAGAAATGAAGAGAGGCATATCAATTATAATTGCCTATTTGCCTACTTACCAAGGATGTCATTCTATCAAGCTTTAATCCTCAATTCCCGAGATCATATGTTCTGGGCCTTCAAGACTAACCCAGCCATTTCAGTGCTTGTCCAAGAATTTCCTAGAATTGGTTCCTTTGCTCAAAAGCTACTCACCAACGGTCCTTTGCAAATTAACAAGCAAAAGGTATACTTCATTCCTTCATCATTTAAGCTAAATCACTCTCCTTTGCCAACTTACTATCGTTTTGATGAAATACTAAGATGGAATGAGGTCATCTTTGACCCAAGGAATCCACTTCCAGTTACAGGGTCTCAAAACTCTGTCTCTAATGAACCAGATGCCCAACCATCTTCGGTTATAGAGTCCCTAAACTCTATGACTGATGCTCAGCTCACCCTCCAAACACAAAACATATAGTCAACCCACCCTACGATTGACTCTACGATCGTAGAGTGTGATGACCCTACAAATGACAATCAAACTGCTCCCTCTCCCACTCTTCAAACAAATGCCCCAACCATTCCCGTTGATATCCTATCCTCCTCCCATAATGAATATTTTGACCTGGTCATTGCTCTGGCAAATCTCCAAGAAAGCAATAAGGAAGAATCTCCACCAGAGATCAAGCAAATTCTTGAGCGTGTCAAACTCATCCCCACAACAGATGAATTGACTGATCTCACAGTTGGTATGACTAAAGATATGGAGGAGAATCTTGAAGCTAATTCTCTCACCCTCCATAGAAGGTTTAATGAACTTGTTGATGCTGCCAATGCTCACTCCAACAATCTTGGTACTGAATTGACCAAAAGGTTAAGAGAAATTATCAAAGAGTTAATGAACGACATTGACAGAAGGGACAATCTCTATCAAAAGGAAATTACTGATCACAAATCCACAATTCTTTCCCTTCAGGAGTCTCATACAGCTCAGAACAAGTTAGTAACTGAGAAACTCTTTGATTTGAGCACCTCCATCAACAACTTCCAGCGCCTATCCCTCCAACAGATGGAAAGGACTGACAATGCCCTCGCTCTGATGCACCAACAACAGGAAAGGGCTGAAGCTCAATTAGTAGAACAAAGAGCTGATAACACTCAGTCTCGGTCTCAAATGCAAGAATTGGTGCGGGGTATACAGCAGCTCTCCCAAGAGGTTCAAAATCTAGATGCTGACATAAAGGGGGAGAAAATAAAAGGCAAAGAAAAAGGATAATCAAGCAGCAGGGGAAGAGAGCAACCAAGGCAGTCTAGGCAGTTCGAGTCATCAATTCCAAGTGAAGAGCCCATAAATGCCATTCCCATAAGGAGTGAAGTCCCTGGATCCTACAGAAGAATGACTGATGTAACTTCAACAGGTGTTCACATACCATTAGGTAATCCGGCAGTGTTAAATCAACACTTGCACGGGACTCACCCCTATGGTGAAGAAGGAAGTCATATGCCCTCTTCTGGCCTCAGTCAAGAGTAGATTGAAGAATACCAACGAATAACTGAAGAAGGCAGGGAAATCTACAGAAGAAGAGTTACATATGAAAGGGTCAATCCTCCAAGGGCCAAGCGAGGAGCAAGAGGAAGGAGGAACTAAGGTTTAAAATCGTTTTTGTAATTTTCTCTTTCTCTTTATTGATATAACTGCCATATAATGTAATATTCATTTGATCATCAATAAAACTCATGATTTTATCTAGAAATACAATTGCTTACTGTACTATAAGACATGTTTATCTTCATAAGCATTTGCATTAGAATTGATGATATGATTCAAAACTACTGGTTTATGTCAACATCAAATAGGGGGAGATTGTTAGGAGTCACAAGGTTTAAATTTGATGTTGTGGTACTAATGTATATGTGCATCAGTAGTTGAATTGTAAAGTCCTTAATGAAATACATATGTACAGGGACTTAGAATAGAAAAGATCAAATATATTAGGATGATCTAAGCTATATTGAAATTCTATCTTATCGAAGCATATTTGTAATAATAAGTGTTGTAAAGTCCTTTATTGAAGGTGATGCACAAAGGACTTAGAATAGAAGAGATCAAACTTGTTAGGTTGATCTTATGTGTTGAAATAGACTGATCGTAGAGCACTGCACAAACATCCAGTGAAGGATCATAGAGCCAACTTCATAGAGTCAAAGTATGCCATCACAGAGTTTAACAGGAAAACGTAGAGTGAAGCTCGGCAGATCGTAGAGTTCTCTCGGCAGAATGTAGAGCACTCTCGGTAGGACGTAGAGCTCTCTCTGCAGATCGTAGAGTTCTCTCGGCAGGACGTAGAACTCTCTCGACAGATCGTAGAGTTCTCTCGGCAGAACGTAGAGCACTCTCGGCAGGACGTAGAGTTATCTCGGCATCACAATACTAACACTCAATATCGTAGAGTCATCATAGCCTGTCATTCTACGATTCACAAAGGTAGTCTCTACCGGTGTTTTCAAAAGACTAAATCAGCACTTCTGAAGAAGAACATAAAGGTAAAGCATTGATGCTATTTCAGAGTGGTCAAAGTGAAATATGAAGATCACAATGAACGTCTTCAAGCATCAAACGATTGTAGAGCAGCAACTCTAGAATCACACCGACGACACTACGACTAGCAAGATCGTAGAGTCAACACGTCAGACAAACAACCTAGATCTGAATTGAATATTCTAAGTTGCCCATAATGAGTGATCAGAAGAATGACCTGCCCAAGACAGTTGCTGAATACTAAATTGAACTAAACAAAAAAACAAGTTAGTGGGGAGCAAACAACTATTGTCTGCAGATATTCAGAGCACTATCTCTACCATTAACTTGGTACAAACTAATGGAAGCTGACTCACCCCACTACTGCAGTCAACAAGGAATAAACCATTCCTAAGTTCAACAACACATCTCAACGGAAAGATTAGATGCAATGACCACATTTCAACGGAAAGATTTTTAGAAGCATCTACATAAGACAGACGGATTGAAGATTACAGACAAACAAGTTCATCAAAAAGAAATCAAATTTGTCAAAGTATCATTCTACAATCCAAAGGGAAACATCTTGCTTCGTTGTTGAGTTCATCAGACCATATGCTTCAAGCAACTCAGTAGCAACAAAACAATCACTCTCTATCAAGTGAAAGGGTCAATAGGTGACCAACCAAAGTCAAGTCTGCTGGACTTGCTGAGTACCAAAGGGTACAAGAGATTATAAGGCTGCGGGTCTTAGTCTACAAGGCACAAATTTATTTTTTCTATAAATAGGTCTCTTATTTTAGAGAGAGGGGGTACCACTTTTTATTTTCTTTTCCTTAGTTTTTCGTCGGTGCAGAAGGGAGTGAGATATTTAGCAATTGAGAGCTTTTGTCTTTTCTCTTATTCCAATCATGTGTGGTACTAGCGTCAAGGAGTATTTGTTACTTTCTTTTATTGATCTAATAGAAATTCTCTTTTTAATTATTGTTCTTATTTCATACAATCTATAGTATAGCTTAAGGGGAATTAAGTTGTTTTTTTTATTAGTTTATTTTCCATACGTACAATGTAGTGCAGTAGCCTTTGGTATTATATGCTTACTCTTGTTATTCTTTATTACAATTAAGTAAGATATTAATTAATGTTAATTATGCTCATGCAATTAGTAGTCTTAGTTTTATGCTCATGCAATTAGTAGTATTAATTTTTAATTCCATGGCTAGTTAATTAATAATCTCTACTATATTTATTTTTAATTTGCCTAAAATTTAAATGGCAAAACTAATGAATTAACCACTGTAGTTGGCACGTTTTACTGATTACACCATTGAACTTTTAATTTTTTAAATTACCCCACTAAACTAATTAATATTTTGAAATTGGGTCATTCCGTTAAAAAAATTAAACAGACGTTAATTTCTCATCGTCAAACTACTGAATTACCCATTGTAGTTGGTACATTTTAGTGATCACACTATTGAACTTTTAATTTTTTAAATTACCCTATTAAACTAATTGTTATTTTGAAATTAGGTCATTCCGTTAAAAAAATTAACAGTCGTAAGGAATTCTTTTTTTTCACATAACTCTAACTTTAAATTATTTTACAATCTTTTTATCACCACATTCTTATGTTAATATAATTCTTGATTTAGTCAGTATTTATTCTTCATCCCATGTTATTATATAATAGCACTCAATAATATATACGTGTGTTATGTGTGTAAATTATGTGGGATAAAACATAAATTTTATAAAATTTCAATGACTTAATAAAAAGATAAAAAAATAATTTAAAAAAGACAAAATAAAAATTATCTTAAAAGTTGAATTTTTTTCCTACTTTATATATCAGATGATACTACTTCCAATTTCAAAATAATAATGTTTTCATCCTTTCAATTTTCCATTGTACGGAAGACCACGTAACAGTAAGCAAACAGGAATGACCCAATTTCAAAATAATAATTAGTTTAGTGGGATAATTTGAAAAATTAAAAGTTCAATGGTGTAATCAGTAAAATGTGCTAACTATAGTGGGCAATTTAGTAGTTTTGACGATAAGAAATTAACGTCCTTTTAATTTTTTTAACGGAATGACCCGATTTCAAAATACTAATTAGTTTAGTGGGGTAATTTGAAAAATTAAAAGTTCAATGGTGTAATCAGTAAAATGTGTCAACTACAGTGGTTAATTCATTAGTTTTGTCAAATTTAAATTAAGGATTTGATAGTTAATCTAGTCTCTATGGTTCGACACGCACTTGTTAAATCTACAATAGACAGTGTGCACTTACAGTACATAATTTTATCACATCACTTGCGTTCGTTGAAATCAATTGTACCCGCCTCCCTTCAAAAAATAAAAAACAATTTACGCAAAAAATTCAATGATTGTAATGGTTCTCACAAATATTCTATAGTGACGGCACAACTAGATATTAGTAAAAGCCATCATATATACTGCTATTTTGTGATTGCTAGTAAATTCCATCACCTAATATATTTGTTGGTCATATATGCTTGTTTTTTAGTGATTGCCTTGACCGTCACAAATAGTTTATAGTGATGGAAAAATTAGCCATTACTAGGAGTCGTCCTCTATATTATTATTTTATGATTGTTGAAAAAGTCCATCATATAATACTATTTTTTGAGATTGCTTTACATGTCGCCATAAAGGTCCATCACATATGTTTTCTTTTCGTGATGGTCTTGACCGTCACCAAATATTTCTTGAACTTTTTTCTTTGTGATAGCTTAAATGCAATCATGTTAAGGAGAAATATATAGGGGATGGTTGCATGCCATCTCAAAAACTAAAAATTATTTTTGGACAATATTTAGTGATTGAAATAGTCGTCACACGTATATATCCACGACGACAAAATTAACCATCACTAGAGCTATCGTATATATACTATTTTTTGTGATGACTCAAATAATCCATCACGAAATATTGTCTATTGTGATTGCTTTTGAAAATCATCACCAGGATCCATCACGCATGCTTGGTTTTCTAGTAGTGGGGTACAACTTCCTGCAAATCAATATATCAATATCAATATAAAATATTAAAATGAAGGACGAGTTTTTGTCTTGTTCTACCCACTGAGTTTTGGTTCATTTTTGTCCATCATTGACCGAGTTTACCGACCGAGTTGTTTTGCTTTCTCCCTCAATTCCTCAATTTACTAATGCATGTTCAGTTCCCCCCTGTCTTACTACAAAAAAAATGGTGATTTTGCAACAACTGGTTTTCGTTGCTAAAGGTGCGAAATTTCGTTGCCAAAGGTCATTTGCAACGATTTTTTGGTCGTTGGATCATTCACTGTGCAATGAGCGTTGCTAATTGTCTAGCAACGAAAAAAAAATTTCATTGCAGAAAGTGAGATATTTCGCAACGGAAGTTTGTTTTCGTGTAAAATCATAAATCATTTAGCAACAAAATATTTTGTAGCAAATTTGTTAAGAAATTATTACTGAAAAGTAACTTTCGTTGCAAAATCTGCCTAATTGGCAACGAAAAAAATCATTTTTTTTGCAAAGAAAATGAAATTCGTTGCGCTTGATACACATTCGCCAACGATATTTGTTATTGCTGAACAGTATGAAAATTGTTACCTTAACTAATTTTCGTTGCTAATTTTATACTTTTTGGCAACGATGTTCGTTGCTAAATGTGCATAATAAATCGGTCATATATTAATTTTCAACAATATTATTCGTTGTCATTGATTTTGTTCAGGATAATTATAATCAATTAGCAACGATATTGTTCGATGCTGATTGTTTTTCTAGAGCAACGAAAGTTGTTGTCAAGTTGGAGCAACATTGTATCGTTGTCAAATCCATTATTAACTCTGCTTTTGTAATGAATGTCAAAATTATTTTACAAACAAAATAAATCATGGCTCAATGACCCCATAACAAATTATGGCATAAATACAAAACACTCTAATATTACGTGATCATTCATCATCTTTACAATCAATTATCTATTATAAAAGAACAGTCTACGCCCATTACACGTAGACCATTTACACACACACACACACACATATATATATATATATATATAGTAACAGAGAAGCCAATATAGAATTGACTTTTAACGAACCCATCTGAAGAAGAAAAAAATACAAAAAATCATGCAGTAACAACAATACTTTTTGTCACCTAATAATCAAACTTCATGAGCATTGAAAGAGTACTTCTTCACAAGAAGGCCAGCAATGCCAAGCTTCTCCTTCCTAAAATGAAGAGAGAAAATAAGAACCAATAAATTTGTGATTGAGAGTCAATATATAGCTAGTCCAGGTAAGAATTGAGATGATGTATCTTGTAGAACAATAGATAAACTCAAGAGGATTACACCTATGTCCAATATCTCCTTTCGTAATCCACTAGATACAAATATATATAAGTTGTTGGAGAAGATGTGGTTAGTCAGCAAACTGACAAGGGAGTATTGGGGATGTGTTTGTAGACTTGTTGCATGTATGGTTTTCAATTAGAATCCTTAGCTTAATATTTTCCCCGGTAAAATCAACTAAATTACGAAGTTCTAACAATGCTTTACTCTGAATTTCACGGCTCAACCATAGAAACATATTAACCCTTAATCCCCAAAACAAAGTAATATGAAAAAATAATAATTTACAGAAAATTACCAGCTGGTAAAGCTGCAATTCCATCATCACTTTTATGATTTAACTGGTCATTTTGGTGAAGGCGTTCGTTCTTTTTGGTTTGACGTGTATTGGGAGTACCTTTAATGGAGTGAAGTGGATTAGATTGCTGCTGCAAGCTCTGCTTCGGCATCAGCAATTGTCTGTCGTAGCTGAGCTCTACACATGTTTGTTGTATCTACTTTTCTTCTGTATACCTCTAGGCACTCTTGTTCAAGCTCAAGAAACATTTTATCTCTTTCAGTATTAGGCTCCCCAACTTCATCCCATATTATCTGATGGTTAACCAATCAATCCACAAATATATTAAGATTGTTATCAAGTTATGGTACAAACATGAAAGTTTCAACAATAAGTTTGGTATGAAAGATGTTAAAATGGAAAAGAAGTAGAAACCTGGAGTTCATATAGAAGAGAGCCGCATGTTATCTCTACTTGCAAAAGTGGATCACTTTGAGGGACAGACATGTCAGAGAAATACAACCTACCAACATTTAGAATAATAAAAGATTTATCCATAAATAATTACAATCAACTGCATGCAACTAATACTTCAAAATGTAGCGTAGTTGATGAACTTTATTTTTTCTGACAACCAATATGGTAAAACAAATGATTCCTTGATAATCATTTGGAATTGATAAGATATGACAAATGACAGCCTTCGTATTTCATATGCACAGTTTTGACCTTGAACACAGTAGACTACTTATTTATCAAGTGCTAAAGAGAAGTAACTTCTGTTGGCGTGTGTTTGTCATCAATCCCAAGGATCCAAATTGATTTTTTATACTAAGGAAGCACTAAAAAGTTAAATCAGGAGGTTTTACATACTTCATATAATGCTTTACTATCAGAAGAACAATTTACAAATTCTGAGTAGTGTGAAATTCTCAACTAAAACTAATATACTGATACACCAATTTCCATGTAAACTTCTTACTGCATTCATATTATTGAAATTCTGCATTACTGATATTAGCTTGGCCAATTTCGCTTAGCATGAAAAAGGAAGCCACTATTACTTCTTGGCCAATTTGGTTGCATATCAATCGTAAAGACCTAATTCAGATCTATGTTGTGCAGTGCATAGGGTAAGGTAACCAATTCATAAATAGAGCTAAATTAAGTAATCTCACTAAAATCATTTTTTGAACGACCTTTAACAAAATAATCAATGGAGATGAAGAGTACTGGTAGATAAATTATCCTCCAGTTGATCAACCCAAAGAAACACAATAATGCAAAAACAATACAAAAAAAGAGGGGAGTATTTGTCTCATTATTAACACATACAAAAAAAGAGGGGAGTATTTGTCTTATTATTAACACATACAAATAGTTTGAGAATATGGCAGAAGAAAATTGCTTAACTTATGCTGACTGTATTTCTCATGGATTACAGGCAAACTAGAATTGAGGCTGTCACAGCAAAGGCTATGCAGTGCTTTAACACATTCACTTACCCAAGGTCTCCTTGTTGGGAAAAACATATATTTGGCTAAGAAAATTGCGGATGCGCAATAAGTGATGGGGCATAACAAAGCATGTTGTACTCTAGAAGAGATAGCTCGGCCAAGTAGTTGGCCATACACTCTAGCTGCATCAATGGAGCCTGGGAACATAGCATAGCAAATCAAGAAACCAGAATGAGTTTTTTTTAGAGAAACATATACTGCATCAGTAAACAAAACATGTTATTACTTACAAAAGTTAATTTCGGCACCTTAAACTCTTCATATATCAAGTGGGTGTTATTTCTACAAGTGTTCTTCATTATTTTCACATTGTTTCACATGAATAGTGAGTTCCATACTCATGGGTGATAGGCAGATGTCTGAAAATATAAAAACACTTGTGGAAACATCAATTTCCTCAATAGATCCACACAAAGAAAAAAGAGAAAAAAAAGTGCATGTTATCCCAAAAAACCACCTATAGGCAACAACCACAAATGTCTAATAGGAAGACTATGAGATTGAACGATGTGGCCCCATATAAAGTTTGTATAACGATCACCTCCCATGTATATAGCATACAGACACATGAACAACTAATGTCACCATAATTTAATTCCATGAACAGAGACTTATGAATGTTAGATATGGGAATTGGGATTGCACGTGTTTAGAATTTTCTTCTTTAGAGGGGCATGGAAAAACAAAATTTAATTATTATTAACATTTTATGACAGAATAATCCACAAAATATATTGAGCTTTGTTGATTGTGGTAGAGAAGAGGTAGGATCTTAGGTCCCACTGGGGCATATGCACCTCAAAAAACAGGGGAGGGGCTCAGAATATCCAAAAACGAATACTTTGTGGCTCTAATTTTAGGCATCATATATCTTCACTTCCCAAGAACAGACAAAACCCATAAACAAATAACTATAGTAAAGAATACAAGGAATTAGAAAACATCATAGGAAGACAAATTAAAAACATATATAGTGTAGGTAGTACAACATCAGAGGTGCAAAATGTAAATACCTTTTGGTGAAGGTAAGGAACCCTGTGGCTTGGAGAAGTAAACCTGTTCATAATGGTAAAGATAGCTGCAAGTAGTGCTTCCTCAACGCATACGATGCACTTGTGGTGGTTGGAGAGAAATTGAATTTGGGAATACACAAAAGGGAAGACAAAATAGTTAAAATGAAATTATTTTTAAAATAGCAGATCAAACAGATGAATCAAACAACAATAACAAAAAAAGATTAAGATAGACCCAAGGTACTGATCCGACCCAATAAACCAAAAGACAAAGTACTTTGAGAGACACCCACCAGATAAAAACATGAGGAAAGGAAGTACAAAGTGTTTTAGAGAGAGAAACTTACAAATTAGGATATAATAGCCATTAATTGGAGTCCAAAATCCAGCTTCGGAATAAAATGTACCAGAAAAACCAGTGCGCTAAAAAGAGCAGAAAAAAGAAAATTCAAATTTCTAAAGAAAATTAAATATGCATACATGCATTAGATTCAAATTTTTGAAGAAAAACAACTAAAAACCCATCATATACGGAAATAAATTAGAAAATGGTCATAGTAAAGAAGAAACAAACCTTCTCTTAGTGTCCCGTTTTCTCAAACTTGCATATTTTTCAAATCCTTTCAATTGCTTTGCACAACAAGGGTATTGTTGAACAGCCATATAGAGTTTCTGATTTTGCATCAAAATTTTGACTGCTCATTAGGGCTGCTTTTGGAACTCTCAGAAACAATTCCCCCTTTCGAAGATCACGCGCCGCAGCTAAACCTCGTCTACAACACATGTATATATATTCAATTACAATTTCTGTGAATTATATCTAAACTGTAAATCAAAAGAGCATAAGCAAAATAGTGAAATTCTAACAGAAGGAAGAAGAGAGACTAATCAAAATCACTGAAGGATTAGGGATTTAATTAGAATTTTGCGCCAACAGCCTCTTTGCTTTATCAGTAAGTGAAAAGCCTTAAATTTAGGAGAAGGGGATGAAAGCTCAAGAATGTGAGATAAAAAGTCAAGAAGGTGAGATCGATAGAGGATATTTAGTTTCAAAGTCTACATAGCGGGAGTGAAATAAAGACACGGAGGAAAAAAATTTTGGGGAAATATTGAAGGTAGCTTAGCACTAAATTAGAATTAGAATTTTCATGTTTATTTTTTTATTTCTAGTATTTTATTCACCTTTGTATTGGATTTTATTTTTTTATGAGATAATTGATTAATTCTCTTTGCGATAGAGTTTTCATTTATGAGATCTTGTTTTCTCTATTCTAGACATTTTTTTCTTGGTTGAAAATAATGGGTACTGATTGTTGATATATTTTTTATATTTGGGTGTCGGATAATCATAACAATTTATTATTAAGTTGTTTGTGTTGAAAAAATTTGCTTTGTTTTTTATACGGTTTGACTTCATTAAAAAAACAACTAATTAATATATTTTTTTACAAGATATCCAAGGATCCCATCACAGGATATACATATTTACACTTATAAAGTCGTTCTCTGTCGAGCATTCATATATAAAATGAGCAAAATATAGATCAATGAAAAGGTAATCGGAGGAAGATATACTAACTGAGATCACCTTCACGCTTGGTTAATATATAAATTGTATTTTGATATGTGTGTATATATATATATATATATTATACGATATTAATTGAATTTGACAAAATTTAATGTAACAAAAGTATATTTAGCCCATTATATAATGCTTAGTTGTTTGTCAAATGCTGACATGAACGCGACTTAATTTGGGGCTTGAGCATGATGATGATTACCACTCTCGTCGTTTCACACTTAAAGAGTTTGTTTTCATTTATTTTTATGTTAGTATAAAATGACATAATGTACTTAATTTTTTCATCACAATTCGATTATCATGTCACTGTTACCAAGTTAGATAGCCAATATATTATTTAGTACTAGTAATAACCAAATTACTCATTAGTTATAACGGAAATTTCAAATATTAAAATTGCAATTTCAATTACTTAGGAGTAAAGATGTAACGAGATGAACTGAACCGAATAGAATTGTTCGAATTCGATTCGAAAAGTTAAATTCATACTCGGATTTTTCCTTCACATTGTTCCTCACATTAGAGCTCCTCACTAATGTTATTTTTCACTGAATTAGTGACTAAATATTTTTTGTGAAGAATATATTGTGAATGACAATTTCTTCGTAAGTATTATTTTACGAAGGATTAATATCATTTACTGAAGAATTGTCTTGCCTCTTTAATAACATTTTGTGTCTAACAAATTAGTTTAACGAGTAAAGTTTCCTTCACTAATTATAATTTGCGATTTTTTTGAATTTAGCGAGAGAAATTCCTTCACTGAATTTGAACTTATGAATGACAAATGAACCACTAAATTATAATGAATTTCCAAATTATTCTTTTTATTTTATTTTATTATATTGTTAATTTATTATGCTAACAAAATATTAATTTAATATCTCATTAAAATATAAATAACAAAAAAGTGCACAGAAATTTTATATATCCTAAATGAGAAACTAATTATTATATCATTTCAAAAGAATATAATGTATACAAAGCTAGTATAGCCAATATATAAATACACACTAAAATTACAAGACTTGTTATCAAAAGTAAGTGAAGTAAGTCTTCGTATCCTATTGGTGAAACTGACTACTTGAAATTCAACAGACCCCTTGTTGTATTTGTTTTCCTCTTTCAAAATAATTGCACTGAATGGATTTTTTATCATAACAGAATCTCCTCCTCCCTTTTTTACATATATTATATTAATTTTATCGATCGGTAATAATAATATCAGTCATTTTTATGTAGTAAATACAAGAATCTGAATTTCTTTATAGCTCCTGATTTTCTCAATTAAAACGAATCAATCAAAATTTGAATTTGATTCGGGCAAAGGATATATCACCTACAATATCTATCCACAGATATTACACAAGGAAGGAGGGGCTTAAAGTATGATTTTTCTGCTCATGATGAACAATTTGCTTTTGTTTTTACAATCCAAAATTGTAGTGAATGCAATCAAATTCTGAACAGAAACACCCATATATTATATACTCGTGTAAAGGAACAGTAAGGTTTGTTGCTGCAAATGTATGCATGTAGTTGAAGCTTGCTGTTACTAAGAGCTTGGGACAATCGTGCCAATGTAGCCAAATCCTACGATAGAAAATGTTATTGTTTGGAGGAACAATTAATACCACCAAATGCACTCACTGGATCTGCTTTCACAGCTAGCCTATATGCTTCAATAATATCGCCACGTGAAGCTACCCCACAAGAACTTGTGTTTTACAACTACACAAGTGGGCTTATTACTCGCACACAGTTCCAAGCTGCATCAACGTCTAGGTAGTTGTTATATGACATCTCCTGCACCAAAACAAGAACATATTTACTTAAGTGTCCGCTTCACTTCTCTGCCAGTGATAAATTTTTAAATGGGAATGTAACAGTGTATACTGCAAGACTAAGATAGAAAATAAATTACTAAAGTTGCCAAATCAATTTTAGTAACAAAGAAAGAAAGCAGAAAGAAACAAGCCTGTTTGGATTAGCGTTGACTGATAAAATTTGAAAAAAGTTACAAAACTTTTTAAGCCAAGTCCATTTAGTGATGCATAATAAGTTATGACTTAAATTGAAAAAATCCAATATTTCTTTTAGTCATATGGCTTGACATATCACCTAAACTGAAACAAATAAGAATATTGCATTTAGTTCAACTTAAATTGATAATTATCCTGGTATCATATCTCATCAACTTAAACCATTCACTACTCGAATGCCTAACAGGCATCATAAGTTGCAATCAGAAACTGTTCTTTAGTTTTAACTGCCCATGGTAATGAAGTGTCAGCCCTTTGTATGGAAGAGGAGCACATACGATTAATGAGGGGCGCGTCAAAATATAACAGTAACAACATAAAGCTTTATACAGAGTCATTATATGCAACAAAATTAAGTTATATGAGACTTTCGCAATCAGTGTACAAAGACAGAAAAATTATATGCCACCAACAAAGAAAGCCAAGTTCATTAGCTAACTCGTATATAAACCAAGGAAGAAGAGAATTATTGTTAAGCAAATCCATCTAATTATGACAGAGTAGGTAAGGAATTAGTTTCATTTCAACATCTTTGGGGCTATACCCAAAAACAAAATTTTAAGGCAAATGCCAGATTTCTAACTCATAATGAAAAGATTAATGACTTGGAGGAAAAATAACAAATCCTAATCTAGTGTATTAGAATAGGAATATTCAGTAACTATTATTATTGTGCGAGTAAGTGGGAATTAGTATGTGGACTGTTTATGTTGCCTTGAATCCATTCAGTGTGTTTGTATCTGTGTTGCTACGCTTAGACTTGCATATGTTAACTAAATGGCAATTAAAAAAGAAGAATGGCAAGGATATTCACCTGTCTCCAATACTGAACCGGAATTTCTTTGGTGCTTTGTTGTTTTTGTTCTTGAGAGCATCTCCTAGTTTCTCAGTCACAACCCATTCATTAGTCCTCTTAGCTTCAAGTAGATCAATAAATTAACGTTGCCTTGGTCCGGTGGAAAGACATCACATTTTCAAATAGAATCCAGTAAAACAATAAATGGATTGACCTGCAAGTTCCAATTTAACAAGTTCAAAAACATGATATTGTATTAAGTATTCCAATAGATGAGAAAAGATAGCAAAGTTGCAAAGCATACAAGACCTTGGAGTTCCAACTGAATTGAGAGTGGTGATGATGCAAGGAATGTAAGTGGTGACAATTGAGTGCAGTCAAAAAAACTGATTGTGAAGTTAATCCGTTTAGCTTACCTGTAAGAGATCCCCAATTGAGTGCAGTCAAAAAATAATTCAATCCCCGAATTCAATAGAGAATGACAAATTCTCCTAAACATAAAAAAATGCCAAGGACAGATGGAACAGGCATGAAAAGTATAACAACATACAATCACAAAATCAATATATCACGACAAAAATCACAACTTCATCAAAATCAACAGCTTGCCATCCCTCTCCCTTAATAAAAATGATAAAAACATAAAGACTATCAGAAACTTTTGTATACGCGGCGGATTGAAGATAAAAAAAATAAAATTAACCTTGAAGAAAGAATCGGGAGTAATCGGATTGAAATTGATTGCGGCTACAGACGACGTGGTGGAAGCGGGGCACCGGCCACATGTGCCGACGGTGTGACCTATGCTGCTCACCTTCCCGCCCGTGCATAATAATATCCTTCCATCATCACCGACGATTCCTGTATCAATCGAGCAATCAACCTTGACGAGAACCATCAATACCGCGGCAATTCTCTGATCCCCTTTCTTCACTTGGAATTAAAACCGTAGGTCTTCATAATTTGTTAAGGAAATAACTGATCTTGACAATGCTAACGACGTCGTTTCTAGTTGACTGGGCACGGTGACGCCATAATGACCTGAGCTGTACTGCTAAATATGCTTTATTTGTACCAGAAAACATGGCAACTGCATTGAAAAATAAGATTTGTGACAATTTGTATAAGGAAGAGGACAGAGAGATGGAGATAATTTGTATAAGGAAGAGTTAATATTAATGGATTAATAAAAATAAGGAAGAGTTAATCATTAATGGATTAATAGAAGATGAAGCGCCTATGCCGATTTTGTCGATTTTTAGTGCAATTTCGGGGGCCATTTTTGGTTCATTGCTAAGTCCTTGTCAAAGCGTATATATGTAAAACAACGGGTTACAAGAAAAAAAAATCATATAAATTATTTTAGAAATTAATTATGTTTTTTCAAAATTATAAGTGAGCGAATATGATCATTATGAACTACGTCCAATTTACTACAAACTCTAATTTTTGTAAATTAGAAAATATATCTATATGTGCTCAATTTTAAATTCAAAAATTATAACTAACCAAAAAAAATTAAAACTGACATTTATTTTGAGACGGAGGGAGTGAAATATTTGACTATATAAAATTGTGTCCAAATAAATAAAAAAATTTAAAATGCAAAATGATGCATTTTTGGGAAAAAAAGAGAGGCCGAAACTTGCTTATGCATTTTTAGTATTTCATAAATTAACTTAAAAATAAAATATATCTATAAGTTTTTAATATATTGGAGGAAATTAAAATTTTGTATATTTTTATAAAATACTTTATGATAATAAATGACAGTTGGGTTGAGTATGGAAGTACATAAAGATTAGGAGACCAAAAAACTGATACAAATTGTAAGCCAACTTACTTTTGCCGAAAAAAAATAAAAAATTCTTCCCTGCCGCTACAGCTGTAACGGCAGATAAGCCAACAAAGCCAAACACTACTGTCGCTACAGGCTGTAGCGGCAAGGGCAAAATTGGTTGCCACGGCAACCGTTTGCTGTGGATTGGTATATATATATATATATATGTGTGTGTGTGTGTGTGTGGGTCTGTCTCTCCAACGAACCGACTATAGCGACGATTTCATCCATCATTATAGCATAAAAAGCCGACGTCATAGCTATGGCGACAGTTCATACCATTGTTATAGCTCAGAAAACCGGCTTTCTATACTATAGCGATGGATGAAACCGTCGCTATAGCCGGTTCGTTTTTGGTTCGCTTTTTCTAGTTCGTTGGAGAGATTTTTCCTATATATATATAGCCTTACAATAACAGAAAGAGAGAATAATCTGTAGCCAAAACAAATAACTTATCCCTAAAGAATAGGAATTATTCAACCACTAAGCAACTAACCGAAACAAACTCTGAAGACTCGATCAACACTAACAACTAATAGATTTAACATCCTCCCTTAAACTGAATGCCAATTTTCATTCAATTTATACTTGGATCTGTGCAGACCCCCAAAAGACTTCTCAGCTTCACGAACATATCAAGCTTTATTGGCTTAGTCATTATTTTTGCAACCTGTTCTTGAGTGTGACAATGGACCAGATTTACAACTCCATCTCTAGTACGCTCACGAAGAAAATGAAACCTGACATCTATATGCTTGCTTCGACCGTGTAATAAAGGATTCTTCGAAAGCTCAATAGTTGAGCTGCTGTCACAAAAGACTGTTGTACCACCATTTTGAACATGATTAAAACCCTCCAAAATCCTTCTTACCCAAACTGCTTGACAAGCACATAAAGCTGCAACAATAAACTCAGCTCCAGTAGTAGACAAAGTGACTATCGGTTGTTTCTTCGATGACCATTTTCATTAAGTTTGGTCTTATACACCCATTTCACATCAACCTTCTTTGTCACGGTAGGCAAATTCGTCAATTCCCAAGTATCATTTTGCTCTATAGCTTCAATCTCCACATTGTGGGCCCAAGTGCATATTAGGGTTCACATGACCTAATTAGATTAAATGTGCAAATTAGGGTTTACAAAAACCTAATTAAATGTACAAATTAGGGTTCATGTGACCTAATTAAATGTACTAGACCCGGGGAAGTTTTCACGTGTTCCAAGGCAGAAGACTCGTGGATGCGACCCATTTTGGGAATTGATTGAGGGATTGGATTGGTGGCTAGAAGAACAGGGTAATTTGGGTATTATTTTGATGATTAAAGGGCATTTCTGGAATTTCTCCTTTAAAATATAATTAAAGGGTATTTTGGAAATTTCCCTTAAAACATGTGCCTGGCATGTGACTATTTCCAGGAAAACTCTATAAATAGCCCCTCTATTCTAAGAAAAGGGGATCGCTCTCAAGACATTACACTTAGATTCTTGGAAGCTCTAAACACTTGAAACTCTCTCTCTCAACTCGAAGACTCAAGAAGGCTCTTGGAATCCCTGCTACCCTAACCCAGTTTCCGGATTCTAAGAGTTCTGCCACGTGTCATTGGAGTAATTGCCCACCTGTTCTTCTCCCCTCTTCAATCAATCAATCAGTTCCGTACTCTTCGTGGATTTCTCTCCTCTCCAGCCAACACGAAACCCTAACCCTAGCAAGGTGTAATTTTCCTTACCTACATTTATTTGGCGACTCTGCTGGGGAGGTGTAGAATTCGTGAAGGGTATGCCACAACTCGAAGTGGGAGAATTACAGGAAGAGTTTCACCGACAACAAGAATCACTTCACCGGATCCGATTCCAAGGCAAGTAAATCCAGTGCCCCAAAGCGCGAATCTGGATTTTGATCAACCCATCCTAGAAGACGTTTCAGAAGGAAGTTCAACATCACCTCAAATGGCTGATCAACAACAAACTAGTGCTAGACAGCCAAATGCAGGAAGGCAAGGTGAGGAGGTCACTGGAGCGCAGACAACTGCGAATGCTGTGCAGATGGAGATGCTCAAAGCATTACAGGAGGCACGAGAAGGCCAAGGGATGATGATGACCATGATGCTGGAAATGCAAAGGAAGCAGGAAGAGATGGGGAATTTTCGCCAGCAGTTGATGCAAATCCCCACTTTCAGGGCTATGTTCCCAGGAAGTTCGCAGGGGGAACGAGCAAAAGTGGAGGACAACAGCAACAACAAAGAGAATCCGACTGTTCTTCCAACAACGGAGAGTCAGCCGATTCCGATAATCAACTTGGAGCCCCAAAACAGCGGCGATGTGCCACAACTAAGATTGGAAGCAAGTCAGCCTCAGCCTAACATCGTTCCGCCCACTCTCCCAGCATTTTCACAAGTGCAGATACCGACCATCCCGAGCCACATCCAACGAGAAAGCCAACAAGCACCACCGATTCAAATCGTGCAAGATGGAAGTGTACACCAACCAACTTCCTTACCATACCCACCACCTATGCATCAATACATCACAGCCCCTCAGAGAGTTCATACCACGAGCCAGTATGTGACGAAGGATGATATGATCGACGTGATCAATCAACTTCGCAAGCAGACATCCCGCCCTTCAGAGTTGGACTTTACTCCACCTTACCCGGCACACATACGAAGACAACCTTACCCGGCAGGGTATATTGAGCACCCCCCGCAGTTCCCAAAGTATAACGGGGAGAAAGGGAATGCCAGGGAGCATATTGCCAGGTTCGTGGAGTCGATGTCTCCGTGGTTGGGTTATGATGAGGTGAATAACCACAATCTATTGATGAGGGAATTCAACAAGACTTTGACGGATAGTGCCTTCAGTTGGTACTACAACTTGGAGAAGGGATCAGTCCATGATTGGGATGATCTGAAATTACAATTTTTTAAGAAATTTTTCTATGTGCAGAAACAGGTAACTATCGTAGAGCTGATGCGGTTCAAGCAGAAGCCGAATGAGGAGCTGTCAGATTATGTGGACAGATTCAGGGCCCAAGCACAGAAGTGTGCAGAGCCAATTGAGGAGAAGAACTTGGTTAGCATATGCAACAATGGTGCTCTAGACTCCTTCAAGCCCCATCTTATTACAAAGGCATGCGATTCATTTGCGACTCTCTCATCATTTGCACAAGATTTGGGAGGAATTATGACAGTGCCTACCAACCATGCGACCGTTACATGGAAGGGTAAGAGAACAGCAACTGTGGCTTTGGCTGACTCTCAGTCAAAACCACAAGGGGGCAAGAGGGAGAAGAACGAGCGAAGTAAAGGAAAACACGGGGACAAGTATACTAGAATGCCCGTTCCAGAGGCTATCACATGCAGTGAGAAGGCCTTTAGAGAACTGTATGAGCAATGGATAGAACATGGAGTGGTGAGGCCTCCGAAGCCCAGATTCGTTGTGACCGAAGAAATAAAAAGAAGACCAGACTTTTGTGTATACCACCAATACGCAGGACACTCCACTATCGATTGTTATAGTCTGCGAAGAATATATCATGAGAAGCTGGCGGCAGGAGAAATTGAGCTGGGAAAAGGAAGCAGCGTGCATGATAAGCCACTGCCTAATCACAAGGGAAAGGAAACGTGCAACACTATTACTCATAGTGAGGCACCAACAGTGGAGATGATGGAGAATGCAGAAAGGATGGAAGAAATGATGGATGTTGATCCAGGCCTGCAGGTGACGGCGTTGATGAATGGAGTTAAGTTCAGAAAATTTTTCGACAAGATAGGGTTGGCCAAGGAAGCAAGGATAGAAGCAACCAAGGCGATCATCAAAGCAGCCGAAACCCAAGAAACCTGCATGGCAGTGAGCAAAGGATTTGTGAAGGCAGTAGAGGAGGAAGAAAGCAAGATATCTTTCTCTAAAGCTGACAGAGAGATAAGATACCCGCACAACCGACCGCTGTATGTGACGGCAATCATAAATGGAATAGAGGTGCGGAGGGCGTTCATTGACAATGGAGCGTCTATAAATATTATGCCCTACACTGTGTTTAAGCAGTTAGGCCTGCCGGAGAAGAGAATTGTGAAAGAACCAACAAACATCACATGGTTTGCTAACCAAAGTGCCAGAACCCTGGGACACATCAAGGTGGACATGCAGGTTGGAAGGATTCGAGGACCTGTAATGTTTCATGTTACCGAGGTGGATGCAGCGTATCATGTCTTGCTAGGAAGGGCTTGGTAAAACGACTATGGGGTAGTACCCTCCGTTTTTCATCAATGCTTAAAAGCTATCTGGAAGGGAAAAGAAGTGAAGGTACCAGCAACCAGAAATCCCTTTGGACCAGAGGAGGCACACATCGCCGAAGCAACTTTCTTTGATGATGTCGCTGAAGAGGGAGAGAACTAGATGGCAAGACCTGATTCTCTAAAACTAGTCAGTTGGGAGGAAGTACAGGCAGACAAGTTTGTGCCTGAGGAAAAAGAAAAGAAGAAGACCTCGGGACAAGGAGAATGTTCCAACAATAAGAAGCCGGTGGTAATAGACCTGGAGAAGGGAAGAAAAGGAGAAAAGAAAAGGCCAGCAGATCCTGAAGATGCCAGAAACATAATCAATGCCAAACGGACAATGCAATCAGATGATGGCCAAAGAACGAAATGGGAGAGGGTTGTTAAACCCGACGGAAAGGTAGTGTTTCGCTTATAACGGTGCAAGGGGGAAGAGCCCAAGGGAGAGTGCAAACCCAACGGCTCAGGAGGTGTCCCCCACTCCAGCAGTAATGAAGAAGAAGAAGTGGTGCAACAAAAGGTAGAACCAGCTCCGGAATGCTTTGAGGATAGGCCAAAACCTCAACAAAATGAATTAGAAGAAGTTGATCTGGCAACAGATGAAGGAACGCCAAGACCGACTTACGTCAACAAAGAGCTGGATGCTGATCAGAAAGAGGAGCTCGTGAAATTGCTGCGAGAGTATAGGGATGTCTTTGCTTGGAACTATGATGAGATGCCCGGGATTGACAAAGAGTTGGTAGAACACAATCTAAATGTAAGCCCGGGAATAAAGCCAGTAAAGCAAGCTCCTCGCAACTATGCACCCGAAGTTGAAACACAAATCAAGGAGGAAATCAAGAAGTTGCTGGAAGTAGGGTTCATCAAGCCAATTCAACATCCGATATGGTTATCCAGCATTGTACCAGTAAAGAAGTCAAATGGCCAGTTACGGATATGTGTGGATTTCAGAGACTTGAATAAAGCATGCCCAAAAGATATGTACCCATTACCCAACATAGACACTTTGGTAGATGCAACAGCTAATCACGAGATGATGTCATTCATGGACGGGTTTGTGGGTTACAATCAGATAAAGATGTCGGTAGAAGATGCAGAATTGACGGCCTTTCGTACTCCGTTTGGGAATTTCTACTATGTAGTAATGCCCTTCGGGTTGAAGAATGCGGGGGCAACTTATCAAAGGGCAATGCATGCTATATTTCATGACATGATTCATGATATAGTAGAAGACTATGTGGATGACATAGTAGTGAAATCCAAGAAGGCGACAACTCATGTGGAGGACCTGAGGAAAGTATTTGAGCGATGCCGAAAATACCAGTTGAAGATGAATCCAAAGAAGTGTGCTTTTGGAATGACGGCTGGAAAATTCTTGGGCTTCTTGGTGCATAACAGAGGTTTGGAGGTAGATCCAAGCAAGGCAAAAGCAGTTATGGAGATTCCCCCGCCAAAGACACAAAAACAGTTGAAGAGCTTTCTGGGGAAAGTTTCTTATATGAGAAGATTTATGCCAGCATTAGCAGAAGTTACAGAACCTTTTGGTAAATTGCTAAAAGGAAAGGCAGAATGGGACTGGGGGCAAGACCAACAACAGGCCTTTGAGAAAGTAAAAGGAATTTTGGCTTCAGCGCAAACGATGGTAGTACCACAAAGAGGAATACCCTTGCAGTTGTACATCACGTCTACCACAAAGTCTGTAGGGGGATTGATCACACAAGAAGTCGATGGAGAAGAAAAACCTATGTACTACATCAGCCGGATAATTAGAGGACCGGAAACCCGATACTCGCAGGTAGAGAGACATTGCCTTGCACTGGTGTTCGTAGCGCAGAAAATGCGACATTATTTTTTGGCGCATGAAGTAAAGCTTGCAACAAGAACTGACCCGATCAGATACCTACTGACTAGGCCAGCATTGGTAGGAAGACCTGCAAGATGGATGATGATACTTTCAGAATATGACATCCAGTGCGTAACACCAAAGGCAATCAAATGTCAGGCTTTGGCAGACCTATTAGCTCAATTTCCAAATGGAGAATATGAACCTCCCTCTGAGGATCTTCCAGGGGGAGAAGTAGAAGAAATTGACATAGTAGATGAAGACTCAGAATGGTGGAATTTAGCCTTTGATGGGTCATCTGCTGAAGGGAAAGGTGGAGCAGGTGTGGTGTTGACCACCAAAGAAGGAAAGGAAGTAGCTTTGTCATACAAGTTAGACTTTCCCTGCACGAACAATGAAGCAGAATATGAGGCGTTCATATTGGGATTATTAGCGGCTCGAGAATTGGGAGCTAAACGCTTGAAAGTAAGGGGAGATTCAAACTTGATTGTGCAACAAATAAGAGGGCAATTCGTAGTGAAGGAGCCTATATTGGCGCCGTATCGAACTGTAGCACAAAAAGTGATGGAGGACTTCAGGAAGGTGGTTATTGAGTACGTGCCAAGAGGACAAAATAAACAACCTGATGCATTAGCCACGGTGGCATCTAGAGTATATGTCCAAGGAGAAGACCTAGATGTGAAGGTAATGAAGAGAACCCTCCCAACCACGGTGCTAGACTTATTCCCCAAAGACATGACAGATGATTGGAGACATAATATCTCCCATCAATTACAAACGAAGGAGGGGACCATATCACCGGTAGAACTTCAGAAATACACCATCATCAAGGGAGTCTTGTACCATAAAGAAACAAATGGGGTATTGACACGATGCTTGGGGAGGCTCGAAGCACAGCGCGTTTTGCATCAGGTACATGCAGAAAATTGTGGGTTGGCAGATATCGGATTGTATAGAAGGTTGCAGCGCCAAGGGTATTATTGGCCTGAAATGAAGAAGGAAGTAGATGCACTTCAACGACAATGTGTTTCATGCCAAGAATACCCTGGGGAGGAGGAATGCGCCTTCATCGATGACATAGCGGATTGGCGAATCCCTTATGTAGAATTTTTACAAAACGGCAATCTGCCTGCCGAAAAGAAGGATGCAATCTTGATAAAGAGAAAGTCATAACGATTCTTCTTGCAAAATGGAGAATTGTTTAGAAGAGGGTTCAATGGCAAGCCCTTACGGTGTTTGGAAGTAGGAGAGGCCAAAGATTTGGTCTACCAAATGCATAAAGACGAGCACCAAGGGGGAGCCAAGTTATACAAACAACTTATTGATCATGGTTATTACTGGCCAAAGATGGAAGGAGATTGCTTGGATTTTGTCAAGAAGTGCCACATCTGCCAAATCCACGGGAATTTAATTCATGCTCCCGCTGTAGACCTACGGACCATAGCAACACCATGGCCCTTTCATACATGGGGAATGGATCTTATAGGTCCCATTCATCCTAATTCTAAAGGCAACATATGGATCTTGACGGCCACGGAGATGTATACAAAGTGGGTAGAGGCAATCCCTTTGAAAAAGGCTATGGGTCCAGCAGTGGCGAACTTCATTAAGGAACATATCATTTGTCGTTTCGGGATCCCGATGATCATTCTGTCAGATAATGGAACTCCTTTCATCAATAGAGACATCAAAAGTCTGATGGAAAGATATAGGGTGAAGCATTACAAGTCATCGCCATACTACCCGAAAGGCAATGGGCAAGCAGAAGCCACAAACAAAACCTTGATCAAGATTTTGTCAAAAACCCTAGATGATCATCCGAAGACATGGGCAGAGCAATTACCAATATCATTATGGGCATATCGAACTTCGAAAAGAAAACTTACTGATGAAACCCCATATGCTTTGGTTTATGGAGAAGAAGCTATCTTGCCCGCCGAAATAGAAATCCCTTCGGCTAGGATGAGACTCCGAAGCTTAGTCGAGGAAGAGAACCGACCAGCAGCCCTAGAGGCCTTAGCTGACTTCCGAGACCGAGCCAAAGAAAGATTGGAACGGTATCACGAAAGACTGCGACGACAATACAATACTGCAGTGGTACCGCGACAAATTTTGGTGGGGGACTTGGTGCTCAAGACAGCAAATCAAGTCATGAGGGGAACACCAACCACCAAATTTTACCCCAAATGGGAAGGCCCGTATAGGGTACGAGAGATCTCCGAAAGCGGGTATTGCAAAATATCTCGTGTGGGATCAAATGTTATCTCAGGCCCATTGAACCTGAAATGGGTAAAGAAATATTACGCATGAGATAGTCATCACGAGAGTTATACTTTTAACTTCAAAAGTAGTTGAGGCACCTGACTATAAGCCCTCACAGTTATACTTTCAAACTTTAAAAGTAATCGAGGCACCTGAATATAAGTCCTCAACCTGGAAAAATAGTTACACTTTATCTCTAAAAGTGACGAACGTTATGCTTTATCCGACAAAAACAAGATTTATTGTTTTTCATGAAATTTTTTTGAAACGTTATGCTTTTCGTTAAAAGCAATTTGATTATCAATAAATTATTAGACTTTCACTTATTTTTCGAAAAGATATATATATACATGTTAATGACAACATTCATGCTTATCTATTTATAATACCTATTGTTGCCTTAGAGTATTAATTTGAGTAACTTGAGATTCAATGATAAATATTGAGTTTTAAGGAATCATTCAAATTAAAGGCAATCGACAAGGTTAAAGAAACTCTAATTTAATAAATTAAATATGTGTAAATGAGTTTCTGAAACAGGAAAAAGGGAAAAAAAGACTACAGCAGGTCATGATCTAAAGGCCACGTCATATCAAACTGCAGCGAAGGCATAGCTAAGGCCTCCAAATCACTAATGGCAGCATCCCGAATCTTGAGATTTTTAGCTTTTAATTTCTTGACATCTCGAGTAGCTGACTCTAAGTCCTGAAGCTGTCGCTCGACCTCCTGAAGCTGAGACTTTAAACCTTGCGCATGGATCTTCAATTTGTTCACGGCTTCATCAAACTCTGAGATCTGTGCTGAAAAGGAGTCATCTTCACACTTACGTATAGTAATTTCTGAACGTAGCTCAATAAGGTTTAAATTCGACTCGAGGAGATCCAACCTAGCCCGAAAAGGGGCCATGTCAACACCTATAGCTGCAAGGTCGTCTACATCATCACTAAATTTCTTCAAGTCCTCAACTCGCAAAGAGTATAAGAAAAGAGTGTGCAACCCAAGCACAAGGCTTGCGAGCTGATCTAGGAAGAAGGTCTGGGTAGAAGACGCCTTAATAATCAGCTGGTCGAGTATATGTGGGAACCGAGCTAAGAGGCGCTCAAGACTGTCCTGACTAGATGATGATATCCGGAAGCTCCTCCAAGAAACAAGGTCTCCGTTTGGATTGAAGGAAGCTCTGACAGGAGCAACTTTGGAGGCCATCATAGAATTTGTCGAGATAAAGGATGGAGGAACACGGGGCTGCTGGGATGCTGATGAATCCATAACGCCTTGGTCATCCGGAAAACAGCCTGGAGGATAACCAAGGTCATTATCTAGCGAGGTGTCAACATCCGGATTGAGAGCATCAAATGAGGCAAGCGCATCAACAGGCAAAGGCAACTCTTGCATCTTCTCACTCTGGAAAACAAGATGAGAAAAACATAATATATTTGAAAAAAAATATATAATAAAAATAAAAGATGATATATTTACCAAAGAAAGATACTCACAAGATAGTCAATGGAAAAATAGTTGGGAGATGCCACAGAAGGCGGAATGTCGCTCAACCCACCCAAAATGCTGTCAACAATACCCTCCCGAGAACTCAACAACTCGGTAGACTCCTTCTGGGGAGGATACACACCAGTAATAGTCTCAGAAGGATCCTCCCTCGCGGAAGCAGGAGTCTCATCGGTCTCCTTAGGCCTATCATGTGGAGACACTGGAGGAGGGTTCGAGAAAATTATTGCATCATCCAAAGCAAGGCTCGAACTCACATCAGATAAGGTGTCTTTAGCATCAAGACTAACACAAGCCTCATGAGAAGAAGATGACTCAACACTGATAGGTTGGGGAGGGTCACAACTCGTAGAAGCCGCCGTGGATGCCCCATTTGCAGTAATAGGCATAAATTCAACAGGAACATCCTCATCCTCTTCATCAGCATCGCCAATCTAAAAACGGTGGACATAATGATTAAAGGGATCATGAAAACAATTATATGGATAGTAACAGACAAAAATGAAGATACTACAAAAATGTATAAATACATACCAAATTTCTACGGCGTTTCTTGACCGGATCCTCGGCTACCGGCACAGTAGGACTAGCATCCTCAGGAGGGCGTTTTGCTAATGGCCTTAAGCGAAGCCTGATGCCAGGATGACTAACCTGGGACACGGTAGAAGCCATAGGAGGAGCCACCTCTGAATCCATAGGGGTAGATGTTTTTGTTCTGGAACGAGTAATCCTCATTTCCCCGGCATCAGAGGATCCCTGGGGAGGAACTGGAGGAGGCATCCGGGACAAAGGTAACTGAGATAAGGCCCGTGGTGGAAGGTTCCTGGAGGTAGTAGGGGCCTGTGCAGGAAGGATAACTGGGTCACTTTGAGAATGAATACCTGCTGACCAAGGAGGAGAAGACTTAGGCCTCAAGGCCTCACGCTCAATAAGGCGGCAACTGGCTGGCCATCGTTCTGAACGGACATTGGGCTTAGGAGAACATAACATCTTAACCCATTGAAGACGTTTGGGAGGAGAAGCTGGTCTAGAGCACATCAGTGTGTCGTCCTCCCATCTCTTAAGGTTGATTTGCCAGTAGTTGCGTTCACCAGTAGTATAACGTCCACTCCGTGTAGCATGTGGTATGATAAAAGCCAGGGGAAAGGATTTGTGAGGAGCACCTGGGGGTTCTGGAAAGGCCCATGCAAAAGAAGGAGAGGTGGACACGAAATTGAGGAGAGCAGTCTCATAAGTCTCCTTGCAAGTACGACCAAAGGGACGCTCCTGGTCAAATCCAAACTGCCTCATCACCCTATGAGGATTATAAAGTACGGTACCGAAATCATTATCCTCAATAAAATATGGAAGCTCTGCAGCCCGAAGGAAGACGAACCAGGACAATGAAGAACCGCTCAGCCCGTTGGTATTTAGATAAGAGCGAGACTCACGCCTATAGAAGTGAGGAAGGTGACCATTATTTTTCGAAACAATAGTATAAGGACGAGCGGTGAAGCATGAAAAATCATCAATGAAAAGCCGCAAGTCTGAGCTAAAGCGATAATCAATCCAGCGGGCTGTCCGAGGGTCGATGTGGGGTAATAAAAAAGGGTCTGAAGACTTCTTCTTCCTCTTAGAAAGATGTTCAAAAGAAGAATAACCTTTGAAACGCTCGAAGAGGAAAAGCTGAAGGAAGGAGCCTGGAATGAAGCAATTCACGTCGTACCTGAGTAAATGAAAAGAGAAGGTTGATAATTCAAGAAAAGAAGAGAAAAATGCAATGCGAAAGACAGTTAATGAAAGCATGAAGACGAATACCTTCCAACAGATTCTCTCAAGGCGAAGGCCACCTCATCTAAACGGCGATATAGGGTTCCTAGAAAGAGGGAAACAAGAGGAATCTCCAAACCCCGAGATAGCAGAGCTGCTAAACTAAACATACGAACTGAGGGACCGTCAACAGGAGACCCGGGAAAGAGAAAGCGAGACAACCACATAGCCAGATAGGCTGCCAAAGGAAAAGGACAAGGCTCCTTGCGAAAAGCGAGGACGGATTGGTCATAAGTCGAACTATCCCACTGGTTAGTTTTGTAATCCCGAAAGAAGTAGCACACCCAAGATAACCATGAAGTCTTTTGTCGGCTAGTGGTCTCAAAATCTGGAAGGAGTGTGTCACCTTTGAATCGTGAGACATAATGGGAAGACTGCTTGAAAGCCTCCATCAAGTAGGCAACGCACTCAACATCTCTAGCAGACATATTAGATGGGTCACTACAAGCCGAAGCGACAGCAGGGAGGCTACAAAATATAACTCAACATAAGCACATAATTTGGAAAAGAAAGGAAAAAATAGGAATAATGAAAGAAACAAAAGGAAAGGCTTACTGGTAGATGGCATAGACATCCTCTAGTGTAGGGGTGAATTCCCCCCAAGCAGTAACAAATGTGCATGAAGAGGAGCACTAGCGGGAAATCAACACAGTAAGAGCGTCATGATCCTGATGAATACGTAGATCCCTACATAGCTGAATGCAGCGATATATGCCCGCGCTCTTTAGTATAGCCTTATACTCAACATTTCCGAGGATCTCGTCAGTCCAATGTTGCCATCCTTGAAGACGGCTAGATGAGTCAGACAGGAAGCGAAAGGGACTGAAAGGGTATTCTTGTTTCTCTATGCACATGCGGGGAATGCGACCGGAATGGGGGAAGTCGTCCCAACCTCCGCAAGCCGCGACATAAAGAAACAAACCTTCTTTCTCTGGCGCAGGGAAAGTTGTGCGATCATAAGTCCGGACATGCTCCCAAAAAGTGTCAAAAGGCCCAAAAAAGGGAGCCTTTCCCCAATCATTGACGAAGGGAATTACCCTGGAACTCTTCAAGTCTTCAGAACATTCGGTAGACGAGGCCTGCAAGTAAGAAAGACTCCACATGAGGATACTAAGGATGTCAAGTAAGGCATATGAACTTGAGTAGGCTTACCATGACAAAGGGAGAATTTGAGTCTTTCACTTGAGAATACCTGAAAATAAGAAGAAATGGAGCCAGGGAAGGATCAAAATCACAATTATGAAAGAAAAACGAGATTTGAAATTTTTCCAAAAAACTTCGGACAGCCAGAATGCATCATTCGGAGCCATTTTCTGGATTATTTGGACATGTGTCATAGCCGTTGGCGATGACTTTTGAAGTGCTCGTCGATACGGTCGTTTTGATATATTATGGACCCCGAGACTCCAAACGGAACAAAAGTTATGGTCAAAACAGTGATCACGCTTCCCAATGTTAAAATTTTAGTACATTTTCTCCTAGGACTCACTCCCTAGGGTTCGACCCCCCCTAGGGTTCGACTTCCTGCAAAAAAAAAAAAAAAAATCCCCTAGGGTTCGGCCACCCTAGGGTTCGGCCACCCTAGGGTTCGGCCACCTAGGGTTCGGCCCCCTAAAAAAAAAAAAAAAACTATATTTTGGGTACCTTGAAAATTCTGGTGCCCCACAGATTAATTTTTCGGAACGGATGCTTCGTTGTCAATAAATATTGTGTTTTTCTTTATTATCCGAGGGAACCCTACCGAGATATAATCCAAGTAACGGGGCTCGGAAGACAAAAGAAAAGCTACAATAACCTGAGAAGAAACGTAGGAGAAGCAAGTCAAGAAGAAGTTCGACAGAAAGTACTCAAATAAACTGAAAAAAAGAGAAGAAGAAATTGTTTTTTTTTACCTCGTTCCCAAGCTGAAGACTGTTGGCTTGACGACTTCTTGGTGATCTTCAGACTTGAATGAGGAGAGAAAAATTTTGCACGATGAAAAGAAAGGCCTAAGTGACTTGGGAGATATATATATTCAAATTGCAGGCTTGCAATAGTAAAGGAAACAATCTCTATGTCCCTCTTAAGGAAGATTTCGCAATTTACAGATAAGTTTATTTGAGCTTATTTCTAAATAAATATATAAATTTTCGAAAATTGTTTAAACTTGGTATTTTAATAAAATTTCGAAAATATATATATTTGATAATAGTATGACAATTTCGAAATTATATATATATATATTGAATGTTTGAAAAAGATCTTGCTTTATAAAATTCTAATAAAAGAAGATTTTGTTTCTAAAATATAAAATAAGATTTGATTATTAGAGCTGATGATCTTCCTTGTTTTAATTCTCAGAAAATAAGGAAATAAATATTGAGCAAAATGAGGAAGCTTTCAGATGATCTACCAAGCAGTACTTGGACAAGGGGAGTCACACAAAATCATTCACAAGCCTGGAGTATTTTGCACGAGCGTCTCTTAGAAATCGTGACTCTCGCGCAGGGGGCAAATGTGGGCCCAAGTGCATATTAGGGTTCACATGACCTAATTAGATTAAATGTGCAAATTAGGGTTTACAAAAACCTAATTAAATGTACAAATTAGGGTTCATGTGACCTAATTAAATGTACTAGACCCGGGGAAGTTTTCACGTGTTCCAAGGCAGAAGACTCGTGGATGCGACCCATTTTGGGAATTGATTGAGGGATTGGATTGGTGGCTAGAAGAACAGGGCAATTTGGGCATTACTTTGATGATTAAAAGGCATTTCTGGAATTTCTCCTTTAAAATATAATTAAAGGGTATTTTGGAAATTTCCCTTAAAACATGTGCCTGGCATGTGACTATTTCCAGGAAAACTCTATAAATAGCCCCTCTATTCTAAGAAAAGGGGATCGCTCTCAAGACATTACACTTAGATTCTTGGAAGCTCTAAACACTTGAAACTCTCTCTCTCAACTCGAAGACTCAAGAAGGCTCTTGGAATCCCTGCTACCCTAACCCGGTTTCCGGATTCTAAGAGTTCTGCCACGTGTCATTGGAGTAATTGCCCACCTGTTCTTCTCCCCTCTTCAATCAATCAATCAGTTCCGTACTCTTCGTGGATTTCTCTCCTCTCCAGCCAACACGAAACCCTAACCCTAGCAAGGTGTAATTTTCCTTACCTACACACATCTATAGCGTTTCTCCACTTTGCATCTTTTACTGCCTCTTCGAATAGGACTGAATCATTGGCTGCAAACATGGCTAAATTTGCCATGTCTTCTTCCTCAGATAAACCTTCTCCACTTACATATTCCTTCATCTAACTTGGTTGCCTTCTCGACCTTTGTTCACAAGATTCAAGTGAAGGATCTTCACCTGAGCTAGATGAATTGCCTTCATCTGACCCATTCAATCCATCAGTTTTAGCATTATCTCTATTTCCAGCACCTGCATCATCTCCATTTCCAGCATCTGCATCTGGTTCTTGTCATTGTCATTATTGCCCCAATCCAAGTCAGGGAAGAAGATTCCGAAAACATTCTGACCTGAAGCTGTGAATTGGACAGTTCATGTTCTCAACAGGAGTCCAACTCTTGCAGTGAAGAACAAAACTCCAGAAGAAGCTTGGAACGGATTCAAACCATCCGTGGATCACTTTAGGGTGTTTGGATGTGTATCTCATGTTCATATTCCTGATTGCAAGAGGACAAAGCTCGATGACACGAGTATAAGATGTGTTTTACTTAGAGTCAGAGAGGAGTCAAAGGCATATGGTTGTATGATCCCATTTCTCAAAAGATTATAGTAAGTAGAGATGCGGTGTTTGAAGAAGAAAGCAGCTGGGATTGGGACAAAAGTCATGAGGAAGTTATTTTGGCATGTTTCAAACCATATTCATGATAGTTTGATTCTTCCTCTCCGCAATACCGTTTTGTTGAGGAGTGTATACGGCTATTAATTGTCTTCAAATACCATTATCACTACAAAAATTAGTGAATTCATGTGATGTGAACTCACCCTCACGATCAGTACGAAGACCTTTTATACTCGAACCAATCTCATTTTCAACACGATTCTTATATTTCTTGAAGGTAATAAATGCTTCGACTTCTCAACCAAGAAATAACCCAAACTTTTCGACTATAGTCATCAATAAAGCTAATCATGTACCTTCTGTTGTTGTTGGACATATGGCTAATTGGTTCAAATATATCGGCATGCACTAGTTCAAGAATCTGAGAAGCACTCCATGTGCCTTCCCTGGGAAATGAATCTCTCTGTTGCTTTCCCACCAAGCAATCTTCACATACTTTTGGCAAGTTTTCAAGACGAGGCAGTCCTCTCACCATCCCCTTTTGTAGAAGAATTTTCAGACCACTGAAGCTTAGATGACCACACCTGCAGTGCCAAAATCGAGCTGGATCTTCTATAAGATAATTGAAACAAACTTCCTCATTCGGCTATGTTCGAGAAAACAGTTTGAACATTCAATTTGAGGACATTGTAACCTCCATAATTTGTCCTCTCTTAGGAGATAAATTTTGCATGTTTCTCGTTGTATGAGGATTACAAGTCCCTTCTCGGCTATCTGACCAATTAATGCTTATTAAACTGTTCTTTAACCCTGGAACATAGAATACACCAACAATAATCTGTACAAAGCCATTCACCAGCATTCGCACATTACCTTTACCCATCACTTCCTTGAATTATCTCCCAATTTCACATTCTCCTTAAAATTTCATCAAAATCTGAAAAAGTTCCCTCTTGCCACACATGTGATTGCTACATCTAGAGTCGAGAAACCACAGTTCTTCTTTGTTGGCTTTCTTATCATCCACGTTCGCCATCAATAACATCTCTCCATTATCTGCTACATAGTTTTGCTTTTGCTTTTGCCTTCTTCTTTGGACATTCATACTGAAAGTGTCCAAGCTTATGACAATTATAGCATTCAACAGTGGATTTGTCAAAGCTACACCTTCCTCCTCCTCGAATTATGCCACGACCTCATCCTCTTTCTCCTGAAGACTCTCCAAAAGTAACCTTCAATGCTTGTTCTTCCACAACATGAGCTTACATACGTTGCTCGTGTACGAGAACGCTACTTTGTAACTCATCAATGGTAAGAGCATCCAAATCATTTGACTCCTCAATAGAACACACCACGTAATCATACTTGGGTGCCATGGATCTTAGAATCTTCTCGATGACTGCTACATCGTCCATATTTCCCTTATTGGCCCTCAGCTTGTTAACCATAGCACGAGTACGAGCAAAGTACTCATTCACAGACTCTCCCACCTTTATGTTCAACATCTTAAACTCTTTTTAGAGAGCTTTTCGTTGCACTCGTTGCACTTATGATGTCCTCTGATACTTTTGCTTCAAGGAATCCCAAATGTCTTTGCTTGTATCCTTGTTCAAAATTGTCTCCAAAATCGATCGATCTATGGCCTGGAAGTGATAATTCTTCCCTTTATATCTTTCAACCTTGCATCATCAATCACCATCTTCTGTGCTTCAGTGAGTTAAACACCTTATGTTGCTGCTACTGCAGGAATCCCATCTTCCATCAGACTCAAATATTCTTTCGATCGTAAGAAATTTTCCATGAGCATGCACTCGTAATGCCCATCAAATTTTGGGATCGTTGGTTGCACAAATCCACTCTCAGTCGCCATATTCTCGTCACTACACACCTTAGAAGACTGCTGCTTCTCAATTTCAATCAGGCCCCTACGATAGGGCTCTGATACCAGTTGGTAAGGACAATTTCTGTTTGTTTAGTAAAAATAAGTAAATTTGGAGAATGTTCTCTTATTCAATTACACAACTTGACTGACTACATATATAGCCTTACAATAACAGAAAGAATAGTCTGTAGTCACAACTAATAACGTATCCCTAAACAATAGGAATTATTCTTGGGCTTATCAAAGTAACTGCCACTCTTCCTTCACCAACTTTATTATTTGCAGTGAATTCCAAATTTAATTCCCCAATTACATCATATTGTCCCACATATTTAAAGATTTGAAAAATCAAAACCCAAAAAGTTATATCCTTTTGCCTAAATGTTCCGGAAGAATTTTGAAAACTTTTGTAAATGCCAACTAAATTTTTTCTATGTTGAATGTGGCTATTTTCACAAATTTGCCAACCTTATTTTTCAATATTTAAAAGACATGTTTGTTTATAAGATTAAAATTGCTTTTTTAGTTGGCACTTGGCACCTCAAGACTCTATTTTGTTGTTAAATGTATAAATCTTGCATTGCTTACATCCTGTTTGATTGAATGCTTGAATGAAACAGAATTACAATTCTATGATCTTTTATTTTTATTTTTTTTTATTTTTTTTCCTTTTTGATATTTATTCTCTAGATAAATACCTTAATGAAAGTAGCTGTTTGATTACATTTTTTTTTTCTTCCCTTTTTTGAGTAATTATTCCCTAGATAAATATCTTAATAAAACAACTATTTGATTACATTCTCTAACATTTCTTGAAGAATTTTTTTGACATTATAATTATTTGTAGATTCAGTTATTGACATGGAATACTATGAGAGAAGTTCACGAGGAGCACACTCAGGGTAAATGCCAACTTATATGCATATTACATGTATAATATTATCATGTAGATAGTGACCAAAGTAAGGTATCCTTTCCTTTCATGTCACGATATATGTGAGTAAACTCAAAAATAATTATTTATACTCCCTAGCTCCTTTCATATGTTTGTTTCTCACGCACAGTATCTTTAGTCTTTACCCTATCATATATCCTATCATATATCATTCTTCAACTTTTGTTTTAAATGGACATCATAAAATGTTACACGCATGGTATTTAAGCACTATATATGTCACTAAAGCATAATATATTATTGTTGTTAGTTCACTTCTCACTTTATTAAGAAATATATGAATGAATATGATGAAATATTTCATTACTTACTGGCTCAGAGAATTATATGGATCTCAATTCATTACTACTAAGGCATAAGATTGATGCTTACAATTATATTTAAATAGTAATATTATGGTTATAACAATAAAATAAATTATACTTCAATAATTATTGTGGGTCTGACTTAGTTGTATCACTACAACTGTGAGAATTATGACTTGGTAGGTAATTAGGAAGGATACAATTTTACTCCAAATTGATTGTAGTATTTTCAATAAGGTAATGCATGTCTCTATCTAGTTATTTTATTTGTCTTGATTTTGAATTTGTGTACGATTTATTTAGATTGTATATAATTCCAATGTTACAAATTGTGACTATGATTTTAGTCCTTTTTACTTTTCATGGATAAGTCGTTTGTTTGTAGATTTAAACATAATTTATTACTAGAAAGGGAGTTAGTTGTGTTATTCATTTCCTATTATTTTTGCATTTTGATAACTATCTTCCATTTTAGATACTCTCCTACAAATGTGATATTTGTATTGTTAACGTAGCTAAAATAAGTTTTTAAGATAAGCTTTTATCGTCTTGCACGTAGTTATGACGACCCTTGATCAACTTAAAATGTCTCAAACGACGAGAGGTAAGCTAGATCGTGATTGTGAAAATTGCACAATATGATATATTTCCTGGGTGCTGAATATTATGTACATAATTCCTTTAATAACATATTATAGTCTTCAATGTAAAAATATATAGTGAAATTCGAACTTAAGTTCAAAAATTATGAATTTTGGACAATATCTTTAATACATCAAAATACACTTTTACTCAAAATTTTATCTTAAACTGAGTTGTAGAACTCAAGTTATAGCTATTTTAATTTTAAAAACCCTGATTTTATTTTGGTCATAGCTCTTTCATTACAAGTTCGTTTATGTTCATCCTTAGGCCAAAATACACCTTATACTATCAGGTTTCATATCTAAGCGCTGATTTTATTTCCTCGATCTTTTAACTATCCAAAACATCTTTTTTAAAAATTAGGTCAGGGAGTTACCCAATATGTCCTGTTTTACTAGAAAATTCACCAAAAATAATTTACAAAGAATTTAGTCCTCAAACCAATTCAGGATTTTAGTTAACTTATATATCTATCCATCCCAACAAACTTTGCTCAAAAATTCAAAATACACTAAAAGTTCCATTCATTACAAAATTAAGGTTTGTTTCAGCGTCTTTACCCTATTTACCGAAAATTTCAACAACTTTGTTCATTTTTTTTATTTTCCAGTTTCTTGTAAGATCTTTGATTTTTTTTGCTATAGTTCATGTTATCATACCCTAACATGTTATTATCTACTCTTAGCATGCACAAATTCATGTACACACATATTTACTCCATAAAATATTTTCTTAGAACTAGTTTAGGGTTTTTCTTTAGCTAGTTCATGCTTCTTTCTTGTTTTTCTTTGTACTTTCATATTTTCCTCCATGATCCATGGTATTACAACATATATATCTTCAACATAAACTTAAGTATACATAGAGCCTAATTATTTCCATAAAAAAAAGATTTTTAAACTTTTAAAAGGGTTAATGTTTATACCTAGTTATGCAGTAGCTCTTATTGGTTTTGATCTTCTTGTTCTTCCTTCTTGATTGATGGAACTTCACTCTTTTCTCCCCCTCTCTTTGCTACCATGCACTCTATCTGCTTTTGATTTGTTTCGTGAAGTGAAAAAAAGATGAAGGTTGCTTGGTATTTATAGGCCAATGTTTTGCTAGTTTATAAGTTGACCCCTTAAGACTTTTCTTTCCTACTCAACCCATCAAACTTCCTTTTATTCTAATCTTGCCCCACTATTAGGAAGTTTAATCATGTTTTACACGAGTTAATTAATTACTTTCTTTAGCTAATTCAACATTGTTAAGTTAATTAGGTCAAATCTTGGTTAATGTTGTGGATAACTTTTCCATCCAAAATATCTTGGGAGGCTTCTCCCTTACCCACCTAGTCGAAATTTGAATAGTGTACATCATTTTTTATTTATTTTTTTATTTTTTATGCCAATTTACTTGCTTATTTAGTAACTTGTAGAATTCTCTAGATATTTGACCATTTTAACCTAGCTTGCTTGTATATATATAAAAATGATACGTATGTACACATGTTTGAATTATACACATGTATGTATACTTGTAATCTATTTATAGTATTTTAGTTTAATTTTTAAAGTATTACACCTCATGGTTACTGTTGTTTCCTAGAGGCACTAGAGATCTAAAAGGGAGGGGGGGGGGTTGAACAGATCTTTAAATTTTTTGATTATCTAGCAGATATTACCTAATAATTAATAAGAGATTGATTTAGCACAACAGAATATATTTTTGAAAAGTCCCCTTAAAGATTAATGAGAAATCACAGTTTTGAATTTAGTTAGGTATGCAACCTCAAGCAAGAAAAATATTTAGACAGAAAGTAAGAACTGTAAAATAAACGACACATCAAAATTTAAGTGGTTCGGAGACTATATAACTCCTACTCCACTCTTCTACTCCACGAGTAGGAAATCCACTAAGGATCAAGATCACTAAGATCTATTACAACTGAACCACTTAAGTTCTTTTGAGTCACTAAGTCTCGGGATCACCACTGGACCACTTAGGTTCCTTCGAGTCACTAAGTCTCGGAATATAGGTCACTAAGTCCCACAACGAATTATTGATTGAATGATGTTAAGATGTGCTTCTAAGATGGCGTTAAGCTTTTCTTTTCAGGTACTTAGCAGCTTAAACTAGATGTTCAAAGTCGTAGAGTATGTTTTTAACTTTAGTAGAGCTTAGGCTTTTTGATCGTTGTTCGTTCTCTTTTTTCTTTTAATTTGAATCCCTGCTGCCTTTTATAGTCTGCCTGAAAAATCTTCATGTTGCTAGGTTTTCGTTGGTGCATTTAATGCTCCAGATATTCTGAGATCCTTGATGTTGACTTTCTGAGACATCTGTGAGCTTCTTTTTAGCTTGCCTGTCACATCAGCCTGCATTCTCACCTAACACCACTGAGTTATCACTTTCAGCAAACTAGCTGGTAGATACACACAATCTGATCTTCAATTTCTACCAAGAATGTTTGGAGAATGTATCAGGACCTTCAATTAGTAACGTTCCCATGTCAGTCTTTTATCAGATTTGACTTTGCTCTACGAAGATGGAGGATCGTAGGATCCTGCTCTACGTCCTGATCATTAAGAAGAGAGCTTTATGAAAGGGAGTAGTACTCTACGATCAGCTCTACGAAATATTGCTTTAAGATTCATGAGTTATCTTTACGACTTTATCTTTACTGAACAATACTTGAGTGCTTTTCGATAAGGCTTTTACTCAGTGACTTCCTAGAGTACTCTACGTTCAATCTTCACTTTACGATTCGCTGTTCACTTTACGAATAAATCTTTGATTTATAATTTGAGGTGAACTTTACGACGAGTGCAAATGCTTTGTGATCTATTTGATGTACTGTGATCATAAGTTGACTCTGCGATCTATCATCTTCACATTATGAACGATCATTTTTATCCTATCAACTATACATCATATCAACTCAATAATACCATCCTAACATTATTTGATCTTTCTAATCTAATTCCTTGTACATTAAATCAAATCATTATTAAGGACTTTACACAACTTATTGGTTACAAATATACCTTGATTGCTCATTTCATCATCAAATCATTAGATCAATTATGCAGACTCTAACAATCTCCCCCTATTTGATGATGACAAAACTAACAGTTTTATAACATTCATCAATTCAATAATGCATTTGCTTGAAATATAAAAATGACTTAAGATATAGTAAGCCACTGTATTGCTAGAGAAAAAGAATGAATTTATTGATGTATGTTAATTTGTATAAGTATAAAAGAAATTTCACGATAATTAAAAAAATAAATATCTTCTACTTCCTTAATCTTTTCTCCCTTGAGAGCCACTTCTTTTCTGACTCTACTCTGCTATCGTATCTAGCTTTGTCTTCAAGTTTTTTTCGTCTAATTTCTTCAGCAGAGTCTCTTGAGCCAAGATTGGGCATGTTTATTCTTTCTTCCCCGACAACATGAGTTCCTTGAAGATTTCTATGAAGATATGTAGGATCACCTGAGGGAATTCGAATGCCAGTAGGGGAAACTCTATTCGATGATTCTTGTCGTGAGGGGGAGTGACCATGTTCTAAAGGGATAGCTGATAGATGAGGGGGATGAGATTTAAAGATCAGAGGGATTATGGATATTTACTTTTGATTTCTCTCTCGTTTCTCCCCCTAAGATTGTTATTTCTCCCCCTGAGTCTGCCTCTGCCCTTGTCTGGACTTCTCCCCCTTTTGTCATCATAGCTCTGTGAAAGATGCTTGACGATTTCAATAAGTTCCTGAAGCTAGGAGGAAGACATGGCAATATCAGCTCGAATTTGTTCTTGTCGAACAGTTGTTTGATCACTCTGCTGCGCAACTAGAGCCATAGTGCTATCTGCATTTAGTACCATAGAGTTTTTAAAGTATGAGAATACAGAATTGAGCTCAAAAACCTTGTCTGACAGGGACTTGATTGAGCTCTCATTCTTTTGCTGAAGAGCTAAAACAGTCTGTTTATGATCAACGAGAGCGTTTAAGAAAATTTTATCCTGATTATGAAGACGGTCAGACATATCTTTGAAAATAGATTTTAGCTGCTTTTGTATTTCTCGGCCGATGTCGCCAGGCAGATGACCTGCAACAGTAGTTATCTTATCCATTCGATCACGAAGCTCAATGGAACTTTGTTCAAGCTTGTCATCAATGTCACGAGACATCTGTGCAGTTAGATCAGTCACTTGAGTTGTAGTTGGGATGGTTGCAAGACGCTCCATGACTTGAGCAAGAGAGACTTCAGAGCTACCCTTATGACCTTGAGATAGGGTTAACAAAGCAAGGGGTAGATCAAAGAATTCATTTCGGGAGGATGAAGGGATATCGGTAGGAATAGAAGGTTGTGATTCTTGTTTGATTGATTGTATAGGGGATGACGAATGTACAACAGAGTCTTTGGGTAGAACAAGAAAGAATGCTTTAGTTTTATTTACATCAGACTTAGGGTTTTGAGACTCTATGTCTGGAGAAGACCATGGTGAGGAAAAATGAATAGGTGAGTTTTGGGGTGTGACTAATACACTGGATATTTGAATAGGGGAAGGTGAATCTATATGAATGGGTATCGAAGAGTGTACAAGAGAGGTTGTATTTGGGACATCGATCGTAGGGTTTTGGGATTCTATGATTAAGGAATTTATTTGTGGCTCATCAGTCGTAGAGTGGAAAGTTTCTACGATCGGAGAGATATGAGAGTATATATGGTTAGTAGAGTTTTTGGACTCTATGACTGGAAGAACGATATTATTGACAATAATAATAGAGTGTTGAGACTCTATGACCAGAAAGTTTGGATAATGTTGTATATAGAACTCAAGAGCAGAATGGGGTGCAACGTACATAGAAGAAGAGTCTACGTACCCTTCACTAGAGAGAAAAGGATAAAATGGGATAGGAATGGTAAGAAAAATACATATTACCTTATTATATAAAGGAGAAGACACAAAGGGCTCAGAGCAAAGTGTTCTAGTGGCATATCTGAGGACTCGTGGAAAGTTTTGAGCCACCAACTTCAGATTAGGATATCTGTAGAAGTTCCATCGAATGAAGCTTTGATCTCTTTGCATTATTGCTCTAACCAGGGGTATGAGAGACATGAAGTAGAATAATTGATCACCATCTGGTTCATAAACTGTCGTACTTCTGTCTATCTCCAAATTATAGTATAGAGTGTACAGAGGGTTTGTTGAGTGCAACACTCTCATTCTGCCCGCTCTTATGCCTTTAAACTCATTCGAAAGAAGATGAGCAGTTTCTGGAATTTCTCGACCAGTTAGTATCATTCTACGAAGGCCAGGTTGATATTCTCTTGGTTGAAGAATAAAGGCCTCCACTGGCTCTTGTTGAGAAGTAGATGGAAGTGAGGGAGGAGGGACTTGATAGCCAATGGGTGGCTCCCCCTCAGAACTTGGATCCTCAGGCTTTACAATCGTAAGGTCAAAGCCCTTGTTGATATTATCTACGATGTTCTTAATGACTTGGGTCAGTCGTAGAGAGGTATCCAAGGAATGAACGGATCGTTGAGCTGAGTCTTACTTGAATTTGGTTCTCAACTCTTTCCTCTTTCTCTTCTCTTCTCTCCTCTTTTGCTTGTCTTCTTCCTTTCCTCTTCCTTCTTTTCGACTTTCATTTTTCTTCTGTCTTCCTTTTCCACCATCTTGCTCAATTTCTTCTTCTTTTTCTTTTCCTTTGGCTCAGGTCATGACTCCTTTATAACCTGATTATCACCATCTTAAGGCTTTGGCTTATCAGCCGTCACAACCAATCGTTCATCACTTCTTTGTGGCTCTGGCTCACTAGCCATCATAGCCATTTCTTTCACATTTTGTGGCTCAGGACTACAAGCCTTCACAACCGAATCAACATCTCTGCTGGGCTCATGAGTGACATCCTTCACAACCATGATATCAACTTGCTCTGGCTCAGGCATTGAGGCCGTCTCAGCCATCATTTGATCAACATCTTGTGGCTTAGGTACAAGAACCACATCTTCTGCATTCTGTGATTCAGATGAACTAGATTTCCTTTTTCCTTCATTCTTTCTAATAAGTGCAGACACTTCTTCTTCATCATCAATCTCAAGCTCTACGATCGGAGAAGGCATGGATTCTCCTGCTTGTTCTTTAAGTTGAACATATGCCTTTCTTCATCTAGTTATCCTTTCACTTCGTCTTTGTGAGATAAATTTGGAGATGGAGGTGTTGACATTTTCTTCTTGTTTCCTTGTCTTAGAGTATTAAGGACCCTTTTGAGAGTCCTTAAGAATTTTTTGTGTCGCCTTCTTAATTTTCTTCTTTTTCTTATCTGGTTGGTCGATCGTAGAGTCAAGAGCTCTACAAACTTCGGATGCAACCGACCCTTGAGACACTTATTCTTCAATTATTTCAACTTTTCTTTTGCCCTTCCCTTTTGTGGGCTTCTGTACTTCACTTATCGTACGCTCACTTCCTCCTTTTGATTGCTTTAATCTTAAATTCTCCACTAGGTTCCTTTTCTAGTTGTCGAACAGTTTGGGGTTGATTTCTTATTAGCATTTGGAGGCTCCCCTTCATCATCAACAATTTTGCCCTTCAATCTTTTCTTCAAGATAATACTTATGAGCCTCCCATGGAACATCTTGGGAGTAGGCTTACCCAGAGCCTTCTTGTTGTAGTCTTCAACCCATTTAGCTAGCCAATTTAGAAAGATGGCACCAAAATTTATCTTCTTCTTCTGGACGATGGTTGTCATAAACTTCAACTGCAGTTCACTCATCAAATCATAAGCAGTGTCTTTGCAGATGATGCACTTACCCACGATCTTAGTAAGGAATTTATATTCATGAAGGAACTCCTTCTTCAGTAGTCCTTTGAGTTGAGGGTTCTTCTTATGACCCATCATCTTCAGTCCTTCTTTCATATTTATCTCATCGAAGGAGGTGAGGCCTTGGCTTAAGAAAACCCAGATTGTGATTTATTTCAACAGCTCCCATCAGTAGCACTATGCCTTTGATTTTGGTAACCAAGGTGCTGCCATCATACACAACATTTAGATAATTCCTTAACGAGCTTTGTGTAGATTCTTGTGTTGGTGTTTACACATTCAGAGAAATTTATTTCTTGCACAAGCTTGAGAATGTCTCTGAATTTTTTTTTCTGACGCAACAAATTTGTCGGAGCAAAGTTGAATACCAATGATAATTTGATAGTCTGCCATTTGGTTGGATTTGGTTTGAACTGAAAAAATCACAAAAGTTTTTAAGTTTTTTGATGATTTGAGAAACTAGGGCTCGAAAGTTCTTAAGAGTTAGAAAACTCTAAGTTCAGATATGAATATGAAAGCGCAAGGGTCAAAACTAAAATTTGAACTGATTTTATATCACTTCCCTCTATGTTTGCTGAGTGAAACGCGTGGCAAAATATGATTGGTTGCACGTCGCTTTAATACTGCGTTTTTACAATTGTACAACAGTAACTTTATAATCCACTCGTCTTTCTTTGAACATGAGCCATATGCGCCTTTTAAATTTACCGCCTTAGATTTATCTGTCGTAGAGTAACTTTTGAACAGTTATTAACTCTACGAAAGTTCTTTAGCTCAGCGATCTTCAGAGTTTTACGATTTCCTTTTAGCTTTACGAACTGCTTTCATTTTACGATCGTTGAGCAACTCTACGATCTTGTTTGTCTCTTAGATCGTTTTATGAATTTCTCATGCACTTGTTAGTAACAAAAAATATATATATAACACTATGAATGCAAATTCAACATTCCTAACTCACTTATTAGCTTATTAAACCTGGATTCCTCTAATGGTTAGTGAACACTTCTGCTAGTTGATTTTCAGTTGAAATGAAATGCAAAGAGATATCTCTATTTTGCACATGATCTCTAATGAAGTGATATCAGATGTCTATATGTTTGGTCCTAGAATGCATGACAGGATTATGAGTGATTAAGATGACACTAGTATTGTCACATAAAATGGAAATAGACTTGAAATCAAACCCATAGTAAGCCAGTTGGTTCTTCATCCATAACAATTGAGCACAACATTTACCAGCAGCAATATACTCAGCTTCTGCAGCAGAAGTTGACACTGAGTTTTGCTTCTTACTGAACTATAAAACAAGTTTGTTGCTTAGGAGTTGACAAGTCCCACTAGTATTCTTCGTGTCGATTTTGCATCCTGCAAAATCTACATCTGAATATCCTATTAGATCAAAGGGAGACTCCTTGGGATACCACAGTCCCAAATATGGAGTGTCCTTAAGATATCTAAAAATTCTCTTTACAACTATAAGATGAGATTCCTTAGGATTAGCTTGAAATCTAGCACAAATACAGGTAGAGAACATGATATTTGGTCTACTAGCAGTCAAATATAGGAGAGATCCAATCATACCTCAGTATTGAGTAATATCAATACTTTTACCATTTTCATCCTTTTCAAGTTTTGTTGCAGAAGCCATAAGGGTTTTCATGGGTGTGACTGATTCCATACCATACTTCTTAACTAAATCTTTGACGTACTTAGCTTAATTAATGAAGATCCCTTCATTAGTCTGCTTCACTTGAAGCCCAAGGAAGTAGTTCAGTTCACCCATCATGCTCATTTCAAACTTATTCTGTATTAACTTGGCAAATTTCTCACATAATTTTTCGTTAATAGAACCAAAAATAATATCATCTACACAGATTTGAACTGATAATATTTTATCCTTGTGCTTCCTAAGGAACAGAGTTATGTCTACTGTACCTCTAGTGAATCCATTTTCAATAAGATAATTTGTGAGTGTTTTATACCATACTCTAGGTACTTGCTTTAAATCATAAAGTGTTTTATCTAGTTTATATATGTGATCAGGATTAGTAGAGTTGATGAAACCTGAGGGTTGTTCAACATGCACCTCTTCTTGAAGTTCACCATTCAGAAAAGCACTTTTAACATCCATTTGAAAAACTTTGAACTTCATGTGGGCTACATAGGCTAGGAACATTCTGATGGCTTCCAACCTTGCAACAGGTGTAAAAGTCTCGTCATAGTCGATTCCTTCCTCCTGAGAATAGCCTTTGGCCACCAGCTTTGCCTTATTTCTTGTGATCACACCAGCTTCATCCATTTTGTTCCTGAAGACCCATTTGGTGCCTATGACTGGATAATCTCTTGATCTTGGAACCAGCCTCCAAACTTTGTTTCTTTCAAACTAATTCGGCTCTTCTTGCATAGCTTCAATCCAGCTTGAGTCTTTTAAAACTTCTTCAATCTTCTTAGGCTCAATCTGAGAAAGAAAGCTGAGATAGAAACATTTATTTTGAGTGGCTGATCTTGTCCTAACACTAGCATTTGGATCTCCAATGATCAGGTTCTGAGTGTGATCTCTTACCCATCTGCTTCTGGATGGAACATCTGTCCTTGTGCCTTGTTGTCTGAGATCTTTAAGATTTGGTTCTGGTTCTCCATCTTCATTGATTTGTAGAGTTCCCATATTTGGAATTAAGGACTCTACGATTTCCTTGTCTGACACTACGATCATAGGATCTAGTTCTTCGGCTTCTGCTTCACCAATCGTAGGGTTCTTCTGCTCTGTGATTTGAGGGTCTAGTTCTACGATTTCTTCTTGTTGAGCTGCTTTACTTGGTTTGCATTGATCAGCCTCATCAAATGTGACATGGATAGAGACTTCCACGGTCAAGGAGTTCTTGTTGAACACTCTATAGGCTTTACTTCCCATAGAGTATCCGAGAAAGATTCCTTCATTTGATTTAGGCTGAAACTTCGTAAGGTATCTTTTGCTATTGCTGATGATGTAACATGCATAGCCAAAAGCATGAAAGTAGCTGATGTTTGGCTTTCTTCCTTTCCACAACTCATAGGGCATCTTCTTAAGCTTAGAATGAATCAAGGACCTATTCTGAGTATAGCAAGTAGTATTCATAGCTTCTGCCCAAAAATATTCTAGTAAACGTGCTGCTGCTAGAAGAATTCTTCCCGCTTCAATCAATATTCTATTCTTCCTTTCAGCTACTCCATTCTGCTATGGAGTTCTTAGAGCTGAGAAATTATGCTGAATACCATTTTCTCACAGAACTGATTTACCTCAGAATATTCAAATTTTTTGCCATGATCACTCCTTATTGTTTTTATCTTCTCGCCTTTCTCATTCACCACCAGCTTGAAGAATCTGATCAATTGAGTGCTGGTCTCGTCTTTAGTACTTATGAATAATACCCATGTAAATCTGGTGTAGTCATCCCCTATGACTAATAAGTATCTTTTGCCTCCAAGACTAGCAGTCGGAACAAGCCCAAACAGATATGCTTGAAGAAGTTGTAGGGGCCTTTCATTTGTATTGACTACTTTACTTTTGAATGAGTTTTTGGTCTATTTCCCTAGTTGACAAGCTTTATATGGCCTATCTTTGACAAAGTTTAGCTTGGGTAGACCTCTGACTAGATCCTTTGATACAAGCTTTGACATGCTTTTGAAGTTTAGGTGGGATAATCTCATATGCCATAACCAGCTTACATCTTCTGACGCTTTGGCGAAGAAACAAGATGATGCTGAAGAACTTAATTCAGAGAAATTGACAACATATACATTTCCTTCTCTAGATCCAGTCAACTTAAGTGAGTTGGTTTCCAGGTCTCGAGCTTGACACTGGTTGTTAAGGAAGATGACTTGATGACCTTTATCTCATAACTGACTTATGCTTAGCAGATTGTGCTTCGGTCCATCAACATAGGTTACGTTACTGAATGAGACAGCTCTGTTACTTATCAAACCATAACCTCTGATTTTCCCAGAGTTGTTGTCTCCAAAGACAACTGTTGGACCTTCTTTTGCTTTGAAATTTGATAGGAGAGCCTTGTTGCCAATCATGTGCATTGAGCACCCACTATCGAGATACCAGATGGAATTTTGTGGATCTCGATGCCTGCAAAAACAATCAATGTTTATTTTGGTAACTATACTTTCTTAGGTCCTACAATGTTAGTTTCCTTGGGGACCCAAATCTGCCTTACTTTGGGTCTACGATATGCATCATAATCAAAATAACAGTGTGCAGTTTTATAACCATAATTATGGCAGTTATAACACTTAATATGCTGCATGTATGAGTGAATGTGTGTGTGTGGATATCTTCTCATTTGAAACTTGTATGAAAAATATGTCTTTCTTTTTGGTTGAACTTCCTTTTGTTTCCCCATTGTTCTACGATTTTGAAATTTCGTAGAGTGAAAACTAGTTCTACGATTTGTGCCTGGTTGGTTCGTAGAGTTGAACTTGCCAGACTCCACGACTCCACGTCTCTAAACCTGATCTATTAGAGACGACTCTCTGACTAATGATCAGTGAGTCCATGAATGAGGAAGATCGATTCCAAAGTGAGATTGTCTTTTCTAATTCCTCTATTCTAAAGGTAAGAGCAGCTTCCCTCAGTGCATTGGACTCAGTTATCTTTCTCAAATTCTCATTCTCAACCTTAAGCTAGGATAGATAGGCAGTGTTTTGTAGAGTAGTTTCCAACTCTGCTTGCACTTTCTCTTTCTCCTTTTAAAGAATAGAGTGGTCCTTTGATAGAACCCTGAACCACTTCATGTACTGATGCAAATCAGATATTATATCCTGCAATGTTATTCTAAGATCATCAATATTAACATCGGGAGAGTTAAAGTCAAATACCTCACTGATGTCAATCTCTCAACGATTAGTGGTTACACTGGAATCCTCTTTAATTGTCATTAAACAAAGGTTTGCTACTTAAGGTTCTTCATCATTACTGGAATCTGAGCTGGAATCATTTTCTGAATCACTCCATGAGCCTTCAGCAACAAAGCCTTTTTCTTTCTTCTGATGCTTCTTATAGCCTTTATACTCTTTCTTTTCATATGACTTCTTTTTATACTTCTTGAGTTCCTCTCGTAGAGGTTTGTTGTACTCTGCAACGTATTGGACATGCTTCTTACAGTTGTAGCAAAGATCTTTATCTTGATCTCTGCTACTGCTTTCTTTGTTGAAGTTCTTCTTTGGCCTCCAGCTACTGCTTTTTCTCATGAACTTCCTTAGCCTTCGAGCAAGCGAAGCTATATCATCATCTTCATTGGCTTCATCTTGATCATTATCTTCTTCAGTTTTAGCTAGAACTTTTGAGATAGCTTCAGAAGCTTTGAGAGCAACTCCTTTGTCTTTTCTCTTGTTCTCTGAAAGAGTCTCAACTCTTTGATTCAACTCAAGCTCGTAGGTAAGGTGATTACCGTAGAGCTTCTGCACTGTCATCTCGTGTAGAATTTTGGACTCTCGGATTGCGGTGGTCTTGACATCCAATTTGCTTGGCAAGACTCTCATAAATTTGATATTCATGTCTTTGTTGGGATAGACCTTGCCATAGGATCTCAAGGAGTTGAGATGAATGTTGAAGCTTCATATGTTGCAGTGATATTCTCTCCAGAAACATGAGAGAACATCTCATATTATTGAGTTAAGAGAGACTACTTGTTTTCTCTGACCTCTCCTGTGACCTCATGCATTACCAATAGGGCTTCCTACACTTCTTTGGCAGTGGTACAATTAACAACATTTTCAAAAAGTTTATTTTAGAGCCATAAACAGAATGTTCCTGGCCCTCTTATTTAGCTACACCAGCTTCTTCTCGTTCTCGGTCCATTCTACGCGTAGTTTAACAGCTACCTTGTTGGGATCATCTATAGTAGGGGCTAGCTTAGTAGGAACATATGGGCCATTTAGGATAACATCAAACAAATCATCATGAATAGCATCCGTGTATGCCTGTATACGCATTTTTCAATTAATAAATTTTTCTCTATTGAGAAGAGGTGGCTTAGTTCCTCCACAAAGTTCAGAACTAGTTTTATTTAGTGTCATGGATCTACTCAAAGTGTAAGCTTTGTGTTCGTGAGAACCTGCTCTGATACCACTTGTTGTTTCCCAGAGGCACTAGAGATCTAGAAGGTGGGTTGAATAGATCTTTAAAATTTTTGATTATCTAGTAGATATTACCAAATAATTAATAAGTTAGATTGATTTAGCACAACGAAATATTTTTTTGAATAGTCCCCTTAAAGATTAATGAGAAATCACAATTCTGAATTTAGTTAGGTATGCAGCCTCAAGCAAGAAAAATATTTAGACAGAACGTAAGAACTGTAAAAAAAATGACACAACAGAGTTTAAGTGATTCGGAGACTTAATAACTCCTACTCCACTCTTCTACTCCTCGAATAGAAAATCTACTAAGCATCAAGATCACTAAGATCTATTACAACTAAACCACTTAGGTTCCTTCGAGTCGCTAAGTCTCAGGATCACCACTAAACCACTTAGGTTCCTTCGAGTCACTAAGTCTCAGAATCACCACTGAACCACTTAGCTTCCTTCGAGTCACTAAGTCTCGAAATATGGGTCACTAAGTCCCACAACGAACTATTGATTGAATGATGTTGAGATGTGCTTCTAAGATAACGTTAAGCTTTTCTTTTCAGGTACTTAGTAGCTTGAACTAGATGTTCAAAGTCATAGAGTGTGTTTTTGACTTTAGCAGAGCTTGGGCTTTTTGATCGTTGTTCGTTCTCTTCTTTTTTTTTCTTCATAATTTGAATCCTTGCTGCTTTTATAGTCTACCTGAAAAATCTTCCCGTTGTTAAGTTTCCGTTCGTACATTTAATGCTCCAGATATTCTGAGATCCTTGATGTTGACTTTCTAAGATACATGTTAGCTTCTTTTTAGCTTACCTGTCACATCAGCCTGCATTCTCACCTAACACCACTGAGTTGTCACTTTTAACAAACTAGCTGGTTAACACACACAATCTGATCTTCGATTTCTACCAAGGATGTTTGGAGAATATATCAGGACCTTCAATTAGCAATGCTCCCATATCAGTCTTTTATCAAACTTGATTTCGCTCTATGAAGATGGAGGATCGTAGGATCCTGCTCTACGTCCTGATCGTTAAGAAAAGAGCTTTACAAAAGGGAGTAGTACTGTACGATCAGCTCTACGAAATATTGCCTTAAGATTCATGAGCTATCTTTACGACTTTGTCTTTACTGAACAATCCTTGAGTGCTTTTCAATAAGGCTTTTACTCAGCGACTGCCTGGAGTACTCTACGTTCAGTCTTCACTTTGCAATTCGCTGTTCACTCTACGAACCAATCTTTGCTTTATAATTTGAGGTGAACTTTACGATGAGTGCAAATGCTCTGCGATCTATCTGATGTACTGTGATCATGAGTTGACTCTACGATCTATCATCTTCACATTACGAACGATTATTTTAATCCTATCAACTATACATCATATCAACTCAATAAGATCATCCTAACATTATTTGATCTTTCTAATCTAAGTCCTTATACATCAAATCATTATTAAGGACTTTACACAATTTACTGGTTATAAATATTACATTGATTGCTCATTTCATCATCAAATCATTAAATCAATTATGCAGACTCTAACAGTTATAATTCCCTTTATTAAATTTGTTTAAGGAATATATGTATTTATATACATTCTACACATATATATTACAATATTCAAAAATTATAATTTATACTTTAATAATAATTGCATTTATAATTACAAAAAAATTATTACAAGGGTTTTGGAATATTACAACTTATATTGAAAATATTTACTATTTAGTTATTAATTATTATGAGTTACTAATTAGTTGTTATTTTATAATATATGAGTTATTATTATATTAGTTAATTAATTAGTTACTATTTTAATTATTTTGATATTTACTTGTTTTATTTTATGTAATAAAATAATCCTAGTTAAGTGAGTTTACCATTATGCCCTTAAAAAAAGCTTCGACTCAGTCGAAGGACTGAAATGAATCCGAGTTAAGCGATTTTTTGTCACATTGAGATTTTTAAAAAATTAAGGGCCATATTGAAATTGGGTGACAATTTATAGGGGCAATTTTACAATTCTTTCATATATTTAAAAGATGTTTAGCAATACATACATATAGAGAGTAACCACTATTCAAAGTATGTTATCAGTCCAACGTACCAAAGGTTACTAGAAACCACCATATAGAGACCATAGGCTACACTTGTAGAGAGTACAAGCACGTTCTCCACTTCCTCAGCTAGAGTATTCTCAACAATCTTTCGTGCATTTATCAATGCATTTGTAACGACTGTGCCAACCTGAACGAGATGATAGTTAATTTTTACTCTGATCCAAAATGTAATCTTTGACTTCAAATTTTTTTTTATAAAAAAAACTTATACTAAACTAGAACAGGAAATAATAAATAGTAAAATGTGGAAGAGGAGAATTGTAACTACTAACTAGCATGAAGATTGATAGTTTTAAAAGATTAAAGAGAAACTTTAGTAGAAAGAGAGAACAGTGCAAGAGCGAGGACAAAGAGTCTTCCAAAAAATTAATGCAAAGCCCTCAAACTCTATGGATACCAAAGATATAAACTGTGATGCACCCAAATCCGGGTACCTTCAAACCCGAGTTCAGTGCTCCAGCGTACTACCCATATCATACAACATAATAAACATAAATGTAATTACTATATTATTACAATGCGTCTTACTTTCAAATCCTAGGTTCTACAGCCTTAACATTACCCCAAAATTAATATTATGTCTTAATATTTCATCAATACTATTACAAATAAAGTACTACATCATCTAAACGTTCATCTTCCTCTTTCCTTTGTCTTTACCAGAACCTTCAACCCGCTCGGCCTTAACTGTAATATTTAATTTAAAGCAAGAATGAACATTTAATTGCCCAGCAAGTATAACAACAATTTCAAGAATCATATCATTTCTCTTTGAAAACTGAAAAATAGTTGTGAGATATTCCGAATAAACAGGAATAATACTTTGCTTTCGTTTAAAATATTTTTGAAATGACATACTGAGTGGTCATAAGACCTTGAACTTTCTTTTGTTTACTATAAAAGGTTAAACAGTAATTTAACTGTAAACCGCCTGACTTACGAGTACTTTTAGGTGATCAACCTATTGTACTCTATGTTGATCAATACTCTAGCTGGAAATGACTATATGCGTTTGTTTAGGCATCTCGACCTTGTCAGAATAATTGACTAAAAACTACCCATAATAATAGGGTTGTTCATCTCATTCATGCCTCAGAATCCAAACCAAAACAATTCGGTTGGATAGCTCTACCTAACATCAATAATATTTCAAAGATTTATTATCAAATCGATAAAACATTTCCATATATGTCTAGTCGAAACAAATGGCATCGACGTTCTTCATAACAGTTCATGCATAATTGAACTTTAAAGCTTTAACAGTTTATATCATAGCTTAAACACTTGTGTAAATACTAAAAGATTTACGTAAATATGGAATTCACACAATCATATATGTATTGCGTAAATTGAAACCTTAGAACATCAATAACATTCATAAGAACATAATCAAATGAAGTTGGAAAACTCGCTCAAATATAACTTGAGTAAAGTTAGGAAACTTGCCTTATGCGTTCTTTATAACTTGACATTAATCGTCCTTCAAAATGTCCTACACATTTAAGTACATATTCACATACCAATTAGCCACATAATTGACGCCAAATATTAGTTTACATTACTCTTTATCTTATGTAGTAAAATATTTCTCTTTTAATTCAAAACATAACCTCAAACCATGTCTTTAAGACTTACTACTTGACCATGATATAATTATATAACATGCCTTTAACATTTCTACGCGTACGCCCCACTTTCAGACCCGTAAAAATTCTTCACTGGGTCATGACCCGACTCGACGCTGCGGCGCCACTAATTTGGATGAGCTACCATGGGAGTGGCACTGCGGCGCCCGTTTTGTACTACATGAATGGCGCTGCGGCACCATGCTTATTTTTGCCCTAAACGCATAGAGCGTCGTGGCACTCTAATTGAACTATATGAATGGCGCCGCGACACCATTCATAGATTCTGGATTTTTTTTTATCTTCTACAGAATCGTTCTTGCCACGCCTACTTTGGAACATCATAATTTCTTCACCCTATATCGGAATGAGTACGTTCTTGAGTCATTTCCGAGATCTTAACATACACTACAACATATCCAAAAATTATAATTTTCTAGACTCTCTAACAAATAGAAATAATAGCTCCAAAGAGCCTAGTCGAACTAGTTTTCTGCGTATTTTACAGACTTGACACATTTTCTCCCAATCGCCATAACTCCCTCATCCGAAGTCGGAATGAGTTTGTTCCAAAGCCTACAGCTTCCTTACTTAGTGTACTATACTTCAGAAACTCAGAATTTTCCAGGCAACATAACTATTACAAAAATTGACTCTAAGGTCACTGTTCATCTAGGTTTTCTTATTTAAGCATATTTTAGTAAAACCTTCGCCATAGATTCATTTGAAAACCTTTCTACTCCGTTCCAGTTGGGTGATACTCTTCACTCATAAGAGTACATCATAACACCCTAGAACTTAACTTCCAGTTTTAGATCATTACACAGTTTAGGTCCAAAACATTCCATAAATGTCCATTTCTTTCGCCTTTATGCATAGGTACGTATCTTTCATTCTTTGTTCCACTTTTGCAGGTTATTAACATGGTTTTAAGGTGTTAACAACATCTATACTCGTTCATGAACAACCAATAACAACCACAACAACAACATTTAACCAACATTCAAAGCAAGAATATAAAGCTTGAAACTAAGATGGAAAGAGCTAGGGTTTGTTGTTTACCTCTTGTAGTTCTCTTCTTTGATGTTAGATAACTTGATTATAACTGCTAGGATCCTTTCTTCTTCTTCCTTAGTTCTCCCGTACACTCAATCTCTCTTCTTTCTCTAGCTTTTAGTTTTCTTCTTTTACTTAGCAAAAATAAAGAAAATGAACGGATAGGTAAGGGAGGGATATTAATAGAGTAATGCTTCTTAGATGAGGGAGGAAGGAATGCTGAACATGTTGCCACACCAGTTCCCCATGAATGGGAGGGTGAGATTTGCATCCCCCATGCTCATGGTGGGTTCGGGTATCCCCCCTTCTCCCTATATGCTTTATCTCTCTTTTTCTCTACCAAATGCTAGTATGGTTTCTCCCCATGATTTTCCACTAATTTGCTAACTCCCTCTCCTCTCTTCTGTACTCCTCTTCTTCCTTATACCCAACTGATGAATTCTCTCTCTTCATCTTCCCACATGGGTCACGGGTTTGGGTCATAGGTTTGGGTCTTGGGTTTGAGCCTTTTATTTGGGCCACCCTTAACAATCTTTTGGGCTTCTAATTTAATTCCAATTGGGCTCCCATAAAATTCTACACTTGGATTATTAACTCTTCGTATTAACGCTTTAACGAAATTAAGAAAAGTCGAAAAAACGAAAAAGGCGTTTTTAGCGTGAATAATGCCCATGTGAATAATGTTTTAGCGTTATTTCTCGAAATCATTTTATTTACTTCTGCTAAATAACAACACTTATAATCAACGCATACACATAATCTAGGTTGTCACACAACCTTTAAACACATAACACATAATAATATTAATAAAAATTTATTTTATTCAATAATATTAAAAATTTCTAATTACAAAGCTACCCACGATTCACGATCATTACACAAACACCCATACCCATAGTCCCTCGTGTATTAAAAGAAGAAAAGAAAAAAAGAACTCCTAGGAAAAATAGTACCCATTGCAAAATCCCACACATTAACCAAAAAGAGAAAATTTGACACGGGAAGAGTTATCCGTTAAAATTCGTTATAATTTGTGTTTTGATATTTATGGACAATTTAAATATTTGATGTATTTTTATTTATTAATTAGGATAACCCAATAGGTATAATTATTTTTGGGCCCGTTTATGTTTTGGGCTTACTTTTTAAGTTTATTGGATTTTATTTATTTCTAGGCTTTAGGTAGTATAAATAGTCTCTTAGGGTTGTTATTATTATGGAATAACAAGTCTCATTATTCAGATTTTATAAATATTGTGGCTGCTTATAGTCAATTTATCCAACTTTGTGAATTTCTGTAATTGCAAAGTTACATATATTTAATTCATGTGATTGTTTCTATTCTCTATTCTGTCTTCCGTTGTGTCAGTTGGCATCAGAGCCTGAGATTTAGCCCACGACAAGGACGATTTTAGTGATTTAGCTAGAGAAAACCCACTCTGATGTCGATGTGAAGGAGAATGATGTCGATCGAAGCTACTTAGCCACAAATTGCAAGCAACCGTTTGTTCATCGTGAGGACTAGGTAAAACTAGTCGAATTTTATCTTTAATTCTCTATCCAAAAAAAAAAATTGTTGCTGCCGAATTACATCACCATAGCTGTTGTCTATCACATGCTGCTGCACTAATTATGAATCAATACTTTCGGTCACAAATCATTATCTCCTTTTATCGAGCGCACACACTTCCTCTTTTTTGTAGACGAAACAAGTGGAAAAAAGGTAACATTAGTAGAAACTGAGTGTGGTTTATTCTTGGCAAAATTACAATTAGGTAACTCGTGCTTTAGTACATATTAGTTTGTTCCTGAAGTTGTGATTGTGACGCCCCCAAATTCGGGTACCTTCAAACCCGTATCTGGTGCACCACGGTACTACTTATTCACAACAATCATCTAAATAATATTAACATTATGAAGGTAATTACTAGCTATTACAAACATAGTCTTACAATTCTTAGGTTCTAAAACCTTTAAAGCGTTCTTACATAATATTATACGAAATATTATTACAAACATTCTATCTATTACAGACAATTCCATCTCCTATTCGTTCATTTTCCCCTTCCCTTTGTCCTTATCAGAACCTTCCACACGTTCAGGCTTTGCTAAAAATATTTAATTACAAGCAAGGGTGAGCATTTGCTTGCTCAGTAAGTAATAACAATTAAAGATAACAATATAAACAAGAATTAAATATTCTCAGTAACATTAGATTCAACAACTGAACGATAGTTGTGAAGAAATCTGAAACAATTCTGATTATCAAATACTTTTGAAACTACATACTGACTGACATGCTGAGAGGTCAAAAGACCAAGAACTTCTGTTTTTCTTTTGAAAAGGTCCAACAGTAATTCAACTGTGGAACCGTCTTAGCTTACGGGCACAGTGGGTGATCAACCTATTATGCCCTGTGTTGATCAACACTACTTACTTAAATTGTTAGGTTTGTATATAACGCAAGCATGCAATCAAATTACATAAATAGAGCGGAAGCGCGATAAAATCGAATTTTAAAATTTTATACAAACCATCACCATGATCAATCTATGTGCTCAATTAACGATATAAACGAAAGAGATAGAGATAAAAATTATACCCTCGTAGAACCGTGCTTCCTCGGGTACAAGTTCACCTCCAATTCCTTTGTGTTCTCCTTGAATTCCACCGACTAAATTCCTTCGCTTGATCAACGTTAGCCACCCAAGTGTTTGGCCTCTAGAGGTGATCCACCAAGGAAGAATAGTTATTCAAGAAGTTGGGTGTTGGCAAAACCCTAGTTTCTATCTCTATAGAAATTGTAAGTACTCTCCACAATCTAATGCAAGAGTGTGTAACTCTAATCTATGATAAAACTCCTCTTATTTATAGATGTAGGAATAACCCCTCCCTAAATTATTTAGGATTAGGGTTTCTATTATAATTAAACTCCTTTAATTAATTATGCTCCTAATCTAATTAGAATTCATGAGAGAGTACTTCTATTAATTAATTCCCAATCCCTATTAGGAATTAAATAATAGTAATAGTAATAATAATAATAATAAGACTCCTCTTATTAATTTATATTTAATATTTCTAAAATATTAAATAATAAATATTAAGCTATTTAATTTATTCTATCTCCATAGATTAAATTAAATACACTTAACTTATTATTACAATTATGTCATTTACTTCTTAAATAAATATTTTTCTTCCGCGATGTGACCCTTTAGGTTCTCCATATTAAACCGGTTGTGAATAAATCAATTAGAATAATTATAATCTTATTTAAATAAATAAATTAAACTATTTAATTCATTTAAATAAACAATATTTATTCTACAATAAGGGTAAGCCCCCTTAGCGATCAACGACTTTCCAAAAAATATACATTTCAACATTAATCACAAAAGAACCTTTCAATGAATAGTTACCATACCATTCAATCCTTCTACCATACAATGTCCCAATTAAATATAAGACATGGATTTACTGTCAAGTCTTATTTTATTTAATTATATGTATTTCGATTCCCAAATGCACAACTCTAAATAATGCAAATTAGAAACTCATTTCTAATTTCATTCTGCCTTGGCCAAGGACTACTGAGTTATCATTTATCGAATCACATAGGACATTCACATCTATTACTAGACGAGGTAGATTCTTTGTTGATCATTCACCTATCTCCATGTACAACTAATTATACCCAATCATACCCTTTGATATACCCGAAAGGTCTTAAGGGACATGTCAAAGTATAACTCATCATACACAAGATACTATGATGATCTCAAGTCCAAGGATCACTTGTACTACTATCACTAGAGGAATTCCTATTGACAGGCGAATAAAACTCCATTAGGTATTCCTTAGCGAGCCACGTTCAGTGAACTTATTCTCCAATAAGCACCTACATACTTGCTTTAGTGTCTCCACACAAATGATTATGAGATCAATCATCCTCTTCTTAAGAGCAAGCAACGTATGTACTAATCTATCCGGATTTACTAATCCCCTTTTTAGTAATCCAAGGATTAGGAACGATTTTAGTTTGTGTGCTATCTAGAATTTAGATCTCATTAGCATGATCACCATCATGATTCTAAAAGCATTGCTCAAAATTATGGGTTTATCACATTTAATATAACAACACTATGTAGATAATATAAAATGCCTTTTAAGAAAATTAATTCTTTTATTAATAAATGAATAAGATTACAAAGTATATGCTACATCATATCAAATATGATTGGCTTGTGTGCATACTACTTTCAATCTCCCACTTGCACTAAAGCCAATCGCCATGGTATCTAATACACATCTTCTCTAAGTGACGATCAAACTGCTATTGTGTTAAAGCTTTAGTAAATGGGTCTGCAATGTTATCTTGAGAGACCACACGCTCCAGGGTGACATCTCCTCTTTCAATGATCTCTCTAATCAAATGAAACCGCCACAACACGTGTTTAGATTTCTGATGAGACCTAGGTTCTTTAGTCTGTGCAACTTCTCCGTTGTTGTCACAGAATAAAGGTACGGCTCCTCTAATGCTAGGAACCACTCCAAGTTTAATTATGAACTTCTTCATCCAAACAACTTCCTTTGCAGCTTCACTTACAGCTATGTACTCTGCCTCTATCACTGAATCAACAACTGTTTGCTACTTGGAACTCTTCCAACTCACCGCGCCACCGTTTAAGGTAAACACATACCCTAAAATGGATTTACTGTCATCTTGGTCCATTTGAAAACTTGAGTCTGCATAGCCCTCTAGTTTTAATTCAGACCCACTGTAGACAAGAAATACATCCTTAGTTCTTCTCAAGTACTTTAGGATGTTTTTCACTGCCTTCTAGTGCTCTTCTCCTGGATTCGACTGATATCTACACTAAGTGCATGAGCGACATCTGGTCTAGTACATATCATACCGTACATGATAGATCCTATTGCGGAAGCATAAGGAATCTTACTCATACGGTCTCTCTCCTCAGGTGTCTTTGGGGCCTGTTTCTTGGAGAGATGTATTCCATGGCTCATTGGCATGAGACATCTCTTGGAATCTTCCATGCTAAACCTTTTTAGCATTGAGTCAATGTACTTTCCTTGGGTTAAGCCAAACATCCTTTTAGATCTATCTCTATAGATCTTTATCCCCAAAATATAGGATGCCCCACCCAAGTCCTTCATGGAGAAGTGTTTAGATAACCAAATTTTGATCGACTGTAGCATAGGAACATCATTCCCTATCAGTAATATATCATCAACATATAATACAAGGAATGATACAGCGCTCCCACTAACCTTTTTGTACACACATGGTTCATCCTCGTTTTTGATAAAATCAAACCTTTTGATTATCTCATCAAAACGGATGTTCCACCTTCGAGAAGCTTGCTTTAACCCATAAATGGATCGTTGTAGCTTACAGACTTGGTTTGTTCCAACCATTGAAACAAATCCCTCTAGTTGTATCATATATACATTCTCCTCAAGCTCTCCATTGAGGAAGGCCGTTTTCACGTCCATTTGCCAGATTTTGTAGTCATAATAAGCTGCAATTGCAAGCAAAATCCGAATGGACTTGAGCATTGCTACTGGTGAGAAGGTTTCATCATAGTCAACTCATTGTCTTTGTTTGAAACTTTTTGCAACCAGTCGGGCCTTATAGGTCTCTACCTTGTCATCCGCTCCAGTCTTTCTCTTAAAGACCCATTTACACCCAATAGGCTTAATGCCCTCAGGTGGTGAAACCAAAGTCCATACTTAATTGGTTTTCATACATGGTGTCCATCTCGGATTTCATGGCTTCTAGCCATTTCTCTGAGTCTTCACTACTCATAGCCTCTTCGTAAGTCAATGGATCATCATCATCTATGATGAATCCATACCTATTAGGTATCTTCGGTACTCTTCCAGATTTACGAATAGGTAGTGGTACAGTAGGTTCTTCTACTTGGTTAGGTACTTGACTTTGATCTATAGTATTTTGTGGTTCTTGAACTTTTCAAGATATATCTTACTCCCACTGACCCCTTCAAGGATAAACTCCTTTTCCAAGAAGGCAGCGTGTTTCGCAACAAACACCTTTTGATTAGTAAGATGATAGAAATAATATCCTAAACTTTTTTTTAGGATATCCCACAAATCTACACTTATCAGATCTAGTCTTCAGCTTATTATGCTCAAACCTTTTGACATAAGTTGGACAACCCCAAGTCTTAACATGCTTAAGACTAGGTTTCCTCCCTGTCTATATCTCATATGGGATCTTTAGGACGGATTTGGTAGGTACCTTGTTAAGTAGGTATGCAGCCGTTTCTAGGGCATAACCCCAGAAGGATATTGGAAGGTCGATAAAACTCATCGTGGAACGAACCATGTCCAACAATGTTTGATTTCTCCTTTCAGATACACCATTCAACTCTGGCGTCCCTGGTGGAGTCCATTGTGAGATTATACCATTTTCTTTGAGACAATTGAGAAACTCATTGGTCAAGAATTCCCCTCCTCGATCCGATCGAAGAATCTTAATACTCTTACCGGTTTGCTTCTCTACTTCACTTCTGAATTCTTTGAACTTTTCAAACGATTCAGATTTGTATTTCATTAAATACACATATCCAAATCTAGAATGATCATCAGTGAAAGTAATAAAATAAGAATACCCTCCTCGTGCATTCGTCCACATACGTCTGTGTGTACCAACGCTAACAACTTTGTATCTCTTTCTCCTTTTCCACTAAAAGGGGATTTAGTCATCTTACCCATGAGACAAGATTCACAAGTTGGATATGGTTCGTAATCAGATAGCTCTAAAAGCCCATCTTTATGCAACTTGGATAATCTTATTTCATTAATATGACCGAGTCTACAGTGCCACATAAATGTATAATTAACATCATCTCTTTTTCTTTTCTTTGTTTGTTCAATTTGAAGTATATTTTCATGCAAGTCAAGTATGTAAAGTCTATTCAGTAGATTGCCAACACCATATAAAACATTTTTATTATAAATAGAACAACTATTGTTCTTTATTATAATATCAAAACCATCCATATCCAATACAGAAATTGAAATAATGTTTCTAATGAGTGTCGGAACATAATAACAATTATTTAAACTAATGAACTTGCCCGAAGGCAGTGCTAAACAATAAGTCCCTATAGCTAATGCAGCAACCTTTGCTCCATTTCCCACTCGTAGGACGACTTCATCCTTGTTCAGCTTTCTATTTCTGCTTAGTACCTACATATTATTACATATGTGAGAACTACAGCCGGTATCCAATACCCAAGTAGAATTTTGACTTTCAGAAAAATTAATTTCAATCATGAACAAACCTAGATCGGAAGTCGAAGCTTCTCCAAGCTTCTTTTGGTCTGCAAGATACTTCTTGCAGTTCCTCTTCCAGTGTCCCGGCTTATTGCAATGGTAGCAAATTTCTTTGTTATCTGGATCATGTTTCTTTTTATCCTTTCTCTTTGCCTTGCCCTTAGCCTTATTGTTTTTCTTCTTTTCAGAAGATACATTGGGCCTCTTCTTTTTCTTGGAAGAATCATCCACTTGTAAGACTTGGTTCTTGTTGGATGAGAAGTGACCTTCAGTAGTTTTCAGCATGTTAAGTAGCTCAGGCAAACTGACGTCCAACTTATTCATGTGAAAATTCACAACAAATTGTGAGAAGGTGTCCGGGAGTGACTGCAAGATCAAATCTTGACTCAACTCCCCATCCATCACAAACCCAAACTGTCCAAGTTGTTCAATCAGATTGATCATCTTAAGGACATGAGTCTCAATAGCAGTGCCCTCGGTCATACGAGATCGGAAGAGCTCCTTAGATATCTGATATCTAGCAGTCCTACTTTGCTCACCATACAACTCTTTGAGGTGCAGCAATATAGTAGGAGCATCCATAGTTTCATGCTGACGCTGAAGCTCGTTACTCATGGATGCGAGCATGATGCATTGAGCCAAGATTGCATCATCTTGTCACTTTCTGAAAGTAGCAATCTCTTCCTCAGAGGCTGTTTCTGTAATATTTGCAGGGACTGGCGAATTTAGGACATAAGAAATCTTTTCAGCAGTGAGAACAATTTTCAGATTCCTTAACCAGTCCGTGTAATTCGGTCCGATCAATTTGTTAGCATCAAGTATGCTACGCAGTGATAGTGAGTTTGCCATTTTTAAATTTTGCATGTGAAAATAGACAACATTTTAGCATTCATTCATTTAATTAATTACCAAAATAAATTAGGTCTTTATTTAAATTGGTATCTCCCACTATTTTTATCAAACTATATTACCCTCATTATATAGTTCGGCAAATCTAATTAAATATTTGTTAGTGAGACTAAGGACCCCATTTTAAATGTATATAGCCTTGTGTGTGCACAACAAACTATATAAATAAATAGGTAGACAACTATTGTCAATTACATCACTATGTAACTCCATGTATTTTGCCTCTTAGATTATAATGGTCAAGTGTGTGCACATCCGAACTAAAATAATTTAAGTTAAGTCCAACCTAGCACTTCCATATATGTGAAGAGAAAAAGACCGCCCTTGTGTGTACACAACAAAGCAGTAATGTTCAATTCCTTAATAAGCATCAAATGTGGTAAAACAAGATCTTAAATATTTAATACTCGCCTTGTGTGTGCACAACAAACTCATATTAAATATTTAATACTCTATTGTTTTACCATGCTAGAAGGCGACGTTCGATATTCCTAATATCTTTGAACGCTTAGGACTTAATATTATTTCTTTGAGGGGTTTGTTATCATTAGTCTCATCTTGTTTAGCGCGCATGCACACATATATATAAAATACGCGTCATATTATTTAACATGCGAAGCATGTTGTATAATATATAATATATATATAGTAATCATGCATATATAGAATACTATATTCTACCCGGATTGATTATGGACTTTTATTCTTGTTTGGTTCACTAGAGCCACCAAGTGAACCAAAAGGTCAAACCTAGGGTGCAAGAATAAAATTTAAATATAACTATTATATTTAAACCCGGGTTCCAATACAAACGAGTCTTCAAGCGCTCCTTGCTCCTTTGTCTCCAATTCTTCAAAATTAATTCTAACTAGTCCTATTACATAAACTATTTACAATAAATAGAAACCTTGATCAGCAGTCAAGGGGAAGTACATAGGAGGGAGATAGAATTTTACATTAAGAAAAAAAATTAGAGAAGACGAGGTATGCAGACCCCATTTATAAAAACCCATACATTCAAACATCCTCTAAAATAATTCCAATCACACATTGGTCAATAGTCCATAATCAATCCCTATTTATTATCATACATATCTCTATATGTATCAATAAATAACATTCATCCCATGAATATTAAAACCATTCCATATATACATTGATATCAATTAATGGACAAAAGTTTTGCTAATATTTGGTTTTGAAACAAAATAAACTCTTTTATTTTAATCAAAAACCAAATCCAAATTAAACTCCTTTAATTTTAGCAATCTGAAATCCTATTCGGCTATTTCAGATAAAATAAACATCTTTATTTTAAACTTATATCAATTAAATAAACTATTTATTTTAGTTGAAGGAAAGATTATTTTTCGGATTCTGCTATCCGGCGCAGCTGTGCCCAGAATGAACTGGGACACGGCGCAGCTGCGCTCTAGAATGAACAGGAGCCGGCGCAGCTGCGCCGCGTAGCAGATTCAAAAAAAACAGATTCTGCCCAAAAATTTCGATCCAATCGCATACCATACACACATGAAATCATCAAAATCGATAATTAGCACAAGATTAGGCTCTGATACCACTGTTAGGTTTGTATATAATGCAAGCATGCAATCAAATTACATAAATTGAGCGGAAGCGCGATAAAATCGAATTTTAAAATTTTATACAAACCATCACCATGATCAATCTATGTGCTCAATTAACGATATAAACGAAAGAGATAGAGATAAAAATTATACCCTCGTAGAACCGTGCTTCCTCGGGTACAAGTTCACCTCCAATTCCTTTGCGTTCTCCTTGAATTCCACCGACTAAATTCCTTTGCTTGATCAACGTTAGCCACCCAAGTGTTTGGCCTCTAGAGGTGATCCATCAAGGAAGAATAGTTATTCAAGAAGATGGGTGTTGGCAAAACCCTAGTTTTTATCTCTATAGAAATTGTAAGTACTCTCCACAATCTAATACAAGAGTGTGTAACCCTAATCTATGATAACACTCCTCTTATTTATAGATGTAGGAATAACCCCTCCCTAAACTATTTATGATTAGGGTTTCTATTATAATTAAACTCCTTTAATTAATTATGCTCCTAATCCAATTAGGAATTCATGATAGAGTACTTCTATTAATTAATTCCCAATCCCTATTAAGAATTAAATAATAGTAATAGTAATAATAATAATAAGACTCCTCTTATTAATTTATATTTAATATTTTCAAAATATTAAATATTAAATATTAAGCTATTTAATTTATTCTATCTCCATAGATTAAATTAAATACACTTAACTTATTATTATAATTATGTCATTTACTTCTTAAATAAATATTTTTCTTTTGCGGTGTGACCCTTTAGGTTCTCCATATTAAACTGGTTGTGAATAAATCAATTAGAACAATTCTAATCTTATTTAAATAAATAAATTAAACTATTTAATTCATTTAAATAAATAATATTTATTCTACAATAAGGGTAAGCCCCCTTAGCGATCAACGACTTTCCAGATAATATAGATTTCAACATTAATCACAAAAGAACCTTTCAGTGAATAGTTACCGTACAATTCAATCCTTCTACCATACAATGTCCCAATCAAATATAAGACATGGATTTACTGCCAAGTCTTATTTTATTTAATTATATATATTTCGATTCCCAAATGCACAACTCTAAATAATGCAAATTAGAAACTCCTTTCTAATTTCATTCTGCATTGGCCAAGGACTACTGAGTTATCATTTATCGAATCACATAGGACATTCACATCTTTTACTAGACGAGGTAGATTCTTTGTTGATCATTCACTTATCTCTATGTACAACTAATTATACCCAATCATACCCTTTGATATACCGGAAAGGTCTTAAGGGACATGTTAAAGTATAACTCATCATACACAAGATACTATGATGATCTCAAGTCCAAGGATCACTTGTACTACTATCACTAGAGGAATTCCTATTGACATACGAGTAAAACTCCATTAGGTATTCCTTAGCGAGCCACGTTCAGTGAACTTATTCTCCAATAAGCACATACATACTTGCTTTAGTGTCTCCACACAAATGATTATGAGATCAATCATCCTCTTCTTAAGAGCAAGCAACGTATCTACTAATCTATCCGGATTCACTAATCCCCTTTTTAGTAATCCAACGATTAGGAACGATTTTAGTTTGTGAGCTATCTAGAATTTAGATCTCATTAGCATGATCACCATCATGATTCTAAAAGCATTGCTCAAAACTATGGGTTTATTACATTTAATATAACAACACTATGTAGATAATTTAAAATGCCTTTTAAGAAAATCAATTCTTTTATTAATAAATGAATAAGATTACAAAGTATATGCTACATCATATCAAATACAATTGGCTTGTGTGCATACTACTTTCATAAATGCCATATGCATTTTGTTAAAGGCACTTGAAGCTTGGTCAGAAATATCTGACAAAAGTATTTCGCCGTATTAGGGTTGTTCATTCTCAGACTTGAGTCCATACCAAGTACAATTGGTTGGAAAGCTCTATATAAACCAATAACATTTCAGAGAATTATAATTAAAATCAATAAAATGTTTAACATGTGTCTAGCCGAAACAAATGACTTAGATCATTCTTCAGAATAGTTCAAGTATATTAGAACATAGCATTTTAGAAAACTTGATCAGCTTATACCATTGTAGGTTTGAAATCATTTAGTATATGTATTTCGTAATCATAACATACTTATATACAGTCATGAGAGTATGATCAAATGAATCATAAAACTTGCACATAGCATATTTCACAAGGTTAGAACATTTGCCTTTTGGAGTCTTTAGACTTTTAGCGTTAATCGCCCTTTATAAGTCCTACACATTCAATGCACATAAACATTCCAATTCGCCAAGTATGGTCACCACCTATGGTTTACATTAACATTAAACTATATTTCTCAATGTCCAATGATTAAACTTGAGAATCTTAGCTAGCGGGGTTTGTTGGTTTGGCGTTCCGAAGAACTTAACACGTTTTGACCCCTCGACTATATGATCGCCTTGATTAAAGCTTATTCAAAATTAATTCTGACACTCAATCTTTAATTATCATCGAATAAGAGCTGAGGTCTCTTTGGTAGCTTTTCGAAACATCTTGAATTACTAAAATCAGAGTTCGTATGCAAAAGTTACGCTTAATCGAACAAAAGTCGGAAAATCGCAAAAGTTGGTGCAGGGCATCCGCGCCCCGGTGCGCCCAACAAGACTAATTTTTCCCGCCCCGGCGTGGACCTCTCTGTCAAGCGCGCCCCGGCGAGAAAATTAAGCACAAAATCGCCCGCCCCGGCGGGCTCCCCAGTTTGTTTTAAAAAAATTCTTTCTTTTTTTCTTCTGCAGTCTAGGCTTTTGATGCACGATTGATTCCCAACTCTCTAACTTACTTCTAGTATACCCTACTAACTACAACTTGACATACTCGGAACAATTTTTCAAGATTTCTAGAATTCTCAACATTGGCTTAAAAGTTCCGTCACAGACGACTTTTCAATAAATGTCGTTTCCGACGTTAACTTTCATTTTAGTATAACTCGTCCATCTGACATCGGATTGAACTCGTTCTTAAGCCCACAGCTCACATTTTTCATGGCCTTTAAAAGTCCTAACATTTTAGACTCGCTCGAATGCGATAGCCACAAATCTACCCCCCACGCGGTATTAAGACATATTATTGTTTTAACCGCCTTTTCGGACATTTATCGCCATAACTTTGTTATGGCGGTTCTTTCTCCCGTTCCACGTTGAACTATCCATAATACACTAGTGGCTTATACCACATGACACAATCACCAACTTTTAGGTTCGTTTTACGTCCTCTACGAGTTAACAATCCATTACGCATAGGTTTAGGATTTTAACTTCCATTTCTTTTTCATGGCATTTACCGATAAATATTTACAAGGTTCATATATAATACAACCTCTTTATCTCTCCATGATCCTTCTATGATCATTAATCAACAACCACCAACATGCACTTCATAACATACTAAAAAACCTTTTAAAGCTATAAAACTAGAAAAATGAGAAACATAGAGAAGTTAGGTTATTACCCTTTTTGTTTCTTCTTGATCTTAGCTTGCTATTCTTCCTCCTTCTCTTTGCTAGGTGATCAAAGCCAATGATCTTAATCCTCCTTCTTAGATGATATCTCACAACTTCTCTTTGGATTCCTCTCTTTCTTTCTTCTCTTTGTTCTTTCTTTACTCTCTTTTCTCTTTAGCTTTTCTTAAAATGGAAGAAGAGGTAAATGGCTACGTCTTGATAACCTAGCCTATTTCCCCCACCAACTAACTTAACCATCTTCATTGATTAGGCTTACTCATGCTAGGTTAGGAACCTAATTATTGCTTAAGGCCTTGTTTAGCAAGCTTATATGAATTAATGGGGAACCAAGCAATAAATGCTTGCCTAAACATGGTGAGTCATGCCTTGTGACTCACCATTTGGTCCCCTCATATCCAAATAGCTGGCCATATTGGCCCATAATGACCCTCATATGGTTTAAAATTACCCTTACTTTAATCTCAATTTCATTCCACTTTCATTTCAACCTTAGCTTGCTTAAGGCTTAAGTCTTTAGGGTTTAACCTTAGAGCCCAAGCCATGGCTTAACCCTAGCCAAGGCACCATCAACCCCTAGTTCAACCCTAGGCAAGCCTTCCCGAACCCTAGCCAAACCATTTCCAACCTTTGGCTCAACTTGGCTCGGTTACTTCAAAACTTAGTTTCGAATTCTAGTTTCCTTCTAGTTAGCTTATATAACTATTTAGTTAGCAAAAGACCATTTTTCCCTCCATATAATCGATTCGGTTTTGCATTTCCGAAGCCATTCGGTTACTTGATTGCTTCCTAGTTAGATCTCCTAACTCATTACACATGCGAAAACCGTGAAATTTTTTTCATCAGTTTTATTGGAGATTTAATCTCCCGTCCTCAAATAAATAACATCCCATGATTCGAAATTTCAAAAAACGAAAACGACATTTTCTGCGTTTTATGAATAGTGTTTTCAGTGTTTTCTCAAAAAAATTATATTTCGTTTATGAAATCGCAACACATATACATAATCACATATCACATTCATTAGGTCAATATCGACCTTTAAATCACATAGCACACCATAACATTAAAAATTCTTATTTTATTCAATTATATTTGGAAACCCGAATTACAAGGATCCGAATATTTACAATCGTTACAGTGATCATTTGCATAAGGGTCCCTAACACGTACAAAAAGAAATCTAGAATCAATCTAGATTTTGGTACCGAAAATGTCTAAAGCTAAAAAGACAAGAATTAAACAAGTATGGGGTTATATTGACTTTCTTAAGAGTGAATGTGATTTGTTAGATTATGAGATTTATGTTCGTCATCGTACAAACTTGTTGCCCCAATATAATGATCTTTTGGAGGAATTGGAGGAAACATGTTATAGACTTGATAAGTTGAAACAATGGTATCAAGTTGAGAAAAGAAGAGCTACAGAAGAGCGTCAAAAGGAGATTATTTTTCTAGTTGATAAGGTTCGGAGGTGTTGCAAGAATATCATAGCATGCAGGGAAAATCTTCAAGAAAGTTGTAACGTCATCAATCCTACTTCTCAGTCATGTGATTTGTCTGTTCTAATAGAGAGTGCGGAGGACATGAAGGAGGAAGGTGAGGAAGAGGTTATAGTTAACTACGAATTAAGTTTATTGATTGAGGATGGTCATGATTTGGAGTCAACGCGACATAAGAATACGGATATCGTAAAAAATGAGATTGATCATGATCCCGTGTTCACCAAATTGGAAAATTTTGATTTCGTCATGGCTAATCATTTGTTGAAAGTGCATGTGAATATGAAGGCTTTGATTAGTTCAGAATTATTTTCAAAAATTTTCTTTGCGAAACAACATCATGAATACATGGTACAAAGAAGATTGCGAATGTCTAACTGTTGGTGCTTGATACTACTTCATTTTAAAATTATTTATATTTATGGACAATTTAAATATTTTTTGTATTTTTATTTATTAATTAGGATAACCTAGTAGGTATAATTATTTTTAGGCTTGTTTATGTTTTGGGCTTACTTTTTAAGTTTATTGGATTTTATTTATTTCTAGGGTTTAGGTAGTATAAACAACTCTTATTATTTAGATTTTATAAATATTGTGGCTGCTTATTGTCAATTTATCCAACTTTGTGAATTCCTGTGATTGCAAAGTTATATAGATTTAATTCCCGTGATTGTTTCTATTCTCTATTCCGTCTTCCACTGTGGTAATTTCCAAATAGACGAGGATGATCAATGGAAAATGTAGGTTATTTTAATAAAATTAACCAATCAAATAAAATGAGAAGATTAACACTTTTCAAATGACTTAAAGGTTTGAGAGACTTGGGGCATAGAAAGGAAATCTGGATTAAAAGATAAACAAATTGGCAAGAAGTTAATTTGAAATTAAACGAATGATTTAAATGCACTTTGCCTCCTCCGAGTATACCATATTTTGTACATTGCATCCTATACTTCAAAACGTGACACTTTGCATCTCATACTTTTAGCGAACCGTCACATAACGCCCTTTGACCCAAAATTCATCGCTAAAAGTGACAGGAAAGTGTCGAAATTTACACTTTTAGCGTTGGATTTTGGGCCAGAGGGTGTTATGTGCCGGATCACTAAAAGTACGGGATGCATAGTGTCACATTTTGAAATATAGGATGCAATGTCCAAAATAGAATAAACTTAGGGGATGCAAAGTGCATTTAACTCTAAACAAGTTTATGAACTTAAGTCATGTTAGAAGGCTCAATTATATGCATATAAGAATGATAACTGCACCCACATGCAAAGCAATTAGGGAACTAATAGAATAAAGCAAAAAAAGACATGTATAATCGATCAAGTGACACCAAAAGAACACAATCATCGATGATTGAATGTTTAATCAAGTTAGACATACATGGGGGAAAAGAAATAAGATACACAATAGCAGACATGTAAACTAAGGTGAGGTTTGGATTGAACAAGATGTACAACTTAAAGTCAAGGGCAAAAACAATTTGAGGAGATGACCAAAGTTGTTAGGATCACCGATTAAGGTGATTGTGAGTTGAGTTGGACACTTTGGATCCCACATACACTATATACAACACATGTGTAATTCTGTGTGTGCACACCTAGAGAGGGGTGAATAGATGTATATGCTCAAAGTGATTATCAGTGACAACTTTTTAAATTTTCTGCTACAGAATTAAACCAGACAAGTATACCTGTCTGCTTTGGCGTATATTTTAACTAAAGTTTTTCTTCAGATATTATTCAGACAGGATACCCTGTCTGCTTAAGTGTCTGGATTAGTGTTAATCCATATGAATACAGCAGAACAATATATGTAGATGTATATGATATATATTCAAGTGCAGAATTGAAGCAATATAAAGAAGACAAACAAAAAACCACAACACCAAGATTTTTTACGTGGTTTGGCCCTTACCCTCTAATCTAATGGCCTAATCTACGTCCAATACCAATTAGTATTGGAGACTTCTTTTATTAAAACAATATTCAATAAGATACACAAGTACTCCCTATACAAAACAGCTCTGATTATGTTTGGACACCACTGCCCCTTGTTGCACAATAACCACCTCTTGCACCACTGCAACCTTTGCACCATTGTAACCTTTAGAGCCTGTCTTACATAATCTTATCCACCACTGGATCAAGCATAAACCACAATAGGCTTGCATATATATTTTAACCAAGAACGAATATTATCTCTATGAATTTCTAGTAACAAGAAATTAATAGCAAGGCAAAATCAGATTGCTAGAAGTTTTTCTTTAAGTGTACTATTATGATTTTCAATTCGTTAATTAAAGATTTAGCCAGGAATGATATATATAGAGTAAGAGTGCAATGACAAGAAATAAAATTCCTCAATTTCGAAATCCCAAATAGAGATATGAACAGACTTAGCAGGAAGGGATTTGAATTTGAAAAACCAAACGGCTAAAATCAAGGGATAAGGATTTAGAAGAATTAGAAGCATGAAATCAGCTCAAAAAAGATCTTTTGACTTTGTAAATCAAGGCTGAGTATTTACACAATTGATTTTGTTTCCAAAAAAACTTCTCAGCTTTTGAATTTAAATTTTCAGCTTTTTGAACTAAGGAATAAAAACTAAATTGATTTGCCTTCCAAAAATAACCTCTTTAAAGGATTTGAATCTTTTAAGCATATGAAAGCATTCTTTTTTAAAATAATTTCCAGCACAATGAATTTGCCTTGAAATTAATTAATCAAGTTAGAAATCCTTATATTTGATTTCCTAGATAAAGTTCTAGGGACCTAACCATGTGGTGGCTCTAAACAACATTTCTTCACATTGGACCACTTGAAATCTTGATATATGAAAATCAATCCAATAACCTGAAAATCACAACATATCTCCATACAAAATATATGTTATCATCATTAAAAGAAAATATATAAACCAACATTCTCCCCCTTTTTGACGATGATAATATATAACTCTACAAAGCAACTTGTCATCATTAAAACCAAAATATATAAACCTCCCTTTTTGATGATAATAATATATAACACTCTTAAATATTTGGTAGTATATAAAGGGACAAAACATCTCCATATGTTGTCATCATTAAAACAAAACATATAAACCAATATTCTCCCCCTTTTTGATGATGACAATATATAACTCTCCCTAAATATATGGCTCTCCCCATAAGATTATGCATATAAAGGAGTAATAAATGACTTGATCATACATACTGTCAACATAACTAGCATTTGCATATTCCAACACAATATAGTATCCCAGTACCAATAGGCCTCAACAAAATAAAGTATTAGGGTACCACAAAAATAATCAGAGTAGCAAATAAGTTAGTTTAAGAATACTAATTCAAATCAATTTAAATATACCCAAATATCTCTCCCCCTTTGTCATTATCAAAAAGAAATAAATGAAACTATGCATATTAATCATTAAGCATAAGTTGATTATAACATATGCATATCAATTTAGTTATATCTCTCCCCCTTTGTCATCAACAAAAAATAATTCATATCAATTTAGCTGAATTTAGCTATCTCACCCCCTTTGTCAACATTAAAAGAAATAAACACAGGGATAAAGAATGACACTAGAGCAAGCTTATAACAATAGCAGATATAGCAAGTAATCAAAATGACCATACCTTTGTGATTTGTTACCTATATATTAACATTGTTGTTACCAGTAGTAAGCTTGATAGATGTGCTCCTTAGTGTAGCTTTGGATTTTGTATTTTTATAACCAAATCTCTTCAAAAACTCTTCTTTTAGTCATTCCAATGTTGAGGTCTTTAATGCTCACGTTAGGAGGATGATTTTTCACTATTCTAGTTATTCATGGAAGTCTAACTTCAGTCATTTGTTCCTCTAGATTGTGCTTAAGAATGTCTATTCCGACTTCTGAAGTAGAGGGTCAACCTATTTGGAATCAGTTATCTGCATATTTGAGTTTTCTTATGAAGCAGACGGGTCAGGGTGTCTGATTTTATCTGTCTGCTTTTCAAGTTCATCTATTTTTCTATTGATGTAGACGGGTTAGGCTGTCTAGATTCAGTTGTCTGATTTTCACGTTCCATATTCCTTTTACTGCAGAATCTTCATTCTCTTTTGTTGACGGATCATGGTTAAGATCATCAAAAATAATATGCACTGATTCCTGATCAAGATTGACATTTAATTTGTATTAAATATAAAGCATTTAGCACAATAAAAACTTTAGAATAAATGATGTTATGAACCTTTGTGTTACAAAATCCATAGAGTTTTCATAATAATATATCTAATTAAAACTCTATTTAAAAAATACCATGAGGTACTTACAGATTCCGCTAAATAATTTATAGGTAACTTAGTCTCTCAAAGTAAAGTACTATCCACCTCCTTTTTGACCTTGAGACATCTACAAAACAAATAAATAGTCTCTACCTTTTCGGTACCCAAATCTCCTTGGGTCTGTAGACACCCAAAATTTTGCACATATTTTCTAACCCTGGTAGGAGGGCAAAAGAGTCATTTCGATCGGAGGATGAGACATCCGAACAAATGATTTTAGGGATCAAATCAAAATACATGAAGCCATCTCAACGATCACCGAGTGACAAACTACGCAAATCATGACGCTGGACCAGTCGACATCTTTGAGAAGATTCATTTCTGCTTTTTTGCTTTATCTTCCCGAAACCGGAATCGACCAAACCCTATGTCATTGCGTAACTCTCGAAAAGAGCTTTCCGGAATGGTATGACACATCTCCTAACTCTTCCCGAATTGAAAGTTACAGACGTTTCAGCGAACAAAACAGAAAGCCGACTGCGCGACACGAAAACCAAGACAGGTGGACCCCACTCGAGCCAGCCGCAGATGCACCTGCGGCTGCCCAAGAAAGCCTATAAATGTCGATTTTCAGTAGATTTTTCAAAAAGGGGGAATCTTATAGAGAGAAAGTAAGGGATTTTAGAGATAGGAGCTCGGGAATTATATCATAATTGCTAGATTCTCTCTAATTTTGTATTAGATTAGCTAAATCTATACGCTCTTAAGAGCAAGGAAGTGTCAAATCTTATACTCCAAGGTGAAAGATTCAATCTTTCTCATAAATTCCGTATAGATCTATTAGATCTCTTACGTTTTGTTCATTGGTGTGCTTAAAGTTTGATTATTTATTGATTATTCTTTCAATTTATCAATTTCCCTTAAATTTAAACAATTTTTACCTATTGTTTTGTCTTGAAATTGTTAAAGTTTGAATCTTTTCACTAGATCCACCCTAGATCTAGCTTGAATCTAGTATATTGACGGTTTCAAAGTTTTAACTTTTATGCTAGATTCGACTTAGATCTAGTGTGGATCTAGTCATTTTCAATGTTTTAAATCGATTTTGTTCACTCCGCATAACCCTAGATTCGTATCTAGTGGTGAGGGGGTCCCACCTACCCGCCGTCAAGGGATTCTAATAATTGAATCACCTAATAGCCAGTTTGTGATATATTTCTCGATTTAAATCCTGATTATGTCATTGAATAGATCTAGGGAATCTTAGATCCATGGATCTAAATCCCGTTAATAGATCTCATCAGTACATATAGTCCCTCGTAATGTTGGCTTCGGTTGTGCGATCTACGAGATAGGATTATGGGAGCCCTTTTATAGATCTCCTTTTATCATTTATTTTCTTTTTTTAATGTATCGTTTATCACGATGTGAGCCTAGGAATCTTGGAGTCGAGATCCTTGAAATAGATCTTGGCATGATTCCCACGATGGACATTATTTCGATTGTAAAGTTATTATCTGATCATTGTAAATGTAATTTGGGCCTTAAAATGGTATTGAGGGTTCCATCCCATGAAAGCTGGATTTAAGGCCCCGTGTTAGTGAAAATTGTGATTGTGGGTGTTTGGGGCTATTGAGATGACTTTCATACCCACGGATCGCCCCGACACTATTTTGATGCTTAATTTCCCGTTTATCACCAAAAAACGATTTTCAAACAAAATGACAAAGATCTTTTAAAATCAAATTGCACTGGGTTAGTAAGACGACCTTAAGTTAAAATTAAATGCAACAAAGGATCTCGATTCTTATTTGGCGAAGGGTTTGAAAACCATATTTTTCAAAACGTCACCCAAAATAGTGTATCAATTAAAAGCTAAATGAACCTTTTCCTCGAATCAAATCCCTCGTTCATAGGTTCAAAGAGGTTTTAAGTTGCTTTTAAAATAGCGCCGTCTCACGATTTCGATCCAAAACTAGATAAGCGATTTCCTTCAAAATCACCCACATACACACACACACTAACACTCTTAAGAAAACATCAAGATGCGGTAACCGTGTTTTCACGGAAGTCGGGGGGGTGCATAACACCTTCCCCTCGCTTAAACAAACCCCCGAACTCTATGAATCTCGGTTTCGAGACCAATTTTACGGAGTCACATATTGGGCCATATTGCGAAAATAAAAAAATGGATGAATTGGTATATCCATTTAAAACTTTACCAACTAGTTTCTCTATCTAATTGGCCCTTTCTTAAAATCAACTTTTCAAAATTCCGTCGACATTTATGTTAGTTTTTTTCCCTAAAAATCATCTTTTAAGCAAAATGAGTAAAATAAAAATCTTAAAGAGGCTAGAAATATAAAAAACTAGGAAAAAAAATTTCCCAGCGTCAACAGCTGGCGACTCTGCTGGGGACATTAGAGGGTTTAAGCCGCGTACAATCTTGTTGCTTTCCTTTCTTATTGGTGTGTGGTATAAATGATTCGAATGTATGTGTGATGAATGTCTTATATTTCGAATGCTTTACTTTAGTGCTTCACACAATTGTCATATGCATACGGTAAAACACGATGAATGTATGTGAATGTATGTTGTGTGATTCCTCCAGAAAGCAAACTTGTCGGTTGTTAATTACTGGACTCAAGGGATCGTTCCCCCGCAAGGCTTGGGAAAGGCACCACTCAGATCCTCTCTAATCGAAAGATCGAATTCACTCCCATCAAGTAAGTTACAAAGATCTAGGGACCTTCATGCCGAAAAGCCTGCGAGAGTAACCCTAGGGTAGGTCAGCCTCAGATAAACCCAACGATACAGGAAGTCTCTTCATGCCCTATTACTCGTTGTAAATATTTAAAATGTTATAGTTCATTTAATCATCATGTCACAAAACCATTAATCATTGTTTTGCAGGAAAAGATTAAAAACCTTCAAGCATAAGGCATATTGCATCAACATGCATCCGTATTTACCAATTCTTAAAACTAACTACGTCCTGTTTTATTTGTAGATTGGTCCAAGAACCAGGCTCTGAGCCCGTAAGGTCCGAACACCAGCTATTAGAATGGCTGAAAGTTCCGCACCAGAATCCATCCCTGTCTCTCAGGAGGAGTTTGAGAGCTTCAAAAAGTAGATAGCCGAGATAACAAGTCTATTGAAAGAACAATATAAGGCGACCAAGGATCAACCTGGATCCTCCGGTTTAGGGGGCAATCAAGTCCAGGGTGCGCAAACTCAGGTCCCTACCTTTCAGTTCATTAATAAGGATATCAAACGTTTTGTCGATCAGACAAAAGAAATAGTCAACATCCCGGATGACAAGGAGGATACAAGGATCAAACAAAAGGTGAAACAAATAGAAGAGGCCCTAAGGTCCATGAAAGGAGTGGGAAGTTACGAAAGTGTCCAATATTCTGACCTATACATATTTCCAAGAACTAGATATCCTGACAAGTTCCAAGTGCCGAACTTTGAGAAGTATAACAGATCAGGTGACCCTTACACTCTCCTGAAGGTATACATCAGGGAACTCGGATCCTATGCAGAAGATGAGAGCCTTAAAATGTAACTCTTTCAGAAAAGCTTGACTAGTGAAGCGAGAACCTGGTATGCTCGACTTGACAACTCCAACATCCATAGTTGGGAGGAATTAGCCCACGCTTTCCTAAGTTAGTACAGTTTCTAATCTCAGGTGGCTTCTAATAGCTATCAAATGACTAAGATTAAAAAATAACCCCATGAGTCCTTCCGAGATTATGATCAAAGATGGAGCCAGATGGCTGCCTAAGTTAGTCCGCCGATGGGGGAGATCGAATTGGTAATGACCTTTATTGACATTCAAGAAGCCCCATACTATGAGAGGGTGTTGGCTGACATTGGTAAGCCGTTTTCTAAGATGATAAAGCACGGAGAAATGGCAGAGATGGGGTTAAAAGCTGGAAAAAATCAAAGACCTTACTGCATTGGAAGCCGTAACAGAGCACCTCTAGTTTAGAAATTATGGAAGCGCGCCCAAAAGAGGCCATAAGAAAAAGGAGGAGGATGTCTCTCGAGTGCTACAAGGGCAGTCTCGAAGGAACGACAACATTCCGCCTATTCGGATGCAAGGCCATCAGCTGCCACAACTATTGTTCCCTCCAAAACAAACCCAACAAAAAAGTGTTAAAGATAGGCACAAATGGGAATTCACTCCTCTTAGCGATTCCCTTGAGAATATATTGACTTTTCTGTTAGCGCAAAAGAAGATCACCGAGCTGGCTCCACCAGCTGATCCCAAAGGCAAGAGGTATGATCCTAGTAAAATATGCGCATACCATTCAAGATCCTTTAGTTATGATACGAAAGAATGCTGGTCTTTGAAACATAAAATTCAAAACATGATAGAGAGCGGTGAGATAATGGTAACACCACCTGAATAGCCAAATGTTCACACTAACCCTCTCCCTCAACACAACGCAGAAGGAGTAAATATGATTGGCTCAGGAAAGGTAGGAAATCACAAGTATTTAAAGAATATTGAAGAGTATACGCCGCGGCTCAGGGCAGAAGCTAAGGGAGTAGAGCATTCAAAAAGTAGCTATGCAACAAGACAAGAGTTAGCAAATATAAACATAAAGTTAGGTTAGCTAGCCGAATTAATTGTATACCAGCAATAACTCACTCAACAAATGGTTAGTCAAATCTCAAAGGATAAATCATCCACAACCCCTCCAAGAGTCATTCCCCTCACTGAAGAGGACCAGGCTAGACTCCAAAAATAAGAAAAGTGGGAAAGAAAGACAGTCAGGGAGGCCAGGCTAGTGAACAAAGAAAGGATGAACCGGGTGTTGGCCATGAATCAACAGTTTATTCCTCTAGGACAATCCAAGGAAGAGACACTGCACCTATTGATAAGCAAAGGGAAGGTTGTCGAGCTACTGCCGCGTATCAGCCCTCGCTTAAAGAGATACGACCCTACGAAAATTTGCTTGTATCACTCAAATTCGCCAGGCCATTCCACAGAAGAATGTTGGGCTCTCCAACATAAGATTCAAAGCTTCATTAAAGCTGAGGAGGTGAGAATAGCCAGCAACATTGTGGTCCTCACTGTTGAGAGGAATACCCTGGAAACTAAGGGATTGTCATACCCATCAAAGACAGAAAGTTCGGACGACGTTGTGGTTGTAATCACGTATTTGGAAGGTGCAGAAACTAGACCCCTTATGATTCAAGGAACGACAAAGGAAACAAAAAAGACCCTCGAACCTCTTATGTTGGCGTCAAGGCCACAATATCCCATTGTCAATTTGAAGGCAGTCCCTTGGAACTATAGGAAAGAAATGGGAGATCATCTGAATGCACTGTCATCCTACTTAAGGAAAACCCTTTGTATCTACCAAAGAAACCGATAAAACTTGTAATAAGATCTGCAATGGAAGTACCTGAAGATAAGGCAATCGAGTTTCTCGCCAAAATAGGACATAATGAGATGAAGATTGTGAAATCACTTGAAGAAGCTCCAGCCCAAGTTTCCATCCTTAATTTGATTCTGGTATCCGAAGATCATCGAAAAGTATTGGTCAAAGTCCTGGAGGAGGCGCATCTCCCCAAAACCATAGATACAGATAAATTTAGTTACCTGATTGGCCACATCCTAGATAATAATGTGATCTTTTTCACCGACGACAGCATACTAGTCGAAGGAATTGGTCATCGCAAACCACTGCACATCGCAATGATTTCCTCAGGATATATATTGGGCAGTGTGCTAATTGACGGAGGATCAGTCCTAAATATCTATCCCTATGATACCTTGGAAAGAATGAGGATCAATCCCAACTGGATCCGAAGCAGCCATACGGTGGTCAGAGCGTTTGACGGGTCGAGAAGAGACACCGTAGGGGAAATCGAACTTCCCATGGAGATAGGTCCTTATACCTTCAACATCTCCTTCCAATTACTAAACATTACCACAGGATATAACCTATTGTTGGGACGACCATGGATCCACATGGCTGGGGCAGTTTTGTCGATGCTCCATCCATAGCTGAAATATATCATTAATGGGAATATAGTGACTGTATTAGCTAAACCCGAATACACTCCTCATCTGCACGGGGATATCCCTTTAATTGGTTTGGATAAAGGAGTTGAGTCCGCCAGTTTCTAGGCTTTTGAAATAAGTACTGCCCGGTATCAGCCCATCGGCTTGCCCGCTCTGAAGCTAAGGGTATCTCCTGAGGTAATGTCGGTAGCTCGAGAAATGATCACCCATCAGTATCAACCAGGCCAAGGATTAGGAAGAAATGGCCGAGGAATTAAAGATCCAATCCAAATCCCTACTTAATTGGGAAAAGCAGGGTTAGGATATGCTGGTAGTTTCAAGCGAAGAAGCCCTCACAAAAGGGTTCCACCTCAGTTCACCACCATCCTTATACCAAAATTCAGCGGTTTTGATCCCAAGGACCCACTAAAGAAGATTCCTAAGCACACTTCGGGTTTGTTGATACCCAAAGTCAATGGCATGGATGAAGAAACAATTGATGATGACAATAGTTTGATCTCGACTGACTAGCAAAAATCAAAATAATGAGCAATTCCTGCAGGAGATCCAGCAATAGTTTAAAAGAGAGTTCTGCCTCTCCCAAGCTCCAAGAAGAAATAAGGGAAAAGAATGCGATGACGACGTCAGTCAGGCCACTAATTAGGAAATCATCCCTTTCATCGATTGGACTGGGGTGGACATCCCCAAGGAGGGTGACAATCCAGAAAATGAGCAAGCCTCGGCCGTCATTGAAGACATCACTCACCATGGGGTCGCCTCCATCTCAGCTATTAATGACGACATGACTACTGATAATTGGAAAGTCGAGCCGCAAATAGTTCACAAAGGGTAAAGGACGGGAGATTGGTTGTAGAAATCCCCAGCATATAGGGCGGCATTGTCTTTACTTGATTTTACTCTCTGCACGTTTATGTTATAATCATTTCATCTGATGAAAGCTTATGTATGAAATAGTTGTTATATAATGAGCATTTGTGTTTTATTGCCAATTTGAATGATTTTAGCCCCACCAACGATTGGCTAAATCTGAAAGATGATTACGATTTCAATGTAGACCTGGATGTCGATTTGATGGGGATCGAATAAGAGGAAATGGATGACGAGGAGGTGCCCAAAGAGATCAAAAGATAGGTTGAAGATAAGCCCAAACCAAACCTCAAGCAAACCACCACCATCAATATCGGAACCCAAGACAACCCCAAAGAGCTCCAAATAGGATCCAACCTCACCCCCAGCTAAAAAGAAGAGATGACCCAACTCTTGACTCAATATCAGGATGTATTTGTTTGGTCGCACGATGATATGATCGGGCTGTCCACTGATATAGTCGTTCATCGATTACCGATCAAAGAGGGTTTCAAGCCAGTCAAACAAAAGTTGAGGAGGTTAAAACCAGAATGGAGCCTCAAGGTTAAGGAAGAAATCATCAAGTAGTTTAAGGCTGGAATAATCATGGTATCCACTTACCCCGAATGCTATCCAACGTAGTCCCGATACCAAAGTCAAGAGGAAAAGTTTGAGTTTGCGTGGATTACCGGGATCTCAACAAGGTCAGCCTCAAAGACGACTTTCATGTACTATTCATCCATATCTTAATAGATAACACCACGCAGTTTGAAATGTATTCATTCGTCGACTATTTTGCCGGCTATCACCAGATCATGGGCGCCGAGGAAGACATGGAGAAGACGACATTTATCACCCCTTGGGGCATATTTTTTTATAGGAGTTTATCTTTTGGCCTCACCAACGCCGGTGCTACCTATCAAAGAGCAATGATGGCCTTATTTCATGACATGATGCACAAAGAAATTGAGGTTTATATAGACGACATCATTGTCAAATCAAAAGAAGAAGAGGAGCACGCAAATATAATCTGAAATTGAACGCTGCAAAATGCACCTTCAGTGTCAAATCAGGAAAGCTTTTGGGATTTCTCGTCAGCAACCGGGGCATCGAGATAGATCCCGCAAAGATAAAGGCCATTACCAAAATGTCGACGCCACAAACCGAAGAACAAATACGTAAAAATAGTATGCCCTCAAACCAATCACATTCGATGTGATGAGTATTTACTTTGTAATCTTATTCATTTATTAATAAGAGAATTTATTTAATTAAAAGGCATTCTTTATCCATGTTAATTAGTTGAATTAATAAATGTGATAAACCCATAGTTTTTAAGCAATGCTTTTAAAATCATAATGTTGATCATGCTAATGAGATCTAAATTCAAGATAGCTCAAAACTAAAATGTTCCTAATCGTATGGATCACTAATGTGGGGTTACTGATTCTGGATAGATTAATACATACTATGTTTGCTCTGTTGAAGAGGATGATTGATTTCATAATCATTTGTGTGGAGACACTAAAGCAAGTATGTAGGTGCTTATTGGAGAATAAGTTCACTGAACGTGACTTGAATAAAGGAACCCTAATGGAATTTTACATGCCTGTCAATAGGTGTTCCTATAATGATAGTAGTACAAGTGATCCTTGGACTTGAGATCATCATAGTATCTTATTTCCTTAATGCTCTAGAGTATGTTGTAGGGTATGTTCGGATATAATAAAGTATATATGGAGATAGGTGAATGATCAACAAATGATCTACCACTTCCAATAAAAGGAGAGAATGTCCTATGTGATTCGATAAAGTGACAACTCAGAAATCCCTGACCAAGGTTGCATGAAAATTAGAAAGGAGTTTCTAATTTACATTAACTTGAGTTGTGCATTTTAGAATCGAAATACATATGATCAAATAAATAAAACTTGGCAGTAATTCCATGTTTTATGTTTGATCGGGACATTGCATGGTATAATGATTGAATTGTGCGGTAACTATTTACGGAATAGGTTCTTTGTATTCATTGTGATAATTCTTTATGATTGAACGTTGAATTCATATTATCTCGATAGTCATGATACATTATTTATAAGGTGTCACTCATGATGTAGAATAAATATTATTTATTTATATTTGAATTAAAGGAGTTTAATTCATTATAAATAATATTAGAATGGTTCTAATTTATTTATTCTACTTACCCGCTTAATATTGAACCTTGAGAGTCACACCATTAAAAGAGTGAAATATGATTTTAGAAGTGATTGACTTAATAATAATAAATTAAGTGTATTTAATTTATTAGTGAAATAAATTAAATAGCTTAATATTTATAATTAAGTATTTGGAGAAATACTTAATTATAAATTAATAAGAGTAGTCATCTTATTATTATTATTAAATTGACTAAATAATAATAATAAAGTATTGGAGAAATACTAATATTTATAATTAAGTATTTGGAGAAATACTAAATTATAAATAAATAAGAGGAGTCTTATTATTATTATTATTATTATTATTATTATTATTATTATTATTATTATTATTATTATTCCTAATTAGATTGGGAATTAAATAAAACCCTAATTTCTAAAAGGTTTAGAAATAGGGTTAGTCTATATATAGGAGAAGTCTTATTGTGGGATAGACTAATGCTAATGTAATTTTGCATGTATTCTCAAAACCCTAAAAAGTTAGGAGAGAAAACTAGGGTTAGCCACTCAAAGTCTAGTAGAACCTAAACTCTTCTTCTTCAATCAATATACTCTTAGTGGATCACCTCTTGGGCATTGCACACTATTGTAACGAACATTTGATTCGAGGAATTGGAGAAGAACGCGAAGAAGTAAGGGAGGTGAACTCGTAGCTGTTCAAAGGTTGAATCTGCAAAAGTATAATTTCTTCTTCTTCGTTGTTGTTTAATTAATAATATTGCATAAGGTGATTCCTGGGATTGCAGAAAATTTTAAAATGCTTTATTGCATGTTTTCGCTGCGTTTTAATTAGATTGTATGCTTAGATCTTGTTTTTGCAAACTAACAGTGGCATCAGAGCCATCCTTATGCGAATTATTAATTATTTTAATTCGATATATATGTTGATATGTGTTTAGAACAATTTAATTGGGTGAAATTGTTAGTATAAAATCATGTTTTATGAAAGGAAGAAGCAAAATCGCGATATGTGAAAAACAAAAAACGGAATGGACAGAAGTTCAGAGCCGTGACGCGCTCCTTATGAGCCGCGGCATTGGGCTAGAGTCACGGTGCTTGATGCCCTTCTTAAGGGCCGCATCGCTTCATTCTTTGAGCCGCGACGCTCTATTTCGTGAGTCACGGCGCATGAAGGCTGTAAGTCCAGTTTTTTGTATTTTGAGAAATTCTAAATTAGAAATAAAAGAGTTTATTTTTGATTTGCAAATGGACTAAAATAAAGATGTTTATTATAGTTGAAATTGGATTCCATGTTAAATTAAAATAAATAGTTTATTTTGATTTAATTTGGATTAAAATAAAGGAGTTTATTTTTATTCAACATTGGACTTTATGCTAACTAATATTGCCCATTAAATAATATCAATATATATATGAAATATTTATGATACATGTGATGACATGCATGATTAATCTTTTATTGATACATGTGATGACATGTATGATAATAAAGGGAATGATTATAAACCATTGACCAATATGATGAGATTTAATTTTAATGGATGCTTGAATGAATGTAGTTTTTAATTTTATCTTTTCCTATGTACTTCTCCTTGACTGCTAATCAAGGTTTCTATTTTATAAAAAATAGTTTGTAATAGGATTTTATAGAATTACTCAAAAATTGGAGCTGAATAGCATGAGCATAGAAGACCCGTTTGTAATGAAGCCCGGGTTGAATGTAATAGTTATATTCAAAAAATTTATTCTTGCACCCTAGGTTTGACCTTTTGGCTCATGGTGGCTCCAATGAACCAAATTAGAATTAAGTCCATAATCATCCCGAATAGAATATAGTATTCTATAAATGCATGCAAATTATACAGTAAATATATTATTATACATGTTGATGTATGTTTAATATGACATGTATTTCTATATACATATTTGCATGCGCGATAAACAAGATGAGATAATTAATAACAAAAACCCTTAAAAGATAATATTAAGTTGATTGCGTTCAAAGACATTGGAGAATGTTGAACATAGCCTTCTAGCATGGTAAAGCGATAGAGTATTGAATATTTAATATGAGTTTGTTGTGCACACACAAGGCAAGTATTAAATATTCAAGATGTTGCTTTATTACATTGGATGTTTATAAGGAATTGAACAATACCATTTTGTTGTGCACACACAAGGACTGTATTTTTCTTTTCACTTATATGAAAATGCTGGGTTTGACTTAACTTAGATTATTTTAGTTCGGATGTGCACACACTTGACCATTATAATTTAAGAGGCAAAATATAAAGGAGTTACATGGAGATGTAATCGACAATAGTTGTCTACCTTTTGAATAAATATGTAGTTTGTTGTGCACACATAATGCTATATATTTATTACAATTGGATCCTTTCTCACTAAGCAGAATTTACAAAGTCAAAAATACAAGATCTGTCGAATTATATATAAAGAGGGTTATATAGTTTGAATAAAATAGTGGGAGACACCATTTTAATAAAGACCTAAATTAATATAGTGATTAATAAAAAAATACATGCTAATGTTGTTAATTACATTTCACCTACAGAATTTTACAAATATCATTGCGAAGCATACTTGATGCTAATAAATTAACCGGACCAAATTACACGGATTGGTTAAGGAATCTGAGAATAGTTCTCACAGCTGAAAAGCTGGCATATGTCCTTAACTCGCCTGTTCTTGCAACAGTTGCAGAAGATGCCTCTGAGGAAGAGTTGGCTACTTTTAGAAAATGGCAGGATGATATACAGATGGCTCAGTGAATCATGTTAGCATCCATGAGTAACGAGTTACAACGTCAATATGAGAAAATAGATGCTCCTACTATGTTGCTGCACTTTCAGGATTTATATGGTAAGCAAAGTAGGTCAGCTAGATATGAAATATCTAAAGAGCTCTTCCGATCTAGGATGACCAATGCACTACTACAAAACAGTAAATAGATAACGCGTAACCAACGTTGTGGTTTCTGTCAGCAAAACGTCGTGGTTAAGGGTGTCATCTATTTGACACCCTTTATACAACGTTTTAAAACGTTGTAGTTAGGCACATTATACAACGTTTTTAAAGAAAAAACGTTGTAGATTTGTTTTTCATAAATTAGTAGATTCTCGAAAACGTTGTAGTTTAATATCATAGACAACGTTTAGCCAAATTTATACAACGTTTATAATGTGTCATCTATTTAGACAAATCTATATAACGTTTTTAAACTGTGACTTAAAATTGTTGTAATACATGCATAAACCAGTGCACCTGCAATCTGCTAATGCCATGATATATAGCTAAAAAAGGTCTAAATTCTCATTTAAATTTAAAGCCAAAATGTATCAACCATTCAAAATACATCCCAATAATACCATTCGTTTACAACAAAAGTAAACTCCATCTATCTAAAAACTATTTTGCATCCCGTTTAAGCATATCATTGTACCACTGCAGTGATCTACTTAATAGAAACAATTACATAACAATCCAACTTAAAATTGGAATTGAAATTCTAACTAAATAAAATCCTAATTACATTAGTATAAAAAACTAATATTCTAGAATCTACTTCTATTTGTTCCTTAAAGAAATCAGATTGTCAATATTGAATTCCCATAACTGCCGTGTACTAGAAGTCCCACCTGATATGTTAAGTATTAAATTGGCTAGCCTTGCCGATTATGTTAACCCACATCACTAGGAAACCGTGTCCCCACATGTAAATTAGCTAGCATGAAATCATCCTTCCTTTTCATACAACAACGTAGAAGCCAAAAACACCAGCAAGGCCAATAGAGGTGAGCATAACTGGAAGTGAGTACGTGACTATAATGTCCCCAAACCAAAATGTGAGAGCAGTTATAGCAATGCAAAGGCTACGAACACGTGTAGGAAAGATTTCTGAGCAGAGAATATTAGGGATTGGCCCAAAGCCCATGACAAAGCAGCAAAAGTAGATGACAACGCAAATAGTTGAGATTATGGCATGGATGACAGAGCCCATGGGAATAATGTTTCCAAGTACTAGGATGACGAGCAAGGCTAGTAGGACAGGCAGTGTACCCAGCAGCAGCTTCCTGGAGATGAAATAACACAATTGAGATAATAAATTTACCAATAACTTATTCTTAGTGATGATTAACATGCATGCTTCAATGTCTTGAACCATTTTGGCTACATCAGTTATGACTAGTAGAGTAGTAGATTATCCATTAACAAAGTGTACCAAAAGTTGGAACATTGGGTTCAGAGTAGTGATATCCTCAACATATCTAACCTGTTTATCTGCAAATTTTGATGTAAAAACTAAAAAGATTGAGAAAAAGAACTTATCATGTTGGATCCCAATAAACGTATAGACAGAATATGAACTAAATTTCTATTTTCGAGGAAGAAACAAATATTTAACAAACAAATCTTGAATAAATTCTTGAATCTGAACATGCAGATCATTAACTAAAGCATTTGTATTTAGAGATTGGAAATCCAATTATGCTAAGACAATAGGAAGACCGAAGACGCAGAGCACAGAGATAGAGAAGGAACAAGAACTGAAAGCACAAATATATTGATAGGCCAGCCATCGAGATTTGGCAACCAAATCTTTTAGTTAGTAAACATGAGAACTTCTACATAGTCCAGGCTTATTCAGCAAAGAAGAAAGTTACCTTCTTCCTGCAATATCCATCAGTCTCATGGAAACACCAATGCTCGGAATCATCAACAAAGTTGTGAGGCCACTTATAAGGAATGAAGCAGAATCTGAACTAATGCCCATATTTGATAAAAGAACTCCCACACCTGCTTGATTAAGAATCTGAGGTGTGTAGTACATAACCCCATTGATACCAGAAAAGTCCGTATTCACGAATAGGTGCATACCAGAGCTCAGGGGTGAAATTAATATAAATAAAAAGAAACAGAAGAGATGTGCATGCTCACTCTCTCTATATATATAAAGAAATCTAAATCACAGACTAAAGAACTTGTCTGAAAACAATAAGCAAAATTGAGACTCAGCTAACAAACTAAGAGTTTGGTGATAGCCACAGGAACAGGACAGCAAAATGAAGAAATAGTTTACAACTTTATGTAAATTATTAACTTACTTCTAGGAAAAAGCCAATGGCATTGGTTATTGATGATGCTTCCAGAGGGACAATATTGTAAGGTGTGAACTCGACAGATAATGTTGGATCTGATTTTTTTATCCTTCTTAACTGTAATAAACAAAATCTAAGAGAAAAAATAGAAAAGAAAAAATAGCATGCCCTCAAAAGGAAGAAACAGGTCATCGATACAACTTCTAACAAAGATATATTCTAAATGTTTTTAGCATATCAAATATAGACACTTGCCGCTGAAACAAAATATGAGATTCAACGAACTTAATAGCAGAGATTTTCAATTAACTTCTCATATGAGAAGCTGAATGCAGTACTGTCTTGAACTCAAGAGACTAAAATAATCACACCAGACGTAGAAAAACAACTACGAAAACAAGCTATAACTTTGACATTGCATCTGAAAGGAACAGCTACGGCAATGTCATATTTACATGTGCACACACACACACACATAGAAACAGAATACCTCCTCCATTATAAGTCGTCCCACTCCATCGGGACCTGCATCTTTGCTTAGTGACTCCATAACTTCAACAAGGGCCCTCAAGGTAGACAAATACTTTTCCGGGGAGGAGCTCACCGGAACTATTTAGATCTAGGGTTTAAAACTTGGGTTTAGATCTAGGGCTTAATTAGATCTAAGTTTAGATACATGGTTCTGACCGGAGATGAAGTTGAGATGGACTGGAGAAGACGCCGTGACCGGATTTGGCGCCGGCAGCCTAGATGGATTTAGATCTAGGTTTTTAGCTTTAATGGTTTTGAGATTTGGATGGGTTGGAAGGTTTTGAGAAGGTTGGAGATGAAATGATTCTGAAACGGGGAAAGGAGGAGACCGATTACTGCGACCCAATTAAAAGAATAATGTGTTTCTCTCTCAGTGTTTTGTTTGTGTTTTTCAAGTTCCGTGTTTTTTACATAGACAACGTTTTCTTTAAAAAAACGTTATAACCTTAAAACTAAAAATTGCCCCTTCACAATCCACAACGTTTTTCATATCAATCTACAACATTTTATCAAAAAAACGTTGTGCAAATAAAAACCACAATAGTTTTTATAAAAACGTTGTCTATTAAGTGTTGTCTATTTACTATTTTGTAGTAGTGATGGCACTATAGTGCAGACACATATCCTAAAGATGATCAATCTGATTGAACAGTTGGGACAATTGGGTTTTATCATGGATGGTAAGTTGAGCCAATATCTGATCTTGCAGTCACTCCCGGACTCCTTTTCACAATTTGTTGTGAACTTTCACATGAATAAGCTTGATGTTAGCTTGCCTAAATTGCTTAACATGTTGAAAACTGTTGAGAGTCACTTTCCAATGAAGAAAGACCAAGTCTTGCTTGTAGACAATTCTTCCAAGAAGCAGAAGAGGGCCAAAGGATCTTCTAAAAAGAAGAAAAATCCCAAGAAGGCAAAAGGAAAGGCGAAACCTAACGACAAGAAAAAGGTTGATGCTGATAGCAAAGGAGTTTACTTCCATTGCAATAAGTCAGGACATTGGAAGAAAAACTGCAAGGAATATCTTGCAAAGCAGAAGCAAAATAAGGTTAGAGAAGCTTCAGCTACAGATACAGGTTTGTTCATGATTAAAATAAATTTTCTGTAAGTCAAAATTCTACTTGGGTATTGGATACCAGTTGTGGGTCTCACATATGCAATTCTTTGCAGGGACTAAGCAGAAGTAGAAAGCTAAACAAAAGAGAAGTCACCCTGCGTGTGGGGAATGGAGCAAAGGTTGCTGCATTAGCCGTATGAACTTATTGTTTAGCGCTGCCTTCTTGTAAATCAATTAATTTAATAAGTTGTTATTATGTTCCAGTTCTTATTAGAAATATTATTTCACTTTCATTGTTGGACAAGGAAGGTTTTAATATTATAATAAAGAATAATGGTTGTTCTATTTATAATGACAATGCTTTGTATGGAACTAGTAGATTAATTGATGGTATTTACGTACTTGACTTACATTAAAATATTTTGCAAATTAAACAAACTAATAAAAAGAAAAGAGATGATGTGAACATTACCTTCGTATGGCATTGTAGACTCGGTCATATTAATGAAACAAGACTAAATAAGTTGCATAAAGATGGGCTTTTAGAGCCATTTTATTTTGAATCATATCCAACTTGTGAATCTTGTCTCATGGGAAAGATGACTAAATCTCCATTTAGTGGACATGGAGAAAGAGTTTCACGATTGTTAGAGTTGGTATACACAGATGTATGTGGACCCATGACAATAGATGCACGAGGAGGGTATTCTTATTTCATTACTTTCACTGATGATCATTCGAGATTCGGATATGTATATTTGATGAAATACAAATATGAATCATTTGAAAGGTTCAAAGAAATCAGAAGTGAAGTGGAGAAACAAACTGGCAAGAATATTAAGATTCTTCGATCGGATCGAGGAGGAGAATACTTAAGCAAAAAGTTTCTTAATCATCTCAAAGATAACGGTATCTCTCACAATGGATGCCTCCTGGTACACCACAGTTTAACGGTGTCTCTGAAAGGAGAAATCGTACCTTGTTAGACATGGTGTAGTCCATGATGAGTTTTACCGATCTTCCAATATCCTTCTGGGGTTATGCCCTAGAGACGGCTGTGTATCTACTAAATAAGGTCCCCTTGAAATCCGTCCCTAAGACTCCATATGAGTTATGGACAGGGAGGAAACCTAGTCTTAAGCATGTTAAGGTTTGGGGATGTCCAGCTTATGTGAAAAGGTTTCAGAATGATAAGTTTGGGACAAGATCTGATAAGTGCAGATTTGTGGGATATCTTAAAGAAAGTTTAGAATACTATTTCTATAATCTTACTGAGCAAAAGGTGTTTGTTGCGAAACACGCTACCTTTTTGGAAAAGGAGTTTATCCTTGAAGGGATTAGTAGGAGGAAAATAGATCTTGAAAAAAATTCAAGAACCACAAACCATTACAGGTCAAGTGGATGAACCTGTCCAAGTAGAGATGCCTTATGTACCACAGCCAAGTCGTAAATCTGGAAGAGTATCGAAGATACCTGAAAGGTATAGATTCATCATAGATGATGATGATGAGATACGCATCATAGAGGATGATGATCCAATAACATACGATGAGGCAATGAGTAGTAAATACTGAGAAAAATGGTAAACTGTCATGAAATCTGAAATGGACTCCATGTATGAGAACCAATTATGGACTTTGGTTACTCCACCGAAAAGCATAGTGCCTATAGGGTGCAAAGGTTTTTAAAAGAAAGTCTGGAGCATATGGCAAGGTAGAGACCTATAAGTCCAGATTGGTGGCAAAATATTTCAAACAAACACAAGGAGTTGACTACGACGAAACCTTCTCACCAATTACAATGCTCAAATCCATTCGGATTTTGTTTGCGATTGCAGCTTACTATGACTACGAGATCTAGAAAATGGACGTGAAAACGGCCTTCCTCAATAGGAAACTGGAAGAGGATGTATACATGATACAGTCAGAGGGATTTGTTTAAAAAATTAGAACAAATCAAGTTTGTAAACTACAACGATCCATTTATGGATTGAAGCAAGCTTCTTGTAGATAGAACATCCGTTTTGATGAGATAATCAAAGAGTTTGATTTTATCAAAAACGAGGATAATCCTTATGTGTACAAGAAGGTTAATGGGAGCGCTGTGACATTCCTGGTACTATATGTTGATGATATATTACTTATAGGGAATGACATTCCAATGTTACAATCAGTAAAGATATGGTTGTCTAAACACTTCTCAATAAAGGACTTGGGAGAAACATCCTACATTTTGGGGATAAAAATCTATAAAGATAGATCTAAAAGGATGCTTGGCTTGACCCAAGGAACATACATTGATTTGATTTTAAAGAAGTTTAGCATGAAAAATTCCAAAAGAGGACTCATACCGATGAGTTTTGGAGTGAATCTCTCTAAGAAAATGTCCCCAAAGACACTTGAAGAGAGAGATCGCATGAGTAACATACCTTATGCTTCTGCAATAGGATCTATCATGTGTGTGATGATATGTACGAGACCTGATGTTGCTTATGCTCTAGGTGTGACAAGCAGATATCAGTCTAATTCTGGAGAAGAACGCTGGAAAGTGATGAAAAACATCCTGAAGTACTTAAGAAGAACTAAAGATGTATTTCTAGTGTATGGTGGGTCTGATTTGAAACTAGAGGGCTATACATACTCAAGTTTTCAGACTGACCAAGACGACAGCAAATCCACCCCAGGTTATGTCTTTATCCTAAATGGTAGTGCAGTGAGTTGGAAAAGTTCCAAGTATCAAACGGTTGTTGATTCAGTGACAGAAGTAGAGTACATAATAGCAAGTGAAGCTACAAAGGAAGTTGTTTGGATGAAGAAGTTCATTACTGAACTTGGAGTAGTTCCTAGTATACAAGGACTAGTGCCTGTATATTGTGACAGCATCGGAGTTGTTACACAAGCTAAGGAACCTAGGTCTCATCAGAAATCCAAGCATATGTTGCGGCACTTTCATTTGATTAGAGAAATCATTGAAAGAGGAGATGTCATCTTAGAGAGAGTGGACTCTCAGAACAACATCGTAGATCCATTTACTAAAGCGTTAACTCAGCAGCAGTTTGATCGTCACTTAGAGAAGATGGGTATTAGATACCAGGGCGATTGGCTTTAGTACAAGTGAGAGATTGAAAGTAGTATGCCATCAAGCCAATCACATTCGATGTGATGAGTATTTACTTTGTAATCTTATTCATTTATTAATAAGAGAATTTATTTAATTAAAAAGTATTCTTTATCCATGTTAATTAGTTAAATTAATAAATGTGATAAACCCATAGTTTCTGGGCAATGCTTTTAGAATCATGATGTTTATCATGTTAATGAGATCTAAATTCAAGATAGCTCAAAACTAAAATGTTCCTAATCGTATGGATTACTAATGTGGGGTTACTGATTCCGGATAGATTAGTACATACTATGCTTGCTCTGTTGAAGGGGATGATTGATCTCATAATCATTTGTGTGGAAACACTAAAGCAAGTATGTAGGTGCTTATTGGAGAATAAGTTCACTGAACATGACTTGAATAAAGGAACCCTAATGGAGTTTTACATGCATGTCAATAAGTGTTTCTATAGTGATAGTAGTACAAGTGATCCTTGGACTTGAGATCATCATAGTATCTTATATATAGGGAACCGTTATTTTCACAACATAAAATGATATTTTCACAACAAAAGTGTCGCTATAGATCCTATAGTCACGGTTTTTACCGTCGCTATACATCTACAACGACATTTTTGTTGTGGAAGTATCAAAAAGTATTGTGGAAATATCAGTTCCCTATATATACTGAGTTATGTTTTGTCATATTACTTAATGCTCTAGGGTATTGTAGGGTATGTTCGGATATAATAAAGTATATATGGAGATAGGTGAATGATCAACAAATGATCTACGACTTCCAGTAAAAGGAGAGAATGTCCTATGTGATTCGATAAAGTGACAACTCAGAAATCGCTGGCCAGGGTTGAATGGAAATTAGAAAGGAGTTTATAATTTACATTAACTTGAGTTGTGCATTTTAGAATTGAAATACATATGATCAAATAAATAAAACTCAACAGTAATTCCATGTTTTATGTTTGATCGGGACATTGCATGGTAGAAGGATTGAATTGTGCGATAACTATTCACGGAAGAGGTTCTTTGTATTCATTGTGATAATTCTTTATGATTGAACGTTGAATTCATATTATCCGGATAGTCATGATACATTATTTATAAGGTGTCACTCATGATGTAGAATAAATATTATTTATTTATATTTGAATTAAAGGAGTTTAATTCATTATAAATAATATTAGAATGGTTCTAATTTATTTATTCTACTTACCAGCTTAATATTGAACCTAGAGGGTCATACCATTAAAAGAGTGAAATATGATTTTAGAAGTGATTGACTTAATAATAATAAATTAAGTGTATTTAATTTATTAGTGGAATAAATTCAATAGCTTAATATTTATAATTAAGTATTTGGAGAAATATTAAATTATAAATTAATAAGAGTAGTCATCTTATTATTATTATTATTAAATTGATTAAATAATAATAATAATAAAGTATTTGGAGAAATACTAATATTTATAATTAAGTATTAGAGAAATACTAAATTATAAACAAATAAGAGGAGTCTTATTATTATTATTATTATTATTATTATTATTATTCCTAATTAGATTGGGAATTAAATAAAACCCTAGTTTCTAAAAGGTTTAGAAATAGGGTTAGTCTACAAATAGGAGAAGTCTTATTGTGGGATAAACTAATGTTAATACAATTTTACAATTATTCTCAAAACCCTAAATAGTTAGGAGAGAAAACTAGGCTTAACCACCTAAGGTCTAGTAGAACCTAAGCTCTTCTTCTTCAATCAATATACTCTTGGTGGATCACCTCTTGGGCGTTGCACACTATTGTAACGAACGTTTGATTCGAGGAATTGGAGAGGAACGCGGAGAAGCAAGGGAGGTGAACTCATAGTTGTTCAAAGGTTGAATCTGCAAAGGTATAATTCCTTCTTCTTTGTTGTTGTTTAATTAATAATATTACATAAGGTGATTCTTGGGATTGCAGAAAATTTTAAATTGCTTTATTGCATGTTTCCGCTGCGTTTCAATTAGATTGTATGCTTAGATCTTGTTTATGCAAACCAACAATACGGAGATTCTTGGGAAGGATCAATTTCATCAGTCGATTCATATCCCAACTAACAACGACTTGCGAGCCAATATTCAGGTTGCTAAGGAAGAGTTCCTCCGGGAAATGGAATGAGGAATGTCAAAAAGCTTTCCGCACCATCAAACAACAATTGATAAAAGCACCTGTTCTGGTACCCCCAAGGAGTGGATTTCCTCTGTTCATGTACATCTCTGTTAATCCCCATGATATGGGATGCATGCTAGGATAGAAGGACGACATGGTCAAGGAAAGAGCTATATACTATCTGAGCAAGAGGTTCAGCTGGTTCAGCAGTTGCGAACAGAACTATACGTTAATCGATAAAACCTGTTGTGCACTAGGATGGGCCGCGACGAGACTGCAACATTACCTGCATGGCCATACGACATATCTGATTTCCCACACGGACCCTTTGAAGTATATTTCGAACGACCAATGTTAAACTGCCGGTTGGCAAGATGCTACTTAATCCTCTAACAGTTTGACATCATCTACGTAACGCAGAAATCAATCAAAGGTTAAGGAATTGCTGATCAACTGTCTAAAGCACCCACGGGAAGGTTCGAACCGTTAGAAACATATTTCCCAGATTAAGGTGTAATGGTCGCCCAATCAACGAGACGCGAAAACGAAGGCTAATTTTGAAGACTATATTTTGATGGCGCTATGAACATGGAAGGTGCGAGAGCTGGGGTAGTCCTAGTATCCATCACAGGAGAACAATACCCCACGGCTACAAAATTATAATTCTGCAACTCTAATAACACGGCCGAGTACGAGGGATGCATTTTGGGACTAGAAATGGCCCAGAGAATGGGAGTCAAATGATTGGCCGTTTTTGGAGATTCCGAATTGGTCGTCCAACAAACCACGCGAGTATACAACACTAAGGAACTCCATTTGCTCCCTTATTATCGGCATGTCATCAAAATGGCAAGAGAATTTGAGGACATCGCCTTCAAGCATATCCCACGGAATAGAAATGATTTTCCCGATGCCCTGGCTACATTGGTCACCTTAGTACATGTGGCTAAAGGAAAGGAAGCACCTGACATCAAATTTGCAATACAACACAATTCTGCCTATCAACGCTTTGTCAGGAAAGTTGCAGAAGAAATCCCCCAGTACGAGTAACAATGGTACCACAACATCAAAGAGTATCTGTGCATTGTATCCATCCCTATTGGGGCAAATCGAGTCGAAAGACAGCGAATTCAAAAGATAGCATTGAAGTTCTATTTGAGCGGAGACACCTTATACAAAAGGGACATCAACATAGGACTTTTAAGATGCCTTGACAAAGACCAAGCTCAGATGCTGATGAACGAAGTACACGGTGGGGTATACAGATCACATATAAGTGGCCCCCTTCTAGCCAAAAAGATCTAAAGGACGAGGAATTATTGGTTGTCACTCAAAGCAGACTGCGATGATCACGTCAAGCGATGTCATCAATGCTAAGTACACGCTAATGTCATCCATGCCCCGCCCAACGACCTACATTATATGACATCTCCATGGCCTTTTTCCATGTGGGGAATGGATGTGATCGGGCCAATCGAGCCCAAAGGAAGCAACGAACATCGATTTATATTCACCATGATTGATTGCTTCACCAAATGGATAGAAGCAGCCTCTTTCCCTAAAGTAACAAAGGAAGTGATTGTCGGTTTCATCTGGAATAACATCATATGTCAATACGAACAACCATAAATTTTGGTGTCAGACAATGCCAAGAATCTGAACAATGCAATGATGAAAGAGCTATTTGAGAGGTTCAAGATTAAACATCTCAACTCAGTCATTTACCGACCAAAGATGAATGGGGCTGTAGAAGCCGCCAACAAGAATGTCAAGAAAATCATGGAAAAAATGGCGGGAAACCATCGAGGATGGCCAGATTTATTACCCCTTACCTTACTCGCTTATCGAACGTTAGCCCGCACGTCGACTGGGGCAACTCTTTACTCCTTAGTATATGGCATGAAAGTCGTGTTGCCAATTGAAGTCGAAATGGCATCCCTCAAAACATTGTTGGACGCCCAAATTGAGGAGAGTCAATGGATGCAAGATCGATATGACCAGCTAGCCCTAATAGATGAAAAAAGGATGTCCGCCATCTTCCATGGGTAGTTATATCGGCAACGTATGTCCAAATCCTATAATAAAAAGGTATGATCCCGAGAGTTCAAATAAAATGATTTGGTGTTAAAAAAAATGCTTTTTGCCAGGGCTAAGCCAAAGAGAAGTTCGCGCCAAATTGGGAAGGACCTTTCATTGTTAAGACAGTTTTATTAAAAGGAGCCTTGATACTTCAAGAAATGGACGACGAGGTATTCCCTTAGCCTCTTAATGCGGATTTCGTGAAATGATATTACCTGTGAAAAACCATTCCCTTGCAAAAAAAAAATCAAAAATCATCAATCACCAATCTTGATATAGGTTTAGCCTGAACTACGTAAAACCTGATCTCCTCATTCTCATAGGAGTACGTAGGCAACCGTTTTTTCGGTGCGGTCTGATCCTTATAAAATTTCCAAAAATTTGTCAAGTATGACAGTTTTGCCAGTGGACCGTCTGATCCTTCTACCGATCAACCAAAAATCCATCCCAAGCACAGTTCTAGTCGAGATACAACCCCCAAACCAGGCCTTTTCAAATAAACCTAAAACCGTTAATGTAATCAACGACCCACTCCAAAGAGATCGAAATACATCTAGGTGTCTTCATCAAATCTAAGCGCGAGACCCTCAAATGGTAAATCAGCAATATGATTGATACTGTAATCATCAAAAGAGGTAGCAAATCAGATGGGTGGGGGAAGATGCATCAAAAAAGGAAAGTTGACACAAAATTGTAAATCTTTTAATATATTTCGATTGTTTGGTATACAATAGTTTTCTGTGATAAATGACAAAATGATATAGTCTATGTAGAAAAGTAAGATACGATCTATAAATTTGAAGTCAAGGAAGCCAAAAGGGAGAGACATGATGTAATCTCGGGAGTCTCAGGGGCAGAGCGAAGCTCCTGCTCTGCTATCTTGACCCGTCTCAACAAAGCTAGCGCAGCACGGACGGTCTCATCCTGGTCATCCAGAACCCGACGAGCATGACCAATGACCTCCTCCGCGTAATCGCGGTGAGCATCCTCTTAGAAAAATTCGTACCTTTGTCGGCCAAAGTGACATCTCTCCCGACATAAACAGCATCCCTACCAGCTACTGCAGTCATCATCAGTGCACGAGCCTGATCTCGCTTAAATGTAAGGTTGCGAATGCGACTCTCCAAAACGGTTATTGGTGTAGCAGTAGGAGTATGGGCAGGGAGAACATCTCCGGCCAAAGCCTCCGTCAAACCTACAAACAACGCATCCTCCGATAAATCTACTGAACCGCCCTCCGGGTCCTCCATAGGCTCCTCCCCAGGCAAGTTGTCATCAACACCGGCCATACCCAGTGACAAATCAGCATCCAACCAGGTCGAATACTCAGATGTCTGACCTGGATGACTGTCCCGAAACTCTAATATCACGCAGTGAGCCTAAAACCCATATACTCTAGCTAAATCCATCTCAGTGGATGATAGGATGGGAAATCGGTACTCATCAGCTCCATCAAAAGAATAAAGATCTTGCATCTGATCGAACCGATCCATCACAACCAACGGATGGTAAGTAGTAACACCCCTCAGTCCCGCCAGAGGAATGAAATCAAAGTCAGCCACATGGGTGATGATACTGAAAGGCGAACAATACCTGGAGTACATCAATATCGAGAACGACTCCTCAATAGACTCAAGAAAAGTCATCCAAGATGCCAGATCTAAGCATAATGAGGGGTGTAAGGAATAGCTCATAGCAATACAGTGACTAAAGCAAAAACCATGTCGACGGTAGCTGCCGATCGGCCTCAGATGGGTTATAAACCAGACATACAACAGAGCTGAACTGCCACGGAACTCCCTATCTCCAAAGTTCCGGTAATAGGTAGCAGATATAAAGGTCTTGGCTAAAATCAACGGCAAAATGGCCTGGTCCTCCCGAAGGGCCCTCACTACCATCAAAACTCCGACATCCATATGATCTCCATAGATCGGTATATACAGAAATGAGATAATGCACATCATCAGAATGTCCACTCGTACAGACCTCCATCTCTCCTCGGATATAATAAAATCCTCCTTGTAGGCTACAAAGCCCTCAGAAGAACTAAATCTGTCAATCACAAAGTCCAACGATACAACATGTCCGACAGTGATCTCGGATAGCACCACTGCTCTCCTCAAGCCAGTAGCAGTCATAAACTGACGCCGCATGTGACCCACTTGAACCCGCGCACAAGGGCCCACTAAGGTAAATTAGTAAAACTGGCATACTCCTCAAGAGTCAGTGTAAGCTCCAAAGATCTGAACCAAAATACATGGCAAGCCGGAATCCAGTGGGATATCATAGCCTCAACGAATCCCTCCGACACCTAAAATGACAAAAACGACATCGAATGCCTCAAAAGTCTACCAACTGTCGACCGATCCTCAATAGGTAAATCGTCAAATCAGTGCCTCAACCTGGAAGTTGTACTACCAGTGGAGTAATGATCCAGACTAGTAACCGAAGATGAAGTCATCTGTAAAATCAGTATCAAAAGATTATACAGGGGTCAATATTATGCATTTCATATAATAAGCATGTATCACGATAAATAAAATGAATGATCATGCACATTAACATCTATAATCCACACATGTAAAACTGCGAGTTGTACATAAAATTTTTACATCATTTTCTTTACACAATACATGAAATAAAATGTACAAGGAAAAGGGGCACAAACGCCCAACAACTAATACTAGTCCACTAATGAAATCTATGTCATCTATGAAAGCAGTGTCATTATCATACTGACTAACTCTGGCTAAGTCATCCTGGCTCGGTGCCTTTGGATCAAAGTTCAAATCAGGGCAGTAAAAAGGACGGGGCCCCTCCCTTCGGAATATTAACAGCACCTGGGCCGGATGATGAACTAGTGCCTAAGCCAGTAGGATCACATGTGTAAGCCTCCGCTGGATCTCTACCCAGCTGCCAGATAAAGGAGCATAGTTGATCCACCTGATGAGTTAGGCTAGCAATCTGGGTCTGATGAGTAGGCTCACAAATACAGTACATCCAGTCAGACATCACCACTGATCCAGGAACGAGATCCCCCAGGAAATGTATAGCTCGGGTCTGGGCACCAATAGTCTAAGGCTTCCATTAGATAGAGAAATCCTTTGAGCCGCTAGGACCATCCGACAGCAGAAATCCATTCGTGCCATCAAATGGAATCTCTGTAATCTGGGCATCAACGGGCCACGATCTCTGAGGAGGAGGATGGAAGGGGATGCGGATCTCCCCTGAAACACTCTGGAATGCCCGCTCCCCGAGATAAAGCTCCCAACCTCCAAAGTTCAGCATGGGAATGCGGCAAATGGACAATGTAAACTCTGGTCTGATCGGGAAACCCCCCTCAAAACCTACGGATAGATGCTCAGCTGTGTACGGAACCCAGACCACGTTAGCAGCAGTAATCAGCTCAAGTTGGAGTCGGCAATGGGTAAAACTGTTAGAAATAAGGACCTCCTCCATAGTAGTGTGATGCCATCTACGACCCCGGGGATATGTATCCAACCCCAGGGTGATAACTGGATAGAGGCACGGGAGCCTATCGTAAGCCCAAAACTGAAAAAAATAACAATAACTACGTCAACCAAAATGATAAAAGCAGAATGAATTATGAAAAAATGAAGGAGGAAAAGAGGCTTACCAAGAGAAAAGGGAAAAAGCCAAGCGAAACATCGGTCTGTCCCTCCGAGCAAAGACGCATACCCTGGAGGAAGTAGGCAAATGTGAACAATCCCCAGTCATACTCCCCGATACGATCCACATCCCGGATGGCCCCCATTATGCTGAAATGGATCGTGGCAGAGTTGTTTGCTAGGAAACAACCTCTCATAATGATCAGAAAGAGGCGACGAAAAAGCTGATCACGTTCAACGGGGTCCACGGGAAACGGCTCCGAAAAACTCATCTGATAGTGTCAATCGCCAGATCTGCAAAACGAATACTATGGGCCTTGAAGACCCTATCACAAGGAGAGAACCCTAGCAGTACACGAACAGCGGTAGGACAAATATTGGGCTTCAGGACAACCCGACGGCCAGCAAACTTAATGCCCGTAATATAACGCCAATCCAAAGCTGTCATCATCACCTCGCAGTCTAACAGATGAAGAGACTGACTCTGATGAAACCACCTCTCCAATAAAGCGCGGAGGTAGCCAAGGGGCAACGTCTGGGTGCTATAGTAAAGAACTGCTCAAAACCCTAAGAATCAACTCAGGCTCGGTACTGAGGATGAAGGGTGTCATAAAGGGAGTAAACGTTAAACCAGTTACCCCGAGGTTGTGTGCCCTCTAGGACCTGCAATACCGAGAATTCAGACGACTACGACAAGAAACTAAAAAGACTCAAGAGTTTCGTCAGTATACCTCGTTAGCACATAAGTATTCTGATAGATGGCGACTCAAGTCAGACCCTAAGAGATCTGGAATGGCCACCCGCACACCAGGAAATGAATGACCATGAATAAGAGAAACGGTTGTGTCAGTAATAGGGACGAGACCTGGTGATCAAATTCGTTGGGGACGAGAATCAACGACAAAAGTATCAGGGGCTAGACCTGGTGATCAAATCTGTTAGGGACGAGACTCAATGACAAAAGTATCAAGGGCGAGACTTGGTGATTAAACCCATTAGGGATAAGACTCAACAACAAAAGTATCGGGGACGAGACCTGGTGAATAAACTCAATGGGGACTAGACTCAACAATAAAAGTGTCGGGGACAAGACCTGGTGATCAAACCCATTGGGGACGAGACTCAACCACAAAAAGTGTCGGGGACGAGACCTGGTGATTAAACCCGTTGGGGACGAGACTCAACAACAAAAAGTGTCGCGGTCGAGACCTGGTGATTAAACCCATTGGGGACAAGACCTGATGATCAAACCCGTTGGGGACGAGAATCAACAACAAAAGTGCCGGGGCCTAGACCTTATGATTAAACCCGTTGGGGATGAGACTCAACAACGAAAAGTGTTGGGGACGAGACCTGGTGATCAAACCTGTTGGGGACAAGACTCAACAAAAAGATGACAGAGACGAGATCTAATGATAAAATCCGTTGGGGACAAAACTCAACAAGGGAATCGGGGACGAGACCCAATGATGTCAACTCAGTGACAAGTTCCCCAACAAAGCAACATAATAGTAAAGTTTAAAGCATTTCGCACCGTTGCATTATTTGATAATTGACTTGCATCCGTTCATATGATTATATGGCATTGTCAATATATCTTGTCATGCATTGGGTGTCTATATCTTTGTCATGCTTATTTTAATGCATTGCATAAACATGACAAAGAAGGGCATCTGTAGACACCCGAAATTTTGTACATATTTTCTAACCCTAGCAGGAGCCAGGAGGGCAAAAGAGTCATTTCGGCCGTAGGACGAGACATCCGAACAGATCATTTTGGGACTCAAATAAAAATAAACGAAGCCATCTCAACGATCACCGAGTGACAAACTACGCCAAGCATGACGCTGGACCAGTCGACATCCTTGGGAAGATCCATTTATGCTTTTTTGCTTTATCTTCCCGAAACCAGAATCAACCAAACCTTATGTCATTGTGTAGCTCTCAGAAAGAGCTTTTCGAAATGGTATGGCACGTCTCCCAACTCTTCTCGGATTGAAAGTTACGGATGTTTCAGCGAACAAGACGGAAAACCAATTGCGCAACACAAAAACCAAGATGGGTGGACCCCACCTAGGCCAGCCGCTGCAACCTAGGCCAACCGCTGCAGGTGCACCTGAGGCTGCCCAGGAAAGCCTATAAATGTCGATTTTCAGCATATTTTTCAAAAAGGGGGAATTTTAGAGAGAGAAAGTAGGGGATTTTAGAGAGAGGATCTCGGGAATTATATCAAAATTGCTAGATTCTCTCTAATTTTGTATTAGATTAGCTAGATCTATACACTCTTAAGAGCAAAAAAGTGTCAAATCTCATACCCCAAGGTTAAAGATTCAATCTTTCTAATAAATTCGGTATAGAACTATTAGATCTCTTGCGTTTTGTTCATTGTTGTGCTTAAAGTTTGTTTATTTCTTGATTATTATTTCAATCCATCGATTTCCCTTAAATTTAAACCATTTTTACTGATTGTTTTGTCTTGAAATTGTTAAAGTTTGAATCTTTTCACTAGATCCACCCTAGATCTAGCTTGAATCTAATATATTAACGGTTTTAAAGTTCAAAACTTTAACCTTTATGCTAGATTCGGCTTAGATCTAGTGTGGATCTAGTCATTTTCAATGCTTTAAATCAATTTTTTTCACTTCGCATAAGCCTAGATTCGTATCTAGTGGTGAGGGGGTCCCACCTACCCGCCGTCAAGGGATTCTAACAATTGAGTCACCTGATAGCCAGTTTGGGATATATTTCTCGATTTAAATCCCGATTATGTCATTAAATAGATCTAGGGAATCTTAAATCCACGGATCTAAATCTCGTTAATGGATCACATTAATATATATAGTCCCTCGTGATGTTGGCTTCGGTTGTGCGATCTACGATATAGGGTTATGGGAGCCCTTTCATATATCTCATTTTATCATTTATTTTCTTCTTTTAATGTATCGTTTATCACGATGTGAGCCTAGGAATCTTGGAGTCGAGATCCTTGAAATAGATCTCGGCATGATTCCCACGATGGACATTATTTCGATTGTAAAGTTATTATCCGATCATTGTAAATGTAAATTTGGGCCTTAAAACGGTATCGAGGGCTCCATCCCATGAAAGCCGAATTTAAGGCCCCATGTTAGTGAAAATTGCGATTGAGGGTGTTCGGGGTTATTGAGATGGCTTTCATGCCCACGGATCGCCCCGACACTATTTTGATGCTTAATTTCCCGTTTATCACCAAAAAAACAATTTTTAAACAAAACGACAAAGATCTTTTAAAATCAAATTGCGCTGGGTTAGTAAGACCACCTTAAGTTAAAATAGAACGCAACAAAGGATCTCGATTCTTATTTGGCGAAGAGTTTGAAAACCATAATTTTCAAAACGTCACCCCAAAATAGTGTATCAATTAAAACCTAAGTGAACCTTTTACTCGAATCAAATCCTTTATGCATAGGTTCAAAGAGGTTTTAAGTTGCTTTCAAAATAACGCACGTCTCACGATTTCGATCCAAAACTAGATAAGTGATTTCCTTCAAAATAACCCACATACACACACACACACACTTAGGAAAATATCAAGATGCGGTAACCATGTTTTCACGAAAGTCGGGGGGTGCCTAACACCTTCCCCTCGCTTAAGCAAACCCCCGAACTCTATGAATCTCGGTTTCGAGACCAATTTTACGGAGTCACATGTTTGGCCATATTGTGAAAATAAAAAAAATGGATGAGTTGGTACATCCATTTAAAGCTTTATTAACTGGCGGCTCTGTCTAATTGGCCCTTTCTTAAAATCAACTTTTCAAAATCCCGTCGACATTTATGTCAATTGTTTTCCTAAAAATCACCCTTTAATCAAAATGAGTAAAATAAAAATCTTTAAAAAGGTAGAAATGCAAAAAACCAGGAAAAAAGTTTCCCCGGCGTCGACAGGGTCCTTTTGAGTTATTAACATATAAATCACATTTCTTTACCCAAATTTGTTTTATCTTAATTTTATTACAATTAGAATCAAAATGACCTTTAAAACAACATTTTTTACAAGTAACAAATAGTTAACAATAAAGTGGCTGAAACCTTGATTTACTATTAATCATTCTAATATTATCATTAGTTTTATTTTTCACATTTTTAATAGGATTATACCCAATCATTGCTTATCAATGCTAGATCTTTGAGCAGCTAACATTATATTCAAATTTTCTTCTCCTTGAATAAATTTTACAAGATCTTTTTTCAATGATATTTTTTCTTCATTATTATCATTTGCATGCTTATAATTTTTCCATCATTAAATGCGTTTATGCAAGTATCTCTCATTTCTAGACTTTCTTTTAGAACTTCATTTTCCTTTTTAAGACCAATGTTTTCTTCATGTAATTGATTTGCACGATTATCCAAATAATCATTCTTGGCATTTAACTTAGACATTTCGCTTGATGTACAATCTTTAACAATATCCTGTTTTTCTTCAATAAGTGTTTCTACTTCTTTCATTAAATCTTTTATCCAACTTTTTAAATGAGCAATTTTTTCTTTAAGACGTAGGTTCTCATTTTTTAAAGCAAGACATCTGAAATAGTAATTTCAAAAGCTTCATGAAAATTAGTTACCTCAAGTTGATTATCATCTTCTAGTCCCATGAAATAGAGTTGGGCAACTTCTTCTTCTTGTTCTGTTTCGGACTTACTCACTGGAGTTGAGTTACCATTTTGATTCTTCCTTTGTTTCTTCCTTTGGAGTAGTCTCTCGCATTTTCTTGATAGCATTTCAATTTTTTCATCGAAATCTTCGTATTGATCATGATGACTACTCTCAGCTTGAAGTGCCAATATCTTCTTTGCTTCCTCTTTTTCATCATATCTTCTGAGCTGGTTCTTAAACGCTTCAAGCTTTCCAAATAGTGTAAGTGTTTTCATGGTGCTGATTATTGATGAGTCTTGTAAAGTTATGACTTTCGGTGTAAACCGTTTGGGCATGACTCTTAGCAGCTTTCTATTAATTTCCTCTAATTAATTTTTCTACCAAACATACTCAGCGAATTCATTAGAGTGAGGAACCTCGCTTGAGCTTCTATAATTATTTCATCTCTCTAATTTGAGTAGCTCGTACTCTTGCATCAACATGCGTAGTTTCACCTCTTTCACCTTGGGAGTTCCCTCATGACTCATGATAATTGTATCACAAATTTTCTTTCGCCGTATTACATGCAGAAACCTTATCAATTTCAGATTGTATCATTCTACTCAGCAGCGTGTTTATGGCTTTTGAGTTGTAGGATACCATATATGATTCATTAGCATCCATTTCCATGAGGGTCTTGGGTCTGCCATCATTATGCCTAGGGATGACTGGTCCATTTTTAACCGCCCACCATTCACATGGGCCCCTATTGAGATAAATCTTCATTCTGAATTTCTAAAAGTTGAAGTTCTCGCTGCCGAGCAACAGTAGTGGCCTGCTAATGGACTGCCCTTCTTGGAAGTTATGATGTGTCATAGGATCTTGCCTTACGATCTACAAAGACCAATATTAGTAGAGCCAAGCTTTGATACCAATTGTAATTATGTGTATATGTGCACACTTAGAGGGGGTGAATAGGTGTATATGCTCGAAGTGATTATCAATGACAACTTTTTAAATTTTTCTGCTACAGGATTAAACTAGACAGGTATACATGTCTGCTTTGGTGTCTGCTTTAACTAAAGCTCTTCTTCAGATATTATTCAGACAGGATACTCTGTCTACTTAAGTGTCTGAATTAGTGTTAATTCATATGAATACAGCAGAACAATATATGCAGATGTATATGGCAGATATTTAAGTGCATAATTGAAGCAATATAAAGAAGACAAACAGAATGTGACGCCCTCAAAATAGGGTTCACACAACCCATTTTAAATAGCCAAAAATACATACTACAAACACAAATTCTCTTACCAAAATTAATAACACTACATATAAGTACAGTCAATAACTGTTTTAGGAATCAAAATCTTTGGAAAAATATTGTCGTGCAAAATACGACAACACGTACGCTTTAAATTTCCAATACAATCATTATGCCGTATATAGTGCGACCGTATCCAGACCCAATATAAGTCCTCAATACAATGCCGTATAAAATACAACAACAAATATTTCAAGTCCTCAAGGAACACAAGAAGGTTTCTGTCCTCCTCATTCTAACGGTATCATTTTTAACGTCACACTATTTTGATAACTTGATGAGGACAGCCACTAGCTCAGACCACTAACTCGGACCATCACTCTATTCCTTTGTTTTTTCCCCGCTAGACCCAGCTACACTTTTATTACCTTAATATTGTGAAACACAAAAGTAATAGCCGAACAACTCCTTCCTTGTTCGTCTTTATAACAATAATGAATCTGACTTTCGGGTCTTCTAGAGTTTTTAAAATCTCTTTATGTTTTCAGGAAAACGTAGTCTCGAAAAGATACACGAAATAGATTCAAGAATCACTCCATTCGGAGTTAATATGATTGAGTTATAAACTTTATAAATTTAGGCTGAAACTAGTGTCGAAAATCTAGACAGATTGCGATTTTTAGCATTTTAGGGCATGAAGATGGCATCTGATGACTTTTCTTCCTTTTACAAAGTTGTAGAGGACGAAAAATTAATGAAAATAGGCTTTTGAATTACTCAATTTCGATAAAAGATGAATTTACTATGATTTTTCTAAAGAGTTGTTGTAAAAAGAAAATTCCACTCAGAAATTCAAAGAAGAATGCAACAAAAGATTTCAAAACTAGGAATGTCTTGGCCTATAAGTGTAGCACTCTACTGATATTTGCTAACACTTAAGATAGCCTAGCATACCTAAAAGAAAAACTTGCAATAAGAGACTTTTAGAGGGAGGAAGAAAATATTAGTAAGGAAGATATGAATTTCCTTATGTTAAGCCTTCCTATTTATAAACAAAATTCATCACATTTAATAAATATATTATTCCTCCATTAACAATATCTTTAAATTTATTATTAATAATGATTATCCATTATCAACCATTATCAATACTTAATCAAAAAGATTAATCCATTATCTTTATTAATAAAAAGATTAATCCATTATTATTATTAATAAAAAAGATTAATCCATTATCATTAAAGAATTAATCCATTATCATTAGTAATAAAAAGATTAATTCATTATCATTATTAATAATTTCTACCATTCATAAAAAATTATCTTTAATCTACCACATATTAATTACCTCACATAATAATTATTCATATTATTCACATTTTAAGATCACAGTTTCTTTACTATTCACAATTATAAATGTATTACTATTATAGATATTAGTGTTTTTCAAATAATGAGTATGTCTAACAGTTTAATACTCGTGACCTCCATTTATGCAACTTTCCATTACTACCCTATTACAATGCCAATTATTATGACAATAGTATGAAATATCGTGACAATAATAAAATATTATGCAAATGTTACTATAACAATTATTGAGTTAGAATACTATGCAATTGCTACTGTAATAATTATTGAATCAATGATTATGAAATATTGTGCAATACAGTGTGACTCTGTGGAATGTCGTGTGCCACTTTGTAATATTGCATGCTACTGTAGAGTACCGCGTGTGTACTGCTGTACTTTTATCACCGGGTATTTAAGCAGTAAAAAGTGATAGTACTGTTGACAATTTTTAAAAAAAGTTATTCCTGTCGTTTTCTATATCTGATAATTAGGTACGTCATTGTGGGGACCACCAATGATTGGTTGTTTTGGCGTCATCGTACTTTGCACAATATAATATTCCCCGACAGAACGAATATTACCGACATACTTTTTATAATATAATATAATTTGCACATCTCACCCGTAACTTTATCATTTTATCAATTTAATACCTTACTGTTTAGAATAATAATTATAAGAGAATTAAATTCTCTTTATTAAAATTTGGGGTCTTCACAGAAAACCACAACACCGAGATTTTTTACGTGGTTTGACCCCCACCCTCTAATCTAGTAGCCTATCCACGTCTAATACCAATTGGTATTGGAGACTCCTTTTATTAAAACAATATTCAATAAGATACACAAGTACTCCCTATACAAAATAACTTTGATTATGTTTGGACACCACTTCCCCTTATTGCACAACAGCAACCTCTTGCACTACTACAATCTTTAGAGCATGTCTTGCACAATTCTATCCACCACTGAATTAAGCACAAACCATAGTAGGCATGTATACAATTTTTAACCAAGAACGAATATAATTAGCAACACGAAATTAATAACAAGGCAAAATCAGATTGCTGGAAGTTTTTCTTTTAGTGCACTGTTATGATTTTCAATTCGTTAGTTGAAGCCTTAGCCAAGAATAATATATATAGAGTAAGAGTGCAACGACAGGAAACAAAATTCCTCAATTTTAGAATCCCAAAGAGAGATATGAATAGACTTAGAAGGAAGGGATTTGAATTTAAAAAACCAAACTGCTAAAATCAAGGGATAAGGATTTAGAAGAATTAGCAGCATGAAATCAGCTCAAGAAAAGATCTTTTGACTTTGTAAATCAAGGCTGAGTATTTACACAATTGATTTTGTTTCCAAAAAAACTTCTCAGCTTCTTAATTTGAATTTTCAGTTTTTTAAACTAAGGAATAAAAACTAAATTGATTTGCCTTCCAAAAATAACCTTTTTAAAGGATTTGAATCTTTTAAGTACATGAAAGCATTCTTTTTAAAATAATTTCCAACGCAATGAATTTACCTTGAAATTAATTAATCAAGCTAGAAATCATTACATTTGATTTCCTAGGTGAAGTCCTAGGTGAAGTCCTAGGGACCTAACCATGTGGTGGCTCTAAATAACATTTCTTCACATTAGACCACTTGAAATTTTGATATATGCATAATCAATCCAATAACCTGAAAATCCCAAAACATCTTCATACAAAATATATGTTATCATCATTAAAACAAAATATATAAACCAAGATTCTCCCCTTTTTGATGATGATAATATATAACTCTACAAAGCAACTTGTCATCATTAAAACCAAAATATATAAACCAACATTCTTTCCCTTTTTGATGATAATAATATATAACACCCCTAAATATATAGCAGTATATAAAGGGACAAAACATCTCCATATGTTGTCATCATTAAAAGAAAACATATAAACCAACAACATGTACCTCCCTTCACATGACACTATTCCGAAAGTCGGCAAAAGGATGAGATATGGACGAGATTATCGTCGACCTTTCGGGTGTCATGTAGCTCACTATCAAGAAGTGAATGAGCTCTCGATTATAAATATCCTAAAAAACTCATCCCAAACTAGATCACAACTGATGACAAAAGGCTAAGAGGCCCTTGGTAATAATGAGATAGTTTGGACCCGAGGATAAGAGAAATAGGGGAACCTAGAAGGTGTAGGATAGTGATATTGAAAAAGGCTAACATGTTCGCAAATAACATTTGGATATGAACGTTCCAAATATTAAATACATTCATTCCATAACATTAAATTTAGCAAACCAAACTTCTTTTTCCTATTTAGTAACAAGAGACTAAAACTTCTATTCCACAAGCATGATTACAACTCTGTTTTGTGATTTTGTAAATGAGGGGCATCTTTATATAGTCACACTAGGCCTTACAAACAATGGATCAAATCTAATCGAAGACTTAGATCGCCTAGCTAGCTATAACATTCCTCCAAAATATCTAGGATATCTACAAGCATAGTTGTGTCATAGATAAATTTAGAGCACTCTATCAAAAACCTACTACTTATAAGAAAATTTTAGAAAATATCAAGTAATATCACCTAGTGATCGAGCACACCTCGTGTCCGTCCAATAAGGGTTGTAATGTTGTAGTAACCTTTTGAAAATACTCATGTTACGATACTAACTTAATATGATTTAACTATATCTTTTAAGAAAGTTATCTTAGTGTACTATGTTTAGGATAAAAGTATTTCGTATCAAAGAAATCTACCCCTACCATACTCTGTACTATGAAATGTGACATTTTTTTATTACTGTTTCCGCTCCACGTACCTCGTATCGAACCGTGATCTAGGTAAGATAGGGTAAGAATTGGCCCGACCTTATTAACCGAGCGACACTCAAGGCGGTGTATAAACCCAATTAGTCACATGACTCTTGCGTGCCACATGATTCAAAGGGAACACAACAAATATAAACACCCTTCATCATTTTTCTTCAGAATATAAGATTTTTGGTAATTCTTTAAAACTTGGACAATTCTTCCTGCACATGGTTTGTCATTCGTTGCCTTTTTCTCCCCTTTCAACACCTAAAACAGTATTCCATTTCCTAAATAGATTTAAAATTTCTTCCCCATAACCCATTCTCCTCAAGAAATCTTAACCTTATTTTTAACTCAAGAGCTACATACATCAAAAGTCCCCTGACCTTGTTATTTGATGACTGGCCTATAATTAATTTGATCAAAATATTTACTCTTTATGCGACCATAATTACATAATAAGGAATACCTTTGACAAAGAACATCATTTGCACACAATCATGCAAATTCCACTATAACCAAAATAACTTTCATGAATCTTCTATCTCCCCCCAAATTAAATGAGGAAAAAGGTAGCTAGTATGGAAAATAAGTGTCAGAATACTCGGAACAGACTTGTCCGATCGATAAGGATGCACCTCTGAAGTACCATTAAAAGAGTTGAAATGGAGGTAAAACAAAATATAATGCAATATATTGCCAGTTAATGGAACTTCCAAGAAACTGAAAAAAAAAATATTACCAAAGATGAAGTGGTGCCAACTGCAAAAAGCTTTGAACTATTGCGCTGAAAAACAAATTCAATATATGAGATGTGGATCAATCGTTTGATTTTTCGAGTAACTAATTTTCTTATGAAATATGCATATGGAGAAAAATATATTGTTACCACTATTTTACCTATTCTTTGTATTAATGAAAATGATGTTCCAGCCAGAGCAACCTACAAATAGGATTTGAAAAACCAGATTAACTCATTGTACAAGGTCTTCAAACACAACACACACACATTGTATGTATGTATGTATAATCTTAGAAAATGTCATTCTCTATTATACATTTATACTATAGAGAGGAACAACAATAACCTGAAATGCATTATCTGGACAACTATAAAAGAATTTAGCAATACGTCTAACATTAAGTGCTATTGGTGGGCGGAGAGAAATAGTTGGAGTAGGAAACCACATGAGCATGAAATCTGCAATTATGGCCATCACCTAAGCAGGAACATAGGTAAATACCAGCAATGATTATAATTACATGTAATGCTTAAAAAGTTATACCTTATGTTAACGCCAAGATTTGTCCATGCGCCCAATCACCAAACTGCGCGTCCAATCCTGCACAGAAATGAAACCACACTCAGAGAGCTAATGGACTGGGCCGCCGGAGGATAGCTCTAGTGTGAGAATAAATACAGGCTGAATAAAGTTTAACAATGGAGGCTTAATGCTTTAGTGCTGAAAGTGACATTACTTGTGAATTAGGAATTAGCCTTGTATTTATAGTGATCACACCACCAACTCCATGCTCGTCCCTGTATAGAAATAGAACTCCCCATTAGGACATATACCTTAATGGGATCAAACTGAATCTCCTTAAAGAAAGGAAGTCAAATCATATCCTGACACTTTTCTTAGGAGTTGGAAATTAAATACAGTTAGGAATCCTAGATTTCTTAATATTCTCCTACTGCCCAAACATATTCCTAAGTGGGGAGATTCTTCCACGTGGACTACGGCCTACCATATCATCCGAGCCCAAATAAACATGCCTTAACATTTCCCCCGGTCTTTCATTATAATGGGACATATAATTGAAGAGTTCTTCATCGAAAGCCCAATAATTACATAATAAATGTGAGAACACAAGCCCAAGATCAGAAATTTTGATAACATACCCAACACCCATTGTCGGGGCCCATCATCATTACTCAACCCACTTATTACGCTGTCTTTGGGAAACTGTGTGAAGCCCAAAGGTTAATCAATTTAAAAAGAGCTGCACGCCCAAACCAACCGCCTCACTCCAGATCTGAAATTTTAAAAACTCCTAAGCTACCTCTGCTCTTCTTTGTTTTCTCTATAAACCTCCTTCTCCGGCAAAGATTCCTCAGAGTTCCTCAACCTCCATCACCGATAGCCAACACAGGTTCAAAGGGACAACTAAGTTGTGAACGATTCAACCAAATCACTGTGAAGAAATTAATTTCTTCTGCTCATGTTACGATACGTGATAGTGATTCATGCAACAGTTTTAGGATAAGTTATGATTTTAATGATTCTTAAATCTTGATAAACGAGTGGGGTATGACAGGATACTCTTATTAAGAATCATCTATGTGAGTGTGAATTGGGTCAATTCTATGAGAATGATAAGGTCATACTTCTCTAGAGCACTCATAAATCTGGGAATGTTCAGGGCCAAAATGAATAAAGTCATGAGAACCAAATAATGTTCAGAAAAATTTTGTGTGAATTTCTATTGTCTCAATTTACACAAACGGTTAGACAGTTCAAGATATCACATTCACTGGATATCTAGTAAACCTGATAGTCTTTCACAAGGGAAGGTTCAAAGCCAGAAGCCACCTCTCTCTATACAGATGATTTCTAATTTTGTCTCTCACAAAAGTCTGTATAACATTTGCATAGGCTGACTGTTAATTTCATTTATATGGGGAATTGTTAGAATTTGAGATTAAATAAAGCTTTAAATATAGGTTTTAAAGCTAGAATTTAAGTGAGTTCAATTAATCTTTTGAGATAAATTCATATATCAATGTGTTCTACTCTGTGAGTAGATTAAAATCAAGTATTTGGAAGCTCAAATTCATAGGGTAATGAATGAGAAATTTACTCCTAAAGATCACCCTTGGAAATGTTAATAAATACTTGTGGGAAGCTAAAGTCCCACATCGACTAAGAACTAAACATTAAGTGAGTATATATACAATTACATTGCTATTAGGTTTGGGCTCCAAGGGGTACTCCACTTTTGTGGAATGGAGATGACCTAGTAAAGAATTGGTTTGACCACACGTACGCGTTGCCACCGACCGGCCGGGCTCGGGCTCGGGGGTCTGGGTTTGGGTCATTATATATATCCTTTTGGACAATTTTTTTTAAAATTTTGTGTTGTTTAGTTCCTCTTTTTTATTTATTAACTTTGAAGCAAGGTAAACAAACGAAGCGAAAATCAGAAAGTCAAGCGCAGCGACGCTTGACACCAGAGCCGCGACGCTAGGGTTAGAGCCGCGACGCTAGGGTCAAAGTCGCGGCGCTCTGAAGCACTCCAAGGGTCGCGCCTGGCCTGATGGATTGCACCCGTTCAACCATATCTCTTCACATTGCACCCATTCGGTTCACAAATGTTGTGACCCATCTGAAGGGTCACTAAACCCTCCTATAAATACCATATGGGGGGCAGCCATTTTTTCATCCATCTAATCATTCAAATCATTTTCCTTCTTCATCATTTCATTAGTAATATACATAACGTATTTGAGAGAGTTCAGAGCATTTTTTTATTCGTTGTATGTATTATTTGTAGTGCTGTTATAACACACGTTGTCATTATATCTTGGGAGACAAGTGTTATTAACTCTAAGCACCGTAAGGAGGGCATAATTGTCATAAGGACATAGTACCAAGTACTAGCCTTGACATATTAATTCCTGCTTTTTTAACTTTGGTTTACATCAGATAAGTTTCTATATATATATATATTTAATTTTTCGTATCATTATAAGTTACAAATATATTTCTATATAGCTATATACTATCTATAACAGAAAAAATGAGAGGAATGATGATGTAGTGGAGCAGAGGTGTATGGTGAGTGATAAAGATGAGTGTAATAGATGAGGGGGATTGAGTTTGGGGAGATTTGGAAAGCGAGTTGATGAAATGTAGTTAATAGCAATCGACATTGTGCCTATACAGTTGAGTTTAGTTTTTAGGTTAGAGCTGAAAAGCTTTTAACACTCTCTCTCTCTCCAAAAATATATGAAAATCTATGATTTTTTTCTTTACATGACAGCAGTAGCGGTAGTATCGTTTTACAAACACAACTAAAAGTGTGTTTGTAATTGAAGCTGCATTTGAAGACTAAAAAGCAAACTTAACCCTCTAGTTTGTATCATTTTTGCAAATTTGTTCCTCTAATGTTTTTTTGGCAAAACTTTTCCTTCAAGATGTATTAGTTGTGCAAAAGGACCCCAAACCTTTTAAGTTGGGATACTATTGTCATTTTATTAGTAGACCCAAGCTTGAATCAAGTTACCATTAGAATCAAGCATTTGGCAACAAAAATAAGCCACATATTGACCTTATCCAATATATATATATATATATATATATATATATATATATAGTGAGAGAAAGATAAAATATCAAAAACGATTTGGGCATGAATTTTGTGAATATCACAACAATGATTTGTTAGAGCAAATGAAATTAAACTTGAATTAATAATTCAAAATACTACTAGTACACCGCAGATTTATAACTCGTAACTTGAGAGCTAATGATATACATTTGAGAGTTATGTGAATTGAGGGGATAAATAAAAAAGAGTAGTGGTAGTGAGGGAGGTTAGAGATTTAGGCTGGAGGAAGACAGAGACAAGGGCAGGAGGAGGAGGAGGGTGGAGAGAGAGGAAGAATGAGCATTTTGGAACTCTAAGAGAATATAATAATTTATGAAAATGACAGTAATACCTTACCTAAGAGGTTAGGGGTCCCTTTTGCACTACTAATACATCTTAGAGGGAGAATTTTGTCAAAATAAAAGTTGGAGGAACAGTTTAGCAAAAATAATATAAATTGGAGGGTCACTTTTGCATTTCAATCTACGTTTGAACGTTATGTTCTTGTTCTTTTACTGTCAATTTATGTTTTTGAAATTATAATTCTTGTTTGGTTAGAATTGCAATGGTTGGGGCTAAAATTATACAAAATGACCAAGAAAAGACATGAATTGTTATATCATATGCATATATAATAATAAATTATTTATATAATTATATAAAAATAATAGTTTGTGGAAAGAAAATTTATATAGTAAGATTATTTTTTATTTGGAGTTCTATTAGATGGTTAAAAACAATAATAATTAGTTTACATAATACTAGTAAATAGAATAATACTATTAATATTACTTTTTGAATAGTTTAGAGTAATTACACTTTTATAATTAGAATATATATATAATTTACAATTTAATATATAATAATAAAATAGAATTTAGATGTTATCAAGTTACGTTAATAACAAAAGTGGGTTTGTGGTAGATTAAGTGACACTTGGTGGTAATATTTGCGTTGGGGTGGACATGTGTCTCATAATTAAAGAGAGAATAAAATACAAATTAAAATAAAAGTCAGAAAAGAGAGGTAAAAGAAACAGAAGAAAAGAGGTCTTTTCTATAATTTTCATTTCTTCATTTTCCTCATTCTTCTGTTTCCACAATCTGACCATCTCACACCTTACACAATTCCGGCAAGCTTTGTTAGGAGTGTGCAATTGATATTTTTAAGTCTAATTACAATTTCTAAAAATGATCAATTCAATTTTCAAATCCTAATTTCATCTATCGAATTCAAACCCAATTTTTTAAGGAGAGATCGCATGATTTTTCAAACTGTTCAAAAAGATGAGGGTAGTTTAGTCTGATTTTTGGTGCGTTTGTCATCACAAATTGGGATGAAATGCAACACGAAGATTTTATGACGTTGCCTTTGTCTCTCAAAAAGCAGATTAATCCCAGGGCTCACACGTGTTTGGGTTACTACGTATGATAGTCGAACAAGAAGAGATGTTGCGTTTGTCATCCAAACGCTTCAAACGTTGCGTTTGAAGAGTAACCGAACAAGCATTATATTAGTTATGAGAGAGATGAAAGAAGAGGTGTGGATCCCTTTTTGGGCAAGAAATGCAAAGCAACGGTCAAAACCCATGTAAAGTTTTTGGAAGGTGGGGTAATTTAAGATTTTTTGGCAATTTTAGGTGGATCTTTATTTATTTCATTTATGTGTAATTTATGACAAAATGGAGAGGATTAATACTTTGTAGTTTGTACTTGTTGTAAAAGGATCAATACAAAAAATAAAAAATAAATAAAAACAAAAACAAATCGTGTAAGTAACACAAAGAATTATATATGTACATAAATTATGCACAAAAAATTGTGCACAAAAAATAGGACTTATGTATTGTATACTAATTGAGAATGTGTCTTGCTTCTTATTTTCTCTATTAAATTATACTGTTTGTGATTAACTTTTTGTGCATAGTTTATATCCATAACATTACTCATAAAAAAATTAAAAAAAATAATAATACTTTGGTGACTAAAGAATAGTTACTCCAAATGAATACAAAATAATGTGATGAATTGTGAGCGACTATTATCAATCAGGTGCATAGAATACTTATTTTTCAGTATGTTGTAATCAAAAGTAACTACATCTCTAATGTTGCGTTTGGATTGAAGGAATGGAATGGAGAGTAGAATGATTCATTCCATTCCAGCTGGAATGAGTCATTCTAAATTCATAAATTTGAGAGAAATGAGAATGGTTCATTCCATTCTAATGGAGCAACCAAACACAATTTTTTTCATTCTATAAGAATGATTCATTCTATTCCCACTCTCATTCCTTCAATCCAAACGCAGCATAAAATTATCATAAATAAGTATTGATCTATAATCTACTCACAAAATGCTTGCAATACAATTATTATCCCCACTTTTCATACTAATTCTTTTTGGCTCCGACTCTCATGCTCAAGTTTTTTCAAGTATTCAATTTCAACTTGTGCATCATTCAAATCTTTTGTCTGATTGTGCATGTTTCTTCCTACATTTCAAATGTTCGTCTCAATTGTCTGCTAACAACTCATAATTTTGTTTTACATTCGGTTTTATCTTCTTCATCAGAAATTTTATTATCATATATTTGACGTTACTTGTATAGCCTAGAATAATTATCATTTGAGTTGACATGGTTTTTTTTTAACTCGTTTTAATCCTTATTTAATAACCAACCCATTTGATATATCTCCTATAAAAACTTTCTACATCTTCCAATGTCGAAAATATTTGACCAACATATAGAGTTTCCTCACGAGTAACACTCAACATCATTGATACCAGATAATTTTCCAAAATTCTTTGATAAGATCACCTTTAATGAGAAAACCTTAGATAGGAAGAGTTAGGGTTCTTTTCTCGTTTTTGAGATAGTAGAGAAAGAGAGGGAAAAAAGAGAGTAATAGTTAATATATGGAAGAGAATTCAAATCTATCGAACAATTATTGACTAAAATGACCTATCCCTAAATTATTCTCCAAAAGACAAAATTATAGAATTGTCACCGTCCACATAATAGTTTAGAGACTATACATTATAACTACTGGTTTTTACGCACACGCATTACGCGCTTAGAAAAAAATTGCAGAAGAAAAAAAAACTAAAAATAAAATTATGTGACAAATAAAATTGTAAATGAAAATAAAATTACACACAAAAGTTAGAATGGAAAGAGAAAAAATAAACCGTAAATTAACAGTGAGAGTAAAGAATAAGGTGATGGAGAAAAAAATAGAAAAAGAGAGAGGAAATTGGTGAGAGAAAGAAAAGAGTGATAACTAAAATATAGAGAAAATAAAGAGAAAAATAGATAAAATTATTGATTATCATGTATTTGTGACCCAAAATCACCAAAAAAATAATTATGAAAATTATACATAATATCACTTTCTATCATATTAATGGGATGAGAGGCCTATTTGGGCCTTTTGATCTTCACACAGACAACTAAATTATCATTGGAAGGCTAGCACCTTCTTTCCGATGTTTGCTATGAATCAGTTATCGCCCCATATGTTTCCAATATTTAAGGTACATGATAACGAACGATTCTACTAACTTCCCTATATACACGTATACATGAGAGAAGGCAAAGTTGTAAGTAAATAAATTTCATCTTAAAGAATTTGTCACTCCTTTGAACTTGCATATAGGAAGAAGATAAAAGTATTTAAGAAAGTAACACCCATATTGGCTTTGCACAAACCTAAATAAATTTATCTGTAATTATATTTTATAAACTATGAATTTCATATAAATATATTATATATATTATTATTATTTATATTTTGTAACTATGCGCTTCATTGATTTCAAAATCATGTTATAATTTTTATTTAGAGACATATAAATTTAAGCTATATTTTTCAACAAGCGCAAGGTATTATGTACAAGTCAAATTGTCGATGCCAATCCAACTCTTTTACCAAGTCTAAATGTAAACTTCTTTTATAAGAATTAGTGTCCTGGCACATACTACTACGTGTGTAGAATGAATGAGAAAATATTAAAAACAAAATAGGAATTGTTAAGAAGTTTTTGAGTTAAAGAAATAATTTTTTCTTTTTTTACACCCTGTTTGTGAGTTTTTAAAACTAAGGAAGGAAAGGAAAGGAAAGTTGGAAGTCCCATGTTTGTGAGTTTTTTAAGTCAAGAAAGATAAGGAAATCAAAAGAAAACTAAGTCTAATTTTCCTTAAATATTTTCCTGACCAAAATGGTAGGTGTTCGGATATATATTCTCATGGGCCTGATCGAGTTTCTCATCTTGGGCTCGGCTCAAAGGCCCATCATACTCAATGAGTTACAAGAGGACTCTCTAGTCCGAAAAAGCTTGGGCAGGGATTCTAAGCCCATGTGGTTTCTTACTGGATAATACTTCCATTGACTCAAGGTAATTGAATCTGGGTCCAATAAGGATTCTAGGCTGAACACTCCTAATAGGGGTAGTAAGTAGCCAAGTGAATCCTATAAATACCTAAATAATAATGAAGGCAATGTATGAGATATTTTACCCTACTAAATATTTGACCTCTATTATTAACATATCTTGAACATATTACTTACTCTTACACCGGAGGAGTCCACAAACGGCCCAAGTTGTTGAGACTTTTGTGCAAGTACACGTCCGGCGAGTTGGTTGAACGCGCGGACAAAATCAAGCGTTAACATTGGCGCTAGAAGGAGGGCACTTTTAGTAGTAATCTCTGTTTTTAATCAAAACAATTTACATGACGACTTTACGATCACAACGAAGATACCCTCAAGGATCCCAAGGAGCATCCCTCTTCGGCTCAAATACAAAAAAGCACTTGAAGAGGGAATACCCTCGGTCTGACGCCTTCGAGAATCCTTAGGAGCATCTCTCTTTGGGTCAACGCTTTCGGGCACATGAAGAGAAAGTGCCCTCGACGCATTCGGGATCCCGAGGAGATCGATTTCCTTTCAATAATCCGAATTTACGGACTGCTAGAGCCTCCGGTTTACTCCCCCAGTACATGTCTCATACTAAAGGAGTGGGGGGCAATGTTCGGATATATATTCTCATGGGCCTGATCGGATTTCTGATAGACTCCACGGCACGCTTGCGTGAGGTGGTCGTCGCCCAAATCGTTTTTTAGCAAAAATTGGATGGTGGATTACTTGCAACACCTCGACTCCTCGCCTATATGAAGACTATAATCTTTGTACAATTGCTCATGTTTGGAAATCTGCGTTAAATGAACAACAACGACACCTTGACTCTTCGCGTATATGTAAGCGGTAATCTTGGTACAATCGACGCTTGATGTGGTAGAGGACGCCATATACAATTATGGAATGTTGTATGATAAGTCAAGTTGAATTCTCAAACAAAACTAAGGAAATACTTAGGAATCCTTCAAAGAATCAATAGTAGAGAATAACTCAAAGAGTTTGATAAAATCTGAAAATATGAATGTTGTTGCCTCCATTACAATCATGAGACTTATATATGGAGGCTAGGGTGGTGGCTATGAAACCCTAAATCTTAACAAGGAAATAGCAATTAACTTAGAGTTAAATCCCATCTAGGATTAATTTTATTACAAGGTAACATAAAAATCTGCTAGAAAGTGCTGAATAAAAAGAAAGTGTTGAAACATGAGGGAATCCCATGCCAAAAATGTGCTGCAGAATATTCAGCAAATGGCTTGGAATTTAGCTTCTGAATTGGCTCATCCTTTTGTGACACAATTGGCTTGGAATTTAGCTTATGATTTGGCTGATGCAGAATATTCAGCAATTGGCTTGGAATTTAGCTCCTAAATTGGTTCATCCATTTGTAACACAATTGGCTTGGAATTTAGCTTCTAAATTGGCTGATGTAGAATATTCAGCAATTGGCTTGAAATTTAGCTCCTAAATTGGCTCATCCATTTGTAACAAATTCACGAACTTGGAATCTGTCATACTCGGTTTTGAAGTTATTCCAACCTCGTTCCAAATTATTTGAATCAACCCATTGAGTCCCTCCTTGAAGCGTTTAGCCCGAGCTCTTGTTGCGGGTCCAACCGGAAAACAAACTGAATCTGATATATGGGTGTCAATCACTCCCGAGCTAAGGATGTCCTCATCATTCCCCTCCTCTTGAGAAAGATTTGACCTCAAATCGTCGCCTACATCAAACGGACTTAGATCAGTAACATTGAATGTGGCACTAACATTATACTCACCAGGTAAATCTAGTTTGTAGGCATTGTCGTTAATGCGCTCAAGAACTTGAAATGGCCCATCTCCTCTTGGAAGCAGCTTTGAGCGTCTTTGAGCTGGGAATCTCTCTTTTCGCATGTGTAACCATACTCAATCTCCTGCTTCAAATACAACTCGACATCGACTCTTATTGGCTTGTTTAGAATATTGCTCCGTCCTCCTTTCAATGTTGATTCTCGCTTTCTCATGTATCTGCTTAATAAATTCAGCCTTTTTCTTTCCATCCATGTTAGTAAATTCAGAAACAGGTAATGGTGATAAATCCAATGGTGTTAAAGGATTAAAACCATATACAATCTCAAAAGGTGAGAACTTAGTAGCATAATGAACAGATCTATTATATGCAAACTCAACATGAAGTAAAGACTCCTCCCAATACTTAATATTCTTTTTAATGATAGCACGTAATAACGCTGATAAAGTCCTATTTACTACTTCAGTTTGGCCATCAGTCTGTGGGTGACAAGTAGTTGAAAATAGCAGTTTAGTGCCCAATTTACACCACAATGTCTTCCAAAAATAACTCAAGAACTTAGTATCTCTATCAGAAACAATGGTTTTAGGCATGCCATGCAAACGCACAATTTCTTTAAAGAATAAATCAACAACATGGGATGCATCATCAGTCTTGTGACATGGAATAAAATGTGCCATCTTTGAAAACCTATCCACGACCACAAATACAAAATCATGACCACGCTTAGACCTAGGTAAACCTAACACAAAGTCCATAGATAAATCAATCCAAGGTCCAATAGATATAGGCAATGGTGTATACAATCCATGCGGTTGAACACGAGACTTAGCTTGACGACAAGTAATGCATCTATCACAAATTCTTTCTACATCTCGCTTCATGTGAGGCCAATAAAAATGTTCTTTTAAAACAGATAAGGTCTTTTCAACACCGAAGTGACCCATCAAACCGCCCCCATGTGATTCTCTAACCAACAACTCACGTAAAGAACATGCATGTATACACAATCTATTTTCTCGAAACAAGAATCCATCAATTTTAAAATATTTACCTGCAGCATTCTTTTCACAAGATTTGAACTCCTCACAAAAATCAGGGTCATCAACATATATTTCCTTAATTCTCTCAAATCCAAGCAATTTTGTATCAAGAGTAGACAATAACACATACCTTCGAGACAATGCATCAGCAACGACATTATCTTTACCTTGTTTATATCGAATGACATATGGAAATGTTTCGATAAATTCCATCCATCGCGCATGCCTCTTGTTCAATTTGTGTTGGCCTTTCAAGTACTTCAATGATTCATGATCTGTGTGTATCACGAACTCCTTATGCAAAGGTAGTGTTGCCATGTCTCCAATGCTCGAACCAAAGCGTACAACTCCTTGTCGTAAGTAGGATAGTTCAAGGCTGCCCAGTTCAACTTTTCGCTAAAGTACGCCACTGGCTTCCTTTCTTGCATCAACACAGCTCCAATTCCTAACCCTGAAGCATCACACTCAATTTCAAAAGTTTTAGTAAAATCAGATAAAACAAGTAAATGTGCATTAGTCAATTTATCTTTAATCAGCTGGAATGTCTTTTCTTGTTCATCACCCCACTTAAATCCCACACTCTTCTTGATCACTTCCGTTATCGGTGATGTGATGTCGCTGAAGTTCCTCACGAATCGACGGTAAAAACTTGCTAGCCCATGAAAACTATGCACTTGACTTACATTCGTAGGACTCGACCATTTTCGAATAGCACGTATTTTCTCCTCATCAACCTGTACTCCTTGCGTACTAACAACAAAACCAAGGAACACAACTCGATCCGTACAAAATGTGCACTTTTCCATGTTAGCAAATAACTTTTCTTCTCTAAGCACATCTAAAGCAGATTTTAAATCTCACCCATGTTTTTGTTATAGATTAGAATATCATCAAAATATACCACAACAAATTTCTCAATGAATGATCGCAAAACATGATTCATTAAACGCATGAAAGTACTAGAAGCATTAGTTAAACCGAAAGGTAACACTAACCACTCATACAAACCATACTACGTTTTAAAAGCAGTTTTTCATTCATCACCTTCTTTCATCCTAATTTGATGATATCCACTTTTTAAGTCAATTTTTGAAAACACACATGACCCATGTAATTCATCTAACATGTCATCTAATCGAGAAATGGGATGTCAATATTTAACCGTAATATTATTTACCGCTCGACAATCGATGCACATCCGCCACCTTCCATCCTTCTTTGGCACTAAAATCACCGGAACCGCACATGGACTCATGCTCTCCCTCACGAACCCCTTCTCCATTAGTTCACCAACTTGCTTTTGCAACTCCTTCGTCTCCTCGGGATTGCTCCGATAAGCTGGACGGTTTGAAATGGTAGCATCGGGTACAAAATCAATTTGATGTTCAATTCTCCGAATTGGTGGTAATCCTTGTGGTAATTCCTCGGGAAATACGTCCGCATAATCCTGCAATAGAGATGAAATAACACTAGGCAAAACTGAATCGTTAGCGTTAGTAGTTAAAAACGTCTCCTTATACCGAAGTATAATCATCGGCACTTTAGAAACCAAAGCTCTCCTCACATCACTCCTTTTTGCATAGATATTTGTTTTTCTCTCAACATCCTTTCTTTTCTCTCTTTCTTGTTCTCTCTTGTTTTTCCCCTCTGAATTTTTCTTTTCTTCGATCTCGTTTTTTGGGACATCTCTTTGCAAATAAATTTGATCCTCATGCACTTGTTGTGGTGACATAGGACACAAAGTAACTTTCCTTTTATTATGTGCAAAGGAATATTCATTAGTAAAACCATCATGTTTAACCTTTCTATCGAACTGCCATGGCCTACCAAGTAACAAGTGTCCCGCTTGCATAGGAACCACATCACACAATATCTCATCAACATATCGACCAATAGAAAATGGAACCAACACCTGTTTGGTCACCTTTATATCAACACTGTCATTAAGCCATTGTAAACGATACAGTCGTGGATGCTTGGATGTAGTCAACCCCAATTTATCCACCATGGTAGTACTTGCCACGTTAGTACAACTCCCTCCATCTATCACAACACAACAAATCTTCCCGTTCACCATACAACGAGTATGAAACAGATTTTCTCGTTACTCACTACTTTCTTCTTTCACCTGTGTACTAAGGGCTCTCCTTGTGACTAAAATCTCACCATGTATAGCAACCTTCCTATCATCTACCTCCTCTAATGGTGGCATAGAATCTGTGTCACTTAATTGATCAATGCGTTCGTGTACTTGTTCCATTGCTATTCCCAATTGTCTAGAAAATTCTTTCATCATAGCCTCCATCATAAATTTTAGATCAAAATTAGATGTTGGCTCTTCAAGAACAGTTTTATCCTTTGAATGAGACATAATTTCCTGCACAATAAAGATTAGTAGAAAACAATTTCCTCACCACTCCCTTACGTGTTTCTCACAAATTAAGGTACCGCTCGTGTTTGCACTCAATAGGCTTTTACCCTCAATTATACTCACACTTTGTCTTTTACCTCACAATATTCTCTCTAAACAGATTCTGTTTGAATTCACTAAATACTATCAAAGTTTCCAATTCAGTTCAATGAAATAACTTATCACAAACAATTACAATCAAATGAATCCCTCAAAACAAACAATTACAATAGGCGTGAATCTCCAAATACCAACATCACGATTATGGGATTGGCAATAAATTTAAGAGCTAATCGCTGCTAAATATAGTGATAGCAACAATTAGAAATAATGCAGAATTTTTGCCACTTTTTTTTTAGAGAATGACTCAGATCCAAAAATTAAGGATAGATTTTGCTAGAGAACTTAGTTTTGATAGCAAATGATAGACTCCACGGCATGCTTGCGTGAGTTGGTCGTTGCCCAAATCGTTTTCTAGCAAAAATTGGATGGTGTATTGCTTGCAACACCTCGACCCCTCGCCTATATGAAGACGGTAATCTTTGTACAATTGCTCACATTTGGAAATCTGCGTTAAATGAACAACAACGACACATTGACCTCTCGCTTATATGTAAGCGATAATCTTGGTACAATCCGACGCTTGATGTGGTAGAGGACGACACACACAACTATGGAATGTTGTATGATAAGTTAAGTTGAATTCTCAAAGAAAACTAAGAAAATACTTAGGAATCCTTCAAAGAATCAATAGTAGAGAATAACTCAAAGAGTTTGATAAAATCTGAAAATATGAATGTTGTTGCCTCCATTACAATCATAAGACTTATATATGGAGGCTAGGGTGGTGGCTATGAAACCCTAAATCTTAACAAGGAAATAGCAATTAACTTAGAGTTAAATCCCATCTAGGATTAATTTTATTACAAGGTAACATAAAAATCTGCTAGAAAGTGCTGAATAAAAAGAAAGTGCTGAAACATGAGGGAATCCCATGCCAAAAATGTGCTGCAGAATATTCAGCAAATGGCTTGGAATTTAGCTTCTGAATTGGCTCATCCTTTTGTAACACAATTGGCTTGGAATTTAGCTTATGATTTGGCTGATGCAGAATATTCAACAATTGGCTTAAAATTTAGCTCCTAAATTGGCTCATCCATTTGTAACAAATTCACGAACTTGGAATCTGTCATACTCGGTTTTGAAGTCATTCCAACCTCGTTCCAAATTATTTGAATCAACCCATTGAGTCCCTCCTTGAAGCGTTTAGCCCGAGCTCTTGCTACGGGTCCAACCGGGAAGCGAACCGAATCCGATGTATGGGTGTCAATCACTCCCGAGCTAGGGATGTCCTCATCATTTCTCATCTTAGGCTCGGCTCAAAGGCTCATCATGCTCAATGAGTTACAAGAGGACTCTCTAGTTTTAAAAAACTTGGGCAGGGATTCTAAGCCCATGTGGTTTCTTACTGGATAATACTTCCATTGACTCGAGGTAATTGAATCCGGGTCCAATAAGGATTCTAGGTTGAACACTCCTAATAGGGGTAGTAAGTAGCCAAGTGAATCCTATAAATACCCAAATAATAATGAAGGCAAGGTATGAGATATTTTACCCTACTAAATATTTGACCTCTATTGTTAACATATCTTGAACTTATTACTTACTCTTACGTCGGAGGAGTCCACAAACGGCCCAAGCCGTTGGGACTTTTATACAGGTACACGTCCGGCGAGTTGGTTGAACGTGCGGACAAAATCAAGCGTTAACAGTAGGAAAGTTAAGGAAAGAAAAACAAGTTTAATGAATTTATTTGAATTTTGTAATTACCCTTTCTTGTAAAACATAAGAATTAAGCACATTATATTTAATATGTAAGAGTACAATAGTAATAATATATCACAAAATAAAATTCATTTGTTTTCTATAGCAACTCACAAATATAGGATAGGAAAATTATTATATTTTTCTTACTAAACTCACAAACAGAAAACTAAGGAAAGTTACTTTCCTACCATTTTCTTTCTTATCATTTCTTGAGTTAAAAATCCTTAGAAATTCTATATAGAAAACTTATAAACAAAGTGTTAAAGGATAAATTTAAAAGTTAACAAGTTACTTTCCTATTATTTTTTTTTCTTATCATTTCTGAAGTTAAAAATTCATAGAAATTTTAATATAGAAAACTTATAAACAGAGTGTTAAAGGGTAAATTTAGAAATTAACAAGATTTTACAAAATTGTTAACACATAAAATTATCACAAACTCTCCTCTCATTTTATAATATAAATAAACAGATGCTGATCGGGTCCATTATTATTATTTAAGGAATAGTATTCCATTCTTATGGTTATATCCCATGATTCCATGAATATGATAGAAAGTGATGTATAATAGTAATAATATAAGGCATGAAAAATTTAAAAATAAGTAGACGTATAAAAAGAAGGATTCTAATTCTCCTTTCAAAAGTGGGGCGAATGTGATCACGTCATACTTTATACAACAATAATAACCATTAACCACATATGGAATTCTCCTTTCAAAAGTGGGGCGTATGTGATCACGTCATAATTTATACAACAATACGTATGTGATCACGTTAGGGCAACCAGGGCGATCGCTCAGGGTCCAAAATTAAAGGGAGCCCAAAATTTATTTTAAGCTTGTATATATATATGTATATGTGTGAACATATATCTAAAGTTCTAGTGCTTCAGCGGTAAAATAATTCCTTGCAATAGAATAGACTTAGGTTCAATTCTTGACAACAGCGTATTTTCGTTTTGCTTTCTATTTTTTTCGCTAACAGTCCAAAAAAAGCCTTCAAATATCAAACTATTATTTGTGCAGTTAGTTATTTCAAGTGTACATGAAACTCCAACATTGCTCTACTTTATTGACATATTTTTCAATGCTTAAATTTTAAGAGAAAAGAAAAAGAAATAGCCTAATATGATAAATGACCAACCATAGGGTTAATTTTACACAATGACCTTAAATGTTGCACAATATTGACTACAAAGACAATTTTATTATTTTTTTAATCTATTTTTTTTAAAACACTTTTACAATTGTTGATATAAAAACACTGTTTTAATTATGTTGTGAAATTTTTTTTTGTCAAACCTTTATATTAAAAAAATGTTTCATCTCGATACACTACGAACTCCCGTCAAATTAAAAAAAATACAAAAGTATTAAAAAAAAATTGGCTCGGGGCGCTGCCCCCGAACCCCCGCTACTGGGCACGCTCGAAAAATTTTCCCCCGGACCTTAAAAAACCCAGGACCGACTCTGTATGTTAGGTGAGCGGGCCCGGCTAGATTATGCACTTTTATATTCTATTTTTTTTTTTGCCTATGAGTGAAAACTAAGGCTATGTGATTATACTATTTATTATTCTTACTGCAATGGTATGATGTATTGTCTTCTTTTAAGATGTGGCTTAAAGAAAAAGCCTTTTGAAAATTTATTTATTCTACAAAAAGTATATATATTCGTAATTTAGAATTTAAATTTGTTAATAATTTTAGTTTTTAAAATATATTATTAATATTTGTTAAAAATATAGTAATAACATAAATAACTATAATTATTATTAATTAACTAAAAAATACTACTAATTTACAATATTTGTTATTATCAAAATTTTAGAATTTTTTGTTAATATTATAATTAAAATTTCATAAATTAACCTTAAAACATATAATATATCTTTAATTTTAAAATTAAAAAACAAAGAGAGAGTAAATTTTGTAAATGATGCTATTTTCGTATGAGGGAGGCATTATTATCTCTTTTATTATAATAGGAGAGTAATGAAAGTAATCCTTATTTTGAAGTTGTGTCACAATTTTTTATTTTTATTTTTATAAATTTGAATTAATAATTTTTAAACTCTAATTATATCTCCAAAATTAAATAAAATTATATTATATTTTCTGCCTTATTATTATTCTTTGTCTAATCCAAACAATCCAATCTTGGCTGATTCTGAACGGATAAATAGTCGCACAAAACTACTACTACTCAAAAGCCGCACTAAAATCCATATCCACCAAATCCGATTGTAGAGAGAGAAAGAGAGAGAGAGGTCGGAAAAGGAAAATGAGCGGAGTGGGGAAAACAGTGTGCGTGACCGGAGCCTCCGGTTACATAGCTTCGTGGCTCGTAAAGTTCTTGCTTCAACGTGGATACACTGTCAAAGCTTCCGTTCGTGATCCCAGTCAGTCTTTTTCTCTCTCTTAGACACAATTTCGTTTATTTATTTATCTATTTGGGTTTGTTTTTTGATGGATGGATTTGTATGTATAGGTTTAAATTAGTGGGTTTTGGTGTCAACTGGGTTTGTTATTTGTTATCATTTGATGAATGTGTGTTTGTTCATTGGCTGTGATCATCGCATTAATGGGCTATTGTCAATTGGGTTTCGCACTTGTTATCATTTTTATTTTTATTGATGAATATGTGTTCATCAGTCGACTTTGATCATCAGATTTATGGGTTTTGGTCAATTGGGTTTCTCTTGTGTTATCATTTTTTTGATGAATGTGTGTTTGTTTATTGACTGTGATCATCAGATTAATGGGGTTTGGTCAATTGGGTTTCTAATTGTGTTGATTATTGTAGTTTTTGTAGATAACAATGAATACCCTTTTGAAATTTGCCATGCAAATCAATAAAATTTTGTTGGGTCAGAGCATTGGATTTAAACGAAATGGTTTAAGAAAATTGGTGTTTCCTAAATATGTCTTGAGGATTTTTTTTTCCTTTCAATTCTTAGATATGTTTAGTCTGTACTTTTTAGAGCTAAATTACGTTAAAAAACAATATTTTTTAAATTTTTTTTATATATATATCCAAATTAATGGGTTTTGGTCAATTGGGTTTCTAATTGTGTTGATTATTGTAGTTTTTGTAGATAATAACAGATACCCTTTTGAAATTTGCCATCCATGTCAATAAAATTTAGTTCGGTCAAAGCATTGGTGGGTGGGTCCAATAGATTTTAAGGTAATGGGTTAGGAAAGATGTGTTCAGGATTTTCATTCAATTCTCAGGTTTTTTTAACTGTTAAATTACTCTACAAATAATCCCTTGTATAAACTCCAAGAAAGTTATTGTGTTTCTGTGTAAAGGTTGGTACTTTTCTGTTAGATTCAGTAAGTTAATGGATAAACATAATATCGTTCAATAAATTTTCTCATTTAAATCCAAGATTAAAATTTGTTATAGGAAAAAATTACAACAAAATCTATTAACGAGAAAATTTTATCAGAAAAAAAGTGAGAAAGTCAAACAGGGATCTTATTTCAGGAAGGAGAGAGTATTAATTGGTAATCACTAATCAATCAATATTTGATGACTTATACCTTCCTATGTGATGAATTTCTTGAGAATTAGAAGATGTACGAAAAAATAGAAGGTAATACGAATGTAATGTTTGTAGGCATCTTCTTTGCTTGAAATGTAAGTTGGTCAACTAAGTACTTGCTCTATGTTTGGTACACCAACCCTTTCAATTTTGTTTTTTCCCCTTCTCATGAGGTTGAAGTAAATTCCAACCTTAGGATACTTTAGAAGAGCCAAGTCACATAAGTACTTATTTAACTTACATGTATGATGGTTTTTACAAGGTCTTGAATTTTCGTCTACAGGGGACAATGAGATTTACAACTAGGTATTAAAGTATATTTTATTTAAAAAAAAATATTATGTCAGATTTCTAATAAAAGTTGAGAACTTTTTTTTTTTTTTTTGCTACTTTGACGCGCACACACACCCTCCTTGCTGCCACCAAGGATCGAACCCCCAACCTCATGTTTGACATGGGTTGGGTCATACCACTAGGCCAAAGGCCCCTCGGTAAAGTTGAGAACTTTTGGCACAAGCTGAAAATTTATCCAGTGTTCTATATATGTTCGTATATACGTATTCTTGTTTATGTTTGTGAAAGTTGTGCAGCATACCTTAGCAACATCTTTTTATTATATTTACTTATAAAAACAATTAGCAACATCATTTTACAACATTGTGTTCACAAAAAAATGTCTCTCTTCATTTTTCAGCTCTTTCTTTTCCAGGGTTGTTATGCTAGTGTAATTTTGTAGATAACATGTGTATCTAGAATTCACCAACTACAGGGAATCAGATGAATTCTTAATTATGGTTTGTCCTTATTTTTTTAGGGGTATCAATTAATGTGCACGAATAAAAATACACATTTTCCAAATATTATCCTTACCCTCTTGTTAGGTAAAGAAAATGGGAGACACGTCTACAAGCACATAGACAAAACAACTCACACTATATACTTATGAAAGAATCGGGGTAATGTAAAAAAATTCTTCCAACATTGAAGGAAACATCTTTATCATACTATGCTTAAATAACTACCAAAAGTAATGGGTATTCTTCTGTCTATCTTCTTTAGATGATCCAAAGAAAACAGACCACTTGCTTGCACTTGATGGAGCTAAGGATAGACTTCACTTGTTCAAGGCAAATCTATTGGAAGAAGGTTCCTTTGATGCTGCGGTTAATGGTTGTGAAGGTGTCTTCCATACAGCATCTCCTTTTACCCATGCAGTCGATGATCCACAGGTCCTCTCGATATTCTTTTTGTATTGTTGTTTGTACATGTATTTTTCATATGCATTATTTATGAGGGAGTGAAAAGTCCCAGAAGTATCAAGTACAGATTTCAAAGTTCTTTTAAAGGTAATAGGTTTTCAAATATTATTGTTAGAATTAGGGCATGCCCTAAAAGTGTCTTGAGTACAAATATTGAAGTTAGTGACACAACTGCATCTCTTCTCATTTCAGTCAGAATTGATCGATCCTGCGCTGAAGGGGACACTTAATGTTCTTGGCTCATGTGTTAAAGCTCCATCAGTCAAAAGAGTGGTTTTGACTTCTTCTGTAGCTGCAGTTGCATTCAATGGTAGGCCTCGGACTCCTGATGTGGTAGTTGATGAGACATGGTTTTCAGATCCGGAGGTCTGCAAGGAAATGAAGGTGGGTAGCTTTTTTTTCATCGTTTTATAAGTAAATTTGGTTTGCACATGAGATACTACCTGTTACGTTTTTAAAATAACAACTATGCTGCCCCTTTACATGATTTGTGTCTATTTCAAGTCAAACAATCTTTGGAACTTATCTTGTTTTTAATTGGATATTTATTTTTCTTTTAATATATACGTAGTTTGTTTACATAAATTTGTTATTTAATATTTGAAAATTTTAAAATAGGCAGACACTGTAATGATTACTCTCCAGCATATGAATCTCCATTCATCAGTCGAATATGGTTTTTAATAGAAGCCAAAACTGCTTTTGCTGAAAGAGTAGCCAAAACATACGTGATTATTTTCATCTAAAGAATATACTCTGTATAATAAAGCAAAATATAGAAAGGAGTAGTTGGAATAGTGACATGCTTAATCCTATCTGTAGTAAGTCAGTAAATTCTGATCAGGTATATTAAACTCATGGATTACAAACTTAATAACTAAAGAATACTCTAAATATTGTTCACTTGAGCAATTTATCCTAGAAATAGGAGTACGTGAAGTTGTATCTCTCGCCCTTAAAAGGTCATGTGTAGGTTTCAAGTCATGGTTCCTGCAGTAAGAAAAAATTGATTATATTAAAGTTTAATTTGAAAAATTAATTGTATTAGAGTTATTGCATTGAAACGTCATTCCTCAATCCCAGAGAAAGAAGTCTTGTAAGTAGAAGCCTTTTCTGTTCTCTAGTCTCTGGCAGCTTACTAGAGTAGAGCTCACAAGTTACATTGTTGCTATTACTTTAAAACCTTAGTGAAGCAGGTGGATGACAAAAACTCATATATGGAATTATCTTCTAAAAGATAACTGTACAAGCTTATAACTAGGCATTTATCCTTCTACAAAGTATTCTGTAGAACTAGCTAAGGAGTTAACGTTAATATATGCTATATTTGCGAACCAACTGTACACGCTTATATCTAGGCATTGATACTTTATCAGAACATCCTGTAGATCTAGAGTATCTTATATCGGGCTAAGGAGTTGACCTTAGTATATGCTATTTGCAAACTAAGAAGAGGAAAGATCTCTGTTTCTAAGATTCTAATGTGGCAAATCTCTCTGTTTTCAGAGTTTCTCTGTAAGGGCCCAGATCTAGAGCCTTCTAGTGAGTTGTGTAAATTAAGAGAAATAAAATAAATCACAACTAAAACATTCCTACTTCTAGGGTCTTTTATAGGTGGCCATTTTATTCCCCAAAGAATGCAGAACACATCGGAGAAGAGAATAATAATTCTAGCTTCTGTTATTCGCGTACTGCACTTGAACTCTTCTAAATTGAGTTGACTTTGACACCAAGATCCATGAAATGGAAACAGTCTACCACTTTGATTCCTCATAAGCCTCCAATCCCCTTAGACAATGTTCTACAAGGTAATAATACCAACTTTAACATTGAAGTGCGTTGTGAATTTCATATTTCTCAGTTGAATGAAGTACCTCGTTCGATTTGCAAAATATGGGTTATTCAGTAACCTGGGTGATTGAACTTGAAACACCAAAATGATCATCATAGGCAGAAGCCAAGTTGACTTTTTTAGCGGAGAATAAAGTACACAAATTGGTTTCTTACAAAGTGATTTAGCTAGTTAATAGAAGTTTGAAAGCTACATTATAACCTCTGGGAGATGATACAAGCTTCAGATTACCATTTGCTCTCTGGCTCCTCATACCTTTCAATATAACTCTTGTTGGCACGTAGCCTCATTCCATCACCAATCTAGAGGAACATGAATGATTTGATCAGGTGATTTGATGTAGGACAAGGGAGGGGATGGGGAGATAAGGGATAAACAAGACTCACAAGCCACAAAACACACAACTCTCAAATCAATTCATATTCAATAATCTGAAAGATAATGAAGTATTACCATGATTAAAACTTCTAGAATATCCTATTATAAGTAATAAATTATTACATTAGTAAACAAATATTTATATCTAAACAACAACACAAAATTAATTATAAATTTCTTAATTTTTCTCTTCCATACTGCATCGTGATTCTAATCAAGTTAGTCAATCTTCCTCTCTCTATTGCAGTACACATTCTCATTGTATGTTATGACGTTTCCATTCATTGCATTTATTGGCTACCTTAGCTTATTGCTAGTATTTCATACTATTTAGAGTGGCAAACAGCTATCCTATTTGGTCAGAATTGTTTCTAACATGCTTGTTTGGTTGCTCTTTATTCGCATTGATAATGCCCTTTCTTTTTTCACACTAGATTTTGAAATATTTTCCCCTCTTCTCTTTGTTTGCCACTTCCACCAGCTTTGGTATGTGCTTTCAAAGACTTTAGCTGAAGATGCTGCATGGAAATTTGTAAAAGAAAAAGGTATCGACATGGTTACAATCAATCCAGCAATGGTTATTGGCCCTCTTTTACAGCCAACTCTGAACACAAGTGCTGCTGCAATTTTGAACGTAATTAATGGTATGTGCCCTTTCTTAAGATGTATTCACAACTTTATCTGCAATTACTACTGTAATCTTTGACTGTAATCTTTGATGAAGTATATCTTCTAGAATGATGTTGCTATTATAGCATATTCATGTGAATTATCTCTATCATTCCAGACTATTTCCAAGATCATCTTCTGTCCCATACCATCCCAGAGTCCCGTTTCTCCTGGTTCCCACCCCCTCCAACCCCAAAACATATTTATCTCAGCATGATATTGATTTGACGTACTAAGAATTCGGAGTTCAGAGTTCTCTGTTTTCTTTTCCTCCATCCCATCTGGAAAATGTGGGCCTAGAGATAATCTATGCCCTTTGTCCTTTTCTTTTTATTGCCCATTCCATAATACAAAATGACGGGAACTTCTTTCAAGCCTCTCCTTTCCTGTTTTCTTTATTCATATCGTTTTACCCATGTAATCATGAGAGTCTTGAAGCACTTTCTGATATGAGATATCTAGAGTGATATTAACAAATTGACATATAATTTTGCTGGTATGTTGGACTAAAGTTTCTTAACTGACTTAATATAAATATCTGGTCATGTTTATTTACCATTTTACTTATGCAGGAGCACAAACCTATCCAAATGCTACCTTTGGATGGGTTAATGTTAAAGATGTTGCCAATGCTCATATTCTAGCATTTGAGATTCCTTCAGCTAGTGGAAGATATTGTTTAGTTGAGAGTGTTGCACATTATTCAGAACTTGTTAATAAATTACGCAAGCTATATCCTTCTCTCCAACTTCCAGACAAGTAAGTCCGTAAAATTTACTTTAAATTTACTGCTTTTATTTACAAGCACTACTTTCCAGTTTTTAGTTGAAGCTGCCTGTAACTCCATAGGTATAGAGGGTGTTTGGGATCGCTTACAAACAGTCAAACCTACTTATAATCCGTTTCAAGAAGCAAAAAGTGTTTGGAAAACTGATTTTAAAATTGCTTATAACCACTTTTTATAGAAATAATCAGAAGCTCCATTATTTGCCAAATCTAATAATCAGGTTTGACCACGTATGTTACTAATCTATCCTTATTATTTTAATAATTCCAACCATTACTCATATTTACTTTTCAAAACATTCCTTTTTAGTAATTTACACTTGAAATAAGTGATTAAAAAAAAAATTATACCAAACATTTTTCACTTTTTACTAATTTGAGTGTTTTTTATTTGTCAAACACAAACTACTTTTTTAAAATTAATTATAATCAAAAGCACTAATCAGATTCAGTAATCACATTTTTAAGTAATCCCAACATGCTTATAATGTGAAGTACAAATAAAAATTGATGCCTATCTACTTGAACTATTTGTGATTGTTATCTATTTGTTTGACCAAATAAATTCAAACTAGTGATTACCTCGTTTACAACTACTGAAGTTTGTTTTATTAGACCCTTCTTTCTTAGGGGTTTCTTCAGTAGAACTATCTGAATCCACTAATCTATTTAGTTTCCACATGTGATCTATGTTATGAGAATTATATTTAAAACAGTTAATAGTCATTTACGCATATAGGAAATGGCTTTTTCCGACCCCTATCTATATCTCAAAGTATACTAGTGTCTCTGGGTGAAGAACCCCGAATTGAGAACCAAACTTCAATTAGAGATACACTCTAGTTTTTCATAAATATTCTTCAATACGTAGAGCTGTAAACGAACTGGGCTGCCCGTGAGCCTGGCCCGGCTCGACTAGGCCTACCAGAGCAATGATAATGGTTGAATTAAGCTATACAATGTCTATGACAAAAGCTTGTTACAACTAGCACATTTTGTAACTTCATTTATTATGGAAACCTGAACTTTGTTTTATGCAAAGTAATGTGTTTAGGTGGTAATTAGTCTCCCTCCATCACCAGAACGGGTCTTAGTTAAAGTTTAAGCATCTTCTAGAAGAGCTTCTGTATTGATTAGCATGACTCATTTATAATATTATTAACCACCAAATACACATAATCACTTCCTATGTATAAGGTTTTCCACTTTTCTGTATGTATTACTTTACCACCAAGTCTACTTCATATAATACTCCATGTTTTATGCTACATAAACTCCACGCGCCATCTTTGAAAATTCACTGCACTATGATTATGGATCATAACAAAAATGAGAAATATTCTCTTTGATTTTTTGTTGTCTTTTATCTGTAACAATACATTTATAAATTTACACACTAATTTAGTAATCGTTGCAGTTTCTCTTTATTTATGCTTTCTTTTCTTTTTTTCGTAAATTGCAGGTGTGCAGATGACAAACCATTTGTCCCAACATATCAAGTTTCCAAGGAAAAAGCAAAAAGCTTGGGGATCGACTACATTTCGCTCGAGGATGGCCTAAAGGAAACCGTTGAGAGCTTGAAGGAGAAGAAATTTTTTGCGGTCTAAGCAGCTATGTTAAAAGTCTACAAGAATAGTAAATGATGGTCGCAGTTTCAACCTGAACTTGGTTATAACTGGTTAGCAGCTTTCGAGTCTCTAGTTTGTTGAAATAAAATTTACATATCCTATCCATGGACATGTCTTTAAGTTGAGAAATTCAGGCCTAAAAACCTTAATGTTTTGCTTCCTGCTTTGCAATATATGTTTCAGATTTTCTTACGCTTTCCGTATGATCTGATCAAATTCTGATATTTCATAGATTAGGAATTTCCATGCATCATTGAATTACTTTCTCGTAACTTACTTGATATTTCCACAAGTAATATGATATTTCAACAGGTCTCTCCTGATATGAATAGTGAATAAACCTAACATCGATGTGTGAAAAAAAATATCAAATCTCATTGTGGAAATATCAATTCCCTAATTTAAGAGTCTGGTGGAATCATGAGAACTGATTTCATAGAAGTTTCCTTAGTTTAGGCTAGCAGATGGTGATGTTAATAGTATTCAGAGTTATTTTGTGAAGGTCCAAAAGATTGATTCTAATTTTGTTTTATTTTATTTATTTATTTATAATTTTTTTTAAGCTATGGATTTAGATGTGAGGAATCAATTAAAGAATTTGTACTATGCAAATGTTCGGTGTAGGACAACGTTTGAAGAGTTTTGGTGATGCTGTTGCATTTGATGCTACATACATAACAAATTAATGTGATATGTCAGTTTCTACTTTTGTAGGAGTAAAAATTATCATGGTCAATCAATTATACATTCTAAAGCCATTGTAATACCTTTGCAATCTTTAGCCTTGGTTAGCAAAAAACAAAAATACCTTCGAACTCCACGTATAATTCCAGCACGGTATGTTTGGCAGCTCATTTAGGTCGTTCTTGGTGCATGCTTATAAGCTCCACTATCAGTGAGTAAGCAAGCATAAATCCACACAATAATCACCGAGAGTATAACAGTAAAGAGCGGTCAAAGATATGCCTCTTTCCCCTCATAAGATGGGGTATATATGGTGAGCAGATTACTAGAATGATGAGTTGTGGCAGTACAATCTCCACACATTTTGAGAACCGAGGAAACCAAACCGGTAGAGCCCAAAGCTTGTGATAGTTACCCATGGAACTACAAAGAGTGGACTCATGAACCCTGTTACATTACGCCAAAGGCCATTAAAACCGCTGACAATCTGAAGAGTTGAAGCAACAATAAGGGCACCCTGGGTCCCCCGCATTATCTTCTCAAATTTCTCCTCAGGATCTACAAAGTCACTGCATCGACCAGCCAAGATGATTGAAAGTGTTGTAGGCACAAAAGTGTAGGATGCTCCAATTACAACAGGTAAGCGGGTCCCGAACAATGTCTGGGTCAATATATTCTATTCAGCCACAAACGGTAGTGTCTGAATCATTTTTGCTCTCTCTTCACTTCCTCCTTCAATTTGGGGAACCAGAGTACGGGGATGAGAACTTCTGTGCCGAGCATCACAAGATAATGTTGGAACCCAATTAATATGGCTTCAAGCCAGTGAGGGAGACTTGTAATGCAGTAAGCAATGTTGGGCCGCTGATCTTTTGCCGGATCTGGCTGCAGCTCATCCTGCTTGGGCGGTGGTGCAGCTCCTCCACCTCCTCCTACCATAATTCCCCTACTTTTCTTTTTCTTTTTCTTTTTTTTTTTAACTTCCCAATCTTAAACCAAAACTTACAACTCAAATCCCCATATATTCCAAATCTCTCAACACCATGCCCTTTTTCCATCATTTCACCAATTTCACGCTGACCATTGACGAAAATAGTAGCTAGCTGCATACTGTCTATTGGTGCATTTGCCTTCCGTACTCCACTCTTTATGTTGGTTGTAATAGCATAGGCTGCCCTGTATAAACCCATTCCATTTAAACCAGCAGCTGGTGATTTACAAGCTTCCACAATAATTACTTTAGTCAATACAATGGCAGACATAGAACTAGCTCCTATAACGTAATTATTAGTACTTGCAACCTGCCCTACTAATTCAGCCAATCCTTTGACACATCGATCCTGTGAAAGAGCTTCAACCTGTATCTCCATCCTATTGACGGTGCTAATGATGCACTCCATAATCGTCCCCGAAATCTCAGATAACAAAACACCGCCAACAATGACAGATTGTTCCTTAAACTTGTTTCTTTTTTTCTCACTTTACATGAACATGACTGTAACAGAGAATTAACAAACATTAAGGACTTGAATTAAAGGCCCAGAAGATATGTCCATCTAGACCCTCTCGATCTAAAACATGTTCCCAAAATCTCAGCACAAGGACCATACTTCTCGTAAGAAATTTAGTATTTAAATTCACAAGTCAACGTAACAATGTAACCACTTTGTTCAACAACGACAAGGTCACTACAACAAGGGAAGTCACTAGCCACATTGTCTAATGCCCACACAGCCTGCTCAGGATAGCCGAGAAGCTTTACAAAGAATGGAACTGCCCCGTGGTCTATCACCACTTTCATATTTACAGAAGTTCCCAAAGCAATATTAGGGGAGTCATACTCATCTGGTGGCTTCGGATTAAGGGCAACAATGTATCCCATTAACTCTGGAATTTCGTCGAACACCTTAACTGCACCAACTAACTCCATTTTATTTACAAGGAACACTCCTGCTGTGTTGACTGCCTCGTTAGGGGATGAGAAATCACATCTTGGAAGATAATTTACCTTAGCATAATCCAATTGATTGCATACTTGAAGATTTGGTGAGTTTTGACCTTCAATTTCATCTGAAAACCATCATTAGCTCCCACCACAGGAACAATCGATCCATCTAGTTGAATCTGCAATTGGGTTTGATGGCTCTCCTTCTCTTTACAATCCAAAACGACATTACCTTCATCCTCATTTTCAGCATAGTATATTGACTTTATGGAATCGGTTGATTCACATAAGCGATCCTCCCCTTCCGTATAGCACAGATAAGCACTTTTTGATCATGCTCTAGTCGAATTTTGGGAGAGCTTGCTTCATAACTTCAACAAATTGATCACCTCATGTTGCCATAGATTCTGAAAATCTCTCCGCAAATTTGTCTCAAGCAGCCATGATAGGATCATCTCTCAATGAAAGCACCATTGTTGCTAGATTTAAAGTCCCTAGCTAGACAATAACAGAAAATTAGGGAGAGAAAAGGAGATTGAGAAATTTGATTTTTGGATATATTGATAATCCTCTCGGTACAATTCTTTGCTTTTTATAGGCCTTACAAGCACATGTATTCTCTAATATAATCTCGCCCTCCATCTGCACTATTTAATCCCGACCCTCTGTTTTTTATGCTCATTACTTGTTACTAAATTTATCATAGACCCCTCTTAGCTACAGGAAAGTAAGGTTTAACTAAACAGTTTGGCTTGGACTCGGGCTCGAATAAAAAAATACGAGTGATATTTAGATTCATTAATAATATAATGTAAATATAAGCACAAAAAAATTATTTGAATAAAAATACAAATAAAATCTGAGTAAAGTTATACTCGACTCGTTTAATATTCAAACTATTCGAATTTCGAGTATGCATTTAATTTTTCGAATTGAATCCGAGTAGGTCTTTGTTCAGTTTAATTCAACTCATTTACACACTTACGTGATATTATTGTTCTGTAAAACAAAATATATTTATGTTTTGTTCTGAACTCGGTATAAAATAACATCTAGCCATTATTTAGCTTATTATTTTATTTTGTTAACTTTATTCATTTCAATTCAAATCAAATTACGTAGTTATATATTTCGGTTATGTTATTTATGCACTCTATATTTGTATTGAGCATTTGGCTCATATTGTATTTTTACTTCCGACAAGTAATCAGGGGATTAAGGACAAATGTGATGAGAGTTTCGTTTTATCCAAATGGTTTTAGAATTTTGTTTAGGCTCTAAGACTTTGACATATATTTTGGAGTTATTGAGTATTTGGTTTTAGAATCTTGGTTAGGCTATGAGACTTTGACATATATTTTGTAGTTATTTAATATTTGGAGTTATAATAAATATCCTATATTGTGGTCTTAAGTCAGTTTGTCATTTATTATAGTTTAACTTGTATTTATTGGTTATTTATTCATTTTGTGACATAAAGTTGTTAACATGGGCGGATGCACACTAGGGCAAGGGAGCAAGTGCCCCCTCTTAATTTTTGTAGTTTTGTCTTAATCTAGGGGTATTTAGGTAAAATATTTGTGATACCCCTAAATTCGGGTTTATACTATCCAATTTGAGTCGCTAAAATAAATACAACATATATAAATTCTCCTATTTATAATTATTGTAATGACGTATATAGTACGACAACACACACACACACACACACACACTAAGTCTTCACTACAATTATTGTCACATTATTTTACAACTTGGTGAGGACTACTACAGGTACTAATTCGAACCATTATTTTATTCCCCTGTTCTCCCCGCTAGCCCCAGCTACATTCTCATTTCCTGAAAGGAATTATGAAACAAAATGGTGAGCTCAAATAGTCCAGTAAAGAATATCCTAACTAAGATAATGAAGATTAAGTTATTATTAGCCTTCAACAGTGATAAATCAGGTATTTAGAAAATAATAGGCAACATAAGTTTTAAACAAACAATTATCGCGGAATGAGCAATCTATTAGAAGAGTCAAATAGATCATAATGTCTACTATATTCTCCAATTTTAAAAAAAATCACCATCAAGATTTCATCAACTGTAACATCAATGGTCATGATTAAGCCAATCAACATTTCCTCTTTGCACCTAGTCTTTGCCACACAGTCTAAAGACACTCAACAATCATATTGTCTTTGCACTCAGGCCAAAGACATTTAACCGTAACACCAATGGTCATGATCAAATCAATCAACAGTTCCTCTTTGCACCCAGACCAAAAAGAACTTGCACCACATATCCTTACTACACAGATGAAAGACACTCAACAATCATATTGTCTTTGCACCCAAATTAAAAGATATTCAACTGTAATACCAATGGTCATGATCATGCCAATCAACAATCCATTTTTGTACCCAGGCCAAATAAAACTTTCACCGCGTGTCCTTGCCATACACACTAAAGACACTCAACAATCATATTGTCTTTACACCCAGACCAAAGACATTCACAACAACTTAAGTACTAATGATTAATACAAATTACAATGATATAAAGGATGAACATAAATAATAAAAATAATAAGATAAAGGATAAACATTAGATATTCACAATTTAATTTTTCTAGGGTCTAATAATGTCCAAATTATCAACACGATATCTAAAATATTGATTCGAGTTTAAAAATAATTTATAAGGTTCACAGTTCAAATATAACGGTTAAAATTTAATAGGGAGGTTCAGGTCAAAAGATATTAGATGAAACACCAATTATTAAGAAAATTCTAATCATTTCAGAAATTTTTATCGTTTAATGTTAAGGGTTGTAGAAATAAACAATACTTTCTTACCATAGTAAGTTTAAATATAGGAGTATGAAAGAAAATGATATCACTTACAAGTATGAAAGAAAATGATATCCCTTACGAGTGTGAAATAAAATGATATCCCTTACGAGTATGGAAAAAAAAATGATATCTCTTACGAATATGAAAGAAAATAATATCTCTTACCTTAGCACGCGATTAAATACTACTTTCTATGTAGTTGATCAACCTGAACAATTCTTGCACTCTTACTGATATTCACTAATATTTAAGGTAGCCTTGGTACACTCAGAGAGACATTTACACTAAATAATTTTTAGAGAGTGGAAGGAAGAATAAGCAATAAAGTTATGAAACTCCTTATGCTAAACCCCTCTATTTATAGTCAAACTTAACCAACATCTACCACATATCAATTAACTACATTTTTCACATTTCAAGATTATCTTTAATCTATATCACTTATTAATTATCCACACTTGTCACATTTTAAGATTGTCTTTAATCTACAACATTCATTAATTATCCACACTTTTCACATTTCAAGATTACATTTAATCTACCATATATTAATTATCCACATTTTTCATATTTCAAGATTACTTTTAATCTACCACATATTAATTATCCACATTTTCACATTTCAAGATTACATTTTTCTTTACTATTATTATTATTATATTATCCATCTTCTGCATTATTGAATTAATATATTAATATCACAAATATCAGTGTTTTTCAAATAATAAGTATGTCTAACTATTTAATACCCGTGACTTTTAATTATGTAACTTTTCATTACTATCCTTGTTACGGTGACAATTATTAATTCAATAATGTGAAATACTGTGTATTTGCTACTATGATAATTACTGGTTTAATAATATGAAATATTGTGTATTTGCTACTGTGACAATTATTGGTTCAATAATATGAAATATTTTGCATTTGCTACTGTGATAATTATTGGTTCAATAATATAAAGTATTGTGGAATATCGTGTGTTACTGTGAAATATCATGTACTATTGTGGAATACTGTATGGTACTGTGGAATACCGTGTGCTATTGTTCCTTTATCATCAGGTATTTTAACAATTAAAGGTAATAGTTCCGCTGATAATTTTTATTGAAAGTGTTATTTTTGTCGTTTTTTTATCCGACAATTATTTCGTTGTGGGGTTCACAAATGATTGGTTGATCTGGCACCGTCGTACTTTACCAAATTTTCCCCGACATACCGAATACTCCCCAACATTCTTTTTGTTTTTATATTTGCACATAGCATCATTAATTTTAACCTTTTTATCAGTTTAACACCTTACTGTTTAACATAATATTTAAAAAAATTAAGTTTTATTTATTAAAAGCTGGGGTCTTACAATCTCCCCTCCTCATGAAATTTTCTCCTCGAAATTGACATACCTGGCATTTCAAAGAGATAAAGATACTTAGTTTTCATTTCAGATTCTAACTTCCAAGTCATTTTCTCTGTATTATAGTTTTTCCATAGAACTTTGACTTGAGGTATAACTTTTGAGCATAAAATCTGCTCTTTCTTATCTAAGATCTTGACAAGTACCTCCTTATACGTTCAATAATATGAAATATTTTGCATTTGTTACTGTGATAATTATTGGTTCAATAATATAAAATATTGTGGAATATCGTGTGTTACTGTGAAATATCATGTACTATTGTGAAATACTGTGTGGTACTGTGGAATACCGTGTGCTACTGTTCCTTTATCATCAGGTATTTTAACAATTAAAGGTAATAGTTCCGCTGATAATTTTTATTGAAAGGGTTATTTTTGTCGTTTTTTTGTCTGACAATTATTTCGTTGTGGGGTTCACAAATGATTGGTTGATCTGGCACCGTCGTACTTTACCAAATATTCCTCGACATACCGAATACTCCCCAACATTCTTTTTGTTTTTATATTTGCACATATCATCATTAATTTTAATCTTTTAATCAGTTTAATACCTTACTGTTTAAAATAATATTTTAAAAAGATTAAGTTTTATTTATTAAAAGTTGGGGTCTTACAATCTCCACTCCTCATAAAATTTCTCCTCGAAATTGACATACCTAACATTTCAAAGAGATAAAGATACTTAATTTTTATTTCAGATTCTAACTCCCAAGTTATTTTCTCTGTATTATGGTTTTTCCATAGAACTTTGACTTGAGGTATAATCTTTGAGCATAAAATCTACTCTTTCTTATCTAAGATCTTGACAGGTACCCCTTATACGTTCAATAATATGAAATATTTTGCATTTGTCACTGTGGTAATTATTGGTTCAATAATATAAAATATTGTGGAATACCGTGTGTTACTGTGAAATATCGTGTGCTATTGTGGAATACTGTGTGGTACTGTAGAATACCGTGTGCTACTACTCCTTTATCATTAGGTATTTTAACAATTAAAGGTAACAGTTCCGCTGATAATTTTTATTGAAAGGGTTATTTTTGTCGTTTTTTTATCGGACAATTATTTCGTTGTGGGGTTCACAAATGATTGGTTGATCTGGCACCGTTGTACTTTACTAAATATTTACCGACATACCGAATACTCCCCAATATTTTTTTGTTTTTATATTTGCACATATCATCATTAATTTTAACCTTTTTATCAGTTTAACACCTTACTGTTTAATATAATATTTAAAATAATATTTAAAAAAAATTAAGTTTTATTTATTAAAAGTTGGAATCTTACAATCTCCCCTCCTTATGAAATTTTCTCCTCGAAATTGACATACCTGGCATTTCAAAGAGATAAAGATACTTAGTTTTCATTTCAGATTCTAACTCCCAAGTCATTTTCTCTGTATTATGGTTTTTTTATAAAACTTTGACTTGAAGTATAATCTTTGAGCATAAAATCTGCTCTTTCTTATCTAAGATCTTGACAGGTACCTCCTTATACGTTAAATTCTCTGCTATTTTGTCCGATTCTAATTCAATGATGTGGTTTGGGTCCTTCACATATTTACGTAATATGGATATGTGAAAAACATTATCAATGTGAGACATGTTTGGCGGTAGAGCTAGTCTGTAGGCTGTAGTTCCCACTCGGTCAAGGATTTCAAATGGGCTAATAAATTGAGGGTTGAACTTTCCTCTCTTTTTGAATCTCGTAACTCTTTTCCATGAAGCAGCACGTAAAAATACACGGTCTCCGTCATTGAATCCCCCATCCCTTCGATGAAGATCAACATAACTCTTTTGTCGTTTTTGTGCTGCTTCTATTCGTTGTCGAATCATTTGGATCTTTCTGTAGTTATGTGTACTAACTCTGGTCCTAATAATTTTACTTCTACCTCATTTTAGTATACTGGAGAGCGACACTTTTGTCCATACAAAGTCTCGAATGGAGTCATGCCTATACTTGCTTGATAACTGTTGTTGTAGAAAAATTCAACTAAGAGTAAGTACTTGTTCCAACTTCTCTTGAAGTCTAGTACACAAAGTCTCAATAGATCTTCGAGAGTCTGGATTATCCTTTCTGACTGCCTGTCCATCTGGGGATGATTTGCAGAACTGAATCGCAGCTCAGTGCCCATAGCTTTTTACAAGCTGATCCAAAATTGTGAAGTGAATCTAGGGTTTCGGTCAAAAACTATGGATACTAGCATGCCATGTAATCTCACAATCTCGCTTATGTACATATTGACAAAATGCTCAAGTGAATACTTTTCTCGTATAGGCAAAAAAATGAGTGGACTTGGACAATCTATCTACAATGACTCAAATTACGTCCAAGCCTCAGGAAACCTTGGGACGACCTGTCACGAAATCCATATTGATATATTCCCACTTCCATTCTTGAACCTCAAGTGGTTGCAATGGACCCTTAGGTACTTGATGCTCTGCCTTGCACGTTGACATGTTAAACACCTTGAGATAAACTCTACGGTTTAATATTGAAGTAATATTAAATTAGATTACTCCTAATTTAATATTACTTCAATATTCGTAGGATCAACCGATATTCCCTGTTTAGAGATCACATGCCCAAGGAATGTTACTTCCTCAAGCCATAACTCACATTTCTTCAACTTGGCATACAACTTGTTCTCACGTAGATTTTGGAGTATCAATCTCAAGTGTCGTTTATGATCCTCATGATTCTTGGAGTATATGAGGATGTCATCAATAAAGACAACCATAAAATGATCCAAATATTCTTTGAATATTCGGTTCATCATGTCCATGAAGGCAGCAGGAACATTAGTTAATCCAAAAGACATGACCAAGAATTTGTAATGCCCGTATTGAGTTCTGAAGGCAGTCTTTAGAACATCACCAACTTTAATCTTAACTGATGATACCCAGAACGGAAATCATTCTTTGAAAAATATTAACCACCTTGCAACTGATCAAACAAGTCATTACTTCGAGGTAACGAGTACCTATTTTTGACGGTGACATGGTTCAACTCTTCGATAGTCAATGCATAATCTCATACTCCTATCCTTCTTCTTCATGAATAAAACAGGAGCACCCTAAGGCGATGTACTCAGAAGTATAAAACTAGTATCTAACAATTTCTGTAGTTGAACTTTTAACTCTTGAAGTTCAATGAGAGTTATTTGGTGTGGGTCTTTGGAAATAGGTTTAGTATCGGGTTCAAGGTCAATACAAAATTCAATTTTACGGTATGGGAGTAAGCCAGAAAGTTCTTCGAAAAATACGTCAGGGAATTCATTAACAATAGAAATATCATTCAAGTCTAATGTGTTTTTGTTTAAATCAGTGATATGGGCTGAGAAGGCTTGACATCCGTTTTTTTAATAAACGAATGGTTTTATGGCTAAAAATGACAATTATCGATTTCAACAGTTTGGTTGCTTGAATTTGCATAACAGGTTGATTACGAATATGAAAACTAATGATCTTATGAAAACAATCAATTTTAGCATGATGGGTAGTCAACCAATTAATTCCTAAAATAACATCAAATTCATGCATTTTTAAAGAGATAAGATCAATGGGTAATATGAGGGTGCTGATTTGGACTAAATAAGATTTATAAATGATAGATGTAACGACCATTTCTCCTAATGGAGTTTTAACATATAAGTCAAAGCCTAATTTCTCAAGAGTTAAGTTCAACGTTGAGCACATGCAGGTGAAATAAAAGAGTGGGCAGAGCCAGTATCTAACATGCATAGACTTTGTAAAATTTTATGAGTAGCTTACTGTGACGACCCCAAATTCAGGTACCAATACCTTGAATCTGGTGCTTCACGTACTAATCTCATACATCATACTATATAACTCACAGCGAAAAATAAAAAAATATTTATATTGATATAACATAAATATTCTTGTCCCAAGTCTTGAAACCGTTAAACATTACGATCCATCTAAAACATATCATCACAGGTCTTAATACATAACATAAACAACATCATAATCAATGTAGGCCGGGACTACTCTACAGCTTTCCCCTTATCATTATCCTTTCTAGAGCTATTATCACGTTCAGTCTTAACTGAAATGTTAGGAAAGCAAAAGTGAGCAATGATTTTGCTTAGCAAGTATATATATAGCAATAAAATGAACGAATAAAAGTAGGGTTCATAACTTATCAAGGAATAGTTCAGGAACCTGCATATGAATGTTGCGAATGAATTTGGATTCAATAATCTTACTTCGAATCTTTATCACAGTAAAGAAAGATAAGTCACTAAGGACTAAAGGATTTCTGAAGGATTCAAAGATTTCAAAGTGTTCCAAATAAGGAAATATCCAACACTGAGTAGCCACCATGGCCTTAAACTTCTGCTGGAATTACCAAAAATTCATCTGATAACCTAATAAACAAGTACAATAGGTGATCAACCTAAAGTACCCTGGTATTATGCATAAACCTTACTGGCTATTCGCGCTCGTGTCGGTTTCTCGACGTTAAATATTTCTCCTTTTATGAGGGTTGTTCATCTCAGCAGATTATAAAAGTCCGCACCAACTTAGAAGGGTTTGGACAACTTTCTATTTCATCAATATCAGTTTAGTCAATTCAACTGGCATAAACATTCTTCTCAATATTTTTAAGGTTCGCAACAAGATACAAGAATTGCCTAAACATATGATTATGAGTTGCATCAAACTTCAGAGTTTAGATAATGATAATTCTCAAGAATTATTTTGATAATCAGTCTACTTATACGACCAATAAAAGTACAAGTAGATACGTGTTCAATATGCACGGATTATAGCTTTTAGCTTTCCCATGAGAGGAAATTTGCATAACATTCAAGGTTGTATATTTTAAGGGAACTTGCTTGATATGATTATAAAGCATTAATCAGAAACTTGCAATCACAAACAGAACTTGCACTCAATATATATAGGATTGTGCGAGTTAAGGAACCTGTACAATATAAGGAAACTTGCACACTATATAAAGTTGTGTAAGTTAGAAACTTGTTTGGGTTACTGCTACAATTTATCTCTAATCTCTTTCTTTGAGTAACCTACAGTAGTAATAGGTCACCTTTAAATAATCATCGTTAAACATCAATAATGATCTTAATGGACCTAATTGTGTGACTCATGCAGTCTGCTCTATGGTCCACTTAACCATCTGTTACTACCTATTGTTAACAGACTCGTTTACACATCTGTTTTGAGTGGTTCCTTAATATCTTTCTGATTGAATGGTCACATCAGTGACCTTCAGTTTAGGACAGTGGCTGGGTTTGCTCTGGACATCCATCTTTTCATTCAAACCCATTTTGGGTATGCATTCACTTGTCCATGTAAGGATTTGAGAATGACTCAACAAGTATGGAACAAGGTCTACAATGTTCAGTTAACTTACAGAAGTGTTCTACGATTCACCAATCCACTCTACGATCTGGCATGGTCACTCTACGATTGATGGGTTACTGCCATGACCAGTGGAGTCACTCTACGACCAGTGGGGTGACTCTATGACCAACTCTACGATCTATGGTGTCATGTTGTGATCAGTGGGGTCACTTTTACAATCGATGAGGTGGCTCTACGATCACTGGGGTCTTGCTGTGACATAGCAAAGTCACATTATGATCAATTAACTTGGCTAAATAGTGCACTGCAGTGACTCTACGATCACTAGCGAAGCTCTACGATCGGGTAGAGTTACTCTACAATCGTAGGGTTCACTCTACAATCAACTCCATGACTGGTCCAATCTACTCTACGATTGACTAGTGAAGCTTTACGATCGGTTAGAGTTGTTCTACGATCGTAGAGTTCACTCTACGGTTTGCTCTAGGACTGGTCATGTCTACTCAACGATCTGCGAGTGAGTCCTATGATTGGAGTGAAGTCACTCTACGATCATGGAGTTCACTCTACGATCACTGACTTACTCAACTGACTTACTCTACGGTTAGCAAGTGAGCTCTACGACCGGAGTGAAGTCAATTTACGATCATAGGGTTCACTTTACGACTTACTGGGACTTAAGAATACTGCAAGATTTTAGCTTAAGGAACATTCTTTGGCTGATTCATTAGGGTTATACCCCCTTTCATTTAATAACTTAGAAACATGGTTTGAGTCTGACTTGGTTTACTAGTTAGGGTGTAAAGAAAGGTAACAACAGACTTTGGGATGAAAGTCAACTCAAGTATGCCCCATTACTGCATAACTCAAGGTTTGGAGTTTGGCTCAACACCAGTTACTGGTAACAGTCTATTTGGAAGTAAGATAGATGTCTTGGTCTGGTTTGTTAAAAAATCACTATTAGAGACACAGTTACACTCTACATTAGTTTTACTCATGTTTTGGGGTCATAAGTCCAGTTAGCAACCCTTATGATCTGCATAAACTGTAAACACAAGGCGCTGGGCTCATTCAGTCTGCTTGACTGACTATTGATATCATCTGGGTAAAGTGACTAAGGCCATTATTACAACTCTAATCCAAGTCATTTCCCAGTTAAGTATATATATCATGCAATTTCTGTACAACTACCCTGCAACTATAGACTTTAACATTATTCTCACACTACAACCTATTATACTCAACTCATGCATCTTCTGTACTCAATCTGAAAGGAAAACTAACTAGATAAACAAGAACATGCTTAAGGTAAAAAGGGTCTTACCTCCTTGAAGCTCTGCCTACTCTTTCTCGCTATCTGACTTTGTTTACCCTTCCGAACAGCAAGGACTCCTCTAAGATTTTCTTTATTTCGAGACATTTATCATTTATGCGAAATTCATTTATTTCCACATATGATTGTATTTTTTTTGGCGCATATGATAAATTGTAATAGTTCACACAATTATTTTACTATGCACACAATAAATATATGTCAATAGGTTAATTGGCTCACTCACATGAGCAATCACCCTTGGCACTTTGAAAAGCGAGCAAGGTTGAGACAGTTCATTTATTGGCGCTTCGAGTAGCCAGTTGTTGATACTTTAGATAATAATCAATTGGCGCTTAATAGCGAGCAAAATGAAATATGATGTCACCTTAGCGTGTGCCAAAATGAGGTTAAATTGGATTAACCAAATATAGTATGCCCCACCATCTATATTAACCTGTACTGATAGCCAGATACAAAATTTCAGACTTCACGCTTAGGAAAGCAAGCAATTTGGAAATTCGAGTTAGGCGCTTATAAAGCGACTGAGCTAAGATCTGTACGGCATGACCATAGGACATATGCTTATGTAGATGAGATTGTCTGTCATGACATGATAACCGGATGCGAAATTTTAAATATGGCGCTTTGATAAGCGAGCAATTTGAAATGTTTAAGTTAGGCACTTTGGGAGTGACTATACTTGTAACGACCGTGAATTCTGGATAATCTTGTAATTTGAATTTATGTATGTTAATGAATATTATGAATTTTAGTAACATTATTTTGTGTTACGTGTTTAAAGGTTATGTGACAACCTGGATTATGTGAATGCATGAAATTTTACGTGTTATGATTTTGTTTGAGTGAATAATTGATTTCGCGTAGCGTCGCTAAATCACTATTCACGAGACACGTTTTCCGAGGCACTGTTCATGCCAAAATATTTTGTGTCTTTTGCGATTTTAATAAATTTCATTAATATATGTGCGCGAAGTAATAATTTTTCCAAGTGTCGGATTTTCATTTTGAGCCCATGCATGTTTCATTCGATATCCGAAATGTATAATATGGGTATTCCGAATAAAGGGCCAACCTCGTATTAATTATTTTTATGCATCCTAATATTTTATGGGATAACTCATTTTAATTTTGGGTAGAGTTATTGAGCAACTTTGGTACAAAAGTGGAAGTATTCGGGTATGAAAGAGATCAATTGGGTGTATTAATTTGTGGCTTGTTGCACAAATGGGAAGCAAGTAAACATTTGGACCAATAGGAATTAAGTTATGGGAGGGGGGTGTCGGCAAGCTAGACATTGCTAGACACCATGCACATTGAAAACCCAATTTGCCTAACATGCTTATCAAACATTTCTCTCAATTGTTCCACCCCTTTCAATTCTCTCGAAGCCACCACTTCATCTCCTCCAAAGCCATTCAGCTGATCCCTTCTCTCCCATTCCATTATCCTTTCCTTATTGCTGCAATTAGAAGGAAGAGAGAAGAGAGAGCTGCAGAGAAAAAGCCATCGGAAGGAAGAGGGAAGGAAGAGGGAAGAAGAAAAGTACGGGTGCTAAACCCTTCTCTCCTCCCGAAGCCACCATCATTTTCCTCCTTCTTGCTCAACCATTTCTCCTCTTCCATTCTAAGTTGGTTTCAGTTGCTAGAAGCATAGAGAGTGAAGAGCTGCAGAAGAGACGTAAGGAGAAGAAGAGAGAAACAAAGAAGAAAGAAGAAGAAGCAAGAGAGAGAGGTTCTAGAGAGAGAAAGGGAAGTGGGAGCCAAGGCCAAGAAGAAGCACTCAAGCCAAGCCTTAGATAATCTTCTTAACACCTAGAAGGGATTTACAGAGGTAAATTATTATCATAAACTCATTCCATTTGATTTGGTTAAGAGTTTCTAAGTTTTTATGGTTTTTGGAGCTTTTGAGCTTTTGTTGATGAGTTTGAGTTTTGTTGCGATTTTTTGTTGTTGTTGTTTATTTTGGATGTTTGTAAATGTTGCTAAGAGACTATGTAAGCCATTAATAATATCAAAGTGGAACAAAAATGGAAGAAATCCGCACCTATGCTTAAAGGATGAAGAACATGAAAAACAATGGACATTTTTGGACAAACATAGACTGTTGGATGGTTTGGAGGACTTTGTAGCTATGATTTCGCGTTTGTTTAATTTGTTTGATTTTATGATGTTGTCCTTCAATGTGTTATGAGTTTAACCCAGTTGGAATGGAGTAAAAAGTGATTAAAATAAAGATTTGATGATGATTTTAGTGAAGAACTCTTAGAACACTCCAAAAATAGAGTATGAACTTAGTACTTTGGCTTAAGATTTGAACATGTTAATGTCAATGGGTAGCTCTGAATTTTTGATATGTTATAGCCCCATGAATTAGGAGTCCATAGAGTCTGGAATGGACCAATTTGAACGTGTATTGAAGGAGTTATGGCGATCGAAGCGGAGAAGGGTCGGATTGCGCGTAGGAAACAATTTGCCTCCCTGATTCTGACGGAGGCCTCACTGACCGCCTGATTCTGGAATTTTTAGCATGAACGATTGTTGGTAAAATGACCATAACTTTCCCATACGAACTCGGATTAGGGCGATTCAAGATGATCCGGAACGCTTAGAGATAGACCTACAACCTCCATTAATTAGAATTGAAAGTTACTACCTGGATCAATTCTAAAATTGACCATCTTTAGGACTGTTGTGCGATTGGAGACAATCGGAGGGCGTTGGACATGCACGTGTGCAACGTGCAATGTTTTTGACGCTAAGTTATGATGTTCTAAGTTCTAAAACTTGAATGTTATGAATTATAATGATACTTATCATTAACCAATGAATATTAGATAAATCGAATGGGTGTGCTAGGCGTACGCAATTGCGTGTCGTTTGGGCATTCGAATAGGCAAGTTTGGCGTACAAACGTGCAAGTGTCGTAACGTCGTAACTAGTGGGTATAAGCTTGTTTAATATTTTGTTTCTAATATGAATGAGACATTATAGAGTAGTATAAACCATTATTTGATATCCGTTATGTCACTAATTGTTATGTGAATATGTACTTATATGTGTAGGATAATTAAAGAGCGTGTATTATAATTTTGTAGCAGATGCTCGAGGCAAGTTCCCTAACTTCATTCTTTCTATATATTGAATAAAAGTTTTCATAACCTTACTCGAATTATATTTGAGCAGGTTTCCTATCTTATACAAATGTCGTATATTGTGCAAGTTTCCTTACCCTAACTCAATTTAATATTGGGCAGGTTTTCTCAACCGTACAATTTCATTTATTGTGCGAGTTATTTATTGATTAAGCAAGTATTCTATCTTTGCAAGTTTCATGACTCAAATCAAGTTATTACTTTCAAATCTTATTAGTGGATTAATTATTGTCAATTACTCTACATCAAAGATAATTATTGATATTCGCACCTTGTGCATTTGAATTCATTATCTGTTGTTGGACTGTGAAACGTTTAAGTTCTTCATTCATGAACTGTTTAAGGAAATAGTCTACACCATTTGTTTCAGCTAGACATATACAGGTTATTATTTTAAAAGCTATCCAAACCAGTAGTTGGTACGGATTCTTGGATTAAGAGAACAACCCTTATTAGGGGATTATAATGTATCGATTATTCGATGCAGTCAGAGTTAAATGTTATGCATATACATAGGGTACGAGAGGCTGATCCCCTCAAGTACTACTGACGTGGCTAGGTTTTTAAAAGAGTCAGTTGAATGATTGATTCTTGGGGTCAAAAGTTTATGGTCTATTGGACCACTCAGCAGTAAATAATTAATATTCATTATTTTATTTGAACTTTGGTTATATTGTCAGCTATTTCTTCAATGTTCTTAAATTGTTGAATAGAATTTCATAGAACAGTATGTTGTGAGAGGGTTACATGTGCTTAGCGACCATGTAAAGGAGGTGAGAGAGTGAATCTCTATTTCCTCGTCGTGTGAGTCTTGTAGGACAAGATTTTTGTTTTTACATCAAGTGCTCTTTGTGATCTTTGACTATACTACAAAGACATGGATTAATGTTGCTACTTTAGTTTCGATTCCTAAGGTCAAGATTGATGAGACTCTAAAGACCGATTCTAGGAAAGCAGTTAATTTATATTTGAGTAGTATTAAGGCGAAGGGAAGACAATTTAATTTCACCTCGTTCTACACTTATTGTCGACAACTATAGCGCTTTGATAGTGATATAGTAGTAAGTGAGATACGAAATGGACTTGGACCCAAAGTTGGTTAAGTATGGCTCTCTAAGGGATTAGAGATACTTAACCTAGTGAAAATCAAATGTGTCTGGGGTACTCTGAGTTTATCGGTTGTAGCCTTTACGTGAACTAATTGAGTTTGGCGTGAGAGCTCCCACACTGTTTTTCTTTAAAAGGGTAGATGTCTCTATGTTGACCCTAACAGGTTTGATATAGAGCTCCCGTATTGCAGGTGAACTCAACGGTCGCATAGTTCGGCAGTTAGAGGTTTATATGTTTTGGTTTGAGTTGGTTTTAGAAAATATGAGGATTACGTCATCCTCGCCATGGGCGAGTAGGAGATGTTAGATTTTGGGTATCCAAATGGGGCGCCTATGGAGGGTCCGACCCATTTAGTTTATTAGTCAGCTTGTGATATTGACTGAGTTAATTACGTAACTAAAAGTTGGAAAGATTGTAGGGAAGTGGTTCAACTATTTCGGCCCATAAGACTTACGTCTCCTCTCCTTTCCTCAGTTGATATGATGAATTCAGTTGGCCCAAAACCCTAGAAACTTTTATCAGTAACCTCTCCCAATACTGATCAAACCCTAGCTGTTACGAATCGTGGATTTGGGCTTCGTTATCGTATCGTAGTTCGGAGACACCGTTGGGTTGCAGAGGATGATCAATTGTAGAAGGTTTTCTGTACCAAAGGTTTTATCACGCTTCATATGTATGAATTTTAATTTCGTTTGTGAAAATAAGTTATGACATGGATCAAATTATTCCTTCATCAAGGGATAATTCCTTTTTCATACTGAGGAATCCAAGTACTTGGGCTCCTTTGAACGATTACATGATTTCCACGCATGATCCTTTTGATAAAGACATGGTTTCTCTAGATCCCATGGAATTTCATTAGGAGATTACACTGTTTCTTAAGACATTATTATCTAGGCTATTTAAGCAAACATTACTAGTAATATATGAAGAGGCAAAATGGGATAAATCGTTGGCTTGGTTCGACTGCTATAAATTTTTTCCTGCTAAAATTAATTCCTTCATTTTGTTCATACATTACAATTCTCCCTTTGGTTACAATATGTCTATTCAATATGCAATCATAAATTTTCCTTGGGTTACAACTTATTTGAGCTAAATTATGGCAATTTTAAGGTTACAATATGTGAATTCAACATGCAATCATAAATTTTTCTTCGGTTACAACTTATTTGAGGTAAATTATGGCAGTTTTAAAGCTAAGCAACTACTTAAATTTGCAATAAATTTTTTTATGTGAAATTCGATTTTAAATATGAACTAGTGTCATTGTGAATAACATGAAAATTTGAAGGTTATGAGTTATGCCTTAGTTAATCGCTGCCCTCATCGTTCAGAAATTCAAAGTATCGTCCTGGTTGAAACCGAGAGTAAGATACTGATTGATATTTTGGAAATTAACATACTTATTGCTGAGTATAAAAATGTGAGCTTAGTTTTGTACAATAATATACTGACATTATGAATCATGGTGATAGTTATATCTAGAGATAGAGTTTTCTATAATCGGTGCTCAATCTTCAGTTTAATTTGCCACATTATTTTTGCATCATGATGCTATCATTAAGTTCAAATTTCTATTTAAAATGCTTACGTTTGTATACTGGATTTGACACAACGAAAGACTAAATGAAGAATAGAAACAATCATAGGAATTGAATCAATGTAACTTTGCAATCACATGAATTCACAAAATTAGATAAGCTGACTAAGCAGCATAATATTTTATAAAATCAGAATAATAAAATTAACCCTCAAACACATGAAAATATCCTTTAAATACTAAACAATAAACTAAATTACGAAAGGAATAACTAAATTACAAAATAATCCAAATAAGTTCAAAATTGGTAAAAACTTCTGAAGGCCCAAACACATCTTTCCAGGCCTATTTTGGGCTTTTAATGGTGTTTGTTATGGCCAAAGGCGATAAGACTTGTAGGGCTCATCATAAATTTTGATTTGATATATTATGGGTCCCGTAACTTTAAACGGATCAAAAGTTATAATAAAAAAGGGTATCTTTACAGTAGTATACAATATTTAGAAAGTAATTACAAGATTAGTGCATTCACAAAATAATTTCAAAAAGAGTACAAATTCCCCCCAAGTCTCCATATCTAAAAAGTTATAAATTGTCTATTCGGCCATGATTCTATCTTCTCGAAATACTTGACTGGCACAACGCCATCGAACCCTTCTGTTAATATAACCTTGTTGTTTGAAATGTGAAGTTTCATTCCCTCTGAAATAAACATCAAAATAGTAAGCATTAGGATCACCATGGTTCGCCTGCTTCTCTTGCATCACCATAGCACTAGATTGAAGAAAGATGATTTAAATTAATTAATTAGCATAAAGTTTGTTGATGGTAATGACATTCCGTCTCATACCTAGAAGCATCACATAGCCATATATCAGTTGATGGTAATTTTTATCATCTATGGAACAAGAACACCAAAAGTGCCAAAAAACCATGAAACTAAATCACATAGACCTCCAAAACAAGTTATTTAACCGAACCTTTATTTTTTAATATTTTTTGACAAAGTTCCTTTAATTTTTCTTTTCTCGACCATGCATAAATAATATAGATCATTTGATCATTTGAAATTTTTTTATGATTATTTGGTTACCCACAAAAACTAAAATGATTACCTTTGTATGAAGGTTTGACTACCAACTGCACCATATTCTAAATAATTTTATTTTTAAAAGGTTATTTATAAGTAACCAGCAGCTACATAAATGGGAACTCTTACATGGCATTTCGGATACCATCTGCATCTTCTGTTAAAACAAAAAAATTAATTATACATATATTACCGTCACTATAAAATTGACCATTTGGGATATGATTTATTGGTCACTACATATTAGACAATTGGACATCTGTTTATTGCGCTGTCTAATTGGGGTATATTATACATTGGAACTTCGACATACCATAACTGGATACTTTCAAAGTAAAATTCAGAGAACATTACAAATTGAATAAGTAATAATGGAATTCCTCAATATGTTCAATGTGTTAAAATAATCAAAAGGTAAATAGTAACCAACATGATGAAGTTATGTCACTCACTAATACGCATTTGGTTACCTCTAAAGGAACGAGTCCAAAACACCAAATATGATATAGTACATCAGCAAAAAAAGTGTAACTACAAAAACATCTTGTTGTTTACTGTGAGTAAACAATAACCAGATATATGGTAACCTTTTTATTAATGTAAGGTAACCGATATTGTGTTACACAATATTCAATAATATTTTGCTTTCTTTTCTTCTTACATTAAGTAAGAGAAAAACTACACGACTACTCTCTGATTTCATCATGATTTAGCAAGATAAAGAAAACAAATACATGGAACATTTGGTAACTGTTTTGAAATTTTTTTTTATGACTAGTTGGTTACCCACAAAAACTAAAATGATCACCTTTGTATGAAGGTTTGACTATCAACTGCACCATATTCCAAATATTCAATAATATTTTGCATTCTTTTCTTCTTATATTAAGTAAGAGGAAAATCACACGACCAATCTCTGATTCCATCATGATTTAGCAAGATAAAGAAAACAAATACATGGAACATTTGGTAACTGTTTTGAAATTTTTTTATGATTATTTGGTTACCCATAAAAACTAAAATGATTACCTTTGTATAAAGGCTTGGCTACTAACTGCACCATATTTCAAATAATTTTATTTTTAAAAAGTTATTTATAAGTAACCAGCAGCTACATAAATGTGATTGCTATATGAGATGGAATGTATTTGATATACACAAAATACAAAATACAGATGAATTAAATGCATCAATATATATATATATAGAGAGAGAGAGATAATAATCTACCGTTTGAATGAAAAGCACATGAGAGGCCGATCTGAGTGATCTGTTGATAGATGATCAGTTTTATGATCGGAGCTAATAACGGAGGAGTTGCAAGTCAAGAAAGTGATGGAAAACAGGCAAAGTTGTTCATGATAATAACGCACAGATAGATAGATAGATATAGTAGTAATTATGTATTTATTTATATATTTGTCCTTATAAATCAAATTCATACAATTATACCAATAAAGAAGCAAGAGAATCAAAAAGAAGAGGATGATGATGGGAGAAACAGAAAGAAAATACGCGTGAAAGAGTTACCCAATTTAAAAACTAATTTGCCACATCAGCAACCCATTAAAACACTCAACTAAATTAAAGGGATACCAAATACACTAATTATGTTAATAAAATATAAAAAATGTATTAATTATGTAAATATTTTTCAGATGCACTTTTGTTGTAATTTTTTTAAAAAATGTATTAGGAAGTGTAAATTTACCTAAAAACAATGTCAACCCTTCTTGGGCTTGAGTTTTTTTCCTTTCCTTCCTTTTTGGACCGTGTCAGGATTTTAAGCGACAACCCATTTTCATTTAATTCTCAGAATGTTTGGAGATCATTACTGAATAGAGATGGTCTCAGTTAGTAAGTTCTAAGATTAGAATGTTGTGGATAAGATATTGTTCCATTTATCCAAGTTAAGAAATTCAATGTTGAAAAGTGTAATGTTGTTAACCTTTATGCAAAACTTAGCCCTAGTTAGACATTAAAAAAAGGTCAATAGTAACTTTAATCTTGAATAAATTTGCAATATACGTTCGAGAGCAAGTTCTATGATAAGAATTTGAGAATAAATTACATTAATATGTGACAATTCATAAAAATGGAAGAAAGAGGTGATTTAAGAGCATGATTGAATAATTAGAATGTATGAATTCAGGGAGGCAATCTGACACGCAGGTTCTGAGAGATTTTAAAGGAGCTTGAGATTCTCCTCCAGCAAATTCTTTAGACGCCGCTTTTCCAATTGTAAAGACACCAATTCCTCAATTTTTTTTTGTGATTATATATATTGGTAGAATAAATTTAAAAATATTGGAGACTACGAAAATACAATTTTTTTTGTAAAGAGAAACAAAATTTTTATGTCACAAGTGGGTTTTGATTCTGGATTGAGCTACCGCTGCGCCACTCTAATTTATTAAATAGCTACACTGTCGCCAGAACTTAGCGGCAGACAGTGTAGTACATGGGCAAATGAGGGACAAATGAGTAATTTCTCGTGGGAGAAATCTATTTTAATCTGTGTCGTCCAATGTCGCCATCAACGGTATAAGTTATGATTGTTGGAATAGTATCTGTGGTAACCGATTGCCACGAATGAAGATCTATATATATATATATAGAGAGAGAGAGATATAGAACCGATCAAGAGTTACTATTAATTATAATGACATACCTATTTAAATGCTCTTAGTTTTATTTTCTCTCGCCTCACCCGCCCGATTCCTCACCATTCTGAAACTCCCTCCAACTCCCTCCTCCAAACTCTCCTCCCAAACTCATCATCCCCCTCCACCATACCGCCTCACTTCTCCGATTCCTCACCGCTCTGAAACTCCCTCCTCCAAACTCTCCTCCCAAACTCATCATCACCCTCTACCGTACCGACCCATCTTCTCCGCCAGCAAACACGGCCAGATCTCGACTTCGATAGCTTAACCCTTCAAGTTCTAGACGGAAATTGACACCTTCAAGTTCGAGGCCAGGGGAATCATCCCCACAAATTGACACCTTCAAATTGAACAGAGACCAGATCTTGATTTCGACTCGGTACACCCTTAACTAAATTTCAATTTCATTAAGAGTTAACTAGAATTAAATTTCATTTTTTGATTCGATTTGGGAATTTTCTCATCATCTGGGATTTAGCCCTAATTTTTTATTTTATTTATTTATTTATTTGTTTGTTTTGGGGATGAACATGAGAATTGCTGGAATTTGATTTCTCATCTGTTTTGGTTTTATATGTTTTCCTGGGGTGTAATTTGATTATAGCTTCGAATTGATGCTAAGAAAATGTACTAATGGAATCTCAGTTGATTGTGTTTAGTTTTGTATTTTCAGTTTCTTTTTTGATGCTTTAATGAGGTTTTAATGTAGCCATTTTTTTGTTGATGAGAAACTGGGGAAATGAAAGATGACACTTAGCATTGTTTTGTTTTGATTACTTTACCTGAGGATCTGCTTTTATTTGGATGATTTAGGTGGCTTGTTTAAGTTTGAATATGCTGGTACGTACTTTGGGTATGGTTGAGTTGTTTCAATATGTCTTACGTTGTTTATATCATCCTATTTCTTTCTCTGCGTGCATGTAATGCCCTCCATCTACTCCTAGAAATCCTATTATTTGGATGATTTTAGAATTGCAGTAATCATGGGAGTGACTTGTATTAATTTGTACTCCCTCCGTCCCAAATTAATTGACTATTTTTAAAATTAATAATTAAGCATATATAAATATATTTTTAAAATTATAAAAATTGAAATTAGTAATAAATTGTATATACTTTCTCTTGGTTATAATATCTTCACATATATGTTAGCAAAAATAGTAAAAAGATTAGTTTTAAAAATAGTCAATTTGACTTTAAAAAGTCCTAGAAATGCAATTAATTTGGGATGGAGGGAATATTTGTCAATTTTAGTGATTATTTTTATCTTGTTTAAAATTGTTTCTGGACCTACTTGTCTTAAGTTATATAGATGAACTAATAGCCTGTGACAACTCAATCCTTGTAATTTTGAACCTGCAGATTCTGAGGTGCGGACCACCACCTATGAACAAGGCCATGGCTGCTAACCTTGAAGCTCTGGGATACGCACTGGAGATGCAGTATTGCAGTTTCAGTTCTAATTTTTCACCGGGGACTTTACTCCCGCACTAGACCTTTAATTGATTGATATTTAGCCAAACAATTGTTTCAATGCTTGTTCAATAAGCATTAAACAAGCTCCTCCTTGTACATAATGATCAAACATAACTATTGATAAGCATTAAACTTGACATGGAATAAGAAAGCTAATAATGCATAATGATCAACTTGACATGGAATAAGAAAGATTGGAGGCAATATTAATCACATTTTGTCCCATTCGTATGCACGGTAATGCATAGCATATAAGCATTAAACAAGCTCCTCCTTGTAAATTGTACGAGTTTAGGAAAAACCCTATACATTAATTTGTGGCAAGTATCAAAACTCTCATTATGCATTATTTGTTTTGAATGAACAAATTAACAATTATACACTTAACTAGTCACTCATAGTAGTAGTTCTGGAAACAACAGAAGTACAATGAAAAAGGCCAAATACAATATGAAAGAGATTAATATACTTGCAGCACAGTCAGTTCATGGGTTCCCCATAACAGAGAATAGGATAATCTATCCACTCTGTTTCATCCTATCTCTCAAATTTGCTGAAGTAAAACAAATTATAAGATTATGAGCTCGGTCTCCATACCATCTATTCAAATAAATAATATTACTTTTACGTTCCCATCATCATAACAGTGTGCTAACAAAATATCAAAATAGGAAAGCTCTCCTTTATGGACCCCCGGGGGGGGGGGTGTCAAGGAAGAGAGCAATTAAGTGGATACAGGGAAAAAGAGAGAATTTTTCTATTTATTTAATTTTAAGTGAAATACAATAAATCATACTTGAATGAAAAAGCAAGTTATATAAAAGCTCGACAAGTCAACTAGTTTTTCATTGTACATTGCTCTCGTATCAAATAGATGACACTTCCGGTGGAACTACAAAAATATATTCATTCCAAAATGGCACTGCATTCCCATATATTTGATGCTGCAAGCTACACCAGATTCCACATTCTTACCAAATTGGACAAGATATTCCTAATCTAGAAACTAAATCCTTGAAACTTAAGTACATACAAATGATAGGAGAATTCAATTCATAATAATGGTTTCAGCTTGCATAACTGAGCAATTCATTGTTTTCAGACTTCTATTCCATTGTTTCCACGATAATACTGAGAAATTCATTGTTTTCGCGATAAAATCAAAATAGGGAAGCTCTCCTTTATGGACCCGGGGTAAATGATACTTGAATGAAAAAACAAGTTATATAAAAGCTCAACAAGTCAACTAATTTTTCATTGTACATTGCTCTCGTATCAAATAATAGATGACACTTCCGGTGGAACTACAGAAATATATTCATTCCAAAATGGCACTGCATTCCCATATCTTTGATGCTGCAAGCTACACCAGATTTCACATTCCTACCAAATTGGACAAGATATTCCTAATCTAGAAACTAAATCCTTGAAACTTAAGTACATGCAAATGATAGGAGAATTCAATCATCATAAGGGTTTCAGCTTGCAAAACTGAGCAATTCATTCTATTTCAGACTTCAATTCATTGTTTTTGCCATAATACTGAGCAATTCTTGAGCGCCACATTGCTGGATCAATTCATTCAAACGAGTCACATGGTATTGTTTTATAATTTGTGCAACCAACAAATTGTCTCCCGGGATTTGTTTTGGTCCATAAAACCTTCATGTGTGAAGGAACTCCACATTTGCCCTAAAACTTGAGGTCCACAATACCGCGACACAACTTTTTGCACGGATTAAAAGCTGCAAAAATTAAATTCTTTCACCCACAATACAACTTTTTTGCACAGAATATAAAAGCTGCAAAAATCCTTTCCCTCAAACAAACACAAAACCCGCTCACACCCCCCCTCGGAACAGGATCCTCCCCATTTCATTTGAAATGGAGAGTCTCCATTTCACTCCATTTCACCAAATATTAGATCATAATAATTTGATTAGTAATGATCCAAATATGTTAATAGATAGTTAATGATATTAAGATCAATCCTAAAAATAAAATAAAAAGCAATCCGACATTTTTTCACCGTTAAAAGTCTAAACGATTTTTCACCGTTGAAATACTTAAGAAATCAACGGTGAAAAATCTTTTAGACTTTTAACGGTGAAAAAATGTCGGATTGCTTTTTTTTTTTTAGCATTGATCTTAATATCATTAACTATCTATTAACATATTTGGATCATTACTAATCAAATTATTATGATCTAATATTTGGTGAAATGGGGACTCTCCATTTCAAATGAAATGGAGAGGATCCTATTCCCCCTCTCTCAACTCTTAGACTCTTAGGATGCTACATGACTTTTGGTTGTGCTACACTTCAACAACTTAGCATAATACTTTATTTATAGAGTACCCACAATTCTTCTCTTCCTAGTCTATTCAAAATATGACACTTTCAAAATAAAGCTCCTACTACAAATAGATTCTTTTGTAGAATAATACTATTAAAAATAGGAGTTCTTCCTTTTCATATTAGCAATTCTTTTCTTAATAGTATTCAAGAAGTAACCCAACAATTCAAAAGTAGCATTAAAGTATTATGAAGTTATGAACCACCGAATCCACAGAAGGTTTTCTGTGTGTATTACTTTACCACTGAGTTTACTTCACAGTATATGTTTTATTCTACATAAACTCCAAGCGCCATCTTTGAGAATTAAATCTATATATATCTAGGTCATATAACAAAAAAATGAGAAATATTCTCTCCTTTTTTTTTGTTATTTTATTTATTTATTTATAACAATTCATTTATAAATGGAAACTTATTTAGTTATCATTTTAGTTTTTCTCTTAATTTATGCAATTTTTAAAAAATTGCAGGTGCGCAGACAACAAACCGCTTGTCCCAACATATCAATTTTCCAAGGCAAAAAGCAAAAGGCTTGGGGATTAACTACATTTCTCTTGAGGATGGCCTAGAGGAAACCGTCGAGATCTTGAAGGAGAAGAAATTTTTCGCGGTATAATATGTAAAAGTCTACAAGAATAGTAAATAATGGTAGCAGTATTGCCCTGAACTTGGTTATAACTGGTTATATAGCAGCTTTCAAGTCTCCAGTTTGTTGAAATAAAAGTGATATATCCTATCCATGGGCATGTTTTTTAAGTTGAGAAATTCAGACCTAAAATTTTTACTATTTTGTTTCCTGTCCTGCAATCTAAGTTTCAGATTTTCTAATTGCGCTTTTCGTATGATTGATCAAATCCCAATAGGCATACATTAGGAATTTCCATGCAAAACTGAACTTTTTTTTTTTAATCATTACAAAGGAAACTAATATTTTCATATAAAAATATAATATTTTCGGCTCTTCTCACATGAACAGTGAATGACATCTCACGTCTCTAACTATGAAAAAATATTAAATTTTCGAGTCAACATGTCAATTCCCCTAAATTTTAAGATAGTCTGTTGGAACCATCAGAACTTACTTCATTGTAGTATATGTTATTGTCAGGTTCATGGAAAACTATATATAAGTTGGCTGGGAATTAGATTAGATTTGGTACTGCCTACATCTGAGTTTTTTTTTTCCTCGAGAAAATCGTCAAAAGACTAAAATAGTATTAACTCTAACCATCCTTTACAACAAGTGGAAAAATACTAGGAACCTCTTTCAACCACTAATTAAGGAAAGAAAACTCGAACTTTTCTACCAATTTAGCCGGACCATTAGCCCCCCGAATTAGGATAGCACATTGAAGAACATGATCAAAACTAATTTCCTTAAAAAAACATAAGCTTTGTACTACAATACAAAATAATATAGAAAAATTGAGATGAAAAATAACATAACTTAAAGTTCTTTAGCTTGCTCTTTTCTCAAGTAACAAAAACTGAGTTTTCATCTTTTAATGGGAAAACGTTATATATATATATATATATATATATATATATATATATATATATATATATATATTTGTGTTTCTTAAATAAAATAATTAATTGGACAATTAGTTTGAAAAATAACTATAACAAATATGAAAGTAACACTTCAAACTTAAAAGTCCAATTCCCTATTTTGTTTTTTTTTGTTCAACCAAAAAGGCATCTCTTTTAATTAATTAAGAACAATAATATCAAATAACACAATAGTATCAACTTTGTCATCAAAACTTTTATATCATGCCACCGTCTATACTTAATAAATTTAAGGGATAACCTTTTCGACGTCACTCTCCAAACTATATTTATTTTTTTACGTTTAGTCCACTAACTATTTTTTTTTGTATATTTCAACTTTAAATTTTATGTTTTTTTCATGTTAATCCCCAAAACATAGTAGTTTTTTCAAGTTTAGTACCCAAAACAGTATCTGTTTTCATATTTAGTCCTCGATCTACAGTTATTTTTCATATTTAATCCCCTTCAATCGCTCTATTTTTGAATACTTGGATGAAAATTGCAGAAATCATAAAGTATGAGGATGCAATATGTGGGAAAAATAAGTAGGGGATCAATCATGAAAAACAACTATAATTTTGAGACTAACGAAGAAGTTATCTCTAAACTTAATTAAAGATAGTTATATACTAAAAGTACATTTTTAATTTTAATGTTTATAAATTTTACGAATGAAACTCTTTTATATTAATAAATAAAATAAACCCTTATATTCTGCAATTTATTTATTTATTAATTTATTTGGAATGGATAGAGTATAATAAGGTGATGTGGAGAGGGCATGCATATGGACTTTAGCATACATAGGGGACGTGGAAGGATGTCGTGGGAGGGTTTATGACTTGATAACGCATAGATGACACCCATTAAAAGTATAGATAGAATGACGTATAAAACTAGTACAAAGATTTGAATTCTGTGTGTGATACCGTCACATAAGTGCATTTGTAACTCTAATTTTAGTATGTAGGTGGGGCCCACTAATATAATCGGTCCCAAATTTTATTCAAATAAATTGAGTTGAGAAGTATCAGAAAAATTTATTCAAATAAATTTAATTGAGAGGATCGGAAAATGAGTGCTGGGGTGGGGAAGACGGTGTGCGTTACCGGAGGCTCCGGTTTCATAGCTTCATGGCTGGTCAAGTTCTCGCTTCAACGTGGCTACAATGTCCATGCTACGGTTCGCGATCCCAGTTTAGTACTCTTTCTCTCTCTAAATTTCAACATTTATATGGTTTTATTTTTTTGATATATATATATATATATATATATATATATATATATATATATATATTTGTAAGATTGAGTTCAATAGTTCTTCATATAAAATTATTGAGTAGAGATATAATGATATGGAGAAACAAAATTAATTTAAGCACCGACGGAACTGAAACCGCCCCATCTTTCAAAGAGAGAGGACGTGTTATTCACATTTCATTTGATGGTATTATTTGTTTTTTTATTTTTTTAATTTTAAAATACACAAAAAATGAACTCATCAAAATTTGTCTTGCAAATAAAAAAGAGGTATAATTTGATTCAGCGCATGCTATTGGGGGTGTACAAACAGTGGCAGACGCAATAATTTTATTTAACATCAGAATTTTTAGTCAACAGGGCTTTGTAATTCCTTTTTTTTTTAAAGAAAATATCCAAGTTGTATCAAAAATTTGAGCTTTAATAGATACCTCTTTTGTCATATTATTGTGTGGTAAAAAAAGATTTATATTACGACAAAAATATGTCAATTTTTTTTAATTAATTTATAGATTATGTCACTATGCTTGCTCGATAAGAATCGACTTGTTTTTATACTCTTGTGTACTTGGCTGAATGCCAAAAGTAATAAGATTGAATTGTTTTACCTATGTATTTGTAGTAATTTACGTACTTGTCATCGTATTATCTACTTTGAACAAGAAGAATCGACATATTTTTGTTGTAATATATAGGACTATTGTGTATTTAGGTAGGTACCAAAATAAAGTAATGAGTGTTGTTAATTATGTTTATCTTGTTCAGATGATCCGAAGAAAACAGACCACTTGCTTGCACTTGAAGGAGCTAAAGATAGGCTTCACTTGTTCAAAGCAGATCTACTAGAAGAAGGTTCCTTTGATGCTGCCATTAATGGTCGTGAGGGTGTCTTTCATACTGCCTCTCCTTTTAATTAGCATATAGTTGATGATCCACAGGTATCCTTTTTTAGGTTTTTTTTTTTTTTTTTTTCAGTTTTATATTGTTGTATGTGTATTTATTTCTCATATGCATATATCATTTATGAAAAAAATGGAGGGTCTAGTTTTTGGTTTATGAATTGGAAAGAACTTTTCAAGGTTATAGGTTTTCAAACATTATTTTTATTGCTTGATATTTTCAGCTCAAAACATGCCATTTTCACGATGTATGCAAATACATAGTTGTATTATGAGTATTAAATGTTGTACATGGCGTTGAAAATGGTTTATTTTTCGTGCTGAAAATGGTTTTTTTTCTGTGCTGAAAATGATTTTTTTTCTGTATTGGAAATATATAGTTTTTTCCTGTGCTGGAAATGATATTTTCTGTGTTAGAAATATCGATCTCCTAAAATATCCAAGTACAAAATTTGAAGATAGTAATTCCTCAAATACATTTTGTTCTTCATATTTTACTTTTTTTTTTAGAGTTTTATATATTTAAATTTTTTTTTTCTCACTTCAGACAGAATTGATTGATCCTGCGGTGAAGGGGACACTTAATGTTCTTGGATCATGTGCCAAAACTCCATCAGTGAAAAGAGTGGTGTTGACTTCTTCAATAGCTGCAGTTACATTCAATCGCAGGCCTAAGACTCCTGATGTAGTTGTTGATGAGACTTGGTTTTCTGATCCTGACCTTTGCAAGGAAATGAAGGTTTGTAGCATGTCTTTATTTTAATTAGTTGGATATTACGTTTAGAGTACTACTATGTATCGTAATAAATTAGTGTCGAATTCAAAACATATTAATACATGTGATTGAATTGAATTATAAAAAAGTTCTACTTATTACACACTTCTCTAAAATGATTAACATTAATACTTAATCACGTAATTGACAATTAAAAGATCGACGTAAACATTCGCAATATATATCATTTTCCTTGTATTTGTAAATTATACTAACTAATTTCGTTACAGAATATTACCTCCATTTTGAATTAGAATTAGATTTCTAAAACGACAACCTTTTTAAAAAAAATTATCCCAACACTAGCTAGAAATTTATTGTTGGTGACTTAATAATATTCAATATATATTGCATTATTAATATATATGACATGCATGCTAGGAACCTAAAATTAAAAAAAGTATGTCTAATTTTCGAATTGAGTGAAAAAAATTATATATATATATATATATATATAATTTAGTAATTTTGGTATAAAAAAAAGTATAATTGTACATTATTGTTCATGGTATATAAATTTGGCCATCTTATTTGGACATTAATGTCTGTAACATGCTTCCTCTTTGTTCGCGTCGATTACAGAATTTCAAAGTAGATTATATTTTGAATGGCTTTTTTTCCCCCTCTTCTCTTTGTTTTTGGCTTCAAGCAGCTTTGGTATGTGCTTTCAAAAACTTTAGCTGAAGAAGTTGCATGGAAATTTGCAAAAGAAAAATGCATGGACTTGGTTGCATTAAATCCAGGAATGGTTGTTGCCCATCTTTTACAGCCAACTCTCAACACAAGTGCTGCTACTGTTCTGAGCCTAATAAATGGTATGAACGAATCCTGATTTCAGACGTCCAAAATGTACGGTCCATTTGGACAATATGTATAGGAACAAGTTGCATTATATAGCAGAAAGTTGTAAACACTAAATCCACCCGTTTTTTTGATATTTCCACCCGCTATAGATCTTATAGCGACGATTAAAACCGTCGCTATACATCTACAGCAACACTTGTGTAGTGAAAATATTAAAAAAACAGGTGGATTTATCAATTCCCTACTTATATAATAAAAGTTATCGGAAATGCAACTATATAATATACAAATGTAACTTGTTTTTATAGAGTATAAAGTACTCAAATTTACTGTTCATTTTGGACGCCCTGAAATCACGATCCAATATGAACTGCCCTTTTTCTTCTTCTTTTTTTTTAACTGTAATTAATTACTGGCCATGTTTATTTACCCATTTTATCCATGCAGGAGCAAAAACATATCCAAATAATAGCCTTGGATGGGTTAATGTTAAGGATATTGCCAAGGCTCATATTCAAGCATTTGAGATTCCTTCGACTTGTGGAAGATATAATTTGGTTGAGCGTGTTGTTCACTTTTCACAAATTGTGGATACATTGCGCAAGTTATATCCTTCTTTTCAACTTCCAGACAAGTAAGTTTTCCAAATTAAGTTACTTTAGTATTTTATATTCTATCCGTTCTAAAATTAGAGATACATTTGTAAAACAATGACTTTAAGTATAGTTTTATGTTCTTAAATGTTTTAGTTAGGAATTCAACTGTGGTTGTTTGATATTAAAAATGATAGTAAAAAAGTAGTGGCAAATTAGGAATATCATGTCAGTTATAGTCCTAAAATAGAAATATTTCTATTTTTGGAACGGACTAAAAAGAAAAAAATATATATCTAATTTTAGAACGGGATGAGTATATGCTTTTTATTTACACTTGGTACCAATTTCCATTTAAAGCTATAAAACCCATATGGATAATGCAATACAAAAACAGACTAGCCTGAAGCTTGTTGTTTAAAAATTTGTAAATTAGGATTTTGATGTGTCAGTCCTATAATGGTTGGCACAAAAAAATTTCTTAATTTTAAAGGTGCATTCTTATTTAAATGATAGTTGTTAAATCTTAATTCTTAAGTGATTTCTGCATCAGAAATTGTTCATTAATTTCTTTTCCCCTTGTGTGTATTCTTATTTCTTCTGATATAAAATATTTACTTCATATAAAACTCCCTCCGTTAACCAAAAAATGTCCTATTTGTAAAATCTGAAAAATGAAAATATTAAGAATATATTTTTCAAATACACCCCCAAAACAATAAGTTGTTAATTATTTAGTAGTTTGCATGTATAAAAGTGAAATTATGATGATAAACTTAAATATATTGTATCATTTTATCCTATTATCACTTAAAAAAAGGGTTAATTTCACTTGACCACCTAGGGTTTAACGTTTTTCCCACTTGACCACCTGCAGTCCAGAAACCTACATTTAAACGTCTGAGTTTTTGAGTTGAAGTGAAAAAGTGCTTTCCGTGTTAACATCGTAATTTTAAATGACTAAAGACATATTTGCCCTCCATGTATCCACAGAAAATACAAAACACATTCCCCATTCTCTCTCTCTCTCTTAAAATCTCTAGAATGATTTTTCAGAAGGAGGAGGGTTCATAAGCCGATTTCTCTCTCTATATATATATACTCCTGTATGATTAGACTGAGACGCGTACACCGAACTACCTTGGGCTCTCGGCGGTGCTCAGTATAAATTTAGATATTTGTTTTAAGCCATTAGTTGCTGGTAAGTTATTTTTCCTTGTGTATTAGTTACTCAAAATGTAAAGAAACTTTTGGATTTTTTGGAAGCTCGATATATAAATTAAATATATATCTACAGATGTGCTTGGTTTGAGGAAGTGGAATTCTACAAATCTGGGTTGGTTTGATTTAGTGAAGTTCTACAAATTTTGGGTTGCTTTTAAAATGATTTTTTTTTTACTAAACCAGATCCACAATCCTTTGTTATCACTACAGATCTATGTAAATCACCAAAAATGGTTGAATGATTATGAGTTATTACAGTATTCACACGAGTTTTAGATAGCTTCGTAATTTTAAAAGTAACCAACTATTAATAAAACAATAAGCACAATTCTGTTTCTTCAATTTCTTCTAGTTTCACGTGTAATTAAGGATGCTAAAATTCAAAGGAAACTAAACTGTGTACAAAACCAGACTTCCATAATTAGTAAGAAAGAAATCAGGAGCAGGGGATCGATGCAAGTCGAGGACAAACTTTCGAACGAATTTGTTTACTTTGCAATTTAGTAATTCCATTAATTTTGAGTTCCAGTTCCACAAAGGGTTTGAATTTTTTTTTACTGTTAATTAGATAATGTGTGAATATGTTCTTAATTGTTTAATTTTGACTTTTATAATCATATACTATCCTTTTATTTACAAACATAATTAGATTTAATAAAAAAATAAAAATAATAAATAAATTTGAAAGTTATTATAATTATTTTAAAAAAACTAAAAAAATACAAGCAAAATGGGACTTTTAAAGCCAAGGTACATTAAAGGGGGTATTTTTGACTTTTCTCAGCCACTTTTGACTGTTATAGCCCGACCTCACGCTCTATTGGCGAGTGTTATGCACGCACCGTTAATCTGGATGGAAAAGGTGACGTTTTCACTTCAACTCAAAAACTCGGGTGTTTAAATGTAGGTTTCTGGACTGCAGGTGGTCAAGTGGGAAAGACGTTAAACCTTAGGTAGTCATATGAAATTAACCCCTTAAAAAAATGAACTCTGTTTGTTAAAAGAAATAATATATCAAATAAAAATCTTTTTATGAAACTGGTACAGAAACTCCAAGATCCGTTGTTGAGAAACAATCCACGACGCCAAAGTCATACAAAAATGAACAATATTCCCTATGACTTTTATTTATTTATTTATTTATTTTTGTTTTATTTTTTTCATTTTTTATTTTCATTTATAGAGATTCATGAATAAAAAGAGATTCATGAATAAAATGAAAAAGTATTTTAGTAATTGCTCAACATTTTTTTAAATTTTTTTATTCATGCATTTTTTTTATATAAATTGCAGGTGTGCAGATGACAAACCCTTTGTCCCAATATATCAGGTTTCTAAGGAAAAGGCAAAAAGCTTGGGTATTGATCACTTTATTTCTCTTGAGGATGGCCTCAAGGAAACTGTTGAGAGCCTGAAAGAGAAGAAATTTATTGGGGTCTAATTAAGCAGCAATATATATAATTAAGAGTCCAAAATAAAAATAAATGTATGTCCCAATAATACTATTCTAATCTTGGTTATAATTTCTTAGCATGTTTTGAGTCTCCAGTTTATTATGCTAAACATTATGTACTAAATCCTATCTATGGACATGTCATTTATTAAGTACTAGTTGCTAAGGCACATGCGATGCATGTGAAATAATTAATAAAAATATTAAACATAAAATAGTAGTTTTTCTTTCAATATTGACCAAAATTTAATTTAATTTAATTTTAATGAGTGAGAGGATAAAAAGAGGTAATAAGAGAGAAATAGTTATGAATAAATGAAAAATGATTGGGTGAAGGTTGAAACGATAAACAGTGTGAAGTGGGTAGTTATTGGAATTTTTTCTCTAATAATTTACTTATTTTAATAGAATATTTTTTACTATAAGTTGTGACCCATTTACACTAAAAGTAACCGCTTTAAAAATTAAACACTTTATAATATAGATATGTGTTTAAGGTATTATTACATACTGTGACATTGCATATTGCTTTGTGTATAAATGATTAAATCCCCATATGCATATATAGTTTAAGAATTTTAATGCATCATTTTACTATTTTCATAACTTCACTATCTGCTTCAAGGAAAGATTATTCGCCCTCTAATTATTCTACAAAATTTGTCCCATTTTAAAATATATATATATATATATATATATATATATATAGGCAGCGGATCAGGTCCGGACTCCCGGACCTGATCAAAATCCGGACCCTCCAAATTTTTTTTTTTTTTTTTTGGTTTTTTTTTTTAAAACAACTAATAAAAAATATATCGGTATTTTTAGTACTGAAAAAATTTGTTAATATAGTGTTTTGAGTATGATTTGGATACATATAACAAATAGTGTTGTACAGTCGGTACAACACTGTTTGTTATATGTATCCAAATCATACCCAAAACACTATATTAATAATTTTTTTCAGTACCAAAAATAACTATACATTTTTTATTAGTTGTTTTGCAAAAAAAAAAAAAAAAAAAAAAAAAAAATTTGGAGGTCCGTATTTTATCAGGTCCGGGAGTCCGGACCTGATCTGGACTCTATATATATATATATATATATATATTCTCACATGAACTCCTATTTTTATTGTCAGCTGTGTAAAATAATTTTAAGTTCTTAATTTATTATCCTAATTTCATTATTATGTTAAAACTACCACCAGCATAGTTTTTTTTAAGAGCATGAAAACAAAAATATCTTGTTTAGAATAGATCCATTATTGTATAAATCAATAAAACAGATCCCTTTGAATATTTTCCAAAGATTTCATTAGATTAGTTGGTAAATCAGAAATTGTGGGAGAAAAAGATTATTAAGGTTAAAAGTAATGATATCCACGTCCAAATATGAAATCATTTATGAGAATTTTATCTCCTCTCAATTAATTGTCTTGCAATGTATTCCTCATCTAACAGAGTTTTTATTAGGAGGTTCAGGTCTTCCAACTAAGAAAAAGACCTTCCTATACATTTTCGACACGCGTACAATAATTATTTTTTTAACCAATAGCCCATAACATGTGGGAACCAGTTTGTATTAATTATGTATGGTTCATTACACGTGTCAAAAATATATAGGGAGGTCCTTGGAAGACTTGGGTCTCCTAATAAAAACTCCATCTAACAACAAAGGTAAAAAAAAATTAATGTAGTGGATTAAAAATTTTGATTGAGATATAACAATATGTATTAATTATAAAGTTTACATATATATTTTTAATGATAATTTTTACTTATAAATTTATCTATCTTTGTACAAATATTACATGATATATCTAATTTAATATTTTTTTTTGAGAAAAAATTGAATTTCATAACCGGAGATCAAAGCTTAGAGCATTACAAATAAAAGGAGGGGGAATAGAGCCTCATTCCTAGACATCAGACATAGAATTCGAAGCACGAGCTAAGAGATGTGCAACAGAATTCGCTGACCTCCTAACAAAATAGATGTGACAATCGACTATAGAAGTAACCAAATCCTTACATTCATTCACCACCAAACCCATATAATTCGAAGAGGAAGAGGAAGCCTGAATAGCTTGTATTAACATAGAAGAGTCGGATTCAACAATTACATGTGAAGCACTAAGACTTTTAAGCCAACTTAAAGCCTCCCTAAAGCTGACTGCCTCGGCCAAAACAGAATATGCAGGACCCGAAATTGAACCACATCGAGTTGCTATCATTGTCCCCTCAAAGTTGCGAAGAACCATGCCAAAACCCAACTTACTTTCTGATGAGAACACAGCTCCATCTACATTACATTTCAGCCAACCGCAGACAGGTTTGCACCAGCTGACAACGCCGGAATTTTGATCAGAGAGTAGGTCACCATTTATGAGGATTTGGGCATGTTGCCATTGAGCAAGAAAAGAACCAGCCAGGTTTACAATTGTCGAAGGCCATTTACGCAAGTTTTTCCAAACCACATCATTACGATTCTTCCATAGAGACCATAAAAGCACACAGGACAGTTGGATGGCCTCAATGTTGTTGCCCATCATAAGAGCTTCAATCCATTGGATAATGTTAGCACAATTGAGAGAGAGAAGCAGTAAAGCTGAAAGTCTCCAACACTCAACAGCAACTGGGCAGTGAAGAAATAGATGTGAAGTCGTCTTCATGGACTGAGCACAAACTGAGCAAGAGGGATCTACATCAACGCGTCTTTATCTTAGATTCTCTTTGGTTGGAAGGCAACCATTGCAAATGCGCCAAATTAAATTCCGCACTTTAGGAGGGATCTTTAGCAACCATAATTTCTTCCAAATTTGAGAGGAGTGAGCATGATTAATAAAATTCAAATGAGCGGTGAGAGTTCGATAGGAACTACGGACTGAATACATACCACTTGTGTCCTTACACCAGAAAATATTACCACAAGAACGTAGAGCAGGAAGAGGTACCTGTAGAATTAGAGCACGATCTCGAGGAATGAAGAGATCATTGATTAAATCAATATCCCAACACTGTTCATTTGGGGTCATCAAAGACTGTACCGACGCACGCATCAACCCAGGAATCGGAGGAGAGGAAATTCGAGGGTTAGCTTCATCGGGGAGCCAAGCGTCTGCCCAAATATTGATAGATGAACCATCTCCCACTCGCCATCTAACATTTTGCTTAATTAGATCTTGGGCAGCTAATATACTGTTCCGAATGAAACTGGCATTATTCTTCTTGTTGGCATGCAGAAAATCAGTTCTTCTATAGTATTTAGCCTTGTAGACACGAGCAACAAGAGAATTGGGAGAAGTTAAGTAAACTCCTAATATATTTTTCAATTGTCATGACTTGATCATTCACTTATAACTTAGCTCTTTTTATAGGATTTGCACATACATAATTAACAGTAGGTTAAAAATACATATGTTGTATTATGATGTAGTCAAGTTCATGATAAAATTTGTTATATTTTTAGTATATAACTAAATATTACACAACTCTCTCTACATATTTATATATATATATATAATATGTATGTCATTGCTTTAATGATAATAAATAATTTTTTTGGAAAAGGTTATTCTTTATAATCAAGTATAAAAACTAATTTTTTTTTATAACACATGGAAAGAAATTGGTTCCTTAGATAATTATTGAAGAGATTACATATGATGCAAATCAAGCTCAGCACCAAATACAACCTAAAGAGGCAGCACCAAAGGTGCTGCAACACTTGCAAACTCAGCACATGGCAATGCTGACTTCAACACCAATACAACAGCAAGTTAAAGCATCAATCATGAAATGTTTAAGGAATTTGAATGCACTTTTACTATTTTCATAACTTCACCATTAGGTTCATGGAAAAGTTATAATCTCTCTTAGGGATTGATTGTTTATTTCTAAATGAGTCTGATAGAATAATTAAGTCATTCAGATAGTTTGTTTACAATTTTTAAATTATAAATACGTCTGAATGTGTTTGAACACTTCATCCAAAAAATTGTAGCTAAATCGGTAAGAAATACTGCTGAATGATATTTTTACTTATTAACCATTATTGACAATTAAATATTACATTCAATATCCATCTTATTTTACTATTGGAAATAAATTTGTTATGTACAAAATATTTTTAATTTGTTTTTATAAAACAAATTGGTCAATAACCAATTTAATGAATGTTGTTATAATTTTTTATTTTGTTTTTATGAATTGATAGAATGTTATTAATATTTTTCATGTTTTATTCCTAAAATTATATTACTAACTGTATACTCTATCAAAAATTATTCAAAAGTAAAATAGGAAAATGTATGTATTCAGATGTTTTAGATAGACAAATATCAATGTTATCACATAGCTTCTACTTCATTCTACTCATTCAGATTCTCTTATGCATTTAGAACTTTTCATTCAATGTTATCAAATAGCTTCTTACTTTTGCAAAATGTGTCCCATTCATAATAATTTTTCTTCAAGAAGAAATTATAAGAATTAATATGTAATAATTAATTTTATCTGTAGACATAGATAGGAGAAGAATACCTAGAATATATAGAAAATAATAATATTGTGTATCTTGTTCGGAGTTCATGACGAACGCATCAGAATTGATTTCTAGATGAACAAGATACTACTCGCTTAATGCCCTAGATGCTGACTTGATGAGAAACCCTCAATAACTTTATTGGTATTATAAAATCTTTAAGTGAGTAAGATCAATGGAGATGACCTAATTTTTTATTTATATTAATCCTGATTAGTAACCCTAGTGGGCCTACTCATCACAAGCCCAAAAAGTTACTTAGATAACCCACGCTAGCTGTAACGCCCCCGAAATTCGGGTCTTACCTTTAAGCCCGAGTCTGGTGCGTCACGGTACTACCCATACAATATAATCTCACCATATGAATGTAATATAAAATTATTATAATGTATCCTCATCTAATCCCAGGTACGAAGACCTTTACTAATACATCAATTAATAATCATTACAATTCAATTCCATTTCTGCTATACATAACAGTTTACAACAATAAGTATTAAAACTTACTATTACACTCTTTTTCTAAATTTCAGATTTCGTAAACTTTAAATTCTACACTTATGATCAAGGTTGAATGAATACCATGATCCGTTTTAAAACTTTATAAGTAATCATAAAATTCAGTCTTTGACTATAGTCATTTCCTGAATATTCGTAAAGTTATTCAATACTATACGTTCGTTAAAAAATGATCTTTATACAATATCGTCATCGTACTACTCTACCGTACAAAGTAACTTATATAGTTACGTCTTGATCCGAAATGGATATCTTCTAATTCTGGTTCAAAATTTACATACTCTCATTCACATACATTGCATACCGTTATCACGGCTAAATAATTACAATAAAAAAACATTTAGCAACCTTCTTATTTCCATGCATCTTTAATCCTTATCATCACGATATCAAGATAATTGCATTGCATCGTAAATCTGCAAAAGTTTTATTTTTGCAAGAATGAGCACGACAGCTCAGTAAGAACTAACAGTTTACACCTTACATGTTTCACGTAACATATAATTTGCCTTATATTCATGCATCATCATTCTCATACTATACAACGTAATCATGCATTATAAATCTTATGCAATACATCTACACATGCATCATACATCTCTTAACGTGAAAGTTTTATTTGTATCATATATCTCATAGCATACCTCATGCATCTCATATTGTATGTTTACAATAACTCAAGTTTCACATAGAACAATATAATCACATAGTTGCACAACGTGCACACTTTAATCATGCTCGTATATAATTCACATAACAGTGAGAGATTTAAACAATTAACTCATGTACATCAATACATTTAAACAAGTCAACAAGTTACTGAAAGAACTTGCCTTAAGCGTTCCTTGCCAAATTATGATGACTCGTCCTTCAAATATCTTACATAATTTATTTAACAATAAAATACCAATTAGCCACTAAAAAGGCTTCATATATTGGTTCATATTATACTAATTCTTACCTTATATTGTTTGCGCATTATAGATTAATAAACGCGATTAACTCTAAAACATCTCACCCCGAGTTATAAAACTCGTTTTCGCATTTTTTCTTTAACAAAACATTGTTCTTATTTTTATCATAACTCATTTGTTACTCATTCGTTTTCGTTTATTCTTACGTCAAATTAAAGCTTATACAATCTACTTTAACACCATCTAGGCCATGGTTCCAGCCCCTTCTTCAAACAAAACAGATTTTCACTTTTTACAACTAAGGTCAGATTACTACAAAAAATCTGGCCAGCTTTACCCTCTCTCGCTAAAACAGTCATAACTAATTTGTTTCTAAACTTTTTTGAGCGATTCTTGCACCCACGCGAAGCTAACTTCCAGGGCTACAACATTCATGTTTTAAAAAATTTCAAATTCGTAACACACAAGTCTAGAAAATTCATACAATAGGCAGGTCCGAATCTGATTTTTCAGATTGGATAGTTTTGGGGCGCTTACTTTGGAATGTTATAACTCGCTCGTCCGAACTCGGAATAAGTCCGTTCTAGAGGCTATGGATTCCTTATTCAGTGTATTATATTCTCCCAGAAAATCAAAATTTTCCAGGAACTTTTACTAGCCACGAAATTATTCTTAGGGTCAGCAGTCCACTAGTTTCCGTTTTCAACATGTTTACTAGAACACTCACCATAAATTCATTTTAGCTTCTTTTTGCTTCGTTTTGATTGGGTTATTATCATACATTTTTAATGATAAATTTTAGCTACTTTCAAACTAAAATTTTCAGACAGGAATCATAACCACAAAAGGTCCTCAAAACAGTCCATGGACAGTCCATTAACGGTCCTCTAATCATCTTTCCATCCATTACGCATAAGTTCGGATTTTGAAATTTTGATTCCACTTGCACGCTTTTAATGATAAATATAACATCTGAACATCTTTCTCATGATACTCCTCAACCAATAAAACCCATAACAACAACATCTAACGAAGTACAAACTTAAGAGATAAATGAAAACTTAGAGTTTCATGACTTACTTCTTTGGTTCTCTTTTGCTTAGCTAGAGGATAACCAAAACTTGCTATTTCTCCTCTTCTCTTCTTCTTTGTCAAATCCGAATCTCTCACTCAAGCTTCAACCCATCAACCTTTCTTTCTCTCTCACTCTTGATTATTTAGAGTATCTAGATGGTATTAAGGGAAACAAAAGTGAACGGATGAATAGATAAAGTTTTGTTATCTTGGTTCTCTTTTTCCTCTTTCCATATCCGAGCACTTCTCTGTCTCTTCAGTTAGCTCTCTCTACTTAGCTCTTCTCACTTTGTAAAATAAGCTGAACAATTGTAACGCCCCCGAAATCTGGGTCTTGCCATTAAACCCAATTTCGGCGCGTCACTGTACTACCCATACAAATAATCTCACTACATAACTGTAATACAAAATTATTACAATATATCCTCATCTAATCCCAAGTACGAAGACCTTTACTAATACATCAATTAATAATCATTACAATTCAACTCTATCCAACAGTACATAACAGTTTACAACAATAAGTATTAAAACTTAATATTACACTTTTTTTCTCAATTCTAGATTTTATAACCTTTAAATTCTACACTTATGATCAAGGTTGAATAAATACTATGATCCATTTCAACACTTTATAAATAATCATAAGATTCAGTCTCTGACTGTAGTCATTTCTTGGATATTCATAAAGTTATTCAATACTATACGTTCGTTATATATAAAAAATGTCCTTAATACAATGTCATCATCGTATTACTCTACCGTACAAAGTAACTTATATAGACATGTCCTGATCCGAAATGGATATCTTCTAATTCTGATTCAACATTTATAAACTCTCATTCACATACATTGCATACCGTTATCACGGCTAAATAATTACAATAAAGAAACATTTAGCAACCTTCCTGTTTCAATGCGTCTCTAATCCTTATTATCACGATATCAAGATCATTTCATTGCATCGTAAATCTGCAAAAGTTTTATTTTTGCAAGAATGAGCATAACGGCTCAACAAGAACTAACAGTTTACACCTTACATGCTTCACATAACATATAATTTGCCTTCTATTCATGTATCATCATTCTCATACTATGCAGCTTAATCATGCAATATAAATCTTATGCACTGTATATACACATGCATCATATATCTCTTAACGTGCAAGTTTTATTTGCATCATATATCTCATAGCATACCTCATGTATTTCATATTATATGTTTATAATAACTCAAGTTCCACATAGAATAATATAATCACATAGTTGCACAACGTGCACACTTTAATCATGTTCGCATATAATTCACATAATAGTGAAAGATTTAAATAATCAACTCATGTGCATCAATACATTTAAACAAGTCAACAAGTTACTGAAAAAACTTGCCTTAAGTGTTCCTTGCCAAATTATGATGGCTCGTCCTTCAAATATCCTACATAATTTATTTAACAATAAAATACCAATTAGCCACAAAAAAGGCTTTATATAATAGTTTACATAATAAAAATTCTTATTTTATATTATTCGCGTATTATAGATTAATAAACGCGATTAACTCTAAAATATCTCTCGGCGTCGCGTCGTTCGAAAACATTACGACCCTCATCATCATCCATCCTCATTGGTTTATAAACCCCACTCCATATCTTATAATGTTCGTTTCATTTAAATCGAAACACTATTACAGTTCATTAACATTTTACACGACGTATAGACGTTACACGCCTAATTCGCCTCTTTTGCATATGCTTAGCATACTCATACACTTATCATATTCATCATTGATTAATGCTAATTGTATAACATCTTCTCAAATTTCATCTCAATTCGAGTTATAAAACTCGTCTTCACAGTTTTTCTTTAACAAAACACTATTTTTGTTTTTATCGTAACTCATTCGTTACTCATTCGTTTTCGTTCATTCTTACGTCAAATTAAAGCTTATACAATCTACTTTAACACCATCTAGGCCATGATTTCAGCCCCTTCTTATAACAAAACAGATTTCCACGTTTTACAACCAAGGTTAGATGACTACAAAAAGTTGGCCAGCTTTACCCTCTCTCGCTAAAACAGTCATAACTAATTCGTTTCTAAACTTTTTTGAGCGATTCTTGCGCCCACGCGAAGCTAACTTCCGGGGCTATAACTTTTATGCTTTAACTATTTTCAAATTCGAAACACACAAGTCCAGAAAATTCTTACAATAGGCAGGTCCAAATCTAGTTTTTTAGATTGGACAGTTTTGACGCGCTTATTTCGCACCCTCATAACTCGGTCGTCCGAACTCGAAATTAGTTCGTTCCAGAGGCTATGGAAAGCTTGGAACGTAAACTACAACATGTTTAAAGCCCACAATTTTTTTGTAAATTTAACTAGTCAAAACGGTGCCCCGAAACTCCCCTCCCGAACTAATTTTCTTCTATTTGACAGTTTGGACACTTCTTCTCCCAAACGCCATAACTCCCTCATCCGAGGTCGAAATGCATTCGTTCCAAAGCCCATGGCTTCCTAAATCAGTGTACTACAACTACACAAAAATTCAGAATTTTTCATACTATCCAACAATACCAGAATTCGACACAATGGCCACTGTTCATCCAGTTTTCATGTTCTTGACATGGTTTACTAAAATCTTTACCATGGATTCGTTTTAAAAGCTTTTTAGTCCATTCCAATTGGGTGATGATCCTAACTTACCAGAGTAAATCATAACACTCTCAAAGATAACATCTAGCTTAAGAGTTTTCGGCAGTTTTGGTTCAAAACAGTCCATACATTCAAAAATGTCCATGTTTTCCATTGTTCTTCATCCTTTACGCATGAGTTCGGATTTTTCATTCATTTTGTTCCACTTTAATGTTATTAGAAAGGTTTTTAAGGTCTTAATAACCTCCATAATAGTTTACAACCAACCATCAACAATAATACTCAACAAAAATTAAATCAAGCAAGCATAAAGCTTGAAAAACCATGAAAGTGGAAATATTGAAATAAGAATTTAGAGAGGGTGAAATACCTCTTTAATTCTTTTCCTTGAACGCTTTGATAGATTTTTTTAGAGCTTGATGCTCTTCTTTTCTTCTTTCTTTGCTATCACATCCGCTTCTCTTCTTCTTCTTCTTCACCAACTTCTTTCTCTCTCTCTTCTTCTTCTTTCTTACTTCTTCTACCGTACTCTCTCTCTTCCTCTTCCTTCTTGTATTCTTACTGCAGGTCCCTCTTCTTGCTAGCAAATTTGGAAATGGAAGCTAGACTTGGAAATGAAAAGGAAGAATGGAATGGCTCGGGAGAATGAATGCGTGGGGAGAGATGAAGTTGAGCCACCGAGTTGGTGGGTGTAATATTTAAGAGGAATGTTCCTCCTTTAGGAAATCCAATACATTTGGTTTTGTATTCTTGCAACACCTTGTCGGCACTAACTCTTCCTCTTCACTAATTGGCTCATTCAAATAGATGGCTTAATCCCATTGGCCCATTATTTTATTAAGTCTCCAATTTGTATGACATGCAAATTAATACACCAAATACTTCCTACTTATGCCCGAATATTCTCTCATTTGTACCAAATTTGCTCAATAACTCTACCCATAATTAAAATAGGTTATCCCATAAAATATTAGTTTGGGTAAAAATAATAAATATGGGGTTTGTCCATTTATTTGGAACACCCATATTAAACACTTGGGGTACTAATTAATTCACCATCGAGCTCAAATAAAAATTTCAACACTTGAAAATTTTATTTCTTCGCGTACATGCTTTAACGGAATTTATCAAAATCGAAAAAGACGTAAAAATATCTTGGCATGAATAGTGCCACGTGAATAGTGATTTGACGATATTACGTGAAATCAATTTATTCGCTTATGCGAAACTTATGACACATAAAATCTGTGTATTAACATAATCTAAGTTATAATATAACATTTAAACACATCATGTAAAAATAAAAATTTAATACATTCCATAATCTTAATAAACCCAAATTACATGGGTGCTCACGATTCGCGATCGTTACATTAATTAACTATCAACTCATTTGTTCTGAATCTATGTATATATATTTCATACCTATATATACATATTAAATTCACTACATAAATCACATAAATATAACACACACACACACACACACACACACACACATATATATATATATATATATATATTCTACATTCAACCTGCTACATCTCATAATAAGAATTTATTTATTAAATTCTTATTATAATTATTCTTATTGAAAAATTCGGGTTGTTACATTCTTCCCTTCTTATAAGGATTCCGTCCTCGGAATCACCGAAACATCCTTACCCCGTCCGCGTAAACCTTCTTCCGAAATCTTATCGTTGAATAATTTTAACGCATTGCTATTCTCATTTAGGTGTTACATTACCTATTTCATTCACTTCCTTAACAAATTCTAGTAGGTGTTATTCTATAACCTTTATCAAACTCAATTATATCTGAGTATTATCTTTCCTTTAATCCATCAATTTCCTTTATGGAATTCATCCATTCTACTCATCTCATTTTACGAATTTTGGAACATCGTGGAGGAATCTTCATAATTGTTCAATAATTGTGAAGTAGCTTAAACAAATAGGAAATAAAATATTCCTTAAAAACTTTCATATTATGCTGAGGGGCCATAAAGGCCATGAACTTGTCCTGGGTTCTCAAGTATTTCTACCAGTTTTCGCGAACAAAATAAAATTGTATGCCAGGTGATCAGCCTTTTGTACTCTGACGTTGTGCACAACATTCTAGCCAAACGACTATATGCGTTTGTTTGACCACCTCACGGGTCAGTCGGGATTTTTTTCCGACATCAAATACCCCAATAATAGGGTTGTTCACCTCAGACTTACTACAAAATTCCGCACCAAAATAATTTGGTTTTGGCATAAATTCTCAAATAATGCTTGAATTTCATAAACACATTTAAACATTCGTCTAGCCGAATCAAATAGCCCAGACTTACATCAACAGTTCGGACATCAATCGAAATATTTTAGCCAACTCAACTGGCATATTTTTTTTCATACCTTAATGAAAACAAAAAAAAAATCATTTTATGACGTCATGATACTGCACTGTCTATATAGTACGTTGAGAATTTTGTCATTTTATGACTTTGTCATACTACATCACACCATAGTGGGTTGACGATCCTATGATCACATCCAACACTAGGTTAAACTGTATTGATGACTCCATCGTTTATCTTTGTCACACCATATTCCATGATGCGAATGATTATATAAAATACATTTTGATATTTTCAAATTATCTTTGTCTAGCCGAAACTATTAGCATAGACATATGAATAATAGTACTTTTAAAAATCATTGGTCTAATAATCTGGCCCCATACATTTTTCGAAGACACAAAGGTGCAAATATCAGCACGAAGTCATTAAATTTCGAAATCTAGCATAGCTAGAAGATTTGGAATATCCATGTCTCCTCATCAACTTAAATTTCTTCCATTGCTCCACTATTTAATAATTCTATCTATTTCTATCATTACCAATGCTCATCATATTGAGAATTCATAATTTTCACTCTACAACCTTCCTATACCCCAGTATAGTTCATCAAACTTACCACACATTATGAGTTCAGGAACTTGCCACAATAATATGAGTTTATGAACTTATCCTAGCAATACGTAGTCGAAGAACAAATCAAGGACTGTCCATATGCTTAGGGGCTCAAAACATATCATACGATTATGAGTCACAAACTTACCATAAGCATGAGTTTCAAGAATTCGCACCTAATCTTATTATTCTCTAGCTATCAAATATAGATATGAGAAAAGAATCACCTTCTCATCATACATACATCGATAACTCGATACCAACATTTCAACGATTATCAATGTGATAAACTAAGTGTTCATTAACCAAGCACAAAAGCCCTGCCCATATAAAGGCTTGTACAACTCAGCTACCACACGAGTCCTCAATTGAAATCCCACAAAATTCTAGTCTTCTCTTTACTCAATACGAATTTTCTTTAATCCGTATTTCATCATCTACAACTCTTTCTGAGTTTCTCCCATACTATTTCATAGTACATTCTCTTTATAGCATCAGGCTATAGCTATTCAATCATTACCAGATCATCTGTCATTTTGTAATTTAATCCGATCATGTCGTGATTTTATTCTACAATCGTTTTACATTACGATTTTGCTTACCCTACGACTGTCTTATCTTGCGATCTGCTTTACTCTTCTCTCTAATCATATTATATGATTTTTATGCCTCTACGTCTTATAGACTTCGTCTATTTATCATCACTCGTCATCTTTATTACTGGAGTCGGGTAACTCCAAATCCTCATCTTTTATAACTCTTCAAGATTCTTCTTTGAATCTTCTCATATATATCTTAATTCCTTTCTTTAGGAATCTTCTAAATTTATTCCTTATTGCTCAAACTCTATCTGACTTTATCTCTTCACTATCTTCATCATCCTCTCTACGGTTATAGCTTAAGGTACTCTTACCTAAGGTTTATAACCTATCAGCTCTGATACCAACTGTAACGCCCCCGAAATCTGGGTCTTGCCATTAAACCCAATTTCGGCGCGTCACTGTACTACCCATACAAATAATCTCACTACATAACTGTAATACAAAATTATTACAATATATCCTCATCTAATCCCTGGTACGAAGACCTTTACTAATACATCAATTAATAATCATTACAATTCAACTCTATCCAACAGTACATAACAGTTTACAACAATAAGTATTAAAACTTAATATTACACTTTTTTTTCTCAATTCTAGATTTCGCAACCTTTAAATTCTACACTTATGATCAAGGTTGAATAAATACTATGATCCATTTCAACACTTTATAAATAATCATAAGATTCAGTCTCTGACTGTAGTCATTTCTTGGATATTCGTAAAGTTATTCAATACTATACGTTCGTTATATATAAAAAAAATGTCCTTAATACAATGTCATCATCGTATTACTCTACCGTACAAAGTAACTTATATAGACATGTCCTGATCCGAAATGGATATCTTCTAATTCTGATTCAACATTTACAAACTCTCATTCACATACATTACATACCGTTATCACGGCTAAATAATTATAAGAAAGAAACATTTAGCAACCTTCTTATTTCCATGCGTCTCTAGTCCTTATTATCACGATATCAAGATCATTTCATTGCATCGTAAATCTGCAAAAGTTTTATTTTTGCAAGAATGAGCACAACGGCTCAACAAGAACTAACAGTTTACACCTTACATGCTTCACATAACATATAATTTGCCTTCTATTCATGTATCATCATTCTCATACTATGCAGCTTAATCATGCAATATAAATCTTATGCAATGTATATACACATGCATCATATATCTCTTAACGTGCAAGTTTTATTTGCATCATATATCTCATAGCATACCTCATGTATTTCACATTATATGTTTATAATAACTCAAGTTCCACATAGAATAATATAATCACATAGTTGCATAACGTGCACACTTTAATCATGTTCGCATATAATTCACATAATAGTGAAAGATTTAAATAATCAACTCATGTACATCAATACATTTAAACAAGTCAACAAGTTACTGAAAGAACTTGCCTTAAGTGTTCCTTGCCAAATTATGATGGCTCGTCTTTCAAATATCCTACATAATTTATTTAACAATAAAATACCAATTAGCCACTAAAAGGCTTTATATAATAGTTTACATAATAAAAATTCTTATTTTATATTATTCGCGCATTATAGATTAATAAACGCAATTAACTCTAAAATATCTCTCGGCGTCGCGTCGTTCGAAAACATTACGACCCTCATCATCATCCATCCTCATTGTTTTATAAACCCCACTCCATATCTTATAATGTTCGTTTCATTTAAATAGAAACACTATTACAGTTCATTAACATTTTACACGACGTATAGACGTTACACGCCTAATTCGCCTCTTTTGCATATGCTTAGCATACTCATACACTTATCATATTCATCATTGATTAATGCTAATTGTATAACATCTTCTCAAATTTCATCTCAATTCGAGTTATAAAACTCGTCTTCACAGTTTTTCTTTAACAAAACACTATTTTTGTTTTTATCGTAACTCATTCGTTACTCATTCGTTTTCGTTCATTCTTACGCCAAATTAAAGCTTATACAATCTACTTTAACACCATCCAGGCCATGGTTCCAGCCCCTTCTTATAACAAAACAGATTTTCACGTTTTATAACCAAGGTTAGATGACTACAAAAAGTTGGCCAGCTTTACCCTCTCTCGCTAAAACAGTCATAACTAATTCGTTTCTAAACTTTTTTGAGCGATTCTTGCGCCCACGCGAAGCTAACTTCCGGGGCTATAACTTTTATGCTTTAACTATTTTCAAATTCGGAACACACAAATCCAGAAAATTCTTACAATAGGCAGGTCCAAATCTGGTTTTTTAGATTGGACAGTTTTGACGCGCTTACTTTGCACCCTAATAACTCGGTCGTCCAAACTCGAAATTAGTTCGTTCCAGAGGCTATGGAAAGCTTGGAACATAAAATACAACATGTTTAAAGCCCACAATTTTTTTATAAATCTAACTAGCCAAAACGGTGCCCCGAAACTCCCCTCCCGAACTAATTTTCTTCTGTTTGACAGTTTGGACAGTTCTTCTCCCAAACGCCATAACTCCCTCATCCGAGGTCGAAATGCATTCGTTCCAAAGCCCATGGCTTCCTAAATCAGTGTACTACAACTACACAAAAATTCAGAATTTTTTATCTAATCCAACAATACCAGAATTCGACACAATGGCCACTGTTCATCCAGTTTTCATGTTCTTGACATGGTTTACTAAAATATTTACCATGGATTCGTTTTAAAAGCTTTTTAGTCCATTCCAATTGGGTGATGATCCTAACTTACCAGAGTAAATCATAACACCCTCAAAGATAACATCTAGCTTAAGAGTTTTCGACAGTTTTGGTTCAAAACAGTCCATACATTCAAAAATGTCCATGTTTTCCATTGTTCTTCATCCTTTACGCATGGGTTCGGATTTTTCATTCATTTTGTTCCACTTTAATGTTATTAGAAAGGTTTTTAAGGTCTTAATAACCTCCATAATAGTTTACAACCAACCATCAACAATAATACTCAACAAAAATTAAATCAAGCAAGCATAAAGCTTGAAAAACCATGAAAGTGGAAATATTGAAATAAGAATTTAGAGAGGGTGAAATACCTCTTTAATTCTTTTCCTTGAACGCTTTGATAGATTTTTTTAGAGCTTGATGCTCTTCTTTTCTTCTTTCTTTGCTATCACATCCGCTTCTCTTCTTCTTCTTCACCAACTTCTTTCTCTCTCTCTTCTTCTTCTTTCTTACTTCTTCTACCGTACTCTCTCTCTTCCTCTTCCTTCTTGTATTCTTACTGCAGCTCCCTCTTCTTGCTAGCAAATTTGGAAATGGAAGCTAGACTTGGAAATGAAAAGGAAGAATGGAATGGCTCGGGAGAATGAATGCGTGGGGAGAGATGAAGTTGAGCCACCGAGTTGGTGGGTGTAATATTTAAGAGGAATGTTCCTCCTTTAGGAAATCCAATACATTTGGTTTTGTATTCTTGCAACACCTTGTCGGCTCTAACTCTTCCTCTTCACTAATTGGCTCATTCAAATAGATGGCTTAATCCCATTGGCCCATTATTTTATTAAGTCTCCAATTTGCATGGCATGCAAATTAATACACCAAATACTTCCTACTTATGCCCGAATATTCCCTCGTTTGTACCAAATTTGCTCAATAACTCTATCCATAATTAAAATAGGTTATCCCATAAAATATTAGTTTGGGTAAAAATAATAAATATGGGGTTTGTCCATTTATTTGGAACACCCATATTAAACACTTGGGGTACTAATTAATTCACCATCGAGCTCAAATAAAAATTTTAACACTTGAAAAATTTATTTCTTCGCGTACATGCTTTAACGGAATTTATCAAAATCGAAAAAGACGTAAAAATATCTTGGCATGAATAGTGCCACGTGAATAGTTATTTGACGATATTACGTGAAATCAATTTATTCGCTTATGCGAAACTTATGACACATAAAATCTGTGTATTAACATAATCTAAGTTATAATATAACCTTTAAACACATCATGTAAAAATAAAAATTTAATACATTCCATAATCTTAATAAACCCAAATTACATGGGTGCTCACGATTCGCGATCGTTACATTAATTAACTATCAACTCATTTGTTCTGAATCTATGTATATATATTTCATACCTATATATACATATTAAATTCACTATATAAATCACATAAATATAACACACACACACACACACACACATATATATATATATATATATATATATATATTCTACATTCAACCTGCTACATCTCATAATAAGAATTTATTTATTAAATTCTTATTATAATTATTCTTCTTGAAAAATTCGGGTTGTTACAACAATAGCAAAGGTCGGATGAAATGAGGGTGGAGAGTTACATTTGGTTTTACCGAGCTCTTGGAAGAAACGCATTGCACCGGGCTCACCCATGAACTATCTGAGATAGGGTATATGATTCCTGCATCTAACCATTTCAGTATTTATTTCTTGACCACCTCTTTCATGATAGGATTTAGCCTTCTTTGTTGTTCCACGATAGGTTTGGCATTATCTTCCATAAGGATCTTGTGCATGCAAAAAGATGGGCTTATTCCTTTGATGTCAACAATGGTCCATCCGATTGCAGTTTTGTACTCTCAAAGAACTCGTATCAACTTACTTTCCTGAAATTCGTTAAGAACAGATGCAATAATAACAGGTAAAGTAGATGATTCACCCAAATAAGCATACCTGAGATGGCTAGGTAACAGTTTAAGCTCAAGTGTAGGAGGTATTTTAAGAGATGGCTTCAAGCGCTCTAAGGACTTGTCTGTAGGTTCCAAAGGTTCAAAAGGGATTTGAAATTTGCGTACTCTTGGTAATGCATCTAAAATCTGAAGAAACTCCATCATCTCTGGGTCGTCTATGTCAGTATCTCCCAATAAAGTAGTTTCCAACGGATCCTTAGTCAATGTCCTCAAAAAATCGTCATCCACCACTTTCTCTACCACATCCATCCGGAAACACTCCTCCTCATCTGTAGGAAACTTCATGGTTTTGAACACATTGAATGTCACTTCTTGGTCTTGAACCTTCATAATAAAAATGAGAAGGAATGTTGGCATATTTTGCAAGTACTCGGGCCTCCATGCATGGGGTTTGGGAAGTGGGTTTCCCCAAGGCCACATACTGCCAAATGCTCCCTCTTCCTTTATTCCCAATTGCTTTCAATGTTGCTTTGTCTCCTGACTCCTTCCTTTAGTTTATTAGTTTCCTATATAATTAATATTCAATCATTTGTTTATTCATTCTCCACTTCCATGATGCTCCTTTATGAGTTTATTAAAATGATTAACATCCACTTGCCTTAGCATTTTCATAGCCCTCCTTATTTGCTCTTAAAATGCTGAATTTTTATTCCTTTCCCCACCCATTTGACCAATTTTGATTTTACAAAATGGATTAAAATTTGGGCTTCACTTTGGGCTTAGCTTGGGCATTTAATCTACCACATACTTGGGCTACTTAATTTCTCCACTTGGACTTGACCAATTAAACTAGAAATTCATTTAGCTATTTATTAGTCCACTAATTTAATTCATTATTGGACTCATATAATTGGGTTAGTCATTTACTAACCAATTAACTTACCATAATCATGCACCTAAATGTACATGTAACTCACATATATTTGGTTAACATATTTACACCAAATATATTATTTCAATTATAATCTTCATCAAACTATTTATTTTATTCAATAAATAGCGTTCTTGGCGTGAATAGTGCCCACGTGAGTAGTACTTTAGCGTTATTACGCGAAATCAATTTATTCGCTTATGCGAAACAACGACACTTAAAATCCATGCATTCACATAATCTAGGTTATAATATAACCTTTAAACACATCATATAAATAAACCCAAATTACAAGAGTACACACGATTCGCGATCGTTACATTAACTAACTATTCACTCTTTCATTCCAAAAATATGTATATATCGCATATTTATATATACATATTAAGCTGACTACATAAATCACATAAATATATATAACACATATATTTTTACATTCAAACCCGATACGTCTCATAATAAGAATTTTATTTATTAAATTCTTATTATAATTATTTTTCTTGCAAAAAATCTGGGTTGTTACACTAACCAGCCCATATTAAACTTAACTAGAGTCCATATGTTATACTTAATTAGACCAATCGATTAACCTAGTTTAATATATACAATTAATATTATCCCATAAAATAATATTATATAAAATAATAGTACATTCTCCCACTTGAGATATTGATTAATTGTAACATAATTTTATATAGGAAATAAATCACGGGCTAATCAAAAACTTTAAAACTTTATGCGCGCTTTTGACAAAACCATTGGTCTGGTTACTACTCTGAAAATCAATCTGATCCTATAGAGCCTCAAACCCCGAATCATGGAGCTAACCACATCTTTTAACCGATATTGAGCCAACCATGATTGTAAAGGTCCTTTATATAACTCTACTAACATGGATTTAATATGGTAGTATGGCAACCCCGATAACACCTGAATTGAATCCTCATTTGTTATCTTGTTGTCAGTCATCACTTTATGGTTCCAAGGAACCTCGTATGTCTTAACTTTATTATCACAAAATATATTTATGTGTCACAAGATATACCTGATAGGCTAAACTAAATGCCCAAACTTTATTCAAGATTGACACATACCTTGATACTTTATATAATGATAAGTCTACATATATAACACCCACGTGTTAAGTATAACAATAGCAAAAACTGTAATTTATTCTCTTTAATTGCATGTGTGACACCCCCAAAATATGGTCCACACAACTCAATTTTGGTTGCCAAAATACATACCACAAATATACATTCACTTATTACAAGGTCGTATATAATACGACAATATTAACATCCAAATTATAACATAGCCGTATAAAATACGGCAACACATATTAGAAGTCCTTGCCACATTATTTTACAATATAGTGAAGGCTACTATAGTAACTCCCTTGGACCATCACTCCACACCCTGGCTAGTCCCAGCTACACTCTCATTTCTTGAGAACAACAATGGAACAAAAAGAAAAAGGGTGAGCTCAATTAGCCCAGTAAAGAATATCATGACTAAGATAATGAAGAAAATAAATTATTCTTAGCCCTCAACAGTGAAAAATCTGATAGAATATAATAGACAACAAGTTTTAGATCAACAACTGCAGCAAAAATAATAATCAATTAGGAGAGTAAAATAGATCATAATGTCCACAATCTCCTCCAAAAATTTTACCATCAATATTTTATCCCTATAACACTAATCAACAGTTCTTGTTCATAATCATGCAAATTCACAATTCCTAGTGATAACGATGTAAATCAACAGTTTATCTTTACTCTACGGGCCAAAGATATTCAATTGTAAATCCAATGATCATGATCATACCAATCAATAGTTACTCATTGTCACAAAGGCTATAAAGAACTTTCATTTTTTTATCCCTGTAACACCAAACAATAGTTTTCTCATTGCTACAAAAGTAGTGTGACAACCCCAAAATAGGTCCACACAGCCCATTTTCAGTCCGCCAATTACATTCTCCAAAATACAAATACGAATTTTCCCATTTATAACTAATAATTATCGTGCAAAATACGACAACGCACAAATTGTGACTTTCAACAATTATTCACCATTAATATTATAGACTTATAATATTGACAACCAGATCATTCCCAAGAAAAAGGGGGCCTTCCGTATAAACGGCGCGCAATTAAATAACCTTTTTCCTTGACAGAATTTCTAGACATTGTCAATAATGCTAAAATATCATATCAAATAATATGAGCTACAGTGTCGTGACAAATAATAAAAAGTATTATGCAGATGCTAATGTAACAATTATTGAATCAAAATATTGTGCAATTGCTACTTTATCAATTATTGAATTAATAAAAATAAAATATTGTGCAACACCGTGTGCTACTGTGAAATACTGCGTACTACTGTGGAATAACGCATTTTACTGTTCTTTTTTATTACCGAGTATTTCAACAGTTGTAGGTGATAATACTGTTGACAAAATACTGTCGTTTTTAGTATACGACAATTAGTCAATATGGAGCCCACCACCGTTGACAATATTTTGTTATTTCGGCTCCTTCGTACGTTACCGAATATAATATTCCCCGACAGAAATAATATTCCCCGACAAAAGGAATATTTTTCGACATACTGTTTATCAGATAATTTGCATATAACACCCTTAGCTATCATTTATAACAATTAAGCACTTCACTATTTAGAAAAATAATCATAAAAAAATAATAAATTTTTATTTCATAAAGTCGGGGTATTACAATCTCTCCTCCTTATGAAATTTCGTCCTCGAAATTGACGTATGTACCTGACATTTCGAAAAGGTGAGGATACATTGCTCTCATTTCAGATTCTAACTCCCAGGTCATTTCCTCAACATCATGGTTTCTCCATAAAACTTTGACTTGAGGTATAACCTTTGATCGTAGAATCTGTTCCTTCTTATCTAAGATCTTGACAGGTATCTCCTCATACGTTAAATCCTCTGTTATCTCGTCGGGTTCTAATTCAATAATGTGGTTTGGATCTTTCACATATTTACGTAGCATGGATATGTGAAAAACATTATGAACACGAGACATGCTTAGCGGTAAAGCGAGTTTGTAGGCCATAGTTCTTACTTGGTCGAGGATTTCAAATGGACCGATAAATCGAGGTTAAGCTTTCCTCTCTTTTCGAATCTCGTGACTCATTTCCATGGAGCAACACTTAAAAATATATGATCTCCGACATTGAATTCCTCGTCTCTTCGATGAAGATTAGCATAACTCTTTTGTCGATCTTGTGCTGTTTGTATACGTTGTCGGATCATTTAGATCTTTTCTGTAGTCATACGTATCAACTATGGTCCCAATAATTTTGCCTCGCCTACTTCATCCCAACATGATGGAGATCGACACCTTCGTCCATACAACGCCTTGAAGGGAGTCATGCCTATACTTGCTTGATAACTGTTGTTGTAGGAGAATTCCACCAATGGCAAGTATTTGTCCCAACTTCCTTTGAAGTCTAGTACGCAGAGTCTTAACAGATCTTCGAGGGTTTGAATAGTCCTTTCCGATTGTCCGTATGTCTGGGGATGGTATGCATAACTGAATCGTAATTCAGTGCCCATAGCTTTCTGCAAACTGACCCAAAATCGTGAAGTGAATCTAGGATCTCGATCAGAAACTATGGATACTGGCATGCCATGCAATCTCATAATCTTGCTTATATACATGCTAGCAAGACGTTCAAGTGAATAGTTTTTGCATATAGGCAAGAAATGAGCAGACTTGGTTAATCTATCTATAATGACCCAAATTGCGTCTAAGCCTTGAGAAACTTTGGGAAGACCTATCACGAAATCCATGTTGATGTGTTTTCCACTTCCATTCTGAAATTTTAAGTTGTTGCAATGGACTCCTTGGTACTTGATGCTTCGCCTTGACACGTTCACAAGTTAAATATCTTGAGATAAAACTCTGCGATCTCTCTCTTCATATTGTTCCACCAAAATGTATGTCGAAGATCACGATACATTTTTGGTACTTCCAGGGTGAATTGCAAACGGTGTGTTGTGTGCCTCCATCATGATTTTGTATTTTCAAGTCAGAGTCGTTAGGAACACACAATCTAGAGTTGATTCGCAGTATTCCTTCTTCGTCAACTCTTGCTTCTGGAATAACACCTTCTTGTACCTTCTTCTTCATATTCACCAACTCTGGGTCTATAACTTGAGCAGCTTTAATTTTGTCGATTAAAGCCGGTTGTACTCGTATATGTGCAATCTTCACATGGGTTTCCTGTAGTCCTTTAACTCTATCTCCATCTTTTGTAAATTCATCCAAAATGGGCCTTTGCGATGTCAGCAACGCACTCGTACTTGCATATGATCTTCTACTCAATGTGGTCAACTACTACGTTCGCCTTTCCAGGATGGTATTGGATGGTATGGTCGTTAATCTTTCACAGCTCGAGCCAACGTCGTTATCACATGTTGAGTTCCTTCTAGGTGAAGAAATATTTGAGACTTTTGTGGTCTGTATAGATCTTCACTTTCTCTCCATACAAGTAATGTCTCCAAATCTTCAATGCAAAAACGACTGCTGCCAACTCTAGATCATGAGTAGGATAATTCCTCTCATATTCCTTGAGTTGCCGAGACGCATAGGCTATAACTTTCCCATGTTGCATGAGAACGCAACCTAGTCCTTTACCTGAAGCATCGCTGTAAATAACAAATCCTTCCGATCCTGATGGTATTGCCAATACAGGTGCTGAAATGAGTCTTCTTTTGAGTTCTTGAAAACTCTTGTCGCATTCCTCGTTCCATTTGAATGTTGTGCTTTTTCGAGTCAGTTGAGTTAATGGAATGGCTATTCGAGAAAATCCTTCTACGAATCTCCGATAATAACCAGCTAGACCTAAGAAGCTTCGTACTTCGATTACTGACTTAGGTTGCTCCCAATTTGATACCGCTTTCAATCTTCACCGGGTCAACCGAGATTCCTTGTTTAGAAACCCACGTGACCAAGGAATGTAACTTCCTCAAGCCAGAACTCACATTTCTTTAACTTAGCATATAGCTTGTTTTCACAAAGCTTTTGGAGTATCAGCCTCAAGTGTTGCTCATGATCTTCACGACTTTTGGAATATATGAGGATGTCATCAATAAAGACAACCACGAAATGATCCAAATATTCCTTGAATATTCGGTTCATCATATCCATGAAAGCAGCAGGAGCATTAGTTAATCCGAGAGACATGACTAGGAATTCATAATGCCTATATCGAGTTCTGAAGGCAGTCTTTGGAATGTCATCAACTTTAACTTTCAACTGATGATATCCAGAACGGAGGTCGATCTTTGAAAAGAATTGAACACCTTGCAACTGGTCGATACAGGGTCATCAATGTGAGGTAACGGGTACCTATTTTTGATGGTAACATGGTTTTAACTCCCGATAGTCAATGCGAAGTCTCACACTCCCGTCTTTCTTCTTTACGAATAAAATAGGAGCACCCCAAGGCGATGTACTCGAACGTATGAAACCGCTGTCTAATAATTCCTGTAGTTGGACTTTTAACTTATCAAGTTCAATAGGAGTCATACGATATGGGGTTTTGGAAATGGGTTTTGTACTGAGTTCAAGGTCGATACAAAATTCGATTTCACGGTCTGGGGGTAGGGCCAGGAAGTTCTTCGGGAAATAAGTCAGGGAACTCATTAACAACAGAAATACTATTCAAATCTGACGTACTTTTGTTTAAATCAGTTACATGGGCTAAGAAAGCTTGACATCCGTTTTTCAATAAATGAATGGCTCTGTGACTAGAAATGACGGTTATTGATTTCAACGGTTTTGGTTCCGGAATTCGCATAACAGGTTGATTCGGAATATGAAAACTAATGACCTTACGAAAGCAATCAATTTTAGCATGATGAGTAATTAACCAATCAATTCCTAAAATCACATCAAATTCATGCATGTTCCAAGGAGATAAGATCAACAAGTAATATGAAGGTGTCGATTTGAATAAAACAAGATTTATAGACTGTAGATGTAACGAATGTTTGACCTAATGGTGTTTCAACAGATAAGTCAAAATTTAATTTCTTAGAAGTCAAGTTCAGACGTCGAGCACATGTAGGTGAAATAAAAGAGTGGGTAGAACCAGTATCTAGTAAGGCATGGACTTCACAAGAGTTAATAAGTAGTTTACCCCCCGTGATAACCTCATTTGGGTTCTGTTGCTTTTTGGGATGTCACGACAAAAGCTCTCCCCCCTGAATCACAGACTTTGACTTGTCCGTGACAGCCTTTGGTATCATCATTGCAGCTGGACTTGATTTTGCTGCATGACAACTATGTGACCTTCTTTTTCACAATTGTAACACACCTAGGATGGCGACTGTGTACAATTTGGACTGATGTGTCCCTCTTTTCCACACCTGAAACATCTGACTAGTGGTCGTTCTCCTCCCCTCGAAACTGGTACTAGTGCTGGTATTGATGTTGGTGCCTTTCCATGGTTATTGTTGAATCTCCTCTTCTTGGATTACCACCGAAGTGGTTACCATTTCCGACATGATGATTCCCTCCTCTCTAGTTATCACTATTTCGATGATTGTTGCCACCATTACGATTATTATCATAATTTCTCTCTTGTTGTTGGGTGTTGCTTCCTGGTTGTAGTATTTCTTTCTCTTGCTCCACTACTTGAGCCATATCCACGACATCTGAATATAGACAAATTTTGTGAGAAACGAGATATTTACGAATTTCTAATTTCAAACCTGGTAAAAATATTCGCGTCATCCGTTCCTCAGTGTCCACCAAATGGGACACAAATCGAGATAGCTCGGCAAACTTGGCTTCGTACTACGACACTGTCATATTGTTCTGCTCCAGTTTGATCAATTCTACCTCCTTCATATGGCGAATACTCTCCGAAAAATACTTCTCGTTAAACAATTCTTCGAACTCGACCCAAGACATCTCGAGTGACGGGTACGTTTCACGGATTCCCACCAATGATCCGCTTCTCCTCGCAGCATAAAGGTAGCAAAAAAGAACCTTTTGTTCGTCAGTGCAACGCAGTACATCAAATATCTTGGTCAATTGTTTGAGCCACGCCTCCTGCCTTAAGTGGGTTTGGCTTGCTGAGAAAATTCAGGTTTGGTCCCCAACTCTTTGAACTGCTTGGCAATGACCATTCGTAGGTTACCAGCGTTTCCACCATTATTATAGAGAGGAGCTCTTCTCGCCTGGTTCTGCATGAATTACATGAAGTTCCTAAAAAATTCATCATTCATTTTGTTATTAGCATCATGATTAGCATCATTAGTTTTTGAGTTTGCACCAGTATTATTTTGTAGCTTCCTGATTTTCAGCCACAATTGTCTCATAGTGAATCTCATAGTTTTCAGATGTCATTCTGAAATGTGATCACAAAAACAAAGATTAGTTAAAGAAATAGACATGCCATATTTTGACCCTACAATCAAACCATATTACTTAAATAACAAAATAGCTTAGGTAGGATATACCTCAGCGAAAGATTGTACTCGTCTCTCCCCTCCTAGTTCTAATCCCAGATCTCTACCAGAGATCATATCCCTAAGCCTCTGATACCAACTGTGACGCCCCCCAAAATAGGTCCACACAACCAATTTTTGAGTCGCCAATTTACATTCTCCAAAAATTATAAATACGCAATTTTTTCCATTTACAAAACTAATAATTAGTCGTTGTACAAAATTATACGACAAAAACCAAACAACAAATTGTGACCTTTCAACAATTATTCACCCGATTAATATTATAGGACTTATAATATTGACAATCCAAGATCATTCTCAGGGAAAATAAAAAGGGGCCTTCCGTATAAACAATCGCGCAATATTAAAAATAACCTTTTTCCTTAACAGAATTTCTAGACATTGTTGAATAATGCTAAAATATCATATCAAATAATATGAGTTACAGTGTCGTGACAAATAATCAAAAAGTACTATGCAGATGTGCTACTGTAACAATTATTGAATCAAAATACTGTACCACATTGCTAACTTTTGATCAATTATTGAAATCCAATAAAAATAAAAATATTGTGCAACACTGTGTTGCTACTGTGAAATACCGCGTACTACTTATGGAATAACGCGTTTTACTATTTTGTTTTATTATCGGGTATTTCAACAGTTGCATGGTGTGATAATACTGTTGACAAAAATATTGTCGTTTTAGTAGGTCCGACAATTAGTCAATATGGGGCCCACCACCGTTTGACAATATTTTTATTTTATTGTTGGGGCGCCGTCGTACGTTACCGAATATAATATTTTCCCCGACAGTAAAGAATATTCCCCGACAATACTGTTTATCAGATAATTTTTTATCTGCATATAACACCCTTAGCTATCATTTATAACAATTAAGCACTTCACTATTTAGAAAAATAATCTATAAAGAAAATAATAAATTTTTATTTCATAAAAGTCGAGGTTCTTACATTATAGGAGGATTTTATTTTTATCCCTGTTAAACACCAAAACAACAGTTCTCATAGCCACAAGGGCTAATAGAGAACTTCCACCACAAAATCCTTACCGCAAAGGCTATCTAAAAAAGAACTTTTCACCACTTGTCCTTGCCACTAAAGGCCAATAATACACTCACAAACCACTTAGTCTTGATGAATAGTACAAAAGAACAATGATATTCTAAAATAGATGAACGGAAGATTGTAAAGAATAATAAGATAAAAATGAAATAAAACATTCGAGAACTTTGTACATTTAAATTGTCCAATAGTATAATAATGTCCCAAATTTGTCCACACATGATGACCCAAAAGTGGACGTGAAAATTCAAGAATGATATTCAAGTTTCATATAGTTCAAGGTTAACGAATAAAAATTCAATATGAAGGTTCATGCAAATAAAAGTTTCAAAGTGAAATGATACTAATGATGAAGCGCCAAAACTATTAAAGATATTTCTAATCCTTTATAGAAAATTTTCACAATTTAATGGTTAAAGGACTGTTATGAGAATACGAATAATAGTTTTTTTACCATAATATGGGATGTATGAAAGAAAAATGATTACCCTTTACCTTAATTATCAGGGTTGACTGGAATGTTGCTTTCTATGAAGCTTTTATCAACCTAAATATATTTATATTATAATTAGGAATGATTCAATCATGATGGTGAAATACTAACTCGTTATATTTATAAAATTATCAAAAGTTTACATATGTAGTATATATTTTCTGTTAGTGTACAGAATTAATTTTCAAAATAGTTTTTGAAAAGAAAAATAATTAATTTCAAAAATTAAAAGTTTATTTCAAGGAAAGGTTTTCAAAATAACTCATTCAAAAAGAAGAATCTATAAATGTTGTGTGATGTTGGTGTGGGTGCTTGACTAACTTTTATAGAAAAACTTATCTTTGAAACAATACTTGAACTCTTACTTGAATCTTCACAATATACCAACAAAAATAGCCCCCTAGCACACTTTAGAGAAAAATTAATGAACAATTTTAGAAGAGTGAAAGAAGTATAAGTAAGGAAGTTGATGAATTTTTTGCTTATTGTTTAAGCCTTTACTGCTTCCCCCCCGTCCCACCCCCCCCCCCTCCCCCCATTCCTATTTATAAGCCAAAAATTCTCTTACATTTAAAAAATATATTATTCATCGGCCATTATCATTATTTTAAAAAATTAATAATTACCTATTATACAAACTTAATCGGAAAAAATGATTAAATCCAATTATCATTAATAATAAAAAGATTAAAAAATTCATTATCATCTATTAATAAAAAAAGGATTAATCCAATTCTCATTAAAGAAATTAATCCATTATCATTAATTAATTAAAAGATTTATCCATTATCATTATTTAATAATATATAACCATTCATTAAAAAAATTATCTTTAATCTACCACATATTAAATTATCCTCACATAATAATTATTCATATTTTAAAACATTTCTAAGATCATTCGTTTTCTTTACTATTCACAATTATAAATATTGTATTACATAGAATCATAAGATATTAGTGGTTCTTCAAATAATGACTATGTCTAACAGTTTTAAATACCCGGGACTTTCATTTTAATTGCAACTTTTCCATTACTGAGGTTAATTACATTGACAATGTATTGTGGACTAATCGAATGAATAATAACCGTGACAATTATATAAATATTATGCAGATGTTACTGTATACATTTATTGAGTTAGAATGCAATGCTATTGCTTACGTGTAACAATTATTTGAAATTCCAATGATTATGAAATATTGCTGCATTTTACCGTGTGACACTGTTGACATGTCGTGTGCACTTGTGAAACACTGTGTGCTACTGTGTAGGAGTACCGCTGCGCGTACTGCTTGTACTTTTATCATCCGGAGTATTTTTTAAGCAGTAAAAAGTGGATGAGTACCTGTTGACTAAATTTATAAAAAAGTTATTCTTGTTGTTTTCTATATCTGATAATTACGTACGTCAATGTGGGGACCACCAATGATTGGGTGTTTCGGCGACGTCGTACTTTTACCGAATTTAATATTTCCCACCGTCAAAATAGATATTACTCGACATAAGGAATATTCCCCGACATAACACGAATAGTTACCCGAACATACTATTTATATAGTATAATATAATTTGCACAATCTCACCCGTAAAAACTTTATCATTTTATAGCTTAATGCTTTGAATAAATAATTATAAGAAAATTACATTCCTCTTTATTAAATATTCGGGTGTCTTACAGCATTGACAAAGAACAGTCAATATAATCTTTGTATATTACCGAACAAGTAATCATTACAAATTGAAAAACCATTATTAGAGCAAACTATTTAACTCCACTAAACAAAAACATTCCCCTGATGCATTTACACCCATGCTTAGCAACATATCTATTTAAAGTATTATAAGGCAAAAAAACTTTTAATTTAGGAGTTTAGAAATACCATATCATTTGTGCAACTTTATGCTCT